>JAVGWX010000005.1:113811664-114411664 GCA_036924085.1 Ariolimax columbianus
TGGTTTTTTAGCTGATTTATTAGTTGATTTATTGACTGATTTGATTGGCTAACTGATTGGTTGGTTGATTGATTGGTTAGCTGATTGCCTGTTTGGTTTATTGTCTAGTTGATTGATTAGCTGATTGGTTTAATGATTGATTGATTGATTGATTAGTTAGTCTATTAGTTGATCGATTGAGCTACTGATTGATTGACTTGTTGATTTATTAGTTGATAGATTGACAGTTAGTTGACAGCTTCTCTGCATGATTGACTGATTGATTTACATTAATTAACTGAGTGGTTTATTGACTGACTGTTTGATCGACTTATTGACTAACAAATTCATTGATTGATTGATTCGCCGATTGGTTGGCTGTCTGGTTTATCTGATTGAGATTTCTTGATTGTCTGATTGTGAGCTATTTTTAATTTGACAATTTTCAGAGTGTAAATTGATGAATGCCACTAATCGCTTCCATGTTTCAGATTCCGTCTCCGTACCAAACGCCAAGACCATCAAGGCTGGAGACGATTTATATACAGTACAAGCCTCAGACCCGGACTCTGACCCCATCTATTTCACCATGACAACAAGCCCCGCCTCCAATAACTTTCAAATAGGATACAGTACGTTTTTCCTAGATTGGTTCTTAAAGTCGGACGATCTACTTCTCAGTCTTTTGATATTCCTTTCTTTATTTATTTCTTTCTTTCTTTCTTTCAGTCTTTCTTTTTTCTTTCTTTCTTGTTTTCTTTCTTGCTTTCCTCCATTTCTTTATCTTCTTCTTCTTCTTTTTCTTTCTCTTCTTATTCTTTTTCTTGTATTTCGTTCATTTTACGAAGTCTCATTGAATGAATATATACATTTTTTTTAAAAAGCAACGGTCAGCCTCAAAGGTCGATTCGCGTTTGAGAATAAAGTGATCTCCCATATGGGCTGCTTCCATGGCATCAATATTTGCTATATATGTTCCTAATCCATATCCACTCCCCTCTTCCTTCATCTGCCTGCCTTCATCTGCCTGCCTTCATCTGCCTGCCTTCATCTACCTGCCTTCATCTGCCTGCCTTCATCTGCCTGCCTTCATCTTTCCCCTTAACTAATATCATCATTTTGTTTTTTGTCCCGTATTTGTTGGCACCGGGTTGTCAGGTCATCTTCCCCTTCCTAGCCATGTCCCGCCTTTGTCCTTGATTTGTTGTCCAGTTTCAGTCTCATAAGGAGCCATGTGACGATCTCAGAAGGAGCCATGTGATGACCTCAGAAGGAGCCATGTGATGATCTCAGAAGGAGCCATATGAAGACCTCAGAAAGAGCCATGTGACGATCTCAGAATGAGCCATATGACCTCAGAAAGAGCCATGTGACGATCTCAGAAGGAGCCATATGACGACCTCAGAAGAAACCATGTGACGACCTCAGAAGAAGCCATGTGACGACATCAAAAGGAGCCAAGTGACGATCTCAGAAGGAATCATGTGACGATCTCAGAAGGAGTCATGTGACTATCTCAGAAGGAGTCAGGTTAAGACCTCGTGTTATCTGGATAAGTCCCTTTCCCGGTTCATGTATTCTTCTTTGATTCGCTAGTTCATGATTGCTGTCGTCCGTTGTCCCTAGCCAATACTTGTTTACGTTTCTGTACAATTCTTTCATTGACGTAAACTCCAGGACAGTAGATCCCCACATGTTTATGGCAGTGTTTATGTCTCTATGTCTGCTATCCACTTATACCGCAAACCATCATCTCTTCTGTACCTTTTGAAGAAAGCATTCATTTCCACTATCGATCTCTTCTTTATCTTAATCAGCTTCTCTGCGTGACTAGCTCTTGGGGATTCTAGATAGTGCTGGGAGGTCATGTGGCCTTCCTTGCCGCCCCGGTCAGAAACCACAACTGTGCCTGGTTCCTCACCGGTCACAGTGATGCATTCGAAGGTGAACAGTGTCACGTGCCGAGCTAAAACAGCAATGATTAGTCCCTCCAGCAACGTACAGTGCACAGACAAGGTGCCTCGTGTCCGTTGTTGTAGATTTGCAAATGGGTTAGGGACACATTTCTCAAAGGACAGTGCCGATTTGGGCACCCTCGGCGAAGTGATATGCTGAATTGGACACTCCTATTGCAGTGGTATGCTGAATTGGACACCCTCAGCGCAGTGCTATATTCAATAGGATATCCTAAGCGAAGAGCTATGCTGTGTTGATTACTGTCGGTACAATACAGTAACAAGCTGACACCGAAGCCCTATTCAACTACCACCTCTACCACCTCTACCACCTCTACCACCTCTACTTACTCACAGCGCCCCCTAAAGTTCCGTGTTCTGTCAGTCACGCCATTCCTTCTTGACAACAAGAATGAGAGCCTGAGGCGACGACTGCCCTCATTAATGGGCCCAAGATAGTCCGAGGCGACGACTGCCCTCATTAATGGGCCCAAGATAGTCCGAGGCGACGACTGCCCTCATTAATGGGCCCAAGATAGTCCGAGGCGACGACTGCCCTCATTAATGGGCCCAAGATAGTCCGAGGCGACGACTGCCCTCATTAATGGGCCCAAGATAGTCAGAGGCGACGACTGCCCTCATTAATGGCTCAGATAGTCCGAGGCGACGACTGCCCTCATTAATGGGCCCAAGATAGTCCGAGGCGACGACTGCCCTCATTAATGGGCCCAAGATAGTCCGAGGCGACGACTGCCCTCATTAATGGCTCAGATAGTCCGAAGCTAAGACTGCCCTCATTAATGGCTCAGATAGGTCGAGGCTAAGACTGCCCTCATTAATGGCTCAGATAGTCTGAGGTGAAGACTGCCCTCATTAATGGGTTCAAGATAGTCCGAGGCGACGACTGCCCTCATTAATGGCTCAGATAGGTCGAGACTAAGACTGCCCTCATTAATGGGTCCAAGATAGTTCGAGGCGAGGACTGCCCTCATTAATGGGTCCAAGATAGTTCCAGGCGACGACTGCCCTCATTAATGGCTCAGATAGTCCGAGGCGAAGACTGCCCTCATTAATGGCTCAGATAATCCGAGGCGAAGACTGCCCTCATTAATGGCTCAGATAGTCCGAGGCGAAGACTGCCCTCATTAATGGCTCAGATAGTCCGAGGCTAAGACTGCCCTCATTAATATGCCCAAGATAGTCCGAAGCGAAGACTGCCCTCATTAATGGCTCAGATAGTCCGAAGCGAAGACTGCCCTCATTAATGGCTCAGATAGTCCGAAGCGAAGACTGCCCTCATTAATGGGCCCAAGATAGTCCGAGGCGAAGACTGCCCTCATTAATGGGCCCAAGATAGTCCGAGGCTAAGACTGCCCTCATTAATGGCCCAGATAGTCCGAGGCGACGACTGCCCTCATTAATGGCTCAGATAGGTCGATGCTAAGACTGTCCTTATTAATGGCTCAGATAGGTCGAGGCTAAGACTGCCCTCATTAATGGCTCAGATAGGTCGAGGCTTAGACTGTCCTCATTAATGGGCCCAAAATAGTCCGAAGCGAAGACTGCCCTCATTAATGGGCCCAAGATAGTCCGAGGCGAAGACTGCCCTCATTAATGGGCCCAAGATAGTCCGAGGCTAAGACTGCCCTCATTAATGGCCCAGATAGGTCGAGGCTAAGACTGCCCCCATTAATGGCTCAGATAGCTCGAGGCTTAGACTGCCCTCATTAATGGGCCCAATATAGTCCGAGGCGAAGACTGCCCTCATTAATGGCCCCAAGATGGTCCGAGGCGAAGACTGCCCTCATTAATGGGCCCAAGATAGTCCGAGGCTAAGACTGCCCTCATTAATGGCCCAGATAGGTCGAGGCTAAGACTGCCCCCATTAATGGCTCAGATAGCTCGAGGCTTAGACTGCCCTCATTAATGGGCCCAATATAGTCCGAGGCGAAGACTGCCCTCATTAATGGCCCCAAGATGGTCCGAGGCGAAGACTGCCCTCATTAATGGGCCCAAGATAGTCCGAGGCGAAGACTGCCCTCATTAATAGCCCCAAGATAGTCCGAGGCGAAGAATGCCCTCATTAATGGGCCCAAGATAGTCCGAGGCAAAGACTGCCCTCATTAATGGCTCAGATAGTCCGAGGCGAAGACTGCCCTCATTAATGGCTCAGATAGTCCGAGGCTAAGACTGCCCTCATTAATGGCTCAGATAGGTCGAGGCTAAGACTGTCCTCATTAATGGCTCAGATAGGTCGAGGCTAAGACTGTCCTCATTAATGGGCCCAAGATAGTCCGAGGCGAAGACTGTCCTCATTAATGGCTCAGATAGTCAACAGTTTCATTGTGAGCCTGGATTACTTAACAATGAGGAACAATGGGAATACTGCGTGTGGATGTATATTGCAAAACATGACAAAAGAGAGTTGTACGTGTCGCTAGCATGCTCACCATCATGTCTACAAAAGTGTTACAGAAACTACTGGTGTAGGAACATACAAAGTGACTTATCACAGACGTCCTATAAGGACGAATCTGTTTATGGTTGTCTTTCCTAGGGTATAGTTTTGTATATTTTTGGGCGTCAGTGGATTCCCTTCCCACCCAGGCAGACAATAAAAATGTAGCATCCTGACGCTAAGTAGCTACGAGGAGGCATTAGCAACGCTCCAAGGTACTGTAGCCATGGTTGGGTACCGTAGCCATGGTTGGGTACCGTAGCCATGGTTGGGTACCGTAGCCATGGTTAGGTACCGTAGCCATGGTTGGGTACCGTAGCCATGGCTGGGTACCGTAGCCATGGTTGGGTACCGTAGCCATGGTTGTTGCTGTTTAAAGCCCTCGACAAGTATGTTTATAAAAGTCGTTAAGCGGCGAGTCGCAGTAGCCTTACTTACATCCCGGAAGCTGAGGAAGGTAGACCGAGATCCTCCACTTTGCTTCATCCACGTGTGGCTTACTACTACGGGGATCACACCGATCCTCACCTCGTTAGCATGACTGCCATGAAATAGCCCGTTTCCAGGAACAACTGCATGGAAGTGAGGTGGAGGTTTTGGTCAGCATGGCTATGGCTAACATTGTCCGATCAGTATGTTTTGTCTGACCTTAACTATCATTGTCTGATCAGTATGTTTTGTCTGACCTTAACTATCATTTGCTGATCAGTATGTTTTGCCTGACCTTAACTATCATTGTCTGATCAGTATGTTTTGCCTGACCTTAACTATCATTGTCTGATCAGTATGTTTTGCCTGACCTTAACTATCATTGTCTGATCAGTATGTTTGTAGCAGAGTGCATGTTTTCACTGGGGTTTTTCTATCTAGAATGTTACCACATGTATCCACATCATTCACGACCACACACAGCAAATAACATAGCACGCAGCAGGTGGCAGATTTATTACATCATGTTCATACAACAACTGTTAAAGTGAGTGCAATGTGATTAAAGAATACAAGAAAAAAATCTTAACTAAATAGATACGCGGAGTGTATAAGGATAAGCTATTGATGTTGCTCCAGACTACCCCAATCCAGTTCTAGCGGGATACTCCACACCCCTTATCTGCACCCTCAACACACTCTCAAAAACTCGTCCTCACATTTGTATTCTGTGCATTCACTCAGATCCCCTCAGGCGGGTGATCTGGACATTATACATTCAATCTATTCAATCTACTCACATGTGATCACACACTCAATCGCTCTGCGTATACACACGCTCTGGAACATACATCGTTCCCTCGGTGTCCTTCACACACCACACACACATCCTAGTCGATCTGTACACTTGCGTAACTCTTCAGAACATAAATCGTTCACAAGGTGTCCTGCACGTACAACACACATTCAGATCTCTTATCGACACAGGGCGCCCAACACACACCTTATAGAGCGACTGGCCAAGACTCAAAGGCATATGTTGGTCCAGCAATCATGTTCTATCTCGCTAACATTCGTAAAACAGCTTACCAATTACTCTTTTATAAAGTCGGCGAGCAAAACAGACTCCTAGCTAAACTCTCTCTCTCTCTCTTTCTCTCTTTCTCTCTCTCTCCCTCTCTCCATGGCCAGTCTGCTTGAGTTAAACTGTGTCTAGTATTATAGTCTCAAGCAGTATCAGAGCTGTCCAATCGACTTCTGGGCGATGTCTTGACCCAGCCATCATCTAGTATGATCTAACTGCATTCAGCTGCCCTTCGAACGCATCATTCTGAACGCCTGTCACTCAAAATGTCGCAACAAGCTCTGCTGGCCTCTGTCTGTCACTAATCCCCCACTACGCAAATCGGAACGCCAGTGGTCAGCAACTAGCCTCTACCCGTACTAGACACATTCTTTCCCCCAACCCCCTGTTTTTCTTTGTTGACTTAGTATCAAGACGGTGAGTGATCTTGGCGTAGTGTCCAGACGGAGAGTGACCTTGGCACACATTCAGGTACCTTTGTTCCCAGAGTCGCCGACCACATCACCTCTGCCCTAAACGATCAAAACTTACATTGTCTGATCAGTATGTTTTGTCTGACCCTAACTTACATTGTCTGATCAGTATGTTTTGTCTGACCCTAACTTACATTGTCTGATCAGTATTAAACATAGGAGCAAGGAAGTGATCGTCAAACTGTATAAAGCTTTAGTTAGACCTAGATTGGAGTACTGTGTACAGGTGTGGAGTCCTTATCATAGAGGGGACATAAACATGCTAGAAAGAATACAAAAAAGAGCGACAAAGATGATAGTGGGATTCCAGAATTACAGTTATGAGGAACGACTCAGAAAAACCGGCCTACAGTGTCTCGAAGAGAGAAGAATTCGTGGTGACTTAATACAGGTTTATAAGATGATCAGAGGAATCGATAAATTAGACTATTTTTTTTAAAATACAGCCACCTACAATAACACGAGGGCATAGCTACAAGCTGATTAAAGAGAGGTCCAGGTTAGATATTAGGAAATATTTTTTGAGTCAGAGAGTGGTGTCTGCTTGGAATGCATTGCCAGGGGAGGTAGTGGAGGCAGGGACAGTTAATGCATTTAAGAATAAACTGGATGCGCATAGATTTTAGAGCAAGGTGATGTAAATGTAACTGGTTGTATACAGACTCTGCAGGGTCTTCTAAACCAGTATAAAGATGTTAAGTTAAGTTAAGTTAAGTATGTTTTGTCTGACCCTAACTATTATTGTTCGATCAGTATGTTTAGCCTGACCATACGTTAGTCTCCTCTTCCCACCGGAACCAAGTTCAGATTGGCTGTAACTCATTTCCCGCCAATTATCGTCTGCTGGTCGTTCCAAAAATGTGGTCGTTTAGAACGGTGTGTAGCCCATCCAGCCCGAATAACATAGGCGGAGCAAAGCTAATATATTTCTTCCTCTCCCCCCTCCTCCTACAGCGGACGGTGTGATACGGGCAGTGAACGACCTCAGCCGCGAGTGTAACTCGGACTACACCTTTGTGGTGACCATCTCGGACGGGAAGATCAACGGCGTGGGGCCTCAGACAATTGCTGTCGCGTTGGATGGTAGGTTTGTGTGGGGGCGTTTGTGTGGGTAAGTTTGTGTGGGGGAGATTGTGATGGTGGGGGGGGGGGGTTTCTGGAAGGGGGGAGTTTGTCTAGGTAAATTTGTGTGGGGGAGTTTGTGGTGGAGGGGGAGGGTGGGGGTTGTGGGGGAGTTTCTGGGGGAGGGGCGTTTGTGTTGGTAAGTTTGAATGGGGGAGTTTGTGGTGGTGGAGGGGGAGTTTCTGGGGGGGGGGGGGATATTGTGTAAGTAGGTTTGTGTGGTTGGGTTTGTGGGGGGAGGAAGGAGAGTTTGTGGGGGGAGGAGTTTGTGGGGGGGGGGAGTTTGTTTGGTAAGTTTGTGTGGGGGTAGTTTGTGGGGGAGAAGGGAAAGTTTGTGGGGGGGGGAGGTGGGGAGTTTGTGTAGGTAAGTTTGTGTGGGGGAGTTTGTGGGGTGGGGGAGTTTGTGGGGGAAATTAGTGTAACTAAGTTTGTGTGGGGGAGTTTGTAGGGGTGGGGGGGGGTTGTGTAGGTAAGTTTGTGTGCGGGAGATTGTGGGGGGGGGGAGTCTGTGTAGATAAGTTTGTGTAGGGAGATTGTGGAATGGTGGAGTTTGTGGGGGGAAGTTTGTGTAAAAAAGTTTGTGTTGGGAAGTTTGTGTGGGTGAGTTTGTGTAGGTAAGTTTGTGTGGGGGAGTTTGTGGGGGGAAGTTTGTGTAGGGGGAGTTTGCGATGGGGTAGTTTGTGTGTGGGGGGAGTTTGTGTAGGTAAGTTTGTGTGAGGGAGTTTGTGGGGGAAGGTTTGTGTAGATACGTTTCTGTGGAGGAGTTTGTGGGGGGAGGGGGGAGTTTGTGGGGAAAGTTTGTGTAGGGGAGTTTTTTGGGGGGGAGTCTGTGGGGGGGGGGGCGGAGTTGTGTAGGGGAGTTTGGAGGGGAGGGTTGTGGGGGAGAGGAAAGTTTGTGTGGGGGCAGTTTGTGGGCTGGGGGGGAGTTTCTGAAGGGCAGTTTGTGTAGGGGGGGGGGGTGAGAAGTTTGTGTCGGGGATTTTTTTGGGGGGGATATGTTTGCCTGGGGAAGTTTGTGGGGGGGGGGGAGGATAAGTTTGTCTGGGATAGTTTGTGGGGGAAGCGAAGTTTGTGGGGGGGGAGGGGAGGTTGTGGGGATGGAATTTTTGGGAAGCCGGGAGGGGGGGGGGAGGATTTCTTTCAAAGGGAGGAGTTTGGGGGGGGGGAACTGTTGGTAGGGGAGTTTGTGGGGGGATGTTGGTAGGGGAGTTTGTGGCGGGAGAGTTTGTGGGGGGAGTTGTGGGGTGAGGGAGGAGTTTGAGGGGGATGTGGGTAGGGGAGTTTGTGGGGGGAAGTTTGTGGAGGGGAGTTTGTTAGGGGGGAGGGGGAGTGTAGGTGGGGGAGTTTGTGGGGGGAGAGTTTGTGGGAGGTCGAATTTGTTGGGCGAGGGAGTTTGTGTGGCGAGGTTTGTGTGGGGGAGTTTGGGGGGGGTGGTGGTTATGTGGGGGGAGTTTGGGGAGGAGTGTGGGTAGGAGAGTTTGTGGGTGGGGGACTGTGGGTAGGGGAGTTTGTGGGGGATAGTTTGTGGGGAGTTGGGGGGGGGTTGTGGGGGGGGAGTTTGTGTGGGGGCGTTTGTGGGGGAGTGTGGGTAGGAGAGTTTGTGGAAGGGAGTGTGGGAAGGAGAGTTTATGTGGGAGGGGGAGTTGTGGGGAGGGGAGTTTTTGGGGGTTGGGAGTTTGTTGGGGGAGTGTTGGTAGGAGAGTTTGTGGGGGGGGGGTGTTGTTGGGGGGGGGGTTGAGGGGGGAGTGTGGGTAGGGGAGTTTGTAGGAGGGAGAGTTGTTTGGGGGGGAGTGGTGTAAGAGAATATTTTTTTTTTGGGGGGGGGGAGTGTGGGGATAGGGGAGTTTGTGGGGGGGGGAGGGTTTGTAGAGGTGAAGTTTGTGGTGGGAGCAACACTGCGGGTAGGGGCATTTGTGGGGAGAAGTTTGTGGGGGGGGGGTTGTGGGGGGGACTGTGGGCATGGGAGTATATGGGGGGAGAGTTTGTGGGGGCGGGGGGGGGTTGTGGGGAGGAGTTTGTAGGGGGGAAGTTAGTTGGTGGGAGGTGGGGACTGTGGGTATGGGAGTTTGTGGGGGTGGGGGAAAGTTTGTGTTGGAGAGTTTGTGAGGGGGAGTTTGTTGGGGGGGGGGGGTGAGTGTGGGTAGGAGAATTTGTGGGTGGGACTGTGGGTAGGGGAGTTTATTTCGGGGAGAGTTTGTGGGGGGACTGTGGGTAGGGGAGTTTGTAGGGGGAGTGTGGGTAGGAGAGTATGGGGGGGGGGGGGACTGTGAGTAGGGGAGTTTGTTCAGGGGGGACTGTGGGTAGGGGTGTTTGTTTGGGGGGGGGGAGACTTTGTGGGAAAAGTTTGTGGGGGGCGGAGTATGGGTAGGGGAGTTTGTGGGGGGGGGCGAGTTTGTGGGGGGGGGAGGATTGTGTGGCGAGGTTTGTGTGGGGGAGTTTGTTTTAGTGGAAGTTTGTGTGTGGGCGTTTGTGGGGGGAAGTTTGTGTGGGAGATTTTGTGTGGGTAAGTTTGTGTGGGCAATAGTGTGGGGGAGTTTGTGTGGGTAAGTTTATGTGGGGCAGTTTGTGTGGGGCAGTTTGTGTCCGGGAGTTTGTGTTCGTGAGTTTGTGTGGGGCAGTTTTTGTGTGGGAGTTTGTGTGGGGGAGTTTTTGTTGGGCAGTTTGTGTGGCAGAGTTTGTTTGGGTAAGTTTGTGTGGGGCAGTTTGTGGGGCTTTATTTGAGGCAGTTGTGTGGGTAAGTTTATGTGGGGGAGTTTGTGTGGGGAAATATATATGGGTGGAATTGATGTAGGAAAGTTTGTGTAGGTGAGTGTGTGTGTGGGGGGGGGGGGTGTTGTATGTGTAGCAGGGGGGGGGGGGTTATGGGAGGGAGTTTGTGTGGGGTGTTTGTGTTCGTGAGGGGGGGGGGTTTTGAATGTGTAGGGGGGTTATGTAAGGGAGTTTTGTGTGGAGGAGTTTGTGTGGGAGTTTGTGGGTGGGGAGGGGGGTGTTGTATGTGTAGGGGGGGTTATGTGAGGGAGTTTGTGGGGGGGAGTTTGTGTCAGGGAGTTTGTGTGGGGGAGTTTGTGTTAAGCTTAGTGTGAGGCAGTTTGTGTGGGGGGGGGGGGTGTTGTGTGTGTGTGTAGGGCGTTTGGGGGGGGGTTAAGTGGTTTTGTGAGGGGGAGTTTGTGTGGGGGAGTTTGTGGGGGGGGGGCGAGTTTGTGTGGGGAAGTTTGTGTTGGGGAGTTTGTGTGGGTAGTTTGTGTGGGGGAGTTTGTGTGGGGGAGTTTGTGTGGGAGAGTTTGTGTGGGGGTGCTTAGTGTTGGAGAGTTTGTATTGGGGAGTGTGTGTGGGAGAGTTTGTGTGGGGGAGTTTGTGTGAGGGAGTTTGTGTGAGGCTTAGTGTTGGGGAGTTTGTATGGGGGAGTTTGTGTGGGGTAGTGTATGTGGGGGAGTTTGTGTGGGGGAGTGTGTGTGGGGGAGTTTCTGTTGGAGAGTGTGTGTGGGGGAATTTGTGTGGTGGAATTTGTGTGGCGGACTTTGTGTGGCAAAGTTTGTGTGGGGGCGTTTTTGTGGGACTTAGTGTTAAGGAGTTTGTGTGAGGGAGTTTGTGTGGGGGTGTGTGTGGGGGGGGGGCAGAATTTGTGTGGGGCAGTGTGTGTGGGGGAGTTTGTGTGGGGGAGTTTGTGTGGCGGAGTTTTGTGGCGGAGTTTTGTGGGACTTAGTGTTGGGGAATTTCTGTGGGTGTTTTGTGTGGGCGAGATTGCAGGGGGTGGTGGGGGGGATTGTTTGTGGGATGTGTATATGGATTGGGGTGGAGCGTGTTTGTGTGCGTGTTAGTGAGGGAGGGGCGTGGTGATGGTTTTGCATTTAGATTTGTGGGGTGGGGCGGCGGGGGAGCTTGTGTGCGTGTTGGTAGGGACGGTTTTGCATTATGTAAG
This sequence comes from Ariolimax columbianus, assembly GCA_036924085.1. NCBI lineage: Eukaryota > Metazoa > Mollusca > Gastropoda > Stylommatophora > Arionidae > Ariolimax > Ariolimax columbianus. The sequence continues at coordinate 113,823,084 of JAVGWX010000005.1, forward strand.
TGGGGTGTTGTTTTTGCATTTCGGTATATTTTTTGGTGGCGGGTGCTTGTGTGGGACGTTGGTTTCTGTTATTTATGTAGGTATAACTTTGAATGTTAGTTTGTGTAGGTATAATTTGAATGTTAGTTTGTGTAGGTATAACTTTGAATGTGGATTTTTATGGTTGTATGTGTTTGTCGAATTATGTGGGTTTGTGGAGAGTTGTATGAGGTTTAAGCTGTGTGTGGATTTGTGTAGTTGTGTGGGTATGTGTAAGATTGTGTGTTTCTGTGGGATTATTTGGTTATGTTAGTTTGTGTGAGAGTGTGAATCTTCTGTTAGTGTGTGAATTTGTGTGGTAGTGGATGGTTGTGTGGCTGTGCAGGTTTGTGTTGTTGTGTAGGACAACACCTGCTGGCTGGCACAACTCGAGGACAGCACCTGCTGTCTGGCACAACTCGAGGACAACACCAGCTGTCTGGCACAACTCGAGGACAACACCTGCTGCCTGGCATAGCTCGATGACAACATTTTTGCACAAGAAGGGAGACCAAGAGGATCTAGGAAACTATCGTCCAGTTACTCTCCTCTCTGTAACTTTCAAGATGTTTACAAAATGTATCCTTGCCAGAGTGCGCACTGCTCTCGAGAATCGCAACCAGTCGAACAGACATGCTCTCGTCGTTCGTACAGCACAATGGTCCATAACTCAACCTGCAGCCGCCTTATTGAGGCAGCCCGAGAGCTCCAGACGCCCTTGATTTGTACCTTCATCGACTATAACAAGGCTTTTTAATTCGGTAAAACTACATTTTGTCGGCCTTCACTGTTGGACCAAGGTGTCGATCCTAGCTACATCAGAGTTCTCACCGACAGTCAAACGATCTGCACTATCACACTTCGTCCCTTCCAGCGTCCTATTGTGATATCAATTCAAAAGGGGTTCCGCCAGGGCGATCCTATCTCACTGAACCTCTTCTCTGCATGTCTGGAATCATTCATTAGCCGATGTAACTGAAACACCTTTGGTATCCTTATTGACGGCAAACGTCTCAATCATCTTCGATTTACCAATGACATAGTGCTCATCACAGAGTCAACAGAAGCCAGCCAAAGGATGCAGCTACTCGATGGAGAGGGCAAGAAAGCAGGTCTGGGGATGAATGTCTCGAAGACCAAAGTGTTGCGGAATCGTTTCGCCACTTGTGATCCAGTCTTCCTTGGCGAGGTACAAGTAAAGGATGTCAACGAGTACATTTATCTTGGACGTCTTCTCAATATGGAGAATAACCTGGAACCTGAACTAACAAGACGTCGCCGCGAGAGTTGGGCAGCCTTCTCATCTATTAACACGGTCCTGGTTGGCTGTCATGACCATGACCTACGAGCCCCCCTTTTTAATTCCGCTGTACTCCCTGCGATGTGCTACGGTGCTGAGACAAGGACACTAACAACATCTCTAGAGGACAAATTAAGAGTTACCCAGGTCTCCCTTGAGAGACGCTTGGAGGGAATCACTCTCCAGCACCAACGTACGCAAGGTCTCCACAATTCTGACATAAGACGATTGTCCCTGGTGAAGGATGCGGTAATCCATGCAGACAAGGCAAAACATAGATGGGCAGGTCACATGTTGCGACGAAGCGCTGGTCGATAGAGCACAGCGACAGCAGTCTGGTACCTCCGAGGTAAGAAGTGACCGCGGGGAAGACCTCCAATGCGTTGGTCAGACTCCCTTGCTGTACGCTGCGGCATCCGAGATGCCTCTAGAGGAGCACTTACCACGCACTGGACTTCCGTGCCAAAGACAGGCTCCTAGAGGAGCACTTACCAGGCACTGGACTTCCGGGGCACAAGGCAGGGTCCTAGATGAGCACTTACTAGGCACTGGACTTCCGTGGCACAAGACAGGGTCCTAGAGGAGTACTTACCAGGCACTGGACTTCCGTGGCCCAAGACAGGGTCCTAGAGGAGTACTTACCAGGCACTGGACTTCCGTGGCCCAAGACAGGGTCCTAGAGGAGCACTTACCAGGCACTGGACTTCCGTGGCCCAAGACAGGGTCCTAGAGGAGTACTTACCAGGCACTGGACCTCCGTGGCCCAAGACAGGGTCCTAGAGGAGCACTTACCACGCACTGGACTTCCGTGGCCCAAGACAGGGTCCTAGAGGAGCACTTACCACGCACTGGACTTCCGTGGCCCAAGACAGGGTCCTAGAGGAGCACTTACCAGGCACTGGACTTCCGTGGCCCAAGACAGGGTCCGCTGGAGACGAAGTTGGAAACCGCAGCTACGCTGAAGAACGGGTCATCAAGATCAAGATAAAGGTCAAGATATACAGGCAACTTTAGTTATATCAAACACGAGGTCTTTTCATACGATAGTCTAGAAAGATTAGAAGGTAGGAGAGGAGCTGGGCAGCACGAAGGTATGAGAGGAGCTGGGCAGCACGAAGGTATGAGAGGAGCTGGGCAGCACGAAGGTATGAGAGGAGCTGGGCAGCACGAAGGTATGAGAGTAGGGAAACGATGCCAACATCCATTACTTGAGAGGAGCTGGGCAGCACGAAGGTATGAGAGGAGCTGGGCAGCACGAAGGTATGAGAGGAGCTGGGCAACACGAAGGTATGAGAGGAGCTGGGCAGCACGAAGGTATGAGAGGAGCTGGGCAACACGAAGGTATCAAAGATAACATGGCACTGTACCCTTCATAGATGTGCATGCTAGTGAGAGATGGCATCCGGTTTCTGAATGGGACGTCTACTCCCTAACGTGTTCTCGCCTTCTCCCCGATGTTCACAGTTCTCAAATTCTACATATCCCTCCCTCCCCTATGTCTGGTGGACGTCCATTGTGGCTATCCCATAATATAACACTTTTATTGACTCCTCATTTCCGGAAGTGCTGAGACCTGGTCCAATGATGTCTGTAACACATCTCCGGTGGCAGTATCTGTTCTGAGACTACGTTTATTTTTTGTTTATAACCAGAATATATTTCTATTGGACCGCAAATCATAGACACGATTAACACAAGTCCCCTTTGGACCACAAAACCACACTGTTATATTTCCTTGTTCTGTTTGATTGTTTTCAGGTATCAATAAGCAGCCGGTTATCAGTAATTTGGACAGAACAGATCTGGTGCCGGAAGACACATCTGTTGGATCAGTTCTGCTGGATTTGCAGACGACTAGTAACCTAGCAACCACCAATTTTGCAATCACTTCTTCCCCTTCTTCAGCCATGAGCCTCTTCCAGCTTGTCGGTGAGTTTATGATTCACATCCCAGCCAGAAGGGACGCAATGATTTTCTATAGTAACGTAGGACTGTAACAGTCACTCTCTACAGATTATATAGGACTGTAACAGCCACTCTCTACAGATTATATAGGAACATTTTCTAACGTGGGCTGCCTTTTACTTGAAGATCTATTCTGTTTTCTGATATATGTTTTCTGTTGTCTGGTGTACATATTTTCTGTTGTCTGGTGTATATGTTTTCTGTTGTCTGGTGTACATATTTTATGTTGTCTGGTGTACATGTTTTCTGTTGTCTGGTGTATATGTTTTCTGTTGTCTGGTGTACATGTTTTCTGTTGTCTGGTGTACTTGTTTTTTTATTGTCTGGTGTATATGTTTTCCTAGTGCTTATAACACACTTGTTTCTATTACTGATGCCATGACTTTGTTGTCTCACTATCTAGAGGCTTCCAGTCCTCTGATAACACGCTCCTTAATGCCCGTTCTCATCTCCAACATAATGACCAGGTACCCAGATCCAGCTCAAGTCTGGCCTAGATTACGAGGACTTCACTTTGAGGCGTCCCGTGCTTTTCATAACAGCGGACGACGGCGGCTGTCCCTCCCGGACGTACACATACACAGTCAGTGTTACTGACGTCAACGAGCCACCGGTTATCAAACCAGTCAATCCAATCTACGACATTTACGAGGGAAATGTGAGTGGTCTGTCATCTTGATGTTTCGAACTACCATCACCACCATTACCATCATCACCACAACATCACCAAATCATCACCACCATCACCATCATCACCACACCATCAGCAAACCATACCCGCATCATCACCACCATAATCACCATCACCACACCATCACCAAACCATACTGGCATCATCACCACCATCACCATCATAACCACACCATCACCAAACTATACGCGCATCATCACCCCCATCACCACACAATCACCCCATTACCACCATCACCAAACCATCACCACACCATCGCCATCACTACACCATCACCGCCATCACCACACCATCGCCATCATCGTCATCAATACCGCTGCTATGACCACCTTCCTCAACACCATCATTACCATCACCATCATCGCATTTCAGATGTCATCATCATTATAACCATCACACTACCATCACCATCATCATAATCATCACCACCACCACTACTATCACCACAGCCTACATCATCATCATCCTAACCTTGACACCACCATCATCATAATCATCACCACCACCACTACTATTACCACAGCCTACATCATCATCATCCTAACCTTGACACCACCATCACCATCATCCTAACCTTGACACCACCATCATCATCATCCTAACCTTGACACCACCATCATCATCATCATAATCATCACCACCACCACTACTATTACCACAGCCTACATCATCATCATCATCATAATCATGACCACCCCTACTATAACCACCACCACAATCATCATCACTACCACTACTTCTATCACCAGCACAGCAACCACAATCACCATCATTATCGCCACTGAAATAACCACTATCATAACCTCCACCACTTGTTTTACCTCACCACCACCATCAACTCCACAATTACCACAACCACTACTACCAGCACAACCACTACTACCAGCACCACCACCATCAACTCCACAATTACCACAACCACTACTACCAGCACCACCCCCATCAACTCCACAATTACCACAACCACTACTACCAGCACAACCACTACTACCAGCACCACCACCATCAACTCCACAATTAGCACAACCACTACTACCAGCACCACCACCATCAACTCCACAATTACCACAACCACTACTACCAGCACAACCACTACTACCAGCCCAACCACACTCAACACCACAATTCCCAGCACGTCCACCATAGTAACTATCACCACCACGGCCACAACGACCACCACCAACACAATCACAATGCTCGCCAGTCGAGTACAAGAATGTCCCTAACCTTGTTATGTATGTTGGATATGTTCTTCCTGTTTTGTTGACACGTACATCTTTGTGTTGATAGATCAACTTTGTTGGCACGTACATCTTTGTGTTGATAGATCAACTTTGTTGGCACGTACATCTTTGTGTTGATAGATCAACTTTGTTGGCACGTACATCTTTGTGTTGATAGATCAACTTTGTTGGCACGTACATCTTTGTGTTGATAGATCAACTTTGTTGGCACGTACATCTTTGTGTTGATAGATCAAATTTGTTGACACATACATCTTTGTGTTGATAGATCAACTTTGTTGACACGTACATCTTTGTGTTGACAGATCAACTTTGATCCGATGTGGAAGACCACTGATCCCGACTTTGGGGACTCATTGACCTATTCAATCACCCGCGGTAAGTGGAAGCCAGGGGCCAGAGATCTTCAATGGAAGATATGACAATTATCTTATTGTTCCTCCTACACAACTTCTGCCTTCAGTATAATTAATAGGCATGTTTCTTCTTTGTTATCGTCATCTTTTCGTTCTGTTTTCCGCTTCGTAGTCATCTCTTTCTTCTTCTTGGTTTTCTGATTGGTCATCGTCTTCTTGTTCGTTCTTTCTTTCTTTCTTTCTTTCTTCCTATCTTCACCTTCTTTCTTTTTCTTCTTTTTCTGCAACTTCTTCTTGAATTATTATTATAATTCATCATCTTCAGCTTATACTTCATCGTTTTCTTGTAGATGTCCTTCTTCAAATATCTTTTTGGGGACGGCGTGGCCTAGTGGTTACGTGACACGGCTCACAACCAGAAGGTGCTGGGTTCAATCCCCATCACAGCACCGGCTGTTACCTCGGGGAAGCAAACCCTTAGAAAATGCAAGAGGAAGCAGACCCTTACATAAAATGAATGCTGAAGTCGGATGCACTGGGCCGACAGGCGCAAAATAAAAACGCAGTGCAACTCACACCGCCTTGGGGATTAGAGAAATAAGGCGAACGTAAAAAAAAAAATTTAAAAAAAAAAAAAATCTTTTTGGGAACGAATGATTCCAGATTTCATGTTGACATCCTTTTAGTAAATGTAATAATTCCTGACAGGCCAACACAAAACTAAGTTCCACAACAAGAATACAATATAATGTGTAAATCACACAGAGGTGATCACTCAAGCTACCTACGGATACAATATAATGTGTACATCACACAGAGGTGATCACTCAAGCTTCCCAAGGATACAATATAATGTGTAAATCACACAGAGATGATCACTCAAGCTACCTACGGATACAATATAATGTGTACATCACACAGAGGTGATCACTCAAGCATCAAATACATAAATTCGATTGAGAATAAAAATATTACAGGAAGTTCATCAGAATAGCCAACTAAATTGTGGAGGTAGTTCTCAAGCACATGACTGACTCTACTTAGACGGGAGAGGGAGAGAGAGGGATGGTGAGAGGTAGAAAGAGCGGATGATAGATACAGAGACAGAGTGATAAGACAGAGAGATTAAGGGTAAGAGAAAGGGATTGTGAGAGAATGAGAGAGAGGGTGGTTAGAAGAGGGAAGGGGACAGGGAGGGAGAGGGTGTGCGCGAGAAGGTGAGAGATAATGAGAGGCCGGGTTGGAGAGGGTGAAAGAGAGGGTGGTTGAGAGTTAATGTTTTTATATCATTATAAATGTGTGTATACAAGCTTTCAAAAACATAGACCAACAACATAGACTAATAACATAGACCAACAACATAGACCAACAACATAGACCAATAACATAGACCAACAACATAGACCAACAACATAGACCAACAACATACTCAGGGCTTAAAAAAGGTCTGTGACAAGCACAAATTTGTGCTTGACGATTCAAACAAATTCCTTTTTAATTGATAATTGCGCCTTTAATTGTTACTACATAACAACTCTCGCACGATTATTAATGTCATTACTGTTATAATATATTGTACATAATCTAGCTTATCTAAATGGACCTCCACTGTCACATAATAAACCTACTGAAACCATCGATAAATGGTACTTCAGCGCTAAAACTACCAAGACATGTTCAAGGACACAAACGCCATGTCTCTGACAGGAACGCATTATTTCTTAAGAAGATATAGGTTAATACTGCGTAAGTAATGCAATATATTTTGCTTTGGTACGCATTGTGATGTACAAAATAAAAGTGAATGAGTGCCTAGTTTAAATTTGTTAACATAAATTGGATGACTGTAGTCTGACCATGCTGACTGGTGTTAACATAAATTGGATGACTGTAGTCTGACCATGCTGACTGATGTTAACATAAATTGGATGACTGTAGTCTGACCATGCTGACTGGTAACATTTTTGACTGACTGGTCTACCACCCTAAAAATGTTCAAGCCCTGAACATACTAGCAGCTTTCAACAAAATAGGCCAACAACATGGACCAAGAACTTAGACCGAGAACATAGACCGAGAACATAGACCAACAACATAGACCGACAACATAGTCCAACAACATCTTCTGACAGTCATGTTATAATACAAATTATTCAAACCTTACCTGACTAGTGCCAGGCTGTCTGTCACACCAACCATGCAATGAAATGACCAAACAAACTCGGTCTGTGGTAGACTGCATTATGCTTTGCTAACATGAGACATGCATGCTTAACAAATGTAACATGATTCGAACCTTTTCTTTCTCCCATGTCTTCAACAGTCAGACCAACCACAGCCCCTCTAACTATTGATCCTGACTCTGGGGTCCTAAGGTCGACAATAGAATATGACATCGATCCAAATGTCATGTCTGCAACTGTTACCTTGACCGTTCAGGTGATTAATGTCACATGTATCATCATCATCATCATCATCATCATCATCATCATTACGTGCCATATTGAATGGCGATGACTAGAGCCAGTTCCTTCATCTATCGTCTCTTCTTGGTGCATTTTTCAATTTCAGACATATTATGTGTTCCCATACATTTTGCCATGTCTTCCCATCCAGTTGTCTTCCCATCCAGTTTGTCATGTCTTCCCATCCAGTTTGTTAAGTTTTCTCAACTAGTTTGTTACGTCTTCCCCTCCAGTTTGTCATGTCTTCCCATCTAGTTTGTTATGTCTTCCCGTCCAGTTTATGATGTCTTCTGATCCAGTTTGTCATGTCTTCCCATGAAGTTTGTCAAGTATTCCCATCCATTTTGTTACATCTTTCCATCCAGATTGTTATGTCTTCCTATCCAGTTTGTCATGTCTTCCAATCCAGTGTGTCATGTCTTCCCATCCAGTTTTGTCATGTCTTCCCATTGATTTTGCATGTTTTTCCATCCAGTTTGTTATGTCTTCCAATACTTTTTGCCATGTCTTCTCATCCAGTTTGTCATGTCTTCCCATCCAGTTTGTTACGTTTTCTCAACTAGTTTGTTACATATTCCCCTCCAGTTTGTCATGTCGTCTCATCTAGTTTGTTATGTCTTCCCGTCCAGTTTATGATGTCTTCCGATCCAGTTTGTTATGTCTTCCCATTAAGTTTGTCAAGTCTTCCCATCTATTTTGTTACGTCTTTCTATCCAGATTGCTATGTCTTCCCATCCAGTTTGTCATGTCTTCCAATCCAGTGTATCATGTCTTCCCATCCAGTTTGTAATGTCTTCCCATTGATTTTGCCATGTTTTCCCATCCAGTTTGTTATGTCTTCCCATACTTTTTGCCATGTCTTCTCATCCAGTTTGTCATGTCTTCGCTTCCAGTTTGTCATGTTTTCTCATTCATTTTGACATGTCTTCCCACCTAGTTTGTTACATCTTCCGACCCAGTATGTTATATTAACTTGTACAGGTTGCCACATCTTCCCATCCAGTTTGTTATGTCTTCCTATCCAATTTGTTATGTATTCCCACCCAGTTTGTCATGTCTTCTCATTCAGTTTGTCACGTCTCCCCATCCAGTCTGTCATGTCTTCCTATCCAGTTTGCTATGTCTTTCCGTTCAGCTTGTTGTGTCTTCTAATGCAGTTTTTCATGTTTATGCCATCCGGTTTGTGATGTCTTTCTTTCACTTTGTCATATCTTCCCTTCCCTTGTGTGACGTCTTCTCTTCCAGGTTGTCATGTTTTCCCACACAGTTTGTGATTTCTTCCATCTAATTTAAAATGGCTTCTAATCCACTTTGTTATGTCTTTCCATCTCTTGTGTCATGTCTTCCGATAATTGTGTCATGCCTTCCTATCAAGTTTTCCATGTCTTCCTACCCAGTTGATTTTGTCTTAACATCCAGATCGGTATGCCTTCTATACCTTTTTATTCTGTCAGACTTCCTCTGCTTCTCTTACTCTCGATATGTCCCGTTATCACAAAATCTTCCAGAACCCCACTCTTGATTATTGTCTCACGATCTCTGTCCGCCCAGACTAGAATCTCTATTGTAGCCGTCCAGTCTAGAATCTTTAGTGTAGCCATCCAGTCTAGAAACTCTAGTGTAGCCGCTCAGACTAGAATCTCTAGTGCAGCTGTCCAGTCTAGAATATCTAATGTAGCCGTCCAATCTAGAATATTTAATGTACCCGTCCAGTCTAGAATATTTAATGTACCCGTCCAGTCTAGAATATCTAGTGTAGCCGTCCAGTCTAGAATATCTAGTGAAGCCGTCCAGTCTAGAATATCTAGTGTAGCCGTCCAGTCTAGAATATCTAGTGTAGCCGTCCAGTCTAGAATATCTAGTGTAGCCGTCCAGTCTAGAATCTCTAGTGTAGCCGTCCAGTCTAGAATCTCTAGTGTAGCCGTCCAGTCTAGAATATCTAGTGTAGCCGTCCAGTCTAGAATATCTAGAACACCTTACAACTCACGGCGCCCCTCTATTGAATATAGTGTTGTCTCTTTGTTTAGAAGAAACCTCTTGAACCGATCCTGCTGATTTGTCCCCCCTTACCCCCATGGCCCTGAGGAACATTGGCCTCCAACCAACCCTCTCCAACAGAAATGGATCATGCTATGTTATCCAGTTCTGTACAGCTCTCAGCGTCCTTCTTGTATCTGCCTTTCAGTCTGTTCTCCGTGTATTCGTTGCAGTTCTATCCACCTTTTTTTGCATGTATAGTCCAGAGAAATACAGACCGTTTGCCAATCGCTCTGCTAGTCGGAAAACAATGCATAAACCAATTTTATCAAATTCACTCCAACATATTACAAAAAATTGTCCTGGATTCCATCCTGTGCCCTCATGGCTCAAAGATCAGCAGCATATACACACACTCAGCAAATATTTCAATCTCTATTCTTACTGGAGGTTAGACATACTGGAGGTTATACTGGAGATTACACATACTGGAGGATAGACATACTGGAGGATAGACATACTAGAGGATAGACATACTGGAGGATAGACATACTGGAGGATAGACATACTGGATGATAGACATACTGGAGGTTAGACATACTGGAGGATAGACATACTGGAGGTTAGACATACTGGAGGATAGACATACTGGAGGATAGACATACTGGAGGATAGACATACTGGAGGATAGACATACTGGATGATAGACATACTGGAGGTTAGACATACTGGAGGTTAGACATACTGGAGGTTAGACATACTGGAGGATAGACATACTGGAGGATAGACATACTGGAGGTTAGACATACTGGATGATAGACATACTGGAGGTTAGACATACTGGAGGTTAGACATACTGGAGGATAGACATACTGGAGGTTAGACATACTGGAGGATAGACATACTGGAGGATAGACATACTGGATGATAGACATACTGGAGGTTAGACATACTGGAGGTTAGACATACTGGAGGATAGACATACTGGAGGATAGACATACTGGATGATAGACATACTGGAGGATAGACATACTGGAGGTTAGACATACTGAAGGATATACTGGAGGTTAGACATACTGGAGTTAGCCATACTGGAGGTTAGACATACTGGAGATTATACTGGAGGTTAGACATACTGGAGGATATAGTGGAGGTTAGACATACTGGAGGTTAGACATACTGTAAATTATACTGGAGGTTAGACTTACTGGAGGATATACTGGAGGTTAGACATACTGGAGGTTAGACATACTGGAGATTATACTGGAGGTTAGACTTACTGTAGGATATACTGGAGGTTAAACATACTGGAGGTTAGACATACTGGAGATTATACTTGAGGTTAGACATACTGGAGGTTAGACATACTGGAGATTATACTGGAGGTTAGACTTACTGTAGGATATACTGGAGGTTAAACATACTGGAGGTTAGACATACTGGAGATTATACTTGAGGTTAGACATACTGGAGGATAGACATACTGGAGGATAAACATACTGGATGATAGACATACTGGAGGTTAGACATACTGGAGGTTATACTGGAGGTTAGACATACTGGAGGATAGACATACTGGAGGATAGACATACTGGAGGATAGACATACTGGAAGTTAGACATGCTGGATGATAGACATACTGGAGGATAGACATACTGGAGGTTAGACATACTGGAGGATATACATACTGGAGGATAGACATACTGGAGGATAGACATACTGGAGGATATACTGGAGGTTAGACATACTGGAGGATATACTGGAGGTTAGACATACTGGAGGTTAGACATACTGGAGATTATACTGGAGGTTAGACATACTGGAGGTTAGACACACTGGAGGTTAAACATACTGGAGATTATACTAGAGGTGAGACATACTGGAGGTTAGCCATACTGGAGGTTAGACACCCTTGAGGTAAACCTACTTCTGGGGGTTAGTCGTCCAGTAAGACAACCTTTCTAGGAGAGACACTTCGAACACAAAGCAACTACTGCCTTATAACTGTGTTGAGGACAATCACCTTCTGAAGCGATCTCAAGCAAGCACGTTATGATGACGTGTTTACTGAGCCCCTGGAAACCGACCACACTGAACACACCAACCACATCAACAACACTGACCACATCAACTACACACGACCACATCAACCACACCAACCCCACCGACCACATCCACCACAGTGACCACATCAACCACACCAACCACACCAACCACATCAACCACATCAACCACATCAACCACACCAACCACACTGACCACACCAACCACACCAACCACACCAACCACACCGACCACACCAACCACACCAACCACACCGACCACACCAACCACACTGACCACACCAACCACATCAACCACACCAACCACACCGACCACACCAACCACACTTACCACACCAACCACATCAACCACACCAACCACACCGACCACACCAACCACACCGACCACATCAACCACACTGACCACACCAACCACACTGACCACACCAACCACACCAACCACATCAACCCCACCAACCACACCGACCACATCAACCACACCGACCACATCAACCACACCAACCACATCAACCACACCAACCACATCAACCACACCAACCACATCAACCACACCAACCACACCGACCACACCAACCACACCAACCACACCAAACACACCGACCACACCAACCCCACCAACCACACCAACCACATCGACCCCACCAACCACACCAACCACACCGACCACACCAACCACACCAACCACACCAACCACACCAACCACACCGACCACACCAACCACACCGACCACATCAACCACACCAACCACACCAACCACACCGACCACACCAACGACACCAACCACATCAACCACACCAACCACACCGACCCCACCAACCACACCAACCACACCAACCACACCAACCACACCAACCACACCAACCACACCAACCACACCGACCACACCAACCACACCAACCACACCAACCACACCGACCACACCGACCACACCGACCACACCAACCACACCGACCACACCAACCACACCAACCACATCAACCACACCAACCACACCAACCACATCAACCACAGTGACCACTGGCTCAGAAGGACAAGGATCAGTTGTATCTCTGTTGAAACCTTTGAACCTAATGTCCGATCTAGAAACGAAAGAAGAAGAAGCGGCAGTTATGTTTGAGCCACACAAATTCTTCTATCTGACAGGTGACTGATAAAGGTTCCCTAATAAACAGTACAACGGTTGTGCTAATCATCAAGGACGCCAATGACAACGCGCCAGTCATCACCACTAAGGATCTGTTCTTTACTGTCACAGAGTGCTCCAATCCTGGAGTTCTGTTAGGGAACTTCCAGGCCACAGACAGGGATTCCAGTTTCCAGGTAAGAATGGGGATTCCATTTTCCAGGTAAGAATAGGGATTTCAGTTTCCAGGTAACTTAACTTAACTTAACGTTTTTATACTGGTTAATTGGCGGGAAATGAGTTACAGCCAATCTGAACTTGGTTCCGGTGGGAAGAGGAGACTAACGTATGGTCAGGCTAAAAATACTGATCGAACAATAATAGTTAGGGTCAGACAAAACATACTTAACTTAACTTAACTGAACATCTTTATACTGGTTTAGAAGACCCTGCAGAGTCTGTATACAACCAGTTACATTTACATCACCTTGCTCTAAAAGCTTTGCGCATCCAGTTTATTCTTAAATGCATTAACTGTCCCTGCCTCCACTACCTCCCCTGGCAATGCATTCCAAGCAGACACCACTCTCTGACTCAAAAAATATTTCCTAATATCTAACCTGGACCTCTCTTTAGTCAGCTTGTAGCTATGCCCTCGTGTTATTGTAGGTGGCCGTATTTTAAAAAACTTGTTATAGTCTAATTTATCGATTCCTCTGCTCATCATATAAACCTGTATTAAGTCACCACGAATTCTTCTCTCTTCGAGACACTGTAGGCCAGTTGTTCTGAGTCGTTCCTCATAACTGTAATTCTGGAATCCCACTATCATCTTTGTCGCTCTTTTTTGTATTCTTTCTAGCATGTTTATGTCCCCTCTATGATAAGGACTCCACACCTGTACACAGTACTCCAATCTAGGTCTAACTAAAGCTTTATACAGTTTGACGATCACTTCCTTGCTCCTATGTTTAATATTTCTTTTTATCATACCTAACATTGCATTTGCCTTTTTCACTGCTACCTTAACTTGCTCATTCACCTTTCCTGTATGATCTATTATAACCCCTAGGTCCCTTTCCTTATCTATCTTTCTAATATTGTTTTCTCCCATTCTGTAATTATGTTCCATATTGGATCTACCCATGTGGATGACTGTACATTTATCTACATTAAACTCCATTTGCTAGCTTACAGACCATTCTCGAATTTTATCTAAATCCGACCTCAATATATCCACTTCCGCTTTAGATGAGACACTACTGCATAGTTTTGTGTCATCAGCAAATTTTGCAATCATGGATCTCATATCAATGTCCAAATCATTTATATATATCAAGAACAAAATTGGTCCCCAAACCGAGCCCTGTGGCACACCACTTTTCACTTCACTCCACTCAGAGTACTCCTTATTTTTGCCCACCCTCTGCCTTCTTCCCGTTAACCAATTTTCAATCCATTTGGCAACTTCCCCACCTATTCCATGTGATTTTAACTTTCGAAATAATCTTTGATGAGGTACTCTATCAAAGGCCTTTGCAAAGTCTAGATAAATAACATCCACTGGCTCCCCTTTATCTATGATTTTAGTAACCTCCTCCATGAATTCTAATAGATTTGTTAAGCATGATCTCCCTCTAGTAAACCCATGCTGACTATTTCTAATTAGATTAAATTTTTCTAAATGCATTACAATGTTTTCTTTGATTATTGACTCTAACAATTTACAGACTATGCTCGTTAAACTCACCTGTCTATAATTTGCCGGATCTGATTTTTTGCCTTTTTTGAATAAGGGGATCACTCCTGCATCTTTCCAATCCCGTAGAACAATCCCTTTTGTAAGTGATTGAGAACATAATATAGCCAATGGTTTTGCTAGTTGGTCTCTAATTTCATACAGCAATTTTGGATGAATACCATCTTGACCTGGATATTTATTCACTTTCAATCCCTCCAATTTTTTAAAAACCATTTCCTCTGTAATACAGATTGATCTTAATCCCGCTGTATCCATGTCTCTTTGAAAAATATCTATAGGCTCTTGGATCTCGGAGCAGTCCTCCTTTGTGAAGACTGTGCCAAAGTACTGATTGAGCAGATTAGCAGCCTCCCTATTCTCACTTATTATTTTCCCTGTACTGTCTATGAGAGGGCCTACTTTGTCTTTCGTTCTTTGTTTATTTCTAACATAAGAAAAGAAGCTTTTACTATCAGTCTTGATCCTATGAGCAAGTTTTTTTTCGAAGTCTATTTTTGCTGTTTTATTCGCTTTCTGAGATATGTTCTGATTGTCCAAATATTTTACATATGTTTCTTTTGATTTACCTGCCTCAATATATTTTTTCCATGCTTTATTTTATGCTCTTCTACATTTCACTACAAATCTAGTTATCCACTTTTTACGCTTGGGGTTTACCTCCCTACATGGAACACATTCCTCTTTTAGCGTTTCTAGAACTGTTTTAAAACTTTCCCACTCCTGTTCAACATCTGTTCCTACAACAATATCTTTCCAGATTATGTGGTTCGCTGCCTCTTTCATCCTCTTAACATCTGCCTTAGAGTAGTCGTATGTTCGCGTGTTTATGTTTACTTCTTTCCCTGCAATAAGATCCCAACGGATGATTTGATGGTCACTTGAGCCAAACAGTTCCCCAATGGTAACGTTTTCAATCATATTTTCCTCTGTAGTAAAAACTAGGTCGAGTATGTTTTTGCCTCTGGTGGCTGCTTCTACATGTTGAATTAAAAAATTGTCAGTTATGCACTTAACAAAAGGTTTTGACTCTACAAGTGCTTCTGCCATATCCCATTTTATTTCTGGATAGTTGAAATCTCCCATTAATAATAATTTCCCTTTACTTGCCTTTGCTATGCTACTAATCAGCTCCTCATCTTCCTCTTTTTGACTTGATGGACATCTATAGAATAGGGATTTCAGTTTTCCGGTTAAAAATGAGGATTTTAATTTTCAGGTAAAAATTATAATTTTAGTTTTCAAGTAAAAATGAGGATTTCAGTTTGTAGTTAATCCTAGGAATGCCAGTGTCCATGTAACTATATTTATCTCAGTTTCCATGTAACAATGTGTATCTCAGTTTCCATGTAACAATATGTGTCTTAGTGTCCATGTAACAATATTTATCTCAGTTTTCATGTAACAATATATATCTCAGTGTCCATGTAACAATATTAATCTCAGTTTCTATGTAACAATGTGTATCTTAGTGTCTATGTAACATTATGTATTTTAGTGTCCATGTAACAATATGTGTCTTAGTGTCCATGTAACAATATGCATCTTAGTAACATGTAACAATATGTATTGCTGTGTCCATGTAACAATATTTATCTCACTGTCCATGTAACAATGTGAATCTTAGTGTCCATGAAACAATATTTATCTCAGTGTCCATGTAACAATATGTTTCTCAGTGTCCATGTAACAATATGTATCTTAGTATCCATGTAACAATATGTTTCTCAGTGTCCATGTAACAATATGTATCTTAGTATCCATGTAACAATATGTTTCTCAGTGTCCATGTAACAATATGTTTCTCAGTATTCGGGTAATAATGGGGATTGTAATTTCAAGGCACGAATGTTGATTACAGTTTTCAAATAAGAATGTGGATTTCAGTTTGCAAGTAACAATGTGGCTCTCAGTTTCCAGGTAAGAATGAGGATTCTAGTTTCAAGGTAAGAATTTGGATTTCAATTTGCAGGTAAGCCTGTGGATCTTGGTCTCCGTTTAAAACTAAGGATTTTATTTTCAATGTAAAAATGCATTCGTGTATGTGTGTAAAGGGTGGGGATGGAGGGAGGGTGTGTGTGTGTGTGTGTGTGTGTTTGTGTTTACATATCTTTAAATATCTACAGTGTCGGTGTATAAACAATCATGAGGTCTATTGATATTAGTTGTAGCTGAAACCTACTCGTGTTGGATTCCTCACTTGTCGGTTAATCTGCTCTGGTAGATGATTTGTAGTAGCTATTCTTTCATTCTTAGTTGCACTGAAGAAGGTTGGTATATGTATACCTGCCTGTAGTGTAATGCTGGATCTCTTAGTAAGCTCACCTGCACAATGCCTTTGTTGTTGGCAAGGAGGCTGTAACGCAGCTTGTTTGAAGACGCTTAACGTGAATGTGTGTTGTGATGCTGGTCAGTAAGATACACCTGATCCAGACGTTAAGCCGTCGCACACTGGTGATTCTTATTGCTGTACTGGTTTGGTTCCTTAACCAATTTGTTAGGGACATCAAGTCTAGACTGGGACAGATGAAGGTTCATCATCATCATCATGTGCTATTGTTTCTTCAGAAGGAGTATGCATTCATCACTTCAGATGGCCTCTGTACAAATAGTCAACATCGAAGTATGTATATGGTACTGTAGAGGTCATTTCTGTGGTACATTTTACATGATGATGTTGTTAGCGTCATGCACATATGATGGAGTATACCTATTATTTCGTCTCAAGCTAGAGGATCTAGAATCTCCATATCGAATTACGTTTTAACGTATTTTTTAATTGTTATATTTTCTATTGCATCTTAGGACAATAATGTCATTTCGTTCGCCAAGATCGCAGGGGGCAGCGGAGTGACCATCTCCCCCAACGGTGACGTTATTCTCAACACAGTCTTTGCTGCAGGAACCAGTGTGACGTACACGGTTGCCGCTTCGGACCATGGCCAGTACCCCGGGCCCCTGACATGTCTTGTGCCTGGTACCGTTACTGTGTCCGTCACGGTCAGTTGGTTTCTTCAAGTTAGACATCACAACAATCTCTTTTAATATGTGAAGAAGGTTATGGGTACTGGTAGACATCACCACAATCTATTTCAATATGTGAAGAAGGTTATGGGTACTGGTAGATATCACCACAATCTATTTCAATTTGTGGGGAAGTTTATGGTTACTGGTTTTTGCTTCTCGCTAGGTCTACACACCTGTGATTTATTCATCAAGGTGTCCACTCATTGATCGGCCTCTATTTTCATGTGAAGATCATGCTGTATGTAGACTGTTATTTGAAGCTCATGCCGTATGTAGACTGTCATTTGAAGTTCATGCCGTATGTAGACTGTCATTTGAAGCTCATGCCGTATGTAGACTGTCATTTCACCAGCTTCATCGTTATCACCTAACAAGCAGTCATTGAGTTATCACATTGTCATATCTAAAGTCTCAACTGTGTGAATGAGTTCTGTCATTACCATCAACTCCATCATGACTAAGACAGTTGATTCATACAAAGTCCTAGATGGTTTGAGGCATTGGTATACGTCATCGAGTTAAAGAGAGGAAGATGAGAAGATAATTAGCACTACAGAAAAGCCATGTACATGGAAATTATTATTAATAGGGGATTTAAACTTTATGGAAATAAAATTGGAAAATTACAGAAGCGCTTGTCAAACCCGTTTGTTAACTGACAATTGTGTTTTATTTAACACGTGGAAGAAACTACCAGGGGCAAAAACACACACGGCAGTATTTACTGCAGAGGAAAATGTGATTGAAAATGTAACCCTTTGAGAATTGTTTTGATTTGAGTGGCTATCAAACAATCCATTGTGATCTTATTGGAAGGAATGAAGGTAACATAAGTACAAGAACATACAACTACTCTAAGACAGATGCTAAGAAGTTTAAAAAAGCATTGAGTCAAAGAATCTGAAAAGATTAAATCAGTGGAACAAATGTTGAAGAGTTTCAAAATAATTATGGATAATTTAAAACATAAATTTGTTCTATAAAGGAAGGTAAAACCACAAACGAATAAAGTGGATAACTATTTCTGCAATTAAATGTAGATCAGCTAAAATTTTAAAAGACAAGATATATATAGACAGATAAATCAAAAGAAACATATTTAAAGTATTTGGACACGAGCAGCAAAAAGTGACTTTGAAAACGAATTTGCTCAAAAGAGCAAGACATAAAAAGAGCTTCTTTTCTTATGTTAGAAATAAACAAAGAACGAAAGACAAACTAGGCCTTCTCAAAGATAGCACATGAAAAATAATAAGTGAGAACAGGAATGGTGCTAATAAACTCAATCAGTACTTTGGTACAGTCTACACAAAAGACTCCAAGATCCCAAAGCCTATAGATATTTTCCAAAAGGGTGTGGCTACAGAGGAATTCAGAAATAGTTGTTAAAACAATTGGATACATGTCCGGGTCAAGGTGATGTTTATACAAAATTGCTGTTTGAAATTAGAGACTCTTTAACTAAACCATTGCCTATGTACTGTTCTTACTCATTTGCGAAGCGGATTGTTCCAGGGGATTGTTTCAAGGGATTGTTCCAGGGAATTGTTCAATGGATTGTTCCATGGATTGTTCCAGGGGATTGTTCCAGGGGATTAAAAAGATACAGTGGACATCACCTTGTTCAAAAAGAGCAACAAATCAGATCCAACAAATTATAGACCTGATATTATAACAAGCAGTCTGTCAAATTGAAGTCAATAACCAAAGAAAACATTTTAATGACATTTAGACAAATTTAATATAATCAAGAATAGTCAGCATGGGTTTTAAAAAAGATTGTGCTTAACAAATATATTAGAATTCATGGAGCGGGTTAGAAAATTGATATATGCAGAGGGAGAGGAGGGGGCAGTTGATGTTATTTATCTAAATTTAGCAAAAACCTTTGATAGAGGACCTCATCGAAGATTGTTTACGAAGTTAAAATTACATGGAATAAAGGCGAAGTTGCCGAATGGATTGAATATTGATTAATGGGAAGAAGGCAGAGGGTGGGTATAAATAAGGAGTACTCTGAGTAGTGTGAAGTAAAAGTGGAGTGCCACAGGGCTCAGTTTTTGAACCAATTTTGTTCTTGATATAAAAAATAGATTTGGACAATCAATTCGGATCCATAATTTCAATGTTCACGGATTACACAAAACTATGCAGTAGTGTCTCATTTAAACCAGAAGTGGTTATATTGAGGTCGGATAAAGATAAAATTCATGAATGTTCTGAGAGCTGGCAAATGGAGATTCATGTAGATAAATGTACAGTGATCCACATGGGTAGATCGAATATTGAACATAATTACATAATGGGAGAGAATAATATTAGAAATATTGATTAGTATGATCAACAATATTAGAAATATTGATTAGTATGATCAACAATATTAGAAATATTGATTAATATGATCAACAATATTATAAATATTGATTAGTATGATCAACAATATTAGAAATATTGATTAGTATGATCAACAATATTAGAAATATTGATTAGTATGATCAACAATATTAGAAATATTGATTAGTATGATCAACAATATTAGAAATATTGATTAGTATGATCAACAATATTAGAAATATTGATTAGTATGATCAACAATATTAGAAATATTGATTAGTATGATCAACAATATTAGAAATATTGATTAGTATGATCAACAATATTAGAAATATTGATTAGTATGATCAACAATATTAGAAATATTGATTAGTATGATCAACAATATTAGAAATATTGATTAGTATGATCAACAATATTAGAAATATTGATTAGTATGATCAACAATATTAGAAATATTGATTAGTATGATCAACAATATTAGAAATATTGATTAGTATGATCAACAATATTAGAAATATTGATTAGTATGATCAACAATATTAGAAATATTGATTAGTATGATCTTTCAGGTCTGAAATAACCTTGTTCCTTGATAAGCTTGTTGCCTGTCGAGGGAGCAATATTGTTCAGGATCATTCTTTCAAACATCTAATACTGATGGCATTTTAAACGATGCGCCATTAAATCAATCTCGTTTTTACAGAACAAGTGATAGAGAGAGCGAGAGATTGGGAGAGAGGCACTAAGAACAGAGGAGCTAAGAACATAGGAGCTAAGAACAGAGGAGCTAAGAACAGAGGAGCTAAGAACAGAGGAGCTAAAAACAGAGAAGCTAAGAACAGAGGAGCTAAGAACAGAGGAGCTAAGAACAGAGCAGCTAAGAACAGAGGAGCTAAGAACAGAGGAGCTAATAACAGAGAAGCTAAGAACAGAGGAGCTAAGAACAGAGAAGCTAAGAACAGAGGAGCTAAGAACAGAGGAGCTAAGAACAGAGGAGCTAAGAACAGAGGAGCTAAGACCAGAGGAGCTAAGAACAGAGGAGCTAAGAACAGAGGAGCTAAGAACAGAGGAGCTAAGAATAGAGGAGCTAAGAACAGAGGAGCTAAGAACAGAGGAGCTAAGAACAGAGGAGCTAAGAACAGAGGAGCTAAGAACAGAGGAGCTAAGAACAGAGGAGCTAAGAACAGAAGCCCTAAGAACAGAGAAGCTAAGAACAGAGGAGCTAGGAACAGAGGAGCTAAGAACAGAGGAGCTAAGAACAGAGGAGCTAAGAACAGAGGAGCTAAGAACAGAAGCCCTAAGAACAGAGAAGCTAAGAACAGAGGAGCTAAGAACAGAGGAGCTAAGAACAGAAGCCCTAAGAACAGAGAAGCTAAGAACAGAGGAGCTAAGAACAGAGGAGCTAAGAACAGAGGAGCTAAGAACAGAGGAGCTAAGAACAGAAGCCCTAAGAACAGAGAAGCTAAGAACAGAGGAGCTAAGAACAGAGGAGCTAAGAACAGGGGAGCTAAGAACAGAGGAGCTAAGAACAGAGGAGCTAAGAACAGAAGCCCTAAGAACAGAGAAGCTAAGAACAGTGGAGCTAAGAACAGAGGAGCTAAGAACAGAAGCCCTAAGAACAGAGAAGCTAAGAACAGAGGAGCTAAGAACAGAGGAGCTAAGAACAGAGCAGCTAAGAACAGAGGAGCTAAGAACAGAGGAGCTAAGAACAGAGGAGCTAAGAACAGAGAAGCTAAAAACAGAGGAGCTAAGAACAGAGAAGCTAAGAACAGAGGAGCTAAGAACAGAGGAGCTAAGAACAGAGGAGCTAAGAACAGAGGAGCTAAGAACAGAGGAGCTAAGAACAGAAGCCCTAAGAACAGAGGAGCTAAGAACAGAGAAGCTAAGAACAGAGGAGCTAAGAACAGAGGAGCTAAGAACAGAGGAGCTAAGAACAGAGAAACTAAGAACAGAGGAGCTAAGAACAGAGGAGCTAAGAACAGAGGAGCTAAGAACAGAAGCCCTAAGAACAGAGGAGCTAAGAACAGAGAAGCTAAGAACAGAGGAGCTAAGAACAGAGGAGCTAAGAACAGAGGAGCTAAGAACAGAGGAGCTAAGAACAGAAGCCCTAAGAACAGAGAAGCTAAGAACAGAGGAGCTAAGAACAGAGGAGCTAAGAACAGAGGAGCTAAGAACAGAGGAGCTAAGAAAAGAAGCCCTAAGAACAGAGAAGCTAAGAACAGAGGAGCTAAGAACAGAGGAGCTAAGAACAGAGGAGCTAAGAACAGAGGAGCTAAGAACAGAAGCCATAAGAACAGAGGAGCTAAGAACAGAGGAGCTAAGAACAGAAGCCATAAGAACAGAGGAGCTAAGAACAGAGGAGCTAAGAACAGAGGAGCTAAGAACAGAGAAGCTAAGAACAGAGGAGCTAAGAACAGAGGAGCTAAGAACAGAGGAGCTAAGAACAGAGGAGCTAAGACCAGAGAAGCTAAGAACAGAGGAGCTAAGAACAGAGGAGCTAAGAACAGAGGAGCTAAGAACAGAGGAGCTAAGAACAGAGGAGCTAAGAACAGTGGAGCTAAGAACAGAGGAGCTAAGAACAGAGGAGCTAAGAACAGAGGAGCTAAGAACAGAGGAGCTAAGAACAGAGGAGCTAAGAACAGAGGAGCTAAGAACAGAGGAGCTAAGAACAGAGGAGCTAAGAACAGAGGAGCTAAGAACAGAGGAGCTAAGAACAGAGAAGCTAAGAACAGAGGAGCTAAGAACAGAGGAGCTAAGAACAGAGGAGCTAAGACCAGAGAAGCTAAGAACAGAGGAGCTAAGAACAGAGGAGCTAAGAACAGAGCAGCTAAGAACAGAGGAGCTAAGAACAGAGGAGCTAAGAACAGAGGAGCTAAGAACAGAGAAGCTAAGAACAGAGGAGCTAAGAACAGAGGAGCTAAGAACAGAAGCCCTAAGAACAGAGAAGCTAAGAACAGAGGAGCTAAGAACAGAGGAGCTAAGAACAGGGGAGCTAAGAACAGAGGAGCTAAGAACAGAGGAGCTAAGAACAGAAGCCCTAAGAACAGAGAAGCTAAGAACAGTGGAGCTAAGAACAGAGGAGCTAAGAACAGAAGCCCTAAGAACAGAGAAGCTAAGAACAGAGGAGCTAAGAACAGAGGAGCTAAGAACAGAAGCCCTAAGAACAGAGAAGCTAAGAACAGAGGAGCTAAGAACAGAAGCCCTAAGAACAGAGAAGCTAAGAACAGAGGAGCTAAGAACAGAGAGGCTAGGAACAGAGGAGCTAAGAACAGAGGAGCTAAGAACAGAGGAGCTAAGAACAGAGGAGCTAAGAACAGAGGAGCTAAGAACAGAGGAGCTAAGAACAGAGGAGCTAAGAACAGAAGCCCTAAGAACAGAGAAGCTAAGAACAGAGGAGCTAGGAACAGAGGAGCTAAGAACAGAGGAGCTAAGAACAGAGGAGCTAAGAACAGAGGAGCTAAGAACAGAAGCCCTAAGAACAGAGAAGCTAAGAACAGAGGAGCTAAGAACAGAGGAGCTAAGAACAGAAGCCCTAAGAACAGAGAAGCTAAGAACAGAGGAGCTAAGAACAGAGGAGCTAAGAACAGAGGAGCTAAGAACAGAGGAGCTAAGAACAGAGAAGCTAAGAACAGAGGAGCTAAGAACAGAGGAGCTAAGAACAGAGAAGCTAAGACCAGAGAAGCTAAGAACAGAGGAGCTAAGAACAGAGGAGCTAAGAACAGAGGAGCTAAAAACAGAGAAGCTAAGAACAGAGGAGCTAAGAACAGAGGAGCTAAGAACAGAGGAGCTAAGAACAGAGGAGCTAAGACCAGAGAAGCTAAGAACAGAGGAGCTAAGAACAGAGGAGCTAAGAACAGAGCAGCTAAGAACAGAGGAGCTAAGAACAGAGGAGCTAAGAACAGAGGAGCTAAGAACAGAGAAGCTAAGAACAGAGGAGCTAAGAACAGAGAAGCTAAGAACAGAGGAGCTAAGAACAGAGGAGCTAAGAACAGAGGAGCTAAGAACAGAGGAGCTAAGAACAGAGGAGCTAAGAACAGAAGCCCTAAGAACAGAGAAGCTAAGAACAGAGGAGCTAAGAACAGAGGAGCTAAGAACAGAGGAGCTAAGAACAGAGGAGCTAAGAACAGAAGCCCTAAGAACAGAGAAGCTAAGAACAGAGGAGCTAAGAACAGAGGAGCTAAGAACAGAAGCCCTAAGAACAGAGGAGCTAAGAACAGAGGAGCTAAGAACAGAGGAGCTAAGAACAGAGGAGCTAAGAACAGAGCAGCTAAGAACAGAGGAGCTAAGAACAGAGGAGCTAAGAACAGAGGAGCTAAGAACAGAGGAGCTAAGAACAGAGAAGCTAAGAACAGAGGAGCTAAGAACAGAGAAGCTAAGAAAAGAGGAGCTAAGAACAGAGGAGCTAAGAACAGAGGAGCTAAGAACAGAGGAGCTAAGAACAGAGGAGCTAAGAACAGAAGCCCTAAGAACAAAGGAGCTAAGAACAGAGGAGCTAAGAACAGAGGAGCTAAGAACAGAGGAGCTAAGAACAGAGGAGCTAAGAACAGAGGAGCTAAGAACAGAGGAGCTAAGAACAGAGGAGCTAAGAACAGAGAAGCTAAGAACAGAGGAGCTAAGAACAGAGGAGCTAAGAACAGAGGAGCTAAGAACAGAGGAGCTAAGAACAGAGGAGCTAAGAACAGAAGCCCTAAGAACAGAGAAGCTAAGGACAGAGGAGCTAAGAACAGAGGAGCTAAGAACAGAGGAGCTAAGAACAGAGGAGCTAAGAACAGAGGAGCTAAGAACAGAGGAGCTAAGAACAGAGGAGCTAAGAACAGAGGAGCTAAGAACAGAGAAGCTAAGAACAGAGGAGCTAAGAACAGAGGAGCTAAGAACAGAGGAGCTAAGAACAGAGGAGCTAAGACCAGAGAAGCTAAGAACAGAGGAGCTAAGAACAGAGGAGCTAAGAACAGAGGAGCTAAGAACAGAGGAGCTAAGAACAGAGAAGCTAAGAACAGAGGAGCTAAGAACAGAGGAGCTAAGAACAGAGGAGCTAAGAACAGAGGAGCTAAGAACAGAGGAGCTAAGAACAGAGGAGCTAAGAACAGAGGAGCTAAGAACAGAGGAGCTAAGAACAGAGGAGCTAAGAACAGAGGAGCTAAGACCAGAGAAGCTAAGAACAGAGGAGCTAAGAACAGAGGAGCTAAGAACAGAGCAGCTAAGAACAGAGGAGCTAAGAACAGAGGAGCTAAGAACAGAGGAGCTAAGAACAGAGAAGCTAAGAACAGAGGAGCTAAGAACAGAGAAGCTAAGAACAGAGGAGCTAAGAACAGAGGAGCTAAGAACAGAGAAGCTAAGAACAGAGGAGCTAAGAACAGAGGAGCTAAGAACAGAGGAGCTAAGAACAGAGGAGCTAAGAACAGAAGCCCTAAGAACAGAGAAGCTAAGAACAGAGGAGCTAAGAACAGAGGAGCTAAGAACAGAGGAGCTAAGAACAGAGGAGCTAAGAACAGAGGAGCTAAGAACAGAAGCCCTAAGAACAGAGAAGCTAAGAACAGAGGAGCTAAGAACAGAAGCCCTAAGAACAGAGAAGCTAAGAACAGAGGAGCTAAGAACAGAGGAGCTAAGAACAGAGGAGCTAAGAACAGAGGAGCTAAGAACAGAGGAGCTAAGAACAGAGAAGCTAAGAACAGAGGAGCTAAGAACAGAGAAGCTAAGAACAGAGGAGCTAAGAACAGAGGAGCTAAGAACAGAGGAGCTAAGAACAGAGGAGCTAAGAACAGAGAAGCTAAGAACAGAGGAGCTAAGAACAGAGGAGCTAAGAACAGAGGAGCTAAGAACAGAGGAGCTAAGACCAGAGAAGCTAAGAACAGAGGAGCTAAGAACAGAGCAGCTAAGAACAGAGGAGCTAAGAACAGAGGAGCTAAGAACAGAGGAGCTAAGAACAGAGGAGCTAAGAACAGAGGAGCTAAGAACAGAGGAGCTAAGAACAGAGGAGCTAAGAACAGAAGCCCTAAGAACAGAGGAGCTAAGAACAGAGAAGCTAAGAACAGAGGAGCTAAGAACAGAGGAGCTAAGAACAGAGGAGCTAAGAACAGAGGAGCTAAGAACAGAAGCCCTAAGAACAGAGAAGCTAAGAACAGAGGAGCTAAGAACAGAGGAGCTAAGAACAGAGGAGCTAAGAACAGAGGAGCTAAGAACAGAGGAGCTAAGAACAGAAGCCCTAAGAACAGAGAAGCTAAGAACAGAGGAGCTAAGAACAGAGGAGCTAAGAACAGGGGAGCTAAGAACAGAGGAGCTAAGAACAGAGGAGCTAAGAACAGAAGCCCTAAGAACAGAGAAGCTAAGAACAGTGGAGCTAAGAACAGAGGAGCTAAGAACAGAAGCCCTAAGAACAGAGAAGCTAAGAACAGAGGAGCTAAGAACAGAGAAGCTAAGAACAGAGGAGCTAAGAACAGAGGAGCTAAGAACAGAGGAGCTAAGAACAGAGGAGCTAAGAACAGAAGCCCTAAGAACAGAGGAGCTAAGAACAGAGAAGCTAAGAACAGAGGAGCTAAGAACAGAGGAGCTAAGAACAGAGAAGCTAAGAACAGAGGAGCTAAGAACAGAGGAGCTAAGAACAGAGGAGCTAAGAACAGAGGAGCTAAGAACAGAGGAGCTAAGAACAGAGGAGCTAAGAACAGAGGAGCTAAGAACAGAGGAGCTAAAAACAGAGAAGCTAAGAACAGAGGAGCTAAGAACAGAGGAGCTAAGAACAGAGGAGCTAAGAACAGAGGAGCTAAGAACAGAGGAGCTAAGAACAGAGGGGCTAAGAACAGAGGAGCTAAGAACAGAGGAGCTAAGAACAGAGGAGCTAAGAACAGAGGGAGCTAAGAACAGAGGAGCTAAGAACAGAGGGAGCTAAGAACAGAGGAGCTAAGAACAGAGGGAGCTAAGAACAGAGGAGCTAAGAACAGAGGAGCTAAGAACAGAGGAGCTAAGAACAGAGGGAGCTAAGAACAGAGGAGCTAAGAACAGAGGAGCTAAGAACAGAGGAGCTAAGAACAGAGGAGCTAAGAACAGAGGAGCTAAGAACAGAGGAGCTAAGAACAGAGGAGCTAAGAACAGAGAAGCTAAGAACAGAGGAGCTAAGAACAGAGGAGCTAAGAACAGAGGAGCTAAGAACAGAGGAGCTAAGACCAGAGAAGCTAAGAACAGAGGAGCTAAGAACAGAGGAGCTAAGAACAGAGGAGCTAAGAACAGAGGAGCTAAGAACAGAGAAGCTAAGAACAGAGGAGCTAAGAACAGAGGAGCTAAAAACAGAGAAGCTAAGAACAGAGGAGCTAAGAACAGAGGAGCTAAGAACAGAGGAGCTAAGAACAGAGGAGCTAAGAACAGAGGAGCTAAGAACAGAGGAGCTAAGAACAGAGGAGCTAAGAACAGAGGAGCTAAGAACAGAGGAGCTAAGACCAGAGAAGCTAAGAACAGAGGAGCTAAGAACAGAGGAGCTAAGAACAGAGCAGCTAAGAACAGAGGAGCTAAGAACAGAGGAGCTAAGAACAGAGGAGCTAAGAACAGAGAAGCTAAGAACAGAGGAGCTAAGAACAGAGAAGCTAAGAACAGAGGAGCTAAGAACAGAGGAGCTAAGAACAGAGAAGCTAAGAACAGAGGAGCTAAGAACAGAGGAGCTAAGAACAGAGGAGCTAAGAACAGAGGAGCTAAGACCAGAGAAGCTAAGAACAGAGGAGCTAAGAACAGAGCAGCTAAGAACAGAGGAGCTAAGAACAGAGGAGCTAAGAACAGAGGAGCTAAGAACAGAGGAGCTAAGAACAGAGGAGCTAAGAACAGAGGAGCTAAGAACAGAGGAGCTAAGAACAGAAGCCCTAAGAACAGAGGAGCTAAGAACAGAGAAGCTAAGAACAGAGGAGCTAAGAACAGAGGAGCTAAGAACAGAGGAGCTAAGAACAGAGGAGCTAAGAACAGAGGAGCTAAGAACAGAAGCCCTAAGAACAGAGAAGCTAAGAACAGAGGAGCTAAGAACAGAGGAGCTAAGAACAGAGGAGCTAAGAACAGAGGAGCTAAGAACAGAGGAGCTAAGAACAGAAGCCCTAAGAACAGAGAAGCTAAGAACAGAGGAGCTAAGAACAGAGGAGCTAAGAACAGGGGAGCTAAGAACAGAGGAGCTAAGAACAGAGGAGCTAAGAACAGAAGCCCTAAGAACAGAGAAGCTAAGAACAGTGGAGCTAAGAACAGAGGAGCTAAGAACAGAAGCCCTAAGAACAGAGAAGCTAAGAACAGAGGAGCTAAGAACAGAGAAGCTAAGAACAGAGGAGCTAAGAACAGAGGAGCTAAGAACAGAGGAGCTAAGAACAGAGGAGCTAAGAACAGAAGCCCTAAGAACAGAGGAGCTAAGAACAGAGAAGCTAAGAACAGAGGAGCTAAGAACAGAGGAGCTAAGAACAGAGAAGCTAAGAACAGAGGAGCTAAGAACAGAGGAGCTAAGAACAGAGGAGCTAAGAACAGAGGAGCTAAGAACAGAGGAGCTAAGAACAGAGGAGCTAAGAACAGAGGAGCTAAAAACAGAGAAGCTAAGAACAGAGGAGCTAAGAACAGAGGAGCTAAGAACAGAGGAGCTAAGAACAGAGGAGCTAAGAACAGAGGAGCTAAGAACAGAGGGGCTAAGAACAGAGGAGCTAAGAACAGAGGAGCTAAGAACAGAGGAGCTAAGAACAGAGGGAGCTAAGAACAGAGGAGCTAAGAACAGAGGGAGCTAAGAACAGAGGAGCTAAGAACAGAGGGAGCTAAGAACAGAGGAGCTAAGAACAGAGGAGCTAAGAACAGAGGAGCTAAGAACAGAGGGAGCTAAGAACAGAGGAGCTAAGAACAGAGGAGCTAAGAACAGAGGAGCTAAGAACAGAGGAGCTAAGAACAGAGGAGCTAAGAGGCCTCTGTAGCAATCAGATAAAACAAGATGCATGCCAGAAACAAGAAAGTTTGAAACACAAATTCCTTGTCAGTCATAACACCACACGGACGACAATTACGCACGAACTAGGCAGCCTTTCCAAGACACTCTGGACTAGAGAGCCTCTCCAAGACACTCATGATCAGACAGCCTCTCCAAGACACTCAGGACTAGAGAGCCTCTCCAAGACACTCAGGACTAGAGAGCCTCTTCAAGACACTCATGATCAGACAGCCTCTCCAAGACACTCAGGACTAGAGAGCCTCTCCAAGACACTCGGGACTAGAGAGCCTCTCTAAGACACTCATGATTAGACAGCCTCTCCAAGAGACTCTGGACGATCAGTGACAACCAAGTGTACACATGATCAGAACCTCTCCAAGACACTCAGGACGATCAGTGGCAACCAAGTGTACACATGATCAGGCAGCCTCTCCAAGAGACTCAGGATCAGACAGCCTGTCCAAGACACTCATGACGATCAGTGACAACCAAGTGAACACATGATCAGACAGCCTGTCCAAGACACTCAAGACGATCAGTGACCACCAAGTGTACACATGATCAGACAGCCTCTCCAAGAGACTCAGGACGATCAGTGGCAACCAAGTGTACAAATGATCAGACAGCCTCTCCAAGAGACTCAGGATCAGACAGCCTGTCCAAGACACTCAGGACGATTAGTGACAACCAAGTGTACACATGATCAGACAGCCTCTCCAAGAGACTCAGGATCAGACAGCCTGTCCAAGACACTCAGGACGATCAGTGACAACCAAGTGTACACATGATCAGACAGCCTGTCCAAGACACTCATGACGATCAGTGACAACCAAGTGTACACATGATCAGACATCCTCTCCAAGAGACTCAGGATCAGACAGCCTGTCCAAGATACTCAGGACGATCAGTGACAACCAAGTGTACACATGATCAGACAGCCTGTCCAAGACACTCAGGACGATCAGTGACAACCAAGTGTACACATGATCAGATATCCTCTCCAAGAGACTCAGGATCAGACAGCCTGTCCAAGACACTCAGGACGATCAGTAACAACCAAGTGAACCCATTGTAAGGCTGGTGGAAAGAGCAGGCACGTGGACTAACCAAAGAAGACGTAAGACATTCTAAACTGAAGACACATGAAGAAATAAAGACAACAACAAAATAAACTTCAAAGATAAATGGAACAGATAGCACTCAGAATCTGATATAACAGAAGCATACTACTCCTTACCAAGACGAGATCCAGAACAATATTCAGACTGCGAGCAGGCCACTGCAGGTTTCAAAATAATATGTTCATAAAATTATAAAATGGACACACAGACATCGGGCAAAATAAACAAACAAACAGTAGAATATGCTCTTCATTTCTACCGGCTCCACTAGAAGAGCAAAGTGTTTGAATTCCCTAACAACACCGCGCCCCTTTCTCCACCCCCACCCCACCCCTTACCAAAATTAATTGGAAGATAAACAGTGTGGCCGCGAGAGATCTCTTAGACAGGAAAATATATGATATAAATTTATATTATTATTTGAGAGCCCACGGCTACAACAACGACGAAGAAGAATGAAAATGAAGAAAAAGAATGAAGGAATAGAAAAAAATGAAGAAGAAGAAGAAAAAGAAGTAAAAGAAGAAGAAGATGCAGGAAGAAGGAAGAAGAAGAAGAAGAAGAAGAAGATGAAGAAGAAGAAGAAGATGAAGAAGAAGAAGAAGAAGAAGAAGAAGAAGAAGAAGATGAAGAAGAAGAAGAAGAAGAAGAGGAAGAAGAAGAAGAAGAAGAAGAAGAAGAAGAAGAAGAAGATGAAGAAGAAGAAGAAGAAGATGAAGAAGAAGAAGAAGAAGAAGAAGATGAAGAAGAAGAAGAAGAAGAAGAAGAGGAAGAAGAAGAAGAAGAAGATGAAGAAGAAGAAGAAGAAGAAGAAGAAGATGAAGAAGAAGAAGAAGAAGAACCAAAACAAGAAGACAAGAGCAAGCACAAGGGGAAGGCAGGTATCCCTGGCAGCATCAGAAATGTAACACAACTTACAAATTCTTATATTTTCAAACCCAAAGGGCAAGTGATTAATGTTTGGCGAAATGCCAGGGATGCGGGAGAGGTTCTCTAGGCTCCGGCTGGAAAATGTTATGACGGGATGGGACGATCGAGGGCAAGAGAGGTCGAGGAAGACAGAGACATAAGATCGAGGGCAAGAGAGGTCGAGGAAGACAGAGACATAAGATCGAGGGCAAGAAAGGTCGAGGAAGACAGAGACATAAGACCGAGGACAAGAGAGGTCGAGGAAGACAGAGACATAAGATCGAGGACAAGAAAGGTCGAGGAAGATAGAGACATAAGATCGAGGACAAGAGAGGTCGAGGAAGACAGAGACATAAGATCGAGGACAAGAGAGGTCGAGGAAGACAGAGGCATAAGATCGAGGGCAAGAGAGGTCGAGGAAGACAGAGGCATAAGATCGAGGGCAAGAGAGGTCGAGGAAGACAGAGGCATAAGATCGAGGGCAAGAGAGGTCGATGAAGACAGAGGCATAAGATCGAGGGCAAGAGAGGTCGAGGAAGACAGAGGCATAAGATTGAGGACAAGAGAGGTCGAGGAAGACAGAGACATAAGATCGAGGGCAAGAGAGGCCGAGGAAGACAGAGACATAAGATCGAGGACAAGAGAGGTCGAGGAAGACAGAGACATAAGATTGGGGGCAAGAGAGGTCAAGGAAGACAGAGGCATAAAATCGAGGGCAAGAGAGGTCGAGGAAGACAGAGGCATAAGATTAAGGACAAGAGAGGTCGAGGAAGACAGAGACATAAGATCGAGGGCAAGAGAGGTCGAGGAAGACAGAGACATAAGATCGAGGACAAGAGAGGTCGAGGAAGACAGGGACATAAGATCGGGGGCAAGAGAGGTCGAGGAAGACAGAGACATAAGATCGAGGGCAAGAGAGGTCGAGGAAGACAGAAACATAAGATCGCGTACAAGAGAGGTTGAGGAAGACAGAGGCATAAGATCAAGGGCAAGAGAGGTCGAGGAAGACAGAGGCATAAGATCGAGGGCAAGAGAGGTCGAGGAAGACAGAGGCATGAGATCGAGGACAAGAAAGGTCGAGGAAGATAGAGACATAAGATCGAGGACAAGAGAGGTCGAGGAAGACAGAGACATAAGATCAAGGGCAAGAGAGGTCGAGGAAGACAGAGGCATAAGATCGAGGAAGACAGAGGCATAAGATCGAGGGCAAGAGAGGTCGAGGAAGACAGAGGCATAAGATCGAGGGCAAGAGAGGTCGAGGAAGACAGAGACATAAGATCAAGGGCAAGAGAGGTCGAGGAAGACAGAGGCATAAGATCGAGGGCAAGAGAGGTCGAGGAAGACAGAGGCATAAGATCGAGGGCAAGAGAGGTCGAGGAAGACAGAGGCATAAGATAGAGGGCAAGAGAGGTCGAGGAAGACAGAGGCATAAGATCGAGGGCAAGAGAGGTCGAGGAAGACAGAGGCATAAGATCGAGGGCACGAGAGGTCGAGGAAGACAGAGGCATAAGATCGAGGGCAAGAGAGGTCGAGGAAGACAGCGGCATAAGATTGAGGACAAGAAAGGTCGAGGAAGACAGAGACATAAGATCGAGGGGAAGAGAGGTCGAGGAAGACAGAGACATAAGATCGAGGACAAGAGAGGTCGAGGAAGACAGAGACATAAGATCGGGGGCAAGAGAGGTCAAGGAAGACAGAGGCATAAAATCGAGGGCAAGAGAGGTCGAGGAAGACAGAGGCATAAGATTAAGGACAAGAGAGGTCAAGGAAGACAGAGACATAAGATCGAGGGCAAGAGAGGTCGAGGAAGACAGAGACATAAGATCGAGGACAAGAGAGGTCGAGGAAGACAGAGACATAAGATCGGGGGCAAGAGAGGTCGAGGAAGACAGAGACATAAGATCAAGGGCAAGAGAGGTCGAGGAAGACAGAGACATAAGATCGAGTACAAGAGAGGTTGAGGAAGACAGAGGCATAAGATCAAGGGCAAGAGAGGTCGAGGAAGACAGAGGCATAAGATCGAGGGCAAGAGAGGTCGAGGAAGACAGCGGCATAAGATTGAGGACAAGAAAGGTCGAGGAAGATAGAGACATAAGATCGAGGGGAAGAGAGGTCGAGGAAGACAGAGACATAAGATCGAGGACAAGAGAGGTCGAGGAAGACAGAGACATAAGATCGGGGGCAAGAGAGGTCAAGGAAGACAGAGGCATAAAATCGAGGGCAAGAGAGGTCGAGGAAGACAGAGGCATAAGATTAAGGACAAGAGAGGTCAAGGAAGACAGAGACATAAGATCGAGGGCAAGAGAGGTCGAGGAAGACAGAGACATAAGATCGAGGACAAGAGAGGTCGAGGAAGACAGAGACATAAGATCGGGGGCAAGAGAGGTCGAGGAAGACAGAGACATAAGATCAAGGGCAAGAGAGGTCGAGGAAGACAGAGACATAAGATCGAGTACAAGAGAGGTTGAGGAAGACAGAGGCATAAGATCAAGGGCAAGAGAGGTCGAGGAAGACAGAGGCAAAAGATCGAGGGCAAGAGAGGTCGAGGAAGACAGAGGCATAAGATCGAGGACAAGAAAGGTCGAGGAAGATAGAGACATAAGATCGAGGACAAGAGAGGTCGAGGAAGACAGAGGCATAAGATCGAGGGCTTCACTATGGCCCCCACTACAGCTGGCCCCACTATGGCCCCCACTACAGCTGGCTCCACTATGGCCCCCACTATGGCCCCCACTAGAGCTGGCCTCACTATGATCCCCACTACAGCTGGCACACTATGACCCCCCACTACAGCCCCCACTACAGCTGGCCCACTATGACCCCCACTAGAGCTGGCCTTACTATGGCCCCAACTACAGCTGGCCCACTATGACGCCCACTGCAGCTGACCCACTATGGCCCCCACTACAGTTGGCCCACTGTGACCCCCACTACAGCTGGCCTCACTATGGCCCCACTACAGCTGTCCCACTATGACCCCCACTACAGCTGACCCACTATGGCCCCAACTACAGCTGGCTCACTATGACCCCCACTACAGCTGTCCCACTATGGGCCCCACTAGAGATGGCCCACTGTGACCCCCACTACAGCTGGCCCACTATGGCCCCCACTATGGCCCCCACTACAGCTGGCTCCTATGGCCCATATTACAGCTGACTGACTATGGACCCCACTATGGCCCCCATTTAGCTGACCCCCACTATGGCCCCCACTATGTCCCCCCTATGGCCCCATGGCAATCCTATGGCCCCATGGCCATCCTATGGCCCCCCACTACAGCTTGACCCCACAATAGTCCCCACTACAGCTGGCCCCCACTACAGCTGGCCCTCACTATGGCCCCCACTACAGCTGGCCCCCCACTACAGCTGGCCCCCACTTTGGCCCCCACTACAGCTGGCCCCCACTATGGCCCACACTATGGCCCTCACTATGGCCCCCACTACAGCTGTCCTACTATGGCCCCCACTACAGCTGGCCCCCACTATGGCCCCTAGTTCAGTTGGCTACTATGGCCCCCACTATGGCCCCCACTATGCGCCCCCCCCACTACAGCTGGTCCCCACAATGGCCCCCACTACAGCTGGTCCCCAAAATTGCCCCCACTATGGCCCCTACTACAGCTGGCCCCCACTATGGCCCTCACTATGCCCCCGCATATGGCCCCCACTACAGCCCCCACTACAGCTGGCCCCCTATGGCCGCCACTATGGCCCCCAGTACAGTTGGCCCACTATGGCCCCCACTATGTCCCCCCTATGGCCCCCAGTACAGTTGGCCCACTATGGCCCCCACTATGTCCCCCCTATGACCTCCCCTATGACCCCCACGACAGCTGGCCCCCACTATGGCCCCAACTACAGCTGGCCCCCACTATGGCCCTCACTATGGCCCCCCTTATGGCCCCCACTACAGCTGGCCCCTTATGGTTCCCACTATGGCCCCCACTACAGCTGGCCTCCACTACAGCTGGCCCACTATGGCCCCATTTACAGCTGGCCCCCTATGGCTCCCACTATGACCCCCACTACAGCTGGCCTCCACTACAGCTGGCCCACTATGGCCCCCACTACAGCTGGCCCCACTATGGCCCCCACTACAGCTGGCCCCACTATGGCCCCCACTACAGCTGGCAACACTATGGCCCCCACTATGGCCCCCACTAGAGCTGGCCTCACTATGATCCCCACTACAGCTGGCCCACTATGACCCCCACTATAGCCCCCACTACAGCTGGCCCACTATGACCCCCACTACAGCTAGCCTCACTATGGCCCCCACTACAGCTGGCCCACTATGACCTCCACTATGGCTCTCACTAGAGCTGGCCTCACTATGGCCACCACTACAGCTGGCCCACTATCACCCCCACTACAGCTGACCCACTATGGCCCCCACTACAGCTGGCCCACTATGACCCCCACCACAGCTGGCCTCACTATGGCCCCACTACAGCTGTCCCACTATGACCCCCACTACAGCTGGCCCACTATGGCCTACACTATGGCCCCCACCACAGCTGGCCTCACTATGGCCCCACTACAGCTGTCCCATTATGACCCCCACTACAGCTGGCCTCACTATGGCCCTCACTACAGCTGTCCCACTATGGCCCCCACTAGAGATGGCCCACTGTGACCCCCACTACAGCTGGCTCACTATGGCCCCCACTATGGCCCCCACTACAGCTGGCCCCCTATGGCCCATATTACAGCTGACTCACTATGGACCTCACAATGGCCCCCATTTAGCTGACCCCCACTATGTCCCCTCTATGGCCCCATGGCCCTCCTATGGCCCCCCACTACAGCTGGCCCCCACTACACCTGGCCCCCACTACAACTGGCCCCCACTACAGCTGGCCCCCCACTACAGCTGGCCCCCACTATGACCCCCACGGCAGCTGGCCCCCACTACAGCTGGCCCCCACTACAGCTGGCTCCCACTACAGCTGGCCCCCACTATGGCCCCCACTACAGCTGGCCCCCACTATGGCCCCCACTACAGCTGGCCCACACTATGGCCCCCCTTATGGCCCCCACCACAGATGGCCCACTATTTTCCCCACTACAGCTGGCCCCCTATGGTTCCCACTGTGGCCCCCACTACAGCTGGCCTCCACTACAGCTGGCCCACTATGGCCCCCACTACAGCTGGCCCCCTATGGCTCCCACTATGGCCCCCACTACAGCTGGCCTCCACTACAGCTGGCCCACTATGGCCTCCACTACAGCTGGCCCCACTATGGCCCCCACTACAGCTGGCCCACTATGGCCTCCACTATGCCCCCTTACAAGAATCGTATTTCTGAGAATGTCATCGACGGTGCTATAACGGCCTTATTGCATGTTGAAGTTGGTATGTCCAAGTACAACCCTCACACCTTTTTTGTCCTGACAGACGATTATAGTGGGCTTATTCTTTCCAACTCGCTACCACTCAGGAGAAGGGGCTGATGCAGTAGATCATATATAGTTGTTAGACGACTCACAAAGAAGAGGATAAGTAAGTTGAGAATGAAGAGGTTGCTAGATGATCTCAGTCAGGTGGATAGCCAGCTCAGCCACATATATGTATAACGTTCTAATAGACTCAATGTTTACAGCACACCAAAATACAGTTCTTCTCTTCCCTTTCCAGCCATGTCCAACAACCACAACCACCACCACCACAACCACAACCACCACCACAACAATACCAACAACAACGACCACAACAACAACTACCACAGCTCCGACACCAGAAACCTTCTCGACGAACGATAATCTATGGTGGATAATTCTCTCTGCTCTGGCGGGAACTGCCTTCGTCGGTAAGTCGTGTCGTTGTCCCTTGACGTACGCCTCTCCTTCATCATCATTATCTTCTTACTCGTGTCTTTCTTATGATCATCTGCCATCCCTATCGCATCTAGAAATCGTTCATATCGAATGCCCATTAGAGACTTGAACCCAGACCACCAAACATATCATGTGGAGCCTTGCAATGTCAGATCTGATCAGGTTCGATGTCTGACACATTAACAGGGTCGGAGCAAAGAGTAGTCAGGGTCAGGATGGGAACAAAGAGTAGTTAGGGTCCGGATGGGAGCTAAGAGTAGTTAGGGTCAGGATGGGAACAAAGAGTACTTAGGGTCAGGATGGCAGCTAAGAGTAGTCAGGGTCAGGATGGGAACAAAGAGTAGTTAGGGTCAGGATGGGAGCTAAGAGTAGTTAGGGTCAGGATGGGAACAAAGAGTACTTAGGGTCAGGATGGGAGCTAAGAGTAGTCAGGGTCAGGATAGGAACAAAGAGTAGCCAGTGTCAGGATGGGAGCAAAGAGTAGTTAGGGTCAAGATGGGAACAAAGAGTAGTTACGGTCAGGATGAGAGCTAAGAGTAGTCAGGGTCAGGATGAGAGCAAAGAGTAGTTAGGGTCCGGATGGGAGCTAAGAGTAGTTAGGGTCAGGATGGGAACAAAGAGTACTTAGGGTCAGGATGGCAGCTAAGAGTAGTCAGGGTCAGGATGGGAACAAAGAGTAGTTAGGGTCAGGATGGGAGCTAAGAGTAGTTAGGGTCAGGATGGGAACAAAGAGTACTTAGGGTCAGGATGGGAGCTAAGAGTAGTCAGGGTCAGGATAGGAACAAAGAGTAGCCAGTGTCAGGATGGGAGCAAAGAGTAGTTAGGGTCAAGATGGGAACAAAGAGTAGTTACGGTCAGGATGAGAGCTAAGAGTAGTCAGGGTCAGGATGAGAGCAAAGAGTAGTTAGGGTCAGGATGGGAGCAAAGAGTAGTTAGGGTCAGTATGGGAACAAAGAGTAGTTAGGGTCAGGATGGGAGCAAAGAGTAGCCAGGGTCAGGGGGGGGGGCATGCTCATCAAGGTGTCCTCGTTCGTGCTCCTGGAAATCAACAGTGTCTCACCATGGTCAGCGAAATGGGAGCGACACTGTCATCCACAAAGTGATGACTACTGAGAAGCCTTGCATTACACTACAGTCAGGAGGCCCCTGGTCCACCCTCTCTAGCACGCCAAGAGAGGTAACCTGCAACCAATGAAACATTATCAAGAGCTAGCTATACCCATACCAATTGGTTGTTAATATCTTTGCCAGAGTCCATGTCTGTCACTGGTAACAGAGAACCGGTCTACATCTTTGCCAGAGTCCATGTCTGTCACTAGTAACAAAGAACCGGTCTACATCTTTGCCAGAGTCCATGTCTGTCACTGGTAACAGAGAACCGGTATACATCTTTGCCAGAGTCCATGTCTGTCACTGGTAACAGAGAACTGGTCTACATCTTTGACACAGTCCATGTCTGTCACTGGTAACAGAGAACCGGTCTACATCTTTGCCAGAGTCCATGTCTGTCACTGGTAACAGAGAACCGGTCTACATCTTTGCCAGAGTCCATGTCTGTCACTGGTAACAGAGAACCGGTCTACATCTTTGCCAGAGTCCATGTCTGTCACTGGTAACAGAGAATCGGTCTACATCTTTGACAGAGTCCATGTCTGTCACTGGTAACAGAGAACCGGTCTACATCTTTGCCAGAGTCCATGTCTGTCACTAGTAACAGAGAACCGGTCTACATCTTTGCCAGAGTCCATGTCTGTCACTGGTAACAGAGAACCGGTCTACATCTTTGCCAGAGTCCATGTCTGTCACTGGTAACAGAGAACCGGTCTACATCTTTGCCAGAGTCCATGTCTGTCACTGGTAACAGAGAACCGGTCTACATCTTTGCCAGAGTCCATGTCTGTCACTGGTAACAGAGAACCGGTCTACATCTTTGCCAGAGTCCATGTCTGTCACTGGTAACAGAGAACCAGTCTACATCTTTGCCAGAGTCCATGTCTGTCACTGGTAACAAAGAACTGGTCTACATCTTTGACAGAGTCCATGTCTGTCACTGGTAACAGAGAACCGGTCTACATCTTTGCCAGAGTCCATGTCTGTCACTGGTAACAAAGAACTGGTCTACATCTTTGACAGAGTCCATGTCTGTCACTGGTAACAGAGAACCGGTCTACATCTTTGCCAGAGTCCATGTCTGTCACTGGTAACAGAGAACCGGTCTACATCTTTGCCAGAGTCCATGTCTGTCACTGGTAACAGAGAACTGGTCTACATCTTTGCCAGAGTTCATGTCTGTCACTGGTAACAGAGAACCGGTCTACATCTTTGCCAGAGTCCATGTCTGTCACTGATAACAGAGAACTGGTCTACATCTTTGCCAGAGTCCATGTCTGTCACTGGTAACAGAACTGGTCTAAATATCTTGGTAACCATTCTTGTCTCCAGTGAATTCTTGTCTCCAGTGTATTCTTGTCTCCAGTGTATTCTTGTCTCCAGTTTATTCTTGTCTCCAGTGTATTCTTGTCTCCAGTGTATTCTTGTCTCCAGTGTATTCTTGTCTTGGTAATAGTGACAGCTAGTATTCCACCTAATTGTAACAGTTCCAGCTGGAGCATGGGCGTTAAGGGCAGGGGTGATGGAGCCGGCGACTATGGGAATAAATGTTACCTGAATGTGTGCTAAGGTCAATCACCGTCTCAACACTAAGTCGACAAAGGAAACGAGGTGGTTAAGGGGAGAATGTGTCTGGTACAGGTGGGGGTTAGGAGCTGACCACTCTGGCGTTCCGATTTGGGTAGTGGGTAGGGGGGGGGGGCGGTGCTGACAGTCAGAGGTCGTCACGTTCTGCTGCGACATTTAGAGTGACAGGAATTCTGAATGATTCGTCCAATAACTACTAGTTAGAGGTAGATTCAAACTAGGGTGATGGCTAAGTCAGACAACCAACAGAAGACTATTGGACAGCCATGAATTTGCTTGAGACTATATAATACTTGGCAATGGTGAACTACGAAAACTTGCCTGGAGAGAGAGAGAGAGAGAGAGAGAGAGAGAGAGAGAGAGAATGAGTTTCATGGACTACGTAGAAGGCTGATTAGCAGAGCGATTGAGAGGCTGCTACTAGCTAGCAGGCTGATTAGGAGTTTGTGAGAGATAGAATGAGTTGCAGGGTGACTGAACCAACATACATCTTCGAGTTTGGCCAGTTGCTCTATAAGAGTGTATGTTGGACACCCTGTGACTTGAAGAGATCTAAATGTTTGTGGTGCGTGTAGGACACC
This sequence comes from Ariolimax columbianus, assembly GCA_036924085.1. Classification (NCBI taxonomy): domain Eukaryota; kingdom Metazoa; phylum Mollusca; class Gastropoda; order Stylommatophora; family Arionidae; genus Ariolimax; species Ariolimax columbianus. The sequence goes on from JAVGWX010000005.1 coordinate 113,863,486, forward strand.
GAGTGAACGATGTGTGTTCTGAAGTATGTGTATACACAGATCGACTGAGTGTGTTTCTACATGTGAGTACGCGATTCCGATTAAAGGTGACGTGTTCTAGATTCGTATGAACACACAGATCACCTGAGTATGCGTGAATAGATCGTATGTGGATGTATAGATCATCTGACTGAAGTGATCTGAGTGTGGGTAAATGCACAGAACGTCAGAGTACATTATAAGATCTTGAAGGCGGGTTGTGAGAGTGTATTGAGTGTTCAAATAAGGGGAGGGGAGAGCTATGGGTGTCACCCCTAAAGCTAAATTTGCATCCACTGCTATCTCTAGTCGTCTAGACTACGTGTTGCCACTGGGCCGAGGTAGATCAACAATAGAGAGTGAAGTTGACGACAGTCCAATTCGTCCTCACTTCAATCTATTTAAGCGCAAGTCACAGAGTCATAAGCTCGATTATAGTGTCTCCGTTGGTATGTTTGGATGCCTTATGCTGATATGTCACCACAATTAAAATTTAAGTGCAATCTACCGAATGTCTGCCTTTTTATATGGTACCATGACCAACTTTTTCGAACGTTCATCATTTCGCATGTTATGAACAACCCTCTGCTACTTTGGTGCAATACAACAATACAAGCATACATTCATAACTTTCAGGGTTGACTGCCTGGCTCTGCTTGTCTCGTGTCAGGCTCTTCTGTGCCCGTGGCATACCTGCCAATCACTGGACGAGAGGATTCGGAGGCCAGAGAGGTCTGTGCAAGTGTGATGGAGACTTCTGCAGCAGGAAAACTGTCAGGTAAATGCTGGTGGATCCAATATTTTTGATTTTATTTCATCTTTTTCCTTTCTCTGTTCTATTGCTCTTCTCAATAAACTAGTTCATTTCTTTGATTTCTTTCTGTTCACTATTTCTGTATTTAGTTTCGGACGTTCATTTCGGTTTGCCCGTTCTCTATTCTGTCTTTTGTCTTACTTTTCTGTAGGATAGTTCGTTTTTCAGTTAGAGAGGAACTGGATACAGATACAGTTACAGAGTCTCTTAACGCAGCTCTCATAGATACTGCAACAGAGATCCTGGGATGCCACCAAACAAAAAAGAAGCCATGGGTGACCAAAGACATTCTAGATCTGTGTGATAAAAGAAGGTCACTGAAAAAACACAATCACCCACCGGAGGAGGTCGGCAGTTATAAAGAGATCAAGAAAACCATACAACAAAAGATGAGAGGCGAAAGAAGCGTGGATATGTGAGCAATGCGCAAACATCGAAGAGAGACTAAACAGAAATGATGCTAAAGGAGCATACAAGGTGGTCAAAGAACTGGTAACACCAAGACAAAGCAGGAACCTTATGATCCATGATAAAAACGGCAAGTGTCTCATTGAGGGAAATGACGTACTGGCAAGATGGACAGAGTACTGTTCCGGGCTATACAACTATGAAGGGCGAAACAAACCTGAGAAAACAATCCCCCCAACACTAACAAATATAGAGGATAACCAACTGATAACGAAGGAAGAGGTAATTGCAGCGGTAAAGACATTGAGAAGAGGGAAGGCGGCCGGCGTGGACAATATACCAGCAGAGCTCTTACAAGCAGGTGGAGAGGTAGTGGTGGAAGGCCTGACACACATCTGTAACAAAATATGGGCGACAGGAAACTGGCCGGACTTATGGACGAAATCTATAGTTATACCGCTACATAAGTCTGGAAACCTAAAGCTGTGCCAAAATTACAGAACAATAAGCCTCATTAGCCACCCTTGCAAGGTCATGCTTAAATTAATCCTCGACCGATTGAAACCCCAAGCAGAGAACATTATTGCCGAGGAGCAAGCAGGGTTCAGACAGGGAAGAAGCACTACAGAACAGATATTTAATTTAAGGCTGCTAAGCGAGAAATATCTAGAACAGCAGCAAACACTGTATCACGTGTTTGTGGATTTTAAGAAGGCGTTTGATAGGGTATGGCATAAAGCGCTTTGGGCAACCATGAGGATGTATAATATCAACGGAAATATTATAACGGTCCTTGAACACCTGTATAACAAGGCGTCCCAACGACCTCACCGGTTACGGGATGACCTGACCTGACCTGATGTTTTTAACCACCTCTCTATTCTTTCTGTTATGTCATTTGAATTTATGGTCATTTTTCTATTCTATCTTTAATGGGACAGATCTTTTTACGATTTCTCTATTCTTTCTTTTAGGCCACTTTGTTTTAACCATTTATCTATTCTTCTTCTTCTTTTTCTTCTTTTTCTTCTTCGTTCGTTCTCAATCTCACTCTACTAAGAGGGCTTTGCAAGTAGCGGGATGTAGTCCGGAGAACAGAATGTGTTGTGTTGCTAGTTGACAACTTGTCTGCGATATTTGCACCTTTAGGTCCGACACATCCATCTTCGGAAGCTGCTCTATTCTACCAGTATCTTTTATATCAATTGATTTTATCCATTTGTCCATTCTATTTTTTAAACAATATAATTTTTTTTTAATTTCTATTTTCACTTCCTTTCTGCATTTATTTGTTCCATATTGCACACGATGTCTTTTTTGCAAAATTTTGTTTCTGTCTTTCCTTCTTCCTATAATTAATATATTAAGTTCAGTTCAGTTCATCCCGTAACCCATCATGTCGCTGGGGCACACTTGAAGACACTATCACAATCCCACGCCATCTCTCTCTGTCTGTTGCCCCCAGTCATCCCTCACCGGGACGAAGGTTTGACCCCTCAGTAATGTTGTCTGCCATCTCTTTCTTGGACGCTCCCGCCCTCTTTCTGGTACGGAATCACGCAGTATCGAATTTGTAATTCCGCTTGATCTACTGACGTGCCCATACCAAGCCATCTTTCGCTTTTTGATAGCCAGGAACAGATCATGTGACAGTTCCGGCTGGAGCATGGGCGCTTAGGGCAAGGGAGATTGGGCTGGCGACTCTAAGAAACAAACGTTGCCTGAATGCGTTGGATGAACGCAGGTCACGCCAGGGTCAATCACCATTTCGACACTAGGTCGACTATGAAATGATGAGTTAGGAACACGTTAGGTAATAGACTTTGTCTGGTACCAGGGTAGGTGTTCGGAGCTGATCACTCTGGCTTTCAGATTTGACGGGGATGGGGGTTATTGGCAGTCTGATACTTCCACGACAGGCTAAAACATTGGGAGCGATGGTGACTCATGGATAGACTACCAATGACATTTTAAATGGACATTTCCAAATTAGAGTGACGGCTAAATCAGACATCCCACAGAAACCCACTGGACAGCCATGTTGTTGCTTGAGACTATAAAATACTCTGCAATAGTAAACTCGGGAGACTGGCTGGGAGATTGGCTGAGAGACTGGATGAGAGGGTTTGCAGGGTGGTTGAACTATCATACACCTCGAGTTTGGTCAGTCTCGCTCAATAGGTGCTTATGAAGGACACCCTGTGGACAGTAAGAGAGCTGAATGTGTATTGCATGTACAGGACACTTTGTGAACGATGTATGTTCTGAATTGTTATACGAGTGTACAGATCGCCTAAGGACGAGATCCGAATGTGTGTTGTATGTGCAGGACACTTTGTGAACGATGTATGTTCTGAATTGTTATACGAGTGTACAGATCGCCTAAGGACGAGATCCGAATGTGTGTTGTATGTGCAGGACACTTTGCGAACGATGTGTATTCTGATTATATGTGAGCGTACAGATTCGCATGAATAAGTGAAGTGATCTAAGAATTTGTGAATGCACAGATCACCTGAATACGTGATCTGATATTCAGATATCGTACTGTTCACAGGATGTCCATTATAAATACATATTGAGCGCACCTGGCCAACTTGAGGTGTATGATAGTACAATCACCCTGCAAAACTTTCACTTCCAGCCTCAATCTCAGCCTTCCTGACAGTCTCCTAGCCAGTCTCACAGCCAGACCTCTAGCCAGTCTACTAAGTAGAGTATATTATAGTCTAAATCAACAACATGGCTGTCCAATGGTCTTCTGTTGGCTGTCTGGCCTTGCCATCACTACAATTTGGAACTACCCCCAACTCAATGTTAATGGTTGACTATCCACGAGTCACTGTCCCTCTAATTGTCGTGCCCGGTCGTAGCAGAATCAGACTATCACCAACCCCCATCCATGCCCAGTTCACACCCACCCTTGTACTAATTAAAGTCTTTAATTTAAACCCCTCGTTTTCTTTGTCGACCTAGTGTCGAAACGGTGATTGACCCTGGTGTGACCTGCGTTCGTCTAACGCATTCAGGCAACCTTTGTTTCTTAGAGTCGCCAGCCCAATCTCCCCTGAACTAAGCGCCCATGCTCCAGCTGGAACTGTCACAGTGCTTACAACCTCCTAAGTAGTTAAATATATATTGTGATTATTTAGTTTAGAAGTTCTTTGATTTTTATTGATACTGTACGATTATTCTTGTAATAATGATATTGTTTTGTTTTATTATCAGGATAGTGTTGACTGTGTTTTATTGTGTTAAAGTCGTGTTGTGGTGTAGATACATATTGTAACTCTAAGATAAGTAAACTACTCAACTCTAAACCTAAACTCTACCACAATCATCCAAAGGCCCAATTGCGTGTTCCCCTTTTCGTCGTATTTCTAATATTCTATTAACATTTTTAAATTAATTTTTCACAATCCTATTGCTTATTCAAGTTGTTTTTTAAAGTGTTCAAGACGCTGTTTATAGTCTTGTTTAAGTGTTGTTAAGGTGTTGAAAATATTGTTAAAAGTGTTGTTTTCCTTATCCTGTTTTCGCTCCCTACAAAGCATAAAGCCGCCACTGTAGCTGGCCCCCGCATGAAAGCCCATGTTGTAGTCTTACAGTGGTGGTTTTTGTGACAAATGGTTTTACATGAAGATGTTGCTATCCCATGGATATTTCATTTAGCTGCCGTTTGTGACATGCTTGATAGTTGCTGTGGTTCTATTCTATTCTCATAGTGATCCACTCGTGTATGACAAAGGAAAGATGAATTCAAACAGGATAGTTCTTTGAGCTTGCAAATTCATCTTGTAAAAAATGTGATAAAAGGCAATAACGCATGCTGTCTGTGAGAAGGCCAGCATGGGCATTGAGCCCTTGTCTGTTCCAGAAGCAGAACCCAAAGACCCTGTGATGTTCTATATCCCCAACGAAGACATTTTGGTCGTAACGTAAGTTTCGTTTTTCCTCTGTTCCAGCACCGTGTCTGAGTTGTACCTTCTTAGCGTAAACAACTATTCCCCTTCAGCACCGCCACATCTTTGATTAGTTTTCTTGTTAGTACTACAAATCGTTTTCTACTTGTTCAAATTGTTCCTTTTCCATCTGATCAGGAGCATAGGACCACCACTACAATCTGCCTCTTTCAGGAAGCCTGTGTCAAAGCACTTTGCAAGCTTTGGCAGTGCTGACTTGAGTAGCAATATGTTTTACATAATGAAGTTGCTAACCGCATGCACAACTTTCTTTTCGCCATTTAAAACATGATTGGGGGGCATTGGTACCATTTCATTCCTCGCCATTAAGGGGTCTTTGGGTCTTCTCAGGGAAGGGAACAACAAATGGGCAACAAGAACAATGGTTAATATTTTGTCTCTTCTTGTATTGAGACAAAAAGACTACATTTCTTCATTCGTTTGTTCCAGCAAGCCAAAGAAAGCCAGGTTCTTAGAAGTCAAGCCACGAGAAGTACAGTAAGTTGATGTGTACATGAACACATGTGTACGTTGAGCGAATGGGACACGGGACATGTCTGATAAACGTCAAGCAGAGCTAGAATATGTGTACATAAATACAATTGTACTCGTACAATGTGTGCATAGAACTTCACAGGGAAATCACCGAATCTCAGTTGATGTATTGTCTGAAAACTTACACAATAGTTGCGCTTCAGTTGAGTTGATTGTGTGGCATTTGAGGGAGGCACTTCGTTGTAAAAAGCGAACATGAAAATGGCCAACAGGGTTCTCGTATAAAGTTATGATTGGCCTAGCATCAGCAGAAACAAAAGGACTTTAAGAAGGAATATAGGGATAGCCTGAGCTATTTTCATCAACAGAACAGAAACAGAGGGCTGAGAAGAAGCATAAGGATAGCCAGAGCTGTTTTTATCAACAGAAACAAAGGAATTTGAGAAGAAATATAGGGATAGCCAGAGCTGTTTTTTTATCAACAGAAACAAAGGAATTTGAGAAGAGATGTAGGGATAGCCAGAGCTGTTTTCATCAACAGAAACAAAAGGATAAGAAGGAATATAGGGATAGCTAGAGCTGTTTTCATCAACAGAAACAAAGAACTTTGAGAAGAAATATAGGGATAGCCAGAGCTGTTTTCATAAACAGAAACAAAGGACTTTGAGAAGAGATATAGGGATAGCCAGAGCTGTTTTCATCAACAGAAACAAAAGGACTTTAAGAAGAAATATAGGGATAGTCAGAGCTGTTTTCATCAACAGAAACAAATACTGATATCCAAAGGAATAACTTACATTAACTCCAATAACAAGATAGTGATCACGTGTTATGTCTACTGGTCTGCACCTATTGTCGTGCATACATGACAAACGTATACACATTAGGATAAGAGATTCAGACCATTGAAACTTTATATTAGACAAATGTGGCGTATCTTGTGGAAAGGAAACGAATACAGAAGTCTTATTAGAGTCTTGGAGTAAACAGATAATTTAAGAATGAAATCAGAGTGAGACTGTGTAGATAATTTGATAGATAAATGGCATACGACCTTGCTGAAAGGCGTCTGTTATCCCCACACCCCGATATAACATCCTTCCGTGTGCTAAATGTACTGTTGTTGTTATTGTTTATATATTTATTTGCTTCTGTCCCGCCAAAAAAATGACCACAGGAAAAGTATAAGACAATATGCAGCAAGAAGATAAAAGTATCAGCTGGAACATAACATCAAGAGACGGGCTGAGACTAGCCCAAGCGTTATAGAAGGTCTGAGAGAAGTCCAGGAGACATATCAAAACATCCAAACAGAAGCTATAACCTGTATGGGATCCTCAACAGGCCACCATTCAATGTGAAGGTCACAGCTCAGTGGACATTTGAGTTTATTATATTCTTTTCTTAATTTTATTAACGTTGTTGTCATGTTAGCCCGTTTCACCTCTTGTGTCAAGTGTGTTGTCCTGTTAGCCCGTGTCGCCTCTTGTGACCCTTGTGTCAAGTCTGTTGTCCTGTAAGCCCATGTCGCTTCTCGTGTCAAGTGTGTTGTCCTGTAAGCCTGTGTTGCCTCTTGTGTCAAGTCTGTTGTCCTGTAAGCCCATGTCGCTTCTCGTTTCAAGTGTGTTGTCCTGTAAGCCTGTGTCGCCTCTTGTGTCAAGTCTGTTGTCCTGTTAACCCATGTTGCCTCTTGTGTCAAGTGTGTTGCCCTGTTCCCGTAAGCCTGAGTCGTCCTGAGGTTGCTGTTATTAATAGCCAACACGTCATACATAATCCGCGAGAGTTAGTTCCCCACAACCGGAAAGAGAGCACCAGATGATGATTTTTTTTTTTTTTTGTTGCTTAGATGTTTGCCTCACTAGTTTTTACTGGCGGAGGCGCGCCATGTTCCACCCCAGACCGTAGTCCATTGGGCGATATCAGGACCGATAAACCAGTGCTTGGATGCATGTGTGCGTCTGTATGTACCTATGCTAGGATTGTGCGCCCTCAGAAGCTAGCCCAACCAAAGTGCAATGGAAGGGCTTTACCACGAGGGCGCGTGTGAAAGTTGTGCAAGAGTGTGACTGTGGGACAGAGTCAAATGAAACAGAGTGAGGTAAGAGGAGAGAGAAGGGGAAGAGTGGCCCCCAGGGTGAGCCCCATCACCAGATGATGATAGGTCCACATCTGTACTTACTTTGAGCAATCTTCTTGAGTTCCTCGCACGATACTTCAGCTGCACTGATCAACTGAATAAGAAAATTTAGAAAAATCCACACGGTACTCGGCACTACAAAGACAGCCACAAATATCACACCGACACATACGATAACGAGTACTCGTTAAACTCTCCCTCCTCACGAGGCAGCGGAGTATAGGGTTCCCTCTCTGGATCCCATATGGACCTTGGTCAACACACCGTCCGTCCAGGCAACACAGTTGCGCACAAAGAATGAGACTAAAGATAGGCCTAAAATAGGGTGCTATAGAGGATGTAGTCAAAGGGGAGAGTTTGGGTCAGAGAAGTGGAAAACCAAACATTAAAATGATGCAGCAAAAACAAAAAGTGGAAAAACAACAAAATTGCAAACTAAAATGTTTTTATGCAAATGTGAGAAGCATAGTAAATAAAAGAGAAGAATTGGAACTGTATGTAGAGGAAGAAAAACCAGATATAATAGGATTAACAGAATCATGGGCATATGAGGAGATTGCAGATAGTGAACTTGAAATAGAGGGATATACAATGTTAAGGAAAGATAGGGTAGTTGGAGACAAGGCTAAGGTGGGAGGGGGGGGGGGGTGTTTTATTATACTGCATAAATTCTGTTGTTATAACGAGCAGAGAGGATTTATCATGTGGTAACAAAAATGAAAGTGTATGGGGTGAAATAGAAAGTGGGGGTGAAAAAACAGTGATTGGAGTGTGCTATAGATGTCCATCAAGTCAAAAGGAGGAAGATGAGGAGCTGATTAGTAGCATAGTAAAGGCAAGTGATAGGAATTTATTTTTAATGGGGGATTTCAACTTTCCAGAAATAAAATGGGATATGGCAGAAGCACTTGTAGAGTCAAAACCTTTTGTTAAGTGCATAACTGAAAATTTCTTAATTCAACATGTAGTAGCAGCCACCAGAGGCAAAAACATACTCGACCTAGTTTTTACTACAGAGGAAAATATGATTGAAAACGTTACCGTTGGGGAACTGTTTGGCTCAAGTGACCATCAAATCATCCGATGGGATCTTATTGCAGGGAAAGAAGTGAACATAAACACGTGAACATATGACTACTCTAAGACAGATGTTAAGAGGATGAAAGAGGCAGCGAACCACATAATCTGGGAAGATATTGTCAGACGAACAGATGTTGAACAGGAGTGGGAGAGTTTTAAAGCAGTTCTCGAAACGCTAAAAGAGGAATGTGTTCCATATAGGGAAGTAAACCCCAAGCGTAAAAAGTGGATCACTAAAATTGTAGTTAAATGTAGAAGAGCTAAAAATAAAGCATGGAAAAAATATATAGAGGCAGGTAAATCAAAAGAAACATATTTAAAATATTTGGACAAGCAGAACATATCTCAGAAAGCGAATAAAACAGCAAAAATAGACTTCGAAAAGAAACTTGCTCAGAGGATCAAGACTGATAGTAAAAGCTTCTTCTCTTATGTTAGAAATAAACAAAGATCAAAGGACAAAGTAGGCCCTCTCATAGACAGCACAGGAAAGAAAATAAGTGAAAATAGGGAGGCAGCAAATCTACTCAATCACTACTTTGGCACAGTGTACACAAAAGAGGACTGCTCCAAGATCCCAGAGCCTGTAGATATTTTTCAAATAGACATGGATACAGCAGGATTAGGATCAATCTGTATTACAGAGGAAATGGTTTTTAAAAATTGGAGGGGTTGAAAGTGAATAAATGTCCAGGTCAAGATGGTATTCATCCAAAATTGCTATTTGAAATTAGAGACCAATTAGCAAAACCATTGGCTGAATTATGTTCTCAATCACTTGCACAAGGGATTGTTCCACGGGATTGGAAAGATGCGGGAGTGATCCCCTTATTCAAAAAGGGCAAAAAGGCAGATCCAGCAAACTATAGACCTGTGAGCTTAACGAGCATAGTCTGTAAATTGTTAGAGTCAATAATCAAAGAAAACATTGTAATGCATTTAGACAAATTTAATCTAATTAGAAATAGTCACCATGGGTTTACCAGAGGGAGATCATGCTTAACAAATATATTAGAATTCATGGAGGAGGTTACCAAAATGTTAGATAAAGGGGAGCCAGTGGATGTTATTTATCTGGATTTTGCAAAGACCTTTGATAGAGTACCTCATCAAAGATTATTTCGAAAATTAAAATCACATGGAATAGGTGGGGAAGTTGCAAAATGGATAGAAAATTGGTTAACAGGAAGAAGGCAAAGGGTGGGTATAAATAAGGAGTACTCTGAGTGGTGTGAAGTGAAAAGTGGAGTGCCACAGGGCTCGGTTTTGGGACCAATTGTATTCTTGATATATATAAATGATTTGGACATAGGTATGGGATCCATTATTGCAAAATTTGCTGATGACACAAAACTATGCAGTAGTGTCTCATCTAAAGCAGAAGTGGATATATTGAGGTCGGATTTAGATAAAATTCGAGAATGGTCTGTAATCTGGCAAATGGAGTTTAATGTAGATAAATGTACAGTCATCCACATGGGTAGATCCAATATGGAACATAATTACAGAATGGGAGAGAACAATATTAGAAAGATAGATAAAGAAAGGGACTTAGGGGTTGTAATAGATCATACATGTAAGGTGAGGGAGCAAGTTCAGGTAGCAGTAAAAAAGGCAAATTCAATGTTAGGGATGATAAAATGAAATTTTAAACATAGGAGCAAGGAAGTGATAGTCAAACTGTATAAAGCATTAGTTAGACCTAGATTGGAGTACTGTGTACAGGTGTGGAGTCCTTATCAGAGAGGGGATATAGACATGCTGGACAGAATACAAAAAAGAGCGACAAAGCTGATAGTGGGATTCCAGAATTACAGTTATGAAGAAAGATTAAAAAGAATTGGCCTTCAGTGTCTAGAAGAGAGAAGAATTCGTGGTGACTTAATACAGGTGTATAAGATGATCAGAGGAATGGATAAAGTGGACTATAACAAGTTTTTTAAAGTACAACCACCAACAAGGACAATAGGGCACAGCTACAAGTTGACTAAGGAGAAGTCCAGATTAGATATTAGGAAGTATTTCTTTAGCCAGAGAGTAGTGAATGCTTGGAATGCATTACCAAGTGAGGTGGTGGAGGCTGGGACGGTCAATGCATTTAAGAATAGCTTCTAGAGGAAGGTGATGTAAATGGAACTGGTTGTATACAGACTCTGCAGAGTCTTCTAAACCAGTATAAAGACGTTAAGTTAAGTTAGTTAAGTTAACTTATCCACTGTTCTTTACGTTTCTTGGTCTCCACAATCATCCACAACATGTGGGGTCAAATCTAATTAATGTCTGGAAGCGTTGTGTCACTTCCTTCTGACGCTTGTCCAAGAACATTCAAACAGCTGGGATATCTTTCTCGTCTCCAGGAACAGACCCAAGGGAGGCAACTTCGAGGATAAGTTCTGGAAAGAAAGTGAGTATTGATACATGATCCTTGAAATCTGTAATACGATACATGATGTGTGTTTGTGTATGTGTGCGTATGTGTGTGTGTTTGTGTGTTTGTGTGTGTGTGTGTAAGAGAGTTCTGGTATTACGATATGAAAACCTCCCACATCTCTACAACAATTACATGTGTGTGTGTGTGTATGTGTGTGTGTGTTTGTGTGTGTAAGACAGTTCTGGTATTACGATATGATAACCTCCCACATCTCTACAACAATTACGCAGTAATCGTGCAAGTAGCACAGGTCTTACTTTAGTACTAAATTTTAGCCAGGGTTCTCATCACGTGGTCGGAATCTAGCAATTGTTCTATTCACTGTCTATCTCTGTGCGTTGATATAAAGGATGTCTATCTACAATTTCTCAGTTCTCATCTATCTGTCCTCTCAGCTTACTAAAAAATGGATGTCTGCTGGACCTCTTGTCTCGTCTCACGTATGGCAGCTGTCTACTGGACCTCTTGTCTCGTCTCACGTAAGGCAGATGGACCTCTTGTCTCGTCTCACGTAAGGCAGCTGTCTACTGGACCTCTTGTCTCGTCTCACGTATGGCAGCTGTCTACTGGACCTCTTGTATCGTCTCACGTAAGGCAGATGTCTACTGGACCTCTTGTCTCGTCTCACGTATGGCAGCTGTCTACTGGACCTCTTGTCTCGTCTCACGTAAGGCAGGTAGACCTCTTGTCTCGTCTCACGTAAGGCAGCTATCTACTGGACCTCTTGTATCGTCTCTACATCAGGCATTCGGTGACTGCATCTGTGCTCTGACTGCAGCTGTGCTCGTGTCTATGACAGACGACAGTGGTTGTGTTACTGTGGTTGTCATGACCAGGACACCCACAAATCACAACGGTCGTCTAGGACGACAGCTTTGTGTTGCAGCACTACGTTTCCATCTGACGAGAATGAAGTCAGGTCACTCGAGCAAGATGTTAGTGACTATGTCTCGAACAAAACATCAGACAAAGACAGATTCTTACATGTGTGTGGTCTCTCGTTGCCTTTCCGTGTTGATATGCTTTGGTGGCTTCTAATTCAATGACTCCACTATTGTCACTCACTGGCTAAGTTCTGTAGTTTTATCTAGCTTCTTGTTCTTGACTAATGTGCTACCTACTACACTGCCCGGTAGGACACTCTTGTCTGCTGCTTCTGATCTGTCTTCTATTTTGTCTCCCCCAGCTTATATGCTAAGCTCCCCCCGCTTTAGTCCATGACTTCTACTTTCTTGAGTTTATTTCCCACAAACTTTATTTGAACTGGCGTGTAACAAAAAAAGGGTGCATTATGTTCCAAACTACTGACCGACCGCTTGTTGACGGGGATTCCCAGTTAAAACCGTGAGAACGTGACCTATTTTGGTCGGCCAGCCCCAACTTGCATTGTTTGGAGTTGAGGACCATACCTCATTCAATGAACTGAAACTCTCGGACAGGGTTCTCAAGCTATGTTTGGGTACCACGAATGGTATTTTCAGGGCTTCCCTGGCTTTGGCTCGTTGTACCCCTGTAACTCTTTTACATATATCTCCCTAGCCTCAAGAAACAAAATTATATTTGACCCGTCGCATGGCGAAAGGGGCACTTTAATTTATTTTCCAATTTATAGGGTTATCAATGTTGACCTATATCCCTGTACCTACATGCTTTCCATCATAATAAAACCGAAACCCCCCAGGTGAACCTAAAGTGCTTGCAACCAATCTCTTGCTCCCAGCATTCTCCCACCAAATACTCAATCCCCACCTTCTTTAATTCACGTCCTTGTGAACTGATTTTCCTCAGCTGACCTTAATCGACCTTTTGCCATGGTCACCCTATATTGTAATTGTTAAGTCCCTTTTACTCAGCACTAGGGCTTACTCATGTTCATCTCTTTACCGAGAAAAACAACTTCCCAGATCACCACTTTACATCTGACCATCAACCATTTTGATTCAACAAAACCCTAATAAACACAATAAAACATCATTGAAATAATATATATGTGTGACCTTCCGTAACTATGGGTAATTCATAGCGGTTGTGGTATCATGACTTAACTGTTAGTCGCCTCATACGACCTGCTCTCAGTGTGGCAGTGACCATATTCTCGGCTTTGTGTAACACAGGACGCTCTCGTGTAAAACGCAAGGATTGGTTACTGGTCACCCGAAATCCTTCTTACCTAATATGCATCCCCCCAAAAATATATGCGTTACATAATTCAAATTTTGATATGTACCAATGTAGGGTATTTTCCCCATCAATCATTATTTAATAAGAACATCAATAAAACATAACACCCCTTGAATTCTGGGTGAATTCTCAGCCTACGCACGTGCGCCGTACAAACAGCTAGTGCCACATCCCACACCTCTCACTGTAGGTGCCATCTTTAAAAGCGGATACAATCCTCTGTTCTCAATGATGCTGAAACATGTCAGACCCATCATCTCTTTAGGACTGGTTAGTGTTGCCTGGCTACAACCATCCTATACGCTGTACACACAGCAATTCGTCGAAACCAACCAAAGGAATAGGAAGCTTACTCTTTTCTAATATTATATTGGCGGGTATATGTCATCCGCTCTCTTACATTAACAACAACTAATCCATCATTGTTGGCGGGTATATGTCATCCGCTCTCTTACATTAACAACAACTAATCCATCATTGTTGGCGGGTATATGTCATCCGCTCTCTTACATTAACAACAACTAATCCATCAATGTTGTTTTTCAATGGGTACTCTCCCGTTCTCTTTGATGCTGAAACATATCAGACCCAGCTTATCATTAGGACTGGTTAGCCTTGTCTGGCTACAACCATCCCATATGCTGTACAAACAGCATTCGTAAAACAACAATTTTTTTTTATAAAACGAAAAGGAAGCCTACTCTTTTCTAATACATAACATTGGCAGGCATATGTCATCCGCTGTTACCCCAACAACTTCAATAAAGTTATCAATAATACATGTCAATGGGTACATTCTTTCGTTCCATGACAGATAGCAACAACCACAATAAATTCATAAATATTATATTTGACCGCTGAATAAAACAGCTCTAGTTAACAATACAGGGGGAAAAAAGCATTTTCACCAACCAAATAAAAATGGATCCACATATCCACATCCAAAGTATGATTGGATAATTGAACTTAACATACACTAGTGTTTATATATTCTGTCCTCAAAAATAATAATGAGGTAAACACATTTCATAATACATTGTACCAGATTTCAACAATAGCCAAATACGCAACTGTACTCAACTGTTAATGCATTCTCTATTAGTATGTTCCAATTACCCCCAATAATGAAAATCAAAGACTCCAGCTGCCTAGTGGTTGGAGACTTCAACAGCCACTCGGAGAGATGGGGAAATTCGGACACGGACAACAGAGGTGACGAAGTGGAAAACTGGGAGATAGACACAAATCTCTATCTTATCAATAAGCCGGAGGACAGCCCTAGCTTCTATTCTAGAACATGGCATACCACCTCTACTCCAGACTTGGCCTTTTCCAGGGGGGATATTCACCACAAAATAGACCGCCAGGTGCTCAACGAATTGGCAGGTAGCTACCACAGGCCAATTAGGCTAGACATTGATATGGAAGTAGGCCCACAGGAAATAAAACCGCTCCCACGTTGGAACTATAAGCGAGCCGACTGGGACAGATTTGCAATGCTGACGGATGGACTGAGTGAAACCATCAACACACGAAATAACAATATGCATGAAACCGATGGTGGAAAGCCTAAGCAAAGCAATACTGCAAGCAGCCACCAAAACCATCCCAAGAGGGGCAAGGAAAAACTACAAGCCATATTGGAATGATGAACTGCAGACAGCGGAAGACGAAGTCTCAAATGCTAGGAACATGGCTGAGAGAGAGAGCAATCTATGGAGGCAAATATCGCCCTCAAGGCCATCACGGCGAAATACAAAAGAACACTAAACCAAATAACAAGAGGCAGCTGGGAAAACAAAACAGAAAGCCTCAATTTAGATAAAGAAGGAAACAAACTATGGAATTTAGTCCGAGCCATGAATGACGAAACACCATCAAATAAACAAATTATCATCAAGCAGGGCGACAACATGCTCACTGGGAAAAAAAAAGCAGCAAACGCCTTTATAGAACATTATGCCAGAGCAAACCACATTGATATCCCTACAGACAGGCATACAGACATTAGTGAAGAACAAAAGAGCCACGACAACATCAAGATGGCACCAGAGGAGCACATGGTGGCAAAACTAACAATGAATGAAATGGATGAGGCCATGAGAACTTTAAAGAAAAAGAAATCGCCCGGAAAAGATGGGGTAACAAACGAAATGCTGATGGGGTTGAGCCAAACAGCAAAGAGGAAGTTACTATCAGTCCTGAACAAAAGCTGGAAAAGGGGAATTGTACCGCATGCATGGAAAGATGCTGTACTTATACCAGTACCAAAGAAAGAAAAAGATAGAACAGATCCAAATGGATACAGACCCATAAGTCTACTGAGCTGTGTAGGAAAACTGATGGAGCGTATGATAAACACCAGACTGATGTGGCACCTGGAAGAAAAACACATATTAATTCCACAGCAAGCAGGATTTAGACAACACAGATCCACTGAGGACCAGATCACTCTCATAGCCCAGGAAATAGAGGATGCTTACCAAGAGAAAAAGCATACAGTAGCGGTTTGGGTGGATCTAGAGAAGACATTTGACAATGTGTGGAAAGAGGGACTTAAAGTCAAGCTACGAAGAAGTGAAGTATGTGAAAAAATGTACAGATGGATCAGCCACTACCTCGAAAACAGAAAAGCCAGAGTTCAAGCACAAGGGCAGATGAGCAAAAAGGTGACACTGGAGCAAGGAGTACCCCAAGGGAGAGGGGGGGGGGGGTACTGTCACCCCCACTTTTTCTGGTGTATATAAACAACATCACAGAGAATATAACAAGAAGAGTCCACAGCTTCATGTTTGCAGACGATCTGGTTATGTGGACCAATGAAAAAAATCTCACCGTAGCAAGCAATCGGATGCAACAGACCCTAACATCGTTCGAGGAGTGGGCGAACTCATGGCTGGTCAAAATAAACGAAGAAAAAACAACATGTACGATATTCTCGCTTTCAAATAAACCCCAGAACACCAAAATAAGTCTTAACGGCAAATATCTGCGGCCAGACGACAACCCAAACTACCTGGGATCACATTTGATCGGCGCATGACATGGAAAAGTCAGATCGAGAGAAACCGAATGAGCGCCAGACAAAGAATGGCAATCATGAGGAAACTTGCTGGCACAAGCTGGGGAGCAGACGAAAGTATATTAAAGAAACTGTACACTGGAAGAGTGAGACTAGTTCTCGAGTATGGCATTGCAGCATGGACAACAGCAGCAAAGGCGAACTTTGATAAAATTAGCAAACTTCAAAACCAAGCCATGATAGTTATAACAGGAGGCATGAAGTCAACGCCAATTGTAGAACTTGAAAAGATTACAAATCTGCAATCCATGACCGACAGAAGAGACTGCAGAGCCCAGCAGCAAGCAGAGAAACTCAGAAGACTGACAGACCATCCAATGCATCAGAGACTAAATAATTTTGGAAATGGGAAACTAAAGCGGAGAAACTTTGCAGAAATAGCCAAAGCAAAGATGAGCGAAGACCCTATGAACACCGTAACAATACCAAATCCCATCCCTACTGTACGCAAACCCATCTGGAAGCAGCATATCATTCCGGAGGTTGGAGAAAAAATACCAGGTATTGGAAACAAGAACAGCCAGACTGAAAAAGAAATAAGATACATAACCCTGAGGTACATAGCGGAAAACTACCCAAGCATGGACTGGACCCATGCATACACCGACGGTTCTGTAACAAACACAACACAGAACGGAGGGGCAGGGGTATTTCTGAGCCTACCAAATGGTAGAAAAATAACACTGTCAGTACAATACTCTTTGGTTCCGTACCGGGACAGAGAGGGCGAGGACGTCCAAGGAAGAGATGAGGGGACAACATCACTGAGTGGTCCGGCCTTCGTCCCGGTGAGATACGACAGGCGGCGACAGACAGAGAGGGATGGCGTGGGGTTTTGGGAGTGTCTTCATGTGTGCCCCGACGACCTGATGAGTTATGGGATGAACTGAACTGATTGACCTCACTAATAGTTTGCCATCATTCTTACCCTCGAACTCAAGAAAGCCAGCATCACCACCTCCTTTGTGGCTGAAATCCCTGGCCTACTTGTTTCTGTTTGGGTAGGGACAAGAGCGGGAGTGGGACACCTAACCTCAACTATTAGCGCACTCCTACCAGCTAATTGTCCGTCGTGACCTAGAATGGCATGTCTAGTCTGTGGTCCAGTCTCTACTTCGAGTACGTCGTCACATTGGGAGAATCCGTCACTGGCCTTTTGACCTGCTCTTTTCCCACGGTCCTTGACACGTTGGGTGGTAGCGTTATTTTTACCTGTTAACCAATATCTATTCCAGTCAGCGCATTCTGATTCTGGGCTGTCCCTGGCATTATAATACATGTCCCTAACTTCCCTTGATTCGTTTATATTTGTCTGTCTTTTACAAACCCGTTTGTAGTGACCATTTCTCTTATCAGTCTCTGAACTTCTTTTATTAGTAACTCGTGTTACATTAAAATACTCAGGTTTAACTAAGTCTGTCCTGTCATCAAATCCTTCTGTTAATTCTTTGGATTCATCTACTGAATCTTCATGCAACTCATCATGTGACTCATCCTCATCATCCGCAGAGTAGTTGTTTACCCTATCATGTGTTCCCCCTCGGAACTTATCCACGTTGCTAAACTCTGGTGAGTGGTTGACCTGGGTTGACATTGTCTTCTGTCCACACAAGTTCTCTCCACTTTTTCAACAAAAGTAATCTCCCCTGTTTAAACCTGACCGATCTCTCATCTGGGGGCTAGAATTATTCCCCTTTAAATTGTTGCGGTCAATCTGATTGTGCACGATCGTTTTATGGTCTCCGCTCTCAGACGCATTCCTCGGACATCGCATTCCTCGGACATCGCATTCCTCGGACATCGTAAATCGTTCTTGGCATTGTCAATAATTGTGTGGGCAGTATTTCCTCCACCTTCTCCCTTACATGGGCAGTAGATTTCGGCCTATCTATGGTCACTGTTATTCCTTCTGTAATTGTCTCTCCCTCTGGCTTGCGGTTTTCTATATTCGTAATTTTCTTCAAGAGTGTATTAATGACTTGTCTGTTTTCCACCTGCTATTGTTCTAATGTATTTATTTTAATTGTCAGTGTGTCAATATTATTTTTGTATTCAATTATTTTCTCGTCCAAAGCTGTAATTCTGTCTTCTCTAACTGTCGATATTTGGAATACAGGTACCACTGGCATTCCTGCACAGGATATATTTCACCATTATGTGGGAATTGTTAAGTTAATAAGACACCCTGCAGAGTTATGTAAGCCGAGACATTTATGACATTTCCTCCATCTGTCTCGTCTGTCAGATATTTCACCATAATGTGGGAATTGTTAAGTTAATAAGACACCCTGCAGAGTTATGTAAAACGAGACATTTATGACATTTCCTCCATCTGTCTCGTCTATCAGATATTTCACCATAATGTGGGAATTGTTAAGTTAATAAGACACCCTGCAGAGTTATGTAAACCGAGACATTTATGACATTTCCTCCATCTGTCTCGTCTGTCAGATATTTCACCATAATGTGGGAATTGTTAAGTTAATAAGACACCCTGCAGAATTATGTAAACCGAGACATTTATGACATTTCCTCCATCTGTCTCGTCTGTCAGATATTTTACCAAAATGAATAATTTGTCTGTCTTCGTTTGCGTATAAAAGAAAACATTTTTCTCATACCTTCTCTTGTGTCTGGTGACGTATCTGAGATCTATACGTACCCTAATCTAAAGCTAGATGTCCTCGGACTCGGAACCATTTAATATAATATATAACATATTTGATCAGAAATCTAAAGTGGAACAATTGTAAACGTAAATTAAATTGCACAAAGTTGCACAACAATGTTGCACATTTTTGCTAATTGTTTTTGGAATTAAAATTGTCAAGGTCAGTGGTAAGATAATAAAACTACATGTATTAATTTAAAACGTCAGCAAAATAAATGTGGGTGTTGGGTCACCGTTGCCTCAAATGTATTTATAGAAGTTAGATTGTAAATATGGTAGCAGATGGGCACATAGTTATCCTTACTTACTTAGTCGCTCCGCTTCTACCGCGAGGTGTAGAGGAACATAGTTATCCAACTGTGTCAAATACGCAAAATCATATTCCCATCACCTTCTTTAATAATGAAACTGTGAGTTTGAAGTGACGGGATGTCATTGTTAATTACGTTGCCTAATTGACTGTTGCGGTCATTATATGTGTAGCATTTTGAAGGCGTGAACAAACGCGTAGGCAAATTGTCAAATGTATCAGTAACAATAATTGTCGTCAGAGATGAGATTTTTCACCGCGGAAAGTATGACATTTTAACATAAAACGATATTGTTAATATAACAGTTCTAACGATAATTTATATACTGGTCACGGCACCCTTTAATATAATATGTAACAGGTCTAACGTTATTTTATATCCTAGGTCACGGTATCATTTAATATAATATATAACAGGGTTAACGTATTCTCTATTCTATCTTCCATACCACTATCACTCCTTAACTCTCTAAATGTAACTACTAACAATTCATTTAACACAAGTAAAACAAAGCATGTATTTTTCACAAGTAAAACAATATGCACATCAAATCAAATCACTAGGCTCGTTGATCATATCATATTGTGCATCAGTTATAAATGATTTCTAATGTCTCTCAAAAGGTTGGTTATCATCACTTCTCTATCTGGCTATGATTACTTCTAAAGGTTCGTGCAAGTAGCACAGGTCTTACTCTAGTACTAAACTTTACCCAGGGTTCTCGTCACGTGGTCGGAATCTAGCAATTGTTCTATTCACTGTCTATCTCTGTGCGTTGATATAAAGGATGCCTATCTACAATTTCTCAGTCCTCATCTATCTGTCCTCTCAGCTTACACAAAAATGGATGTCTGCTGGACCTCTTGTATCGTCTCACGTAAGGCAGCTGTCTACTGGACCTCTTGTCTCGTCTCACGTAAGACAGATGTCTATTGGACCTCTTGTCTCGTCTCACGTAAAGCTGGTGGACCTCTTGTTTCGTCTCACGTAAGGCAGATGTCTACTGGACCTCCTGTCTCGTCACACGTAACACACGTAAGGCAGATGTCTACTGGACCTCTTGTCTCGTCTCACGTAAAGCTGGTGGACCTCTTGTTTCGTCTGACGTAAGGCAGATGTCTACTGGACCTCCTGTCTCGTCACACGTAAAGCAGATGTCTACTGGACTTCTTGCATCGTCTCTACGTCAGGCAGTCGGTGTCTGCATCTGTGCTCTGACTGCAGCTGTGCTCGTGTCTATGACATACGACAGTGGTTGTGTTACTGTGGTTGTTATGACGAGGAAACTCACAAATCACAACGGTCATCTAGGACGACAGCTTCGGGTTTGCAGCACCACGTCTCCGTCTGACGAGAATGAAGTCAGGTCACTCGAGCAAGATGTTAGCGACG
The DNA here is from genome assembly GCA_036924085.1 of Ariolimax columbianus. Taxonomy (NCBI): domain Eukaryota; kingdom Metazoa; phylum Mollusca; class Gastropoda; order Stylommatophora; family Arionidae; genus Ariolimax; species Ariolimax columbianus. The sequence goes on from JAVGWX010000005.1 coordinate 113,884,468, forward strand.
ACGTCTCAAACAAAAATATCACACAAAGACAGATTCTTACATGTGTGTGGTCTCTCGTTGCCTTTCCGTGTTGATCTGTTTCGGTGGCTTCAAATTATATGCCTCTACTATTGTCACTCACTGGCTAAGTTCTGTAGTTTTATCTAGCTTCTTGTTCTTGACTAATGTGCTACCTACTACACTGCCCGGTAGGACACCCTTGCCTGCTGCTTCTGATCTATCCTTCTATTTTGTCTCCCCCAGCTTATATGCTAAGCTCCCCCCGCTTTAGTCCATGACTTCTACTTTCTTGAGTTCATTTCCCACAAACTTTATTTGAACTAGCGTGTCCCAAAGAAAGGCTGCCTTATTTTCCAAACTACTGACTGACGGCTTGTTGACGGGAATTCCCAGCTAAAACCGTGAGAACGCGACCTATTCTGGTCGGCCAGCCCCAACTTGCATTGTTTGAGAGTTGAGGACCATGCCTCGTTCAATGAACTGAAACTCTTGGACCGGGTTCTCAAGTTATGTTTGGATACCACGAATGGTATTTTCAGGGCTTCCCTGGCTTTGGCTCGTTGTACCCCTGTAACTCTTTTACAACTGTGTACCTCTCTTGTCATCTATACCCCTCTTGTCATCTCTACCCCTCTTGTCATCTCTATCCCTCATCTCTACCGCTTTTGTCATCTCTACCCCTCTTGTCATCTCTACCCCTCTTGTCATCTCTACCCCTCTTGTCATCTCTGCCCCTCTTGACATCTCTACCCCTCATCTCTACCCCTCTTGTCATCTCTACCCCTCATGTCATCTCTACCCCTCATCTCTACCGCTCTTGTCATCTCTACCCCTCATCTCTACCCCTCATCTCTACCCCTCTTGTCATCTCTACCCCTCTTGTAATCTCTACTCCTCATCTCTACCGCTCTTGTCATCTCTACCCCTCTTGTCATCTCTACCCCTCATCTCTACCGCTCTTGTCATCTCTACCGCTCTTGTCATCTCTACCCCTCTTGTAATCTCTACCCCTCATCTCTACCCCTCTTGTCATCTCTACCCCTCATCTCTACCGCTCTTGTCATCTCTACCCCTCTTGTCATATCTACCCCTCATCTCTACCCCTCTTGTCATCTCTACCGCTTTTGTCATCGCTACCCCTCATCTCTACCCCTCTTGTCATCTCTACCGCTCTTGTCATCTCTACCCCTCTTGTCATCTCTACCCCTCTTGTCATCTCTACCCCTCATCTCTACCCCTCTTGTCATCTCTACCCCTCATCTCTACCCCTCATCTCTACCCCTCTTGTCATCTCTACCCCTCTTGTCATCTCTACCGCTCTTGTCATCTCTACCCCTCATCTCTACCCCTCTTGTCATCTCTACCCCTCTTGTCATCTCTACCCCTCATCTCTACCCCTCTTGTCATCTCTACCCCTCTCGTCAAGGCTGCCATCTTGTAAAGTCTGCCCTCTTGTCAAGTCTACCCTCTCGTCAAGTCTATCCTCTTGTCAAGTCTGCCCTCTCGTCAAGTCTACCCTCTTGTCAAGTCTACCCTCTTATCAAGTCCGCCCACTTGTCAATTCTGCCCTCTAGTCAAATATGCCCTCTTGTCAAGTCTACTCTGTTGTCAAGTCTGCCCTCTTGTCAAATCTGCCCTCTTGTTATGTATTCATATTTTTCGTTGCCTTCTTGCTACCTTCATCCATTTGAGTACGCCATCATCCTTATCATCATAGGCGTCTCAGTCTCTATAGACCATGCGCGTGGCGCCCTGTAAGTTTTGTCCAGCTCTGTCTCCTGTAAACCCTGCGCGTGGCGCCCGGTAAGTTTTGTCCAGCTCTGTCTCCTGTAAACCCTGCGCGTGGCGCCCGGAAAGTTTTGTCCAGCTCTGTCTCCTGTATTTCCACACTGTCTGCTATGGCTGTAAAGGCCGATCCGCGAGTGACAGTCCCTGCCACAGATCGTACAACCATACTGAGGAGGCTGGCTTGCATGGGAGTGACAGTCCCTGCCACAGATCGTACACCCAAACTGAGGAGGCTGGCTTGCCTGTTCCTTGATCTCTTCAGTCTTTCTTTTTTCTCAGCAGCCAGAAGACCTCTGCGACCGCCAGCAGTCACTATGCTCCATGCAACTGACTGTCACCAGATAGCTCGATCCTGAGCAATTTCTTCCTAGCACTCTGATGGGATCTCGCATGACATCATATCGCTCTTGCATACATCCTTGAATCGCAGTGTGCGGCTGCCGATGCTAGCTGTCCGTAAAGCATATCCTTTGGCAGCCTCTCGTCTTCCATGCGGTAAACATGTCCCAACCGCCGTAGACGTTGCCGGCTCATCATCGAGTACACGCTGTGAGTGTTTGTTGCTCTCTGTAAGACCGTATTATGTGACACTCTCTTCTGCCACCCAATCCCCAATATCCGCCATAGACACCTCACGTGAAAGGTGTTGAGCCGCCGCTCCTGTAAGTGCTCCAAGTATCGCTTCCATACACGAGAGTGCCAAGAACGCAGGTCTGATAGACCCGGACCTTGGTGTAGTGAGACAGTGCAATGTTCTCCCAGACTTTATTCATCAGGTGGGTCATGACGGTACTTGCCCTGCCAAGCCTACTGTTTATCTCCTTCTCGAGCGAGAGAGTGTTGCTGATGGCAGACCCCAGATCACTGAAACTGATGACGACCTCCAGAGTGACGCCATCAATCTTTATGGATGGCATAGTGGTAATGTCCTGTGCGCCGACCTTTGTCTTTTCCAGGCTTATGGTGAGCCCAAACTGCTTGCACCCCTCGGTGAATGTCTCCCAGTCTCTGCAGGGCCTCCTCACTATTGGTCACCAGAACTGCATCATCGGCAAATAGCATCTCCATTGTCCTCTCACCTTGGTCCTCGCACGCAGTCGGGACAGGTTAAACAGCCGCCCATCTGACTTGGTGTGTGGATAAACGCCGTTCACAGATGTGTCATAAGCGTAGGATAGGAGCATGGAGAAGAAGGTACCAAAGAGGGTCGGCGAGAGCACACATTCCTGCTTTACTCCACTCTTGATGGGAAAAGAGTTTGAAGATGATCCATCGTATAGAACTGATCCCTACATATCAGTGAGAAAAGTGTTTTCAGATGATCCGTCATATAGAACAGCCCTTCATATCAGTGTGAAAAGAGTTTGAAGATGATCCATCGTATAGAACTGATCCCTTCATATCAGTGGGAAAAGTGTTTTCAGATGATCCGTCATATAGAACAGCCCTTCATATCAGTGTGAAAAGAGTTTGAAGATGATCCATCGTATAGAACTGAGCCATTCATATCAGTGGGAAAAGAGTTTGAAGATGATCCGTCGTATAGAACTGAGCCCTTCATATCAGCGGGAAAAGAGTTTGAAGATGATCCGTCGTATAGAACTGAGCCCTTCATATCAGCGGGAAAAGAGTTTGAAGATGATCCGTCGTATAGAACTGAGCCCTTCATATCAGCGGGAAAAAGAGTTTGAAGATGATCCGCCGTAAAGAACTGAGCCCTTCATATCAGTGTGAAAAGAGATTGAAGATGATCCATCGTAAAGAACTGAGCCCTTCATATCAGTGGGAAAAGAGTATGAAGATGATCCATCGTATAGAACTGAGCCCTTCATATCAGTGGGAAAAGAATTTGAAGATGATCCGTCGTATAAAACTGAGCCCTTCATTTCAGTGGGAAAAGAAATAATCATGCTACGCAGTTTTAGGGGTAGCCGATCTTCGCTTCCTACTAACCAAGTCGAAGGCCTTGGTGAGGTCTAGAAACATCAAGAGCGGCTGATCTTGTTCTATGCACTTCTCCTGGATTTGGCGAAGCGAGAAAATCATATCCGTTGTTACTCTAAAGCAACACTTGGATTCTAGGTACACCCTGTCCACGAACAATCTCAACCTGTTTAGTAGCATGCCGGCGTAAACTTTGCCTACAACGTTCAGGATCGAGATCCCTCTATAATTATTGCAGTCCCCGCCGTCACCTTTGTTTTTGTAAATAGTCACAATGATGGCGTCACGCATATCTTGGGGGACTGCACCTTCCTCCCAGCAGAGGCATAGAAGATCAAACATCGGTTGAGCTAGTGATGATTTCCCGAATTTGATGGATTCGGATAGGATACCATCTCCCCCTGGTGCTTTGGGTGGAATAACATCTCCCCCTGGTGCTTTGCCCTTAGATAGGTAGTTGATAGCCTTATCATGCTCATCCACAGTAGGTGGTCCGTCAAGTTCCTCCATAATGGGCAGGACATGTAGCCAGCACAAGGCCTCATCCACAGTAGGTGGTCCGTCAAGTACTTTCATAATGGGCAGGACATGTAGCCAGCACAAGGCCTCATCCACAGTAGGTGGTACGTCAAGTTCCTCCATAATGGGCAGGACCTGTAGCCAGCACAAGGCCTCATCAGCGAATCACCGTTTCCCGAGAGTAGAGCTCAGAATAGTGCTCCACACATCTGGCCATCTGCTGATCGCGGTCCATGATTCTCACACCTGTTAGAGATTCAGGGGGGGGGGGGGCAGTACCTCTTACAGTAGGACCCAGTGCCATCTTTATGCCTCTACACATGCCCTGAATATTTCCCGTCTCTGCATTTAGCTGAATTTCTTCACACAGTTTCTCCCAGACTCATTCCCGCATTGTCTAGCTGTTCGCTAATTGGTACCTCGGGCCCTCCAGAGGGTAGCAAGCGTCCTTTTATTTGGGGCATTTTTTATAATTGATGAAAGCTTCTCCTTTGGCCTCAGTTACTGGTTCCATTCTCGCGAGATGTGCATTGAACAAGTCGTGATTGGCCCGTTGCGTCATGCCAATAGCTAATGTTGTACTATAGATGGTACCTTTCATAACGTTCCACTTAGCTGTGGCGTCCCAATCAGATCCTCCATGAAGAGCAAGATTCAGGTCAGACACAAACCTCTCCGCCTTGAAAGGAATCATCATCTGTGCAGTGTTGATGCGGGGATGCCCCATTTTTTTGGACCGGCATATTATACGAAGCTGCAATCATACCCTGCTGCATACAAGAGCATAGTCAGAGTCACAGTCTGCTGTCAGTGATAGCTTCTAGTGGACGGGACCATGTTTAGAGCTGAACGTCTGGTGACAATCAAGTCGGTCTGCTGTAGGTGATAGCTTGTAGTGGAGGGGACCATGTTTAGAGCTGAACGTCTGGTGACAATCAAGTCGGTCTGCTGTAGGTGATAGCTTCTAGTGGAGGGGACCATGTTTAGAGCTGAACGTCTGGTGACAATCAAGTCGGTCTGCTGTAGGTGATAGCTTCTAGTGGAGGGGACCATGTTTAGAGCTGAACGTCTGGTGACAATCAAGTCGGTCTGCTGTAGGTGATAGCTTCTAGTGGAGGGGACCATGTTTAGAGCTGAACGTCTGGTGACAATCAAGTCGGTCTGCTGTCAGTGATAGCTTCTAGTGGAGGGCACCATGTTTAGAGCTGAACGTCCTGTGACAATCAAGTCGGTCTGCTGTCAGTGATAGCTTCTAGTGGAGGGCACCATGTTTAGAGCTGAACGTCCTGTGACAATCAAGTCGGTCTGCTGTCAGTGATAGCTTCTAGTGGAGGGCACCATGTTTAGAGCTGAACGTCCTGTGACAATCAAGTCGGTCTGCTGTCAGTGATAGCTTCTAGTGGAGGGCACCATGTTTAGAGCTGAACGTCCTGTGACAATCAAGTCGGTCTGCTGTCAGTGATAGCTTCTAGTGGAGGGCACCATGTTTAGAGCTGAACGTCCTGTGACAATCAAGTCGGTCTGCTGTCAGTGATAGCTTCTAGTGGAGGGCACCATGTTTAGAGCTGAACGTCCTGTGACAATCAAGTCGGTCTGCTGTCAGTGATAGCTTCTAGTGGAGGGCACCATGTTTAGAGCTGAACGTCCTGTGACAATCAAGTCGGTCTGCTGCCATCGATATGGCCGTGGTTGTTTCCAGGCTTCTTTATGCTGCGGATTGCCATTGCAGAAAGTTTTTGTGATACATAGGCCTTGTTGAGTGCACAGCTCCAGCAACTTCTGACCATTTATCCTGCCAATACCATGATGTCCAAGACAGGTGGGCCATGCTACGTGGTCTCCACCTACTCTAACATTAAGGTCGCCGAGAAAGATGTTTCTTCGCTTTGGCTGTTCTTGATCATTTCCTCCAGCACAGAATTGAGGCTTCGCTTCCTCCGGAGATGTCAGTGTTGGAGCATAGGCACATTATATTAACAGGACCTGTAGCGGTGATGAGGCGAATGGCCAGTAACCTCTCAGAGCCCTCCGGAGGAGGATCGACTGCGGCCATAAGTGTGTTTTTACTAGCCAAACCAACACAATGATGTCGAGAATCCTCAGGTTCACGACCCATTTAGAAGAGAGTCTAGTTTGTCTCTCTTAGTGAGCCACTAGAGGCAAGTCTGGTCTCCTGTAGGGCAGGTATGTCCACATTCAATCGAGAGAGCTCCCTATCAATGATGGCTGTTTCCTGGCATCTCCAACCTCTCGAAGATCATCGATCGGAGATGCCTGTACACATAGTACGCACCATCGGAGATGCCTGTACACATAGTACGCACCATCGGAGATGCCTGTACACATAGTACGCACCATCGGAGATGCCTGTACACATAGTACACACGTTCCAGCTTGCAAATCAAAGAGCTGGAGTCATCTTTTTATTTTTGGTTTTGTTTGGTGCAAAACTAACATCCGCTTGTCATGCATGCACTAAGCTCCAGGCACCAACTGGAGCAGGCAGATGTTGACGAGTCGACACCCTACTGACCGGGGGCTGCCTGGCTGAGGCAGGCGGTAGTTGACTAATGGGATACGTTGATCCCTCCCACCGTCGAACCTGACACGTGGCGCCCCTTCTCCACGCCAATCGGGTGGGACTCATAACCCGTAAACTGCCAGCTTCCGTGTTGTGTCCTCACTCAAGAGCTAGGCTAGAGTAGCCTCTCCAAGGCGCAAGCCTGGGCGCTGAATATGGAGACCATGGGCTACCCAAACTGCAGGATCCCCCTCTCGGCCTCACTGGTGTAATTCAAAGGAAGGCAAAGCATGACAATTTGGCACCAGCTCAGCTGCAGGAGCTGCCGGAATGGTTTCGAAATTTTGATACCATCCACCTTGAGCGCTACCACTCCGGATTTTCTGTCTTGGTTTACTTACGCAGCCCTGCCCTCTTCCGAGGTTTCCACAAGGCAGTGGCGTCGTATCCCGCAGATGCTAGTTACTCGAGACATCCGATGACACCCTCATCGTCACAGGACTAGCCAGCACTCCCTGACACTTGTGGGTTTTAAATGAGTTCCCCCTCTCCTTGGCGAACTGACTGAACAGGCTAACGAGCTTCGTCTACCGGGTTAAGAGTCAGAGTTTATCTTCTCTTAGATCGGCAGCCAACCAATGTGAGTGCGCCCAATGTGCTCGCCCAGTTATACCGCTGGTCGCGCCCCACCGTAGGCTCTGTAAGAAACAGGGTGCCCCTCATCAAGGTGCTGATTAGGACACAATAATGTAGGAGAGGCCATTGGTATGGAAACTCCTGCACGGCAAGCCGAACAGTGAATCCAGCAGCGACCTCTACACCTGGAAAGGAGAGGCGATAACAAACGCTTCACTTTCCTTTAACGAGCGGGACGTCCCTCGTAGACTTCGCTAACTTCCAACAACATCATAAACATTGTCCTCAACCATTCAAACTTCTCCAAATCTTCTGTAATTAAAAAGAAAGACACTTTTTGGGATTTAATTAAAGATTTGCATTTTTTGGTTAAATTATGGATTTTGATTTTTTGGTTTCACTAAAGATTTGCATTTTTTGGGTTTAATTAAAGATTTGCATTTTGGGCTTTAATTGGCAAAAGTACGCCACTATCCACCCCAGATCGTTGTCCTTTTGGGCGATATCAGGACGTATTAGCCAGTGCATGGATGTTTGTAATGTGGGCGTATTAGCCAATCCATGGATGTTTGTAATGTGGGCGTATTAGCCAGTCCATGGATGTTTGTAATGTGGACGCATTAGCCAGTGCATGGATGTTTGTAATGTGGACGCATTAGCCAGTGCATGGATGTTTGTAATGTGGGCGTATTAGCCAGTCCATGGATGTTTGTAATGTGGACGCATTAGCCAGTGCATGGATGTTTGTAATGTGGACGTATTAGCTAGTGCATGGATGTTTGTAATGTGGACGTATTAGCCAGTGCATGGATGTTTGTAATGTGGACGTATTAGCCAGTGCATGGATGTTTGTAATGTGGACGTATTAGCTAGTGCATGGATGTTTGTAATGTGGACGTATTAGCCAGTGCATGGATGTTTGTAATGTGGACGTATTAGCCAGTGCATGGATGTTTGTAATGTGGACGTATTAGCCAGTCCATGGATGTTTGTAATGTGGACGTATTAGCCAGTGCATGGATGTTTGTAATGTGGACGTATTAGCTAGTGCATGGATGTTTGTAATGTGGACGTATTAGCCAGTGCATGGATGTTTGTAATGTGGACGCATTAGCCAGTGCATGGATGTTTGTAATGTGGGCGTATTAGCCAGTGCATGGATGTTTGTAATGTGGACGTATTAGCCAGTGCATGGATGTTTGTAATGTGGACGTATTAGCCAGTGCATGGATGTTTGTAATGTGGACGTATTAGCCAGTGCATGGATGTTTGTAATGTGGAAGTATTAGCCAGTGTATTGATGTTTGTAATGTGGACGTTTTGGTCAGTTTATGGATGCCAGTGTGTATCTGTTTGTAGTTAGAACGTATTGGTCAGTGTATGGATGCGTGTTTGTGTCTGTAATTAGAACGTATTGGTCAGTGTATGTATGCGTGTGTGTGTCTGTTTGTAGTTAGAACGTATTGGTCAGTGTATGGATGCGTGTTTGTGTCTGTAATTAGAACGTATTGGTCAGTGTATGTATGCGTGTGTGTGTCTGTTTGTAGTTAGAACGTATTGGTCAGTGTATGGATGCGTGTGTGTGTCTGTTTGTAGTTAGAACGTATTGGTCAGTGTATGTATGCGTGTGTGTGTCTGTTTGTAGTTAGAACGTATTGGTCAGTGTATGGATGCGTGTTTGTGTCTGTTTGTAATTAGAACGTATTGGTCAATATAGGGATGCGTGTTTGTGTCTGTTTGTAATTAGAACGTATTGGTCAGTGTATGGATGCTTGTTTATGTCTGTTTGTAATTAGAACGTATTGGTCAGTGAATGGATGCTTGTTTATGTCTGTTTGTAATTAGAACGTATTGGTCAGTGTGTGGATGAATGCTATCGAAGTGATTTAGAACCCTGTATATTGAGATGACACAATTGTCAGTATAATTACACAAACCAAAGCCCAATGCTTCATCTTCGGATGTATACCAGAAATCAAGCGCACCAATTTCGTGCCGTGTTCTTTGGGCGTCTTTGGTGGTGCTCAATTTTGGTGGTGCTCAATTTTGGTGGTGCTCAATTTTGGTGGTGCTCCTAATAGTTATATTTTCAAGCAAAACCTTTCAAAGACGCAGACAAACTTAGGGAATTACGTTACTAGATTTATATTTATAAAATAAAGTGGGACAAATTAAAATGTTTAAATTTCTATTTATCAGAATTGGTGAGACATCCCCCAAGCGCCGGCTCTTTCTAAAACATGTTTCATAAAACTTTGAAACAGGTCTGGCTTCAGCGCTTGAATGTCTTCAAAAATGATGTCTTTAAGTTGCTGGGTGGTCCTAGACTTGGTGACATACAGAAAAACAAACATTATTATTAAAAGATTAAATGAGTAAGCTATTTATAGACCAGTCTGTATTAAGTGTTCGTTTAACAGAGAAAACAGATATAACCATTACCAGGAACATTTCTTGACAAACCCGGGGGAGATACAACAACATCAGGCTAACGTCTGCGTTCTTTAGCTGACATTCAAGCTGACGTGCCACAGTGCGCGAGACAAGAGACAAGCTCTATAGAGCTACCAATACCCTCGGTTGTTCATGTTGTTGTTGTTAAGAAGCAGTACTTGGGCTGTTGCCCGTTCAGTCATCTCGTAAGTCAAGCCGTAAATCTCAGTCACAAATGATTCGTTTTCATTTATCATTTTTTTCTTCTCTTATCAAGAGTTCGACGATGAAAATATTAAAGGCGATCCGAACAGATCAGCTACCCCTCAGCCAGCCAACTATGACGGTTCGACGGAGCAGCCGGGACAGAAGAGCAAGCCTAAAAAAAGCTCCATCTCCGAAGATTCCCTCGGCCGAATATGGACCAGCGACGTCAACCCTGAATACGGGGAAATCAATGCTATCACGGGTGATAAACTCAATTATGGCAACGGGATACCGGCTTTCAATGTTGATGAAATTTTGTGATACCTTGGCGATACAACATTTTGTGATACCTTTGCGATACAACATTTTGTGATATCTTGATGAGTTAACATTATGTGATACTAGACGACACAGTATTCTGTGATACCTTGATGATACAATATTTTGTGATAACTTGATGATACAATATTTTGTGATACCTTGATGATACAATATTTTGTGATACCTTGATTATACAATATTTTGTGATACCTTGATGATACAATATTCTGTGATACCTTGATGATACAATATTCTGTGATACCTTGATGATACAATATTCTGTGATACCTTGATGATACAATATTTTGTGACGACCTACGTTTTCTGATTACTTTGACATTTTATGATGACCTTAACCTTTTGTGATTACTTTGACATTTTATAACGACTGAGACCTTTCGTGAAGTATGTTGACATTTTAAAATTACCCTGTAAGTGTACCGCGTGGCCTAGTGGTTAAATGGCATGGCTCACAACTCGAAGGTGCTGGGTTCGATCCCCACCACAGCACCGGCCGTAACCCCGGGGAAGTAAACCCTTAGAAAATGCAGGAGGAAGCAGACCCTTACATAAAATGCATGCTAAAGTCGGATGCACTGGGCCGACAGGCGCAAAATAAAAACCACAGTGCAACGCACACATTTTAATAAAAAAAATTACCTTGCCATCCTATGATTACTTTGACATTTAATGATAACTTTGATATTCTGTGATAGAGTGATACATTATAATCACGTTTGCTATTATGACATTATGTTGATCTCTTTATGGTGATATGTTGCTGACCCTAATATGATGACATTTAATCTGAACTCTGGAACGCGAGTGTCATTCATGATCTAGACTTCGATCTAATCACGAATACCAGCAAACATCTCAGGATTCTGACATTTCCCCCACAACGGACCTCTAAACACCACTGACATGTCAAGATTCTCACATTTCCCCCACAAAGACCTCTAAACACCACTGACATGTCAAGATTCTCACATTTCCCCCACAAGGACCTCTAAACACCACTGACATGTCAAGATTCTCACATTTCCCCCACAAGGACCTCTAAACACCACTGACATGTCAAGATTCTCACATTTCCCCCACAAGGACCTCTAAACACCACTGACATGTCAAGATTCTCACATTTCCCCCACAAGGATCTCTAAACACCACTGACATGTCAAGATTCTCACATTTCCCCCACAAGGACCTCTAAACACCACTGACATGTCAAGATTCTCACATTTCCCCCACAAGGACCTCTAAACACCACTGACATGTCAAGATTCTCACATTTCCCCCACAAGGACCTCTAAACACCACTGACATGTCAAGATTCTCCCATTTCCCCCACAAGGACCTCTAAACACCACTGACATGTCAAGATTCTCACATTTCCCCCACAAGGACCTCTAAACACCACTGACATGTCAAGATTCTCACATTTCCCCCACAAGGACCTCTAAACACCACTGACATGTCAAGATTCTCACATTTCCCCCACAAGGACCTCTAAACACCACTGAGATGTCTTGAATGTGACATCCCCTTCCCCCTCCCAACGCACCTCTAAACACATGTAGCAGACGGAACGGTGTTTTGCTCTCCAGGTTCACTCAGGCCGCACCTTGACTATCCACCTCTACATCAACTAACACTTCAATAAACTAACTAAGGACTCTATTTCAAAATAATAACAACCAATTCTTTATTTCTACACGTTACAACTCTTCTAGCATACACAACTTCCTACACGCTCCTAACTAATGGTTACCTAACTTAAAACTCACACTACCGCTAAACCTAAAACTATTGTCCACCGTCTACTTTCCGTACTTGGCCTGCTGTAACTTGAATCCGAATTATGGCGTATTGACGCCAATGGTTAATTCGTGGTTTAAACCCAAACCAGGTAGAACGTCCTTGGTTCCGTTCCTCAGCGATGACTGTCGATCTGCGTGGTGGATGTCGAAAGACTAGGCTACTGCTGTGAATCTACGATGACTACAAACTCAGTGAAGGCAGCCATGCGTTTAAACTGGCACGTGTTAAACGGTAAAGTTTTCTCTTAGCCTATCTAGATCTGACAGGAAGCCTGTTCTCTCCTATAGCGGGTAGCTATGACTGATCTAGGCTGCTTCTGTGAGATGTCAGCGTTGCCTATAAACTTGATAGGTCGCCCACATGGCTGACGCTGTTAAAATGTTAAGCTGGAGAAATTCTAATTACTCACAAATGAAAATTAGTAATACGTTACTTCTGTAAACTGGAACTCAGTCAATGCGACGTTCACTCTTTTCTGACTGTCTCTCTGAGTGTCTTTCTGATTCGTCTCTCTGCATCTAAATGAGTCTGAATGACTCCCTGAAAAATCCCTCTCTAAATCTTAATCTACCTCTCTCTCTCTTTCTCTCTCTCTCTCTCTCTCTCTCCATCTGTGCCTGAAAATGCGCCATTCACTCTCAAAATGTGTCGGCTCTGAAATGCTGTCTCTCTCTTAATCTCTCGGAAAAATATTACCCAGGCTCCCGGCCCGCCTGGACTTCTATAATGCCCCCGGACTATTTTTTCTGCCGGTCCTACTTTTAAAAAGGCGTCCTGGGCGCCGATATTAATCCGCCACAAATTCGCGGTAGTTACTGGCGCGATTGGTTAGGTCCAGTGGAAAGTCCACCTCTAAATTTAAATAAAATATATAATTACGATTTCGACGTAATTCTAGACAAAATAATCTGTCAATATGAAGACAAGATTTGTCTGGTAAGACTAAATCTGTCACATACCACTGACATGTCATGAACTTGACATGCAAATTATACCAACCTAAAAACATGTGTGGCGTATCATGACATTTAGATAATCTAATAAATAAGATTGATTTTTAAAAAAAAACATTTTTGCGTTCGTCTTATTTTTTCGCATCCCCGAGGCGGTGTGCGTTGCAGTGTTTTTATTTTGTGCCTGTCGGCCCAGTGCATCCGACTTCAGCATGCATTTTATGTAAGGGTCTGCTTCCTCCTACATTTTCTAAGACCTGTGATGGGGCTCGAACCAAGCACCTTCGGCTTGTGAGCCGTGCCACTTAACCACTATACCACGCCGTCCCCGATTTATGTTTAATGATGGTCTGTTTTAATGCTAATATATAATTTGAAAAGTTGTATAATCTTCTTTCTACATCTGTCAGTCTGATGGCTATTTTAGTCATTTCAGGATGCTGATCAAAATATATGCCTGCACTAGAATAGACTATTGCTTTGTGTTATCCTATTGGAATCTACCCCTTGGCCTCATAATACAGACAATCTGCTATCTTACAATACCTCTTGGGATTTGTCTTCATAATACAGACAATCTGCTATCTTACAATACTTCTTGGGATTTGTCTTCATAATACAGACAATCTGCTATCTTACAATACCTCTTGGGATGTGTCTTCATAATACAGACAATCTGCTATCTAACAATACTTCTTGGGATTTGTCTTCATAATACAGACAATCTGCTATCTTACAATACTTCTTGGGATTTGTCTTCATAATACAGACAATCTGCTATCTTACAATACTTCTTGGGATTTGTCTTCATAATACAGACAATCTGCTATCTATTTTTGTTTGGAAAAATTGTTACAAATATCTAGTTTATTTTCTTTTCAAAATGCATCAGTTTATCTCCTATATTGTTTCTTTTATCCAATTCAAATCGTCCTACTATTTTTGAATTTTCTATTTCATATTTTGGAGTTCATATCCTTCATTGATCAGTATAATGTATTGGTTTGAGGATCTGTTGTAAGCTCTCATAATATTCTTGTATTCCCTCATCGTGTGTTGGTGTGTGTTAGATACAACAATTGAACGGTTTAACCTTCAACTTCATCATCATCATTCGCTCGTTGTGCCTCTAATTACGTTACAAATTTTTATAGTTCTTAGTCGACCTGTGCTTCTATATCGGATGCCCCTGTGCAGGTTCCAGCTCTGGTATGAGCTGGATGTAGCCGGGAGTAAGATTTCCTGCTTAGTGTGCTAGGCTCGAGCAGGTTATTACTCCGCTGCATTGAGACAAGTCCCGCAGAGAGTGGTTAACTAATGTGCGAAACAATCTTAATAGACTCAAACACAAGAGCAAAGTAGACCTGCAGCCTGTTAGGCGCCATATATGCTACTCTAAACAAACCACCTAACCATGCCGGTGTTATGACATGTCACACAGTTAGTCGTCGCCTCTTACAACATGCTGTCTGTGAAGCAGTGGTGCTATTCTAGTCCTTGTTCTACACAAAGACCCCGGCAGAGCACTCTGGAATTTTTATAGTAGCTGTTTAGAAAATCCATGTTTCTCCTCGCACTCCATGATTGACTTCTCCTGATTGTTTCTCCTCCCAGTCCATGATTGACTCTTCCTGATTGTTTCTCCTCGCACTCCATGATTGACTCTACCTGATTGTTTCTCCTCGCACTCCATGATTGACTCTTTCTGATTGTTTCTCCTCGAAGTCCATGATTGACTCTTCCTGATTGTTTCTCCTTGCACTCCATGATTGACTCTACCTGATTGTTTCTCCTCGCACTCCATGATTGACTCTTTCTGATTGTTTCTCCTCGAAGTCCATGATTGACTCTTCCTGATTGTTTCTCCTTGCACTCCATGATTGACTCTTCCTGATTGTTTCTCCTCATAGTCCATGATTGACTCCTCCCTTTTGCAGTCCATGATTGACTCCTCCCTCTCGCAGTCCATGATTGACTTCTCCTGATTGTTTCTCCTCGCATGCCATGATTGCATCCTCCTGATTGTTTCTTCTCCCAGTCCATGATTGACTGGTCCTGATTATTTCTCCTCCCAGTCTACGATTGACTCCTCCTGATTGTTTCTCCTCGCAGTCCATGATTGACTCCTCCTGATTGTTTCTCCTCCCAGTCCATGATTGACTTATCCTGATTGTTTCTCCTCGAAGTCCATGATTGACTCCTCCTGATTGTTTCTCCTCCCAGTCCATGATTGACTTCTCCTGATTGTTTCTTCTCCCAGTCCATGATTGACTCCTCCTGATTGTTTCTCCTCCCAATCCCTGATTGACTTCTCCTGATTGTTTCTCCTCGCAGTCCATGATTGACTCCTCCTGATTGTTTCTCCTCGCAAACCATGATTGACTCCTCTTGATTGTTTCTCCTCGCATTCCATGATTGACTCCTCCTGATTGTTTCTCCTCCCAGTCCATGATTGACTTCTCCTAATTATTTCTCCTCGCAGTCCATGATTGACTCCTCCTGATTGTTTCTCCTCGCAGTCCATGATTGACTCCTCCTGATTGTTTCTCCTCCCAGTCCACGATTGACTTCTCCTGATTGTTTCTCCTCGCAGTCCATGATTGACTCCTCCTGATTGTTTCTCCTCGCAGTCCATGATTGACTCCTCCTGATTGTTTCTCCTCGCAGTCCATGATTGACTCCTCCTGATTGTTTCTCCTCGCAGTCCATGATTGACTCCTCCTGTTTGTTTCTCCTCGCAGTCCATGATTGACTCCTCCTGATTGTTTTTCCTCGCAGTCCATGATTGACTCCTCCTGATTGTTTCTCCTCGCAGTCCATGATTGACTCCTCCTGATTGTTTCTCCTCGCAGTCCATGATTAACTCTTCCTGATTGTTTCTCCTCCCAGTTCACGATTCTCCCCCTGATTGTTTCTCCTCCCAGTCCATGATTAACTCCTCCACTCGCAGTCCAGGATTGACTACTCTTGATTTTTTCTACTCCCTCCATGATTGACTCCACCTGGTTGTTTCTCCTCCCATTCCATGATTGACTCATCCTGATTGTTTTGCCTCCTAGTCCATGATTGACTCCTCCTGATTGTTTCTTCTCGCAGTCCATGATTGACTCCTCCTGATTGATTTTCTTCGTATTCCATGATTGACTCATCCTGATTGTTTCACCTCCCAGTCCATGATTGACTCCTCCTGATTATTTCTCCTCGCAGTCAATGATTGATGCCTTCTGATTGTTTCTCCTCACAGTCTATGATTGACTCCTCCTCTCGCAGTCCATGATTGACTCCTCCTGATTGTTTCTCCTCGCAGTCCATGATTGACGCTTTCTGATTGTTTCTCCTCCCAGTCCATGATTGACTCCTCCTGATTGTTTCTACTCCTTCTATGATTGACTCCTCCTGGTTGTTTCTCCTCGCATTCCATGATTGACTCCTCCTGATTGTTTCTCCTCGCAGTCCATGATTGACTTCTCCTGATTGTTTCTCCTCGCAGTCCATGATTGACTCCTCCTGATTGTTTCTCCTCGTATTCCATGATTGACTCCTCCTGATTGTTTCTCCTCGTATTCCATGATTGACTCCTCCTGATTATTTCTCCTCGAAGTCCATGATTGACTCCCCCTCTCGCAGTCCATGATTGACTCCCCCTGATTGTTTCTCCTCCCAGTCCATGATTGACTCCACCTGATTGTTTCTCCTCCCAGTCCATGATTGACTCCTCCTGATTGTTTCTCCTCCTAGTCAATGATTGATGCCTTCTGATTGTTTCTCCTCACAGTCCATGATTGACTCCTCCTGATTTTTTCTCCTCGTATTCCATGATTGACTCCTCCACTCACAGTCTATGATTGACTTCTCCTGATTGTTTCTACTCCCCGTCCACGATTGACTCCCCCTGATTGTTTCACCTCCCAGTCCATGATTGACTCCTCCTGATTGTTTCTCCTCGCAGTCCACGATTGACTCCTCCTGATTGTTTCTCCTCCCAGTCCATGATTGACTCCCCCTGATTGTTTCACCTCCCAGTCCATGATTGACTCCCCCTAATTGTTTCTCCTCCCAGTCCATGATTGACTCCTCCTGATTGTGTCTCCTCGCAGTCCATGATTGACTCCTCCGGATCGTTTCTCCTCGCAGTCCATGATTGGCGCCTTCTGTTTGTTTCTCCTCGCAGTCCATGATTGACTCATCCTGATTGTTTTACCTCCCAGTCTATGATTGACTCCTCCTGATTGTTTCTACTCCTTCCATGATTGACTCCTCCTGATTGTTTCTCCTCGCATTCCATGATTGACTCATCCTGATTGTTTTACCTCCCAGTCTATGATTGACTCCTCCTGATTGTTTCTACTCCTTCCATGATTGACTCCTCCTGGTTGTTTCTCCTCGCATTCCATGATTGACTCATCCTGATTGTTTTACCTCCCAGTCTATGATTGACTCCTCCTGATTGTTTCTACTCCTTCCATGATTGACTCCTCCTGGTTGTTTCTCCTCGCATTCCATGATTGACTCATCCTGATTGTTTTACCTCCCAGTCTATGATTGATTCCTCCTGATTGTTTCTCCTCGCAGTCCATGATTGACTCCTCGTGATTGTTTTCAAGTTAGTTTTGCCTCTGCTCCGCCCAACATACACCAAGGTCCATGTTGCAGGCCGCTGAGATCACACTGTCAAGCTTTCGTAATCCGTTCAATCTTCTGATATGCCAGGTTACAATTCCTGGTTCCTCTTTATCGTTTTTGGCTGACCTGTCTCAGAAAGTTTTTTGTTTTTTTGTGTTTTTTACAGAATTTGGAAATCGTTACTCAAGAGTTGTTACTTCCCTGCTAATACATAGATGAGTTCCCCCAGGAGACCAGCAAATGTCACCACATATGTATTGATCGCGTATATCTGTCCACTGCGTATGGTCGGTAGGGTGTATACAGGTCAAGGTCTCAGTCTTCGTGTACTAGGGATGGACATTCTTGTAAAGAATATTTGCACTACTCTGCCATCATGTATAGCCGGTTGCACGCAGCCATATTGTTTTAGTCACTGCTTCCATGTTTTGATGGGACTTTATCGTTTCTATACTGGTCGTGAGAAGGCGACATGATCAACTATCGACGTGCTTATATTACAGAGACATGGCACGAGCAAAATCACGTGGTATGTGGATAGGTGTAATCAGAAATCCTACAGTAACACGGACTTAATACAACCAACACAACACACTTGAGCAAGAAAGACCATTGAAGCTCCCCACGATGCTTAGCTGCACACGTGGTTGTATACGGACTCTGCAGAGTCTTCTAGACCAGTATAAAGACATTTAGTTATGTTAAGTCAGTCAACCAGTTCAAGATAACACATTTGTTTTTTACAATTAATATAGTCAAATGATATCTAATGGAAGCAAATCTTCTTTGCGTTCGGTTTCGTATGCTCGTTGTATGCCACTAGATGGGCTGCCTACATGAAGTGACACGTCAGTCGCAGGTGCTGAATGGTTCCCCACAGTTTGTCTTGTATGTTTCTCTCCTCGGGCCAGGTCTTCTCACGGGAATCTTGGTGCAGTGGACATGTTTGCAGGATGTGTTCTGGAGTCTGGGGTCCTCTCTGACATGAACATTGTGCAGTCTGTGCTGCTTTCATTTTATGCATGTGTGCATTTAGTCTGCAATGACCGGTTCTGAGGCGAAAAATTGTGGTATACTGTTTCTTATTCAGTCTATTGATTGGATCATGTGGGTATTTACTGTTTATTCTCTCTATCCATTGTTGTTTTTATTGTTTTGTGGATGTTTGCCTTGACTTCTGGCAGTGACACTGGGTGGGTGAAGTGTTCTCTTTGCCTTCCCTCCCTGGCTAGCCTGTCCGCCCATTCATTCCCAGGTATGCCGCAGTGAGCTGGAATCCACTGGAGGGTGATTTTATTGTGGTCTGGGAGTTTGTTTAGCTGGCATATCAGTTCCCTTTCCATACTATTTCGTGGTTCTCTTTGTGTGGCCTGCAAAATTTCCATGCAGTCGCACAAAAACACTATTCTGTTATGCTTTAACCCCTTTTCATTCAATAGTTTGACTGCTTCAATTATTGCCTGTTGCTCTGTTCTTAGATTTGTCGAGGGCTCCCCGGCAGCACTTGCTTTTTCTATAACGGTTCCATCCTGTAGAAATATGACGAGTCCTGCCCTTCGTTTCCTCAATGCTGCCTCTGATGATCCATCTGTGTAGATGTGCGTCCACATGGGTTGAGGATAGGCGTCTCCAATATGCTTTAGGGTTTTTTCTCTCAATGCATGGTCTGATTCTTCCACCTTTCTATCGATACCTGGTATTTTCGCTTCCACCGTGAAGTTGGGCTGTTGGTCTGTATTTTCATATACTTGTATCATTTCCCATATCGTTGGACATTTTGATATGATCTCACTGTTCCTGGATGTAAGGGCTTTTGTTAGATGATTGAAGCTTGTTCTTTTTATGCGGTTTTTTGTTCATTCATTGACTTTTCCCTGCATTGGATGTTTATTGATACACTTGTATTTTTCTGTCAGGTTTAGTATTTTTCCTTCTCTGCGCTCACCGAGGATCTGGAGGCCTGCTACCGTTTCGAGTTCTCTAATTGGGGTGCTTCGCAGACCTCCGGTAATAATTCTGAGTCCGGTATTATGTGCCTTGTCTAGTTTCTGTAGGTTGGTCTTTGCCGCTGTTGCATAGGCACCCATGCCATATTCCAGTGCTGGCCGTACGTATCCAGTGTAGACCTGTCTGACTGTGTTTGCATCTACGCCCCAATTTGTCCCTGCCAGTTTTTTCATCAGCCTTAGTCTGAGTGTGGCCTTTTTTTGAGTATCCTCTATGTATGGGCCCCATGTTAATCTTTTGTCATATCTCATTCCTAAATATGTGGGATTGTTTTCTCTAGGAAGTAGGCTATTTTCTAAATATAGGTCGACCTGCTCTTGCTTTGTAGAGAGCGAGAAGAGTGTTGAGAGGGTCTGGAAGCAAAATCAATATCATCAATGAAAATCATTTTTATTTTTGGGCTTTTCCATTTTAGGTCGGGCATGAGGCCACTACATCTGGTTCTCTTATAGGAAGCCTGTATCCGAGATTCTGCAGTGACTGTTGTGAATAGTGGTTTTAAATAATGGGATTGCTAGCAGCATGTATAACCCTCATTAGTCGCCATTTACTTCGTGCTTGGAAGAGGTTACAGTTTTACAGTTTCTTTTCAACTTAGACATCTCTTTGGTACCACTTAGGTGCCACTCATATACCACTCAGGTACCACTCAGGTGCCACTCAGGTGCCACTCATGTGCCACTCATGTAGGTAAGTAGGTATCCGCTTAGGCGACAAGGGTCTGTCACGCCAACTGTTGGTTATTACAATGAATGACTGAGCCACATGTACAGTGTGAATGATGTCATTTCGATTTGAGCCAGCCTGGTATTACGAGGACCGGATGACGATGGAGATGGCCGTTGTCCATCCACGATGTCCATGCCCTGCTTTAAGAGCGGGTGTGTGGAAACGACCTCAGCAAGGTGGGCCTCAGGTCCAAAAATAAAAAAGACGGCGACGGTTTAGCATGGAGACTGTACTGAGCAGCCCTTTTCAAATCGCTGTCCACCTATTCCTTGTATTCTTTGTGTTCGTCTGGAGCTGTCTTCTAACTGTGGAGTTTTCCTAAAAGTTACCAGGTAAGTCACCGATCTAGATTCTTGGCAGCTTTCTTTGTATCGTGACATTAGACCTCTTGACAGAGGACCTGTTTCTGTCTTCGAAAGTTGAGTTGTAATTGCTTTTAAGTGACTTGTTCCTTTTTTGTAGTTTTTTAAAATTAAATTATCTGCAGGATTGGAGTAGCGACAAGCATGTCCAACAATTTTACAACATGCCTGGCAGGTTACAATTTTACTAATCTGTGCTCCCCATTCCGGTCCAACTGATAACCGTCGACAGATATACTCATTTTGGGGAATGTCAAATAAATGATTTTTGAAAAAGCGAAAGTCTAAAATCTAAGTTACAGAGTTGCTAGATCACTGGCATCTCACGGTAAATGTGGTCTACCCAGATGTAAGAAGTCTACCCAGGTGTAAGAAGTCTACACAGGTGTAAAAAGTATATCCATGTGTAAGAGGTCTACCCAGGTGTAAGAAGTCTACCCAGATGTAAATTGTGTCTGTATTGCTAAGTTTAAAAAATCAGACATGAATCTGGCCACCCTTTTTCTCTGCTTCACAGAAATCGGAGACATAATACAACTACGTCTCTAACACTTCAACCTCGACGTCAGTGTATGAACCTTATATATAAATATTTTAAAATCCTAATTTTGTTAATGAGATTTCCATTATTCCGGTTTCGAAGTTCATTGCGTCAATAACCAGGTACGGATCTTGGTGGTAGTAGCAGTCACCTCGTTAGTGAAAAGTCGGGGCCAGCTGTTGAGACTCAGTAAGGATTGTGAAACTTGCTCGCACATCAAACGATCAATATCTTTACTGGCTACTTCAGCTGCTGAGCATCCCTCAATGGACTCACCTAGACGCTGGGTAGTTTTTTCCGGGCTTAACTAAATAAGGCAGCTGTTTCCTTCCAGTGTGTTGGCAGATTGTACATTGAGTTTGCAACATTATTATGTTAGAAACAATTGCTAATGAAACCTAACTTCGTACAAACGGATTTATGATTCGCTGGAAGCATGTGAGGGTAAACCAGATGCGGTGATGGACCTGCAATCCGACATCTGGTAGTAATAGTAGTAGTTCTTTTCAGTCATGACTGACAACAGTCGTCCTTTTCGGTCATGACTGACAACAGTACTCCTTTTCGGTCATGACTGACTACAGTAATTTTTTTCAGTCCTGACTGACAACACGGTGACGCCACCTAGGATTGATCATCTTTTTTCCTAGTTTCTACTGAGTTTGTTTTGTTTTTTCCTTTTTTCTTGCGGCGTTGATCATTTCACTACCCTGTGTTTCCGGAGAATCTGTTCACCCAGTCTGGGACGGCTCTTCGTGTTACATCTCCACTTTGTCGGTCTGCAGCTTCGTCTTCCCATGACGTCAGACTCATGTCCAGTGCCCTCATGACACAATTTCACCGATTGTTCTTTTGCAATGCGCCAACTGTCCAAAGAATATCTTTATGGATGCGACCTTCGCCCCTGCGGCGAATATGATCAAGCCATCGAAGTCTTTGCCGCCTGAGGAAAGTGAAGATGCTTGGGAGGCCAGTGCGAGAGTGCACCTGCACTAGTCACTCTGTTCTTTGGTGTTATTTCAAGGATGTTTCGTTGGCGCCGAAGATGGAAGGTGTTAAGCCTTTGGTATAGGTTGTCTAAGTTTCGCTGCCGTTAAGGAGCGTGCTGACAACACAAGCAACACAATTCATGGCCTTGATTTTATTTGAAAGTTTTGAGTTTTCCCAACCATGCGTTGTGAGGTCAGCAAATACGGCAGCTGATGAGGGGTTATGATGCTGGATATCTTGAAAATGAACAGACACCTGTCACGACCATCCATCTACGTACACCATGAATTTCTGTCTTCCAATGACCTTGACATATGTTTATTTATTTGACCATTTATGTACATGTAATTTTAACAGGACTGACGCAATTATTAGGCGAACTATTGTGGTCGCCTAGGGCGCAGATTTTAGATGCATCAGAGAGGCGCATTGTTGTTGAGGCGCAGTGCTGTCATGCGCAGTGCTGTTGAGAGGCGCAGATATTTTACTTATAAGTTTAATTAACACTTCCAAAAAAAAATCCTATAGCTAACTTAGAATGACATTGAAATTCTAACAAATACAAGAAAAGTACAATAATCCTATATAAAAATAAGGGCAAATAATCATGAATGATTAAAGATAAGAATGAGAAAGCAATGATAGACCCAAAAAGCAAAAATTAGAGGTAGAAATTATGAGAATGGTGTCCTATATCAGACTAACAAAACCCTAAAGTGGCACGTCTTTGATAGAAGAAAGATTACCTGTAATCAAAGAAAACAATGTAGTTGTAGTAAAACTTTTCACTCAATCCCGAAAAATAAAGCACCAGGGACAGATGACATACCTATCTAGCTCCTCAAAACAGCGGGCAAGACTTTACACAATTTATCGTTGAAGTATGTTAAGGATATTTACAGCAAAGAAATAGGAACAAAGGAACACACCATAACCTCAATAATAATTCCTTTCCCACAAAAATCGTATGCATAAAAAATGTGGCTAATTCCGAATACTCCGTTTAATACCGTATGCATCTAAAATTATGTTAACGATAATTAAAAAGAGAATCGATGGCAAGATAAAGGATGTGCTAGAAAATAACCAGTTTGGATTTCAGAATGTCAGAGGTACACGGGATGCCATAGGATCAATGCGGCCTCTCGCAGGAAGAATGGTCAAAACAAGACGACCACTATTTATCTCCATTATTGACTACTAGAAGGCCTTTTATCGAGTCCACTCGATCAAACTTTTTCAGATGTTGCAACAAAAATAGGTATAGAGAGACCAATCATTAGGTTAATCCAGAACCTGCAATAAAAGCAAGAAGCGATTATTTAAATCGAAGAAGGACTAACATGTACAGTTGCAATGAAACGACAGGGTTGCTTGTTTTCACCAAGTCTCTATAAAGCATATTCTGAGATGATGATAGAAAAAGTGGTTCGGAGATGTAATAGGAGTGTCAAAGTCAATGGTTTGAAAGTCAATGGTATGAAATTCAATGGTATGAAAGTCAATGCTATCAAATTTGCCGATGACCAAGTTGTAGTGGGAACAACACAGTCAATTTCAGCATGAAAATATGCAATAAACACATTGAAGACAAAGACAAAAGTAATCGCCAAACAGTATAGCCAAATGAATATAAGCATCAATGGAGAAATCATCTAACAAGTACAGAAGTAACATTCATATTTAAGGCAAACAGCCGCAGAAGATTATCTCAGTGAGACGGAGATTAAGGCAAGACTTGCATTGGCCAAAAAAACTCATTCAGAGAAAAATATTTTCCTAACATAATTGATCAAGTTGTTTCAAATCATACATTTTACTAACATAATTGATCAATATGTTCCAAATCTTACATTTTACTAACATAATTGATCATTCTGTTCCAAATCTTACATTTTACTAACATAATTGATCAAGTTGTTTCAAATCTTACATTTTACTAACATAATTGATCAAGTTGTTTTAAATCTTACATTTTACTAACATAATTGATCAAGTTGTTTCAAATCGTACATTTTACTAATATAATTGATCAAGTTGTTTCAAATCTTACATTTAACTAACATAATTGATCTATCTGTTCCAAATCTTACATTTTACTAACATAATTGATCAATCTGTTCCAAATCTTACATTTTACTAACATAATTGATCAATATGTTCCAAATCTTACATTTTAATAAAATAATTGATCAAGTTTTTTCAAATCTTACATTTATTTTTTAAATATAATTAATCAATCTGTTCCAAATCTTACATTTTACTAACATAACTGATCAATCTGTTCCAAATCTTACATTTTACTGACATAATTGATCAATCTGTTCCAAATCTTACATTTTACTAACATAACTGATCAATCTGTTCCAAATCTTACATTTTACTAACATAACTGATCAATCTGTTCCAAATTTTACATTTTACCAACATAATTGATCAATCTGTTCCAAATCTTACATTTTTCCAACATAATTTATTAATCTGTTCCAAATCTTACAATTTACCAACATAAATTATCAATCCGTTCCAAATCTTACATTTTACTAACATAATTTATCAAGTTGTTCACAATCTTACATTTTACTAACATAATTGATCAATCTGTTCTTAATCTTACATTTTACCAACATAATTGATCAATCTGTTCCAAATCTTACATTTTACCAACATAATAGATCAATCTGTTCCAAATCTTACATTTTTCTAACATAATTTATCAATCTGTTCCAAATCTTAAAATTTACCAACATAAATTATCAATCTGTTCCAAATCTTACATTTTACTAACATAATTTATCAAGTTGTTCACAATCTTACATTTTACTAACATAATTGATCAATCTGTTCCAAATCTTACATTTTATCAACATAATTGATCAATCTGTTCCAAATCTTACATTTTACTAACATATTTGATCAAGTTGTTTCAAATCTTACATTTTACTAAAATTATTGATCAAGTTGTTTTAAATCTTACATTTTACTAACATAATTGATCAAGTTGTTTCAAATCTTACATTTTACTAACATAATTGATCAAGTTGTTTTAAATCTTACATTTTACTAACATAATTGATCAAGTTGTTTCAAATCTTACATTTTACTAACATAATTGATCAATCTGTTTCAAATCTTACATTTTACTAACATAATTAATCAATCTGTTCCAAATCTTACATTTTACTAACATAATTGATCAAGTTGTTTCAAATCTTACATTTTACTAACATAATTGATCAATCTGTTCCAAATCTTACATTTTACCAACATAAATGATCAATCTGTTCCAAATCTTACATTTTACCAACATAATTTATCAATCTGTTCCAAATCTTACATTTTACCAACATAATTGATCAATCTGTTCCAAATCTTACATTTTACCATCATAATTTATCAATCTGTTCCAAATCTTACAATTTACCAAAATAAATTATCAATCTGTTCCAAATTATACATTTTACTAACATAATTTATCAAGTTGTTCACAATCTTACATTTTACTAACATAATTGATCAATCTGTTCCAAATCTTACATTTTACCAACATAATTGATCAATCTGTTCCAAATCTTACATTTGACCAACATAATTGATCAATCTGTTCCAAATCTTACATTTTACCAACATAATAGATCAATCTGTTCCAAATCTTATATTTTCCCAACATAATTTATCAATCTGTTCCAAATCTTAAAATCTACCAACATAAATTATCAATCTGTTCCAAATCTTACATTTTACTAACATAATTTATCAAGTTGTTCACAATCTTACATTTTACTAACATAATTGATCAATCTGTTCCAAATCTTACATTTTCCAACATAATTGATCAATCTGTTCCAAATCTTACATTTTACTAACATAATTGATCAAGTTGTTTCAAATCTAACATTTTACTAACATAATTGATCAATCTGTTCCAAATCTTACATTTTACTAACACAATTGATCAATCTGTTCCAAATCTTACATTTTACTAACATAATTGATCAAGTTGTTTCAAATCTTACATTTTGCTTACATAATTGATCAATCTGTTCCAAATCTTACATTTTACTAAAAGAATTGATCTCTCTGTCCCAAATCTTACATTTTACTAACATAATTGATCAATCTGTTCCAAATCTTACATTTTACTAACATGATTAATCAATCTGTTCCAAATCTTACATTTTACTAACATAATTGATCAATCTGTTCGGAATCTTACATTTTACTAACATAATTGATCAATCTGTTCTAAATCTTACATTTTACTAACATAATTGATCAATCTGTTCCAAATCTTACATTTTACCAACATAATTGATTGTAACAGATCCCACTGTTTGCCTTGGCTGACATCAGGCTGTTTGACTGGAACGTGATCTGACACAGGGCGGTTTGACTGTTTGGCTAGTGACTAACCAAGTGTTGTACTATACTTGTGTTTCCTTTATTAGTGTGACTCTAAACAAATTTGTACTATACTTGTGTTTCCTTTGTTAGTGTGACTCTAACCAAGTGTTGTACTATACTTGTGTTTCCTTTGTTAGTGTGACTCTAACCAAGTGTTGTACTATACTTGTGTTTCCTTTGTTAGTGTGACTCTAACCAAGTGTTGTACTATACTTGTGTTTCCTTTGTTAGTGTGACTCTAACCAAGTGTTGTACTATACTTGTGTTTCCTCTGTTAGTGTGACTCTAACCAAGTGTTGTACTATACTTGTGTTTCCTTTGTTAGTGTGACTCTTACCAAGTGTTTTACTATACTTGTGTTTCCTCTGTTAGTGTGACTCTAACCAAGTGTTGTACTATTGTAGCAGATCCCACTGTTTGCCTTGGCCGTGATCTAACTTAGAACATTCTCACACTCATCCACATCATCATGACCATACTCAGTAAATGACATATCACACATCAGGTGGCATATTTATTATATCATACTCATATCATAGAATGAGTAGAGAAATTACAAACACAATATAATACATATCTTAACTAAACATTATACTAAAACGGGAATTGTAAGCATTAGCTATTGATGGAATTCCCAACTAACTAAAAACCTAGTTCTATTGCCTTGCAATTACATCCCACACACATTGCCTTAACTGCGTCTTCAACACACCTTTTCAAATACTCTTCCTCACAGAAATCCCCTCAGGCGGGCGATCTCGACATACTCGTTCACAATGTGTCCTTGCTTACAAACACACGTTCAGATTATCTATTAATTCAGGCATCCTAAACTCCCCTTGCTCCGGCGGGAACTGTTACATTACCTCCCTAAACTACAGACCGAAACATGGATAGTCATTTTTTATCATCTGGCAAATGACCACCATTTTCGTCTCTACTATCCAAAATGTAAACCTACTCCTGTTTACAACTTCACTCACATCGTACATGCCTTGAAAAGAAAACACTGACACGCCATTTTCGTCTCTACTATCCATAATGTAAACACCACTCCTGTTTACAACTTCACTCACATCGTACATGCATAAAAAAGACATGTCATTTGATACATATAAACTTTTTTTGTAATTCATACACAATCAATACAAGCAGAAGAAAAACACTGTGGCTGGTCGTTTTTACAACACAAACCAACACTTTTACATCGTTTTACAGTCAAATTCACCTAAGTCTGTCCCTGCGGGACCTTTAACTCATCAAAACAGAAACACCTTAAGGAATTCTCCTTACTCATTGAGGTCAATATACCTCGCCCTATTCCCGTGCCTTCCTCTAAGGACACGAACCTTCATTGTTACACACGACCAGTTCAGGTCAATTTTCTCAGGCGGTCTCATTACACGCCTGGCCGACGATTCACTTCATACTAACTCCTGTGAGGCCACGAACTTACGTGGGTTATCCTCAGGCTAGTTATCATTGTCTCTCTTGACAGCTATCCCCTCTCAAAGAAAACAGCAAAATTCTTTATGTTTCCCACAAAAACGATATTTGACAACATATGTCATAGTCAATATTACAACTTCTGATCAATGTAGTCTTCTCTGCAAAGACTCCACATACATGTGATTCTGGAACTCGTGGTGACTTGTGCTTGCGGAGGCTTACAGTCTGGATGAGATATACTGCTCTGTAGATCACCTATATAACCTGTATCAAATACCTGTAAACATGATGATTCAACAACAACAACAACAAAAACAACAACAAAAACACAAGACAAATGCATTGCATACAATGTCGAAACCCAAACACCAAATACAAATGTCAAAATATTTGCACGCATACTCATGATATCAGTATTTCAGTCCGTATCACACCTTGATACTTATGACAGGACACATAATCATGTTTAAACAAACAACAACAATCAATTAAAGTGCAAGTAATATGATTGTCAAAATCCAAATATCAAAATATTTACACACATAAACATGACCAAGTGCCATCAACCTTCACTCTTGCTCGTGCCCCACAGATGAGCACCTGTTAATGCCCCCTTTATAAGATACTAAACTATGACTAAGTTCTACTAGACTATGTCACTAAACTATGACTAAGTTGTAACTTAATCAGATACTAAACTATGTCTGAGTCAAAAGTCAAAAACCGAATCGTCCACCTGTCGAATTACGTCATGCTGTAACCCTACTAGTCCGGGTGCAGTCTTTGTCCCGAGGAATCAAAACCGAGTGTTGTGATCTAACTAATTCACCGCTATTTCCCCAAATTCTCCGCATCAAAGCTACCTGGTCAGATATTAACCGAAACATCACGTCCACGTGTTACCCTGCGTCGGGTAATCATTACCTGGCGCATCCAGCTATCCTGCGTCTCTTGTCCGTTTCTCTGGTCGGAAATGTCCCTTTGATCTCGGTCAGTCTTCGCTTCCGACTGACCGTCCGCTCATTGTCTGGCGTGTACTTCAGACAACGAATTCAAAGGAATTTTTAACATCTGGCCATTCCTCCTTCTCTATACCCTACCCCCTAATTATCCAAATCTCCGTTTCCCAAGGATAACGGTAGATGAAACAAATTTTATGCAAATGCATACATTAACTGGAGTTTCACACGATAGCCCATGTGTGTAAGTACTCCACACGACTTTACCTAATTCCATTTCTGATTTCCATGTTTTTGGCTAGCGTCAGTAAACATTGTATCAACCGTTCCTTATCACTACTGCTTATTTTAACCAGACTATGCGTTACCCCATCAGCTGTCTCTGATTGCTGCGCGATTTCCTCCTGTAAAACGCCCATCGTCTGGTCTGTTTGTTTCACGGCTGTTTGGTTCGTACCCACCGGTTCTCTGGTAGTGTTACGTACACTTACATCGTCCGCTACTTCAGCCTTCCGTCCATCTGTATTCACTATTTGTGGGAAAGACTTTTCACACTGTTCGTTTGACTGTTGGCTTATCTCGAACTGAGATCTTTTCATCTTTGCTTCGATGACTGGTTCGCTGTCCTGGCTGTGGTTAACCTGTCTTTCCCTTTTCTTCGTTTTCCTTAGAAACTCTGTTCCTCCTTTGTTGGCTGCTGTTTCGCATTCCAACTGTGCGTCATTTCCACTTCCTTCCTCGGTGGCCGAAGGGTTGTCCCTTCTTTCGGTCTGTTCAACCACTTCTCCCGCATGGCTAGAACCTGGCTTGGGTGGGCACGAAACCATAGCTGGTCCTGCCACCATTCCTCCTCCTCTCCTTTCCTCTTTATCTGGCGAATCTCCGACTATTTCCTTGTTCGATTCTTCGTCGCCTTTAACTAATGTTCTACCAGGCTTGACGACAAGTTCCTGGTAAACTTGGCCCCTTTCAGCACGCCCGACCATGTTAATCGACGTAATACCCTCTTCCTGAATTCTCGGCCTACACTGTCCGATGCGGAAACATTTTATCTGGACCTCTGAGCGAACGTTTGTCTCGTTTGCATTGCGTAACCTGCCCTCCGTCCCTAACTTTTCTGGATACACAAAACCTGTATCTCTTTCTTTCTGTCCATCCGCCTCGTGCTTAAAGTCTCTTTGATAGCTCCTGTTCTGCCTCTCCATCTGTAACCGTGCAAAAGGCCTCTTGTGGGCTAAGAATCTGCCCGATTCAAACTTCTGCCCAACCATTCCTCCTCCCCTCACTTGACTTGGCCTCTCCACCTGGGTCAAACTCCCCTTTTTGACACCTCTTTCCAGTCGTCTACACGCGTCCGTCCTGAGATTTCCACCTCTGTCCCTCCACGGATCGGAATGTGGATGTTGGATGGGCTTCCTACTCACTTTCCTACCACTCTGTCTCCTTCCAAAATACTGGGCCGTGTTTACTTCTGTGATTTCTTGATTTCTTCTCTCCTTCCTAGCTGGTTTGAAAGCTCTGTTTTCAAACTGTTGCAACAGCTGTCGCAGCTTCCATTGGAGATCTTTTTCCTGTCTTTCCAGCCGAATGACTCTGCCTGTTAGTTCTCTTAGCTGGTTTTGTAGTTGACTTTTGTCCTCCCACTTATCGCTGACTGTAGCTCGTGCCATGAAAGGCTTGTTTTTGACAAACAGTCCTCCTCTTCTCCAGGAACTGTTAATATTCCGAAGAATATTAGGGCATCCGATAGACAAATGTCCAAAAGCTAGACAATGATAACATTGTTTAACATTGTCCAACCTCGACATATTGAATAAACCCGTCTGGCCCACCCAAAAAAATTTATAAGACTGTCAAGTACGCACAAAGTCTTGTCAATAATACAACAATGGGTGGAAGAAAAATGTCACACTTACCAGTCAGATGATTGGAAAAGCTGTCTATGGTACTAACACTCTAACCACTAGCTACTCCTCTATTCCTAACTACACACACAAGTTATATATAACTGCGACACTTGTGTTAAACATGCAAATCAAGATCTATAGCTACACACGCACTATATTTATAAATCTACCACGACTATCCGTGGTCAACAGGCACCAAAATAATAATAACGTGTAACAGATCCCACTGTTTGCCTTGGCCGTGATCTAACTTAGAACATTCTCACACTCATCCACATCATCATGACCATACTCAGTAAATGACATATCACACATCAGGTGGCATATTTATTATATCATACTCATATCATAGAATGAGTAGAGAAATTACAAACACAATATAATACATATCTTAACTAAACATTATACTAAAACGGGAATTGTAAGCATTAGCTATTGATGGAATTCCCAACTAACTAAAAACCTAGTTCTATTGCCTTGCAATTACATCCCACACACATTGCCTTAACTGCGTCTTCAACACACCTTTTCAAATACTCTTCCTCACAGAAATCCCCTCAGGCGGGCGATCTCGACATACTCGTTCACAATGTGTCCTTGCTTACAAACACACGTTCAGATTATCTATTAATGCAAAACTCACACACCTATTTGAGCGATCCTGTTCTATCACTAAACATTCGTCCAACCGTCAATCAATCGCTCCTCTATCTAAGTCGGTGAGTTAAACATACTATCCACATTCAGTCTCTCTCTCTCTCCAGCTTCCTCCATACAGCCTCTCTCTCTCCCTCACTCTCCATCTCTCATCCAGCCTCTCGAGCTAAACTTTGTCTCGAGTTATATATCCTCAAGCAATGCCAGAGCTTGACCAATCGATCTCAGGTATGGTCATCTTCAATTCCAATTGGAACGAAACACTTTGCACACCTGTCACTCATTCTCTCGCAGCAAGCCCCGTTGCCAATTTCGTCTGTCAATCAATCTCCCCCTACCAAAATCGGAAGGCCAGTGGTCAGTTTCTACCTGTCCACATTCCTTAACCCAACTCTGTTCTCCTTTGCTGAGACAGTGAGTGACCTTGACATGCATTCATGTAGCTTTAAGCTTTAACATGTTCAGGCATCCTAAACTCCCCTTGCTCCGGCGGGAACTGTTACATGATCAATCTGTTCCAAATCTTACATTTTACCAACATAATTTATCAATCTGTTCCAAATCTTACATTTCACCAACATAATTGATCAATCTGTTCCAAATCTTACATTTTACCATCATAATTTATCAATCTGTTCCAAATCTTACAATTTACCAACATACATTATCAATCTGTTCCAAATCTTACATTTTACTAACATAATTTATCAAGTTGTTCACAATCTTACATTTTACTAACATAATTGATAAATCTGTTCCAAATCTTACATTTTACCAACATAATTGATCAATCTGTTCCAAATCTTACATTTTACCAACATAATTTATCAATCTGTTCCAAATCTTACATTTTACCAACATAATTTATCAATCTGTTCCAAATCTTACATTTTACCAACATAATTGATCAATCTGTTCCAAATCTTACATTTTACCAACATAATTTATCAATCTGTTCCAAATCTTACATTTCACCAACATAATTGATCAATCTGTTCCAAATCTTACATTTTACCATCATAATTTATCAATCTGTTCCAAATCTTACAATTTACCAACATACATTATCAATCTGTTCCAAATCTTACATTTTACTAACATAATTTATCAAGTTGTTCACAATCTTACATTTTACTAACATAATTGATAAATCTGTTCCAAATCTTACATTTTACCAACATAATTGATCAATCTGTTCCAAATCTTACATTTTACCAACATAATTTATCAATCTGTTCCAAATCTTACATTTTACTAACATAATTTATCAAGTTGTTCACAATCTTACATTTTACTAACATAATTGATAAATCTGTTCCAAATCTTACATTTTACCAACATAATTGATCAATCTGTTCCAAATCTTACATTTTACCAACATAATTTATCAATCTGTTCCAAATCTTACATTTTACCAACATAATTGATCAATCTGTTCCAAATCTTACATTTTACCAACATAATTTATCAATCTGTTCCAAATCTTACATTTTACCAACATAATTGATCAATCTGTTCCAAATCTTACATTTTACTAACATAATTGATCAAGTTGTTTCAAATCTTACATTTTACTAACATAATTTATCAAGTTGTTCACAATCTTACATTTTCCTAACATAATTGATCAATCTGTTCCAAATCTTACATTTTCCAACATAATTGATCAATCTGTTCCAAATCTTACATTTTACTAACATAATTGATCAAGTTGTTTCAAATCTTACATTTTACTAACATAATTGATCAATCTGTTCCAAATCTTACATTTTACTAACACAATTGATCAATCTGTTCCAAATCTTACATTTTACTAACATAATTGATCAAGTTGTTTCAAATCTTACATTTTACTTACATAATTGATCAATCTGTTCCAAATCTTACATTTTACTAAAAGAATTGATCTCTCTGTCCCAAATCTTACATTTTACTAACATAATTGATCAAGTTGTTTCAAATCTTACTTTTTACAAACATAATTGATCAATCTGTTCCAAATCTTACATTTTACTAACATAATGTATCAAGTTGTTTCAAATCTTACATTTTACTAACATAATTGATCAATATGTTCCAAATCTTACATTTTACTAACATATTTGATCAAGTTGTTTCAAATCTTACATTTTACCAACATAAATTATCAATCTGTTCCAAATCTTACATTTTACTAACATAATGTATCAAGTTGTTTCAAATCTTACATTTTACTAACATAATTGATCAATATGTTCCAAATCTTACATTTTACTAACATATTTGATCAAGTTGTTTCAAATCTTACATTTTACCAACATAAATTATCAATCTGTTCCAAATCTTACATTTTACTAACATAATTGATCAAGTTGTTTCAAATCTTACATTTTACTAACATAATTGATCAAAATTTTCCAAATCTTACATTTTACTAACATAATTGATCAATCTGTTCCAAATCTTACATTTTACCAACATAATTTATCAATCTGTTCCAAATCTTACATTTTACCAACATAATTGATCAATCTGTTCCAAATCTTACATTTTACCAACATAATTTATCAATCTGTTCCAATTCTTACAATTTACCAACATAAATCATCAATCTGTTAAATCTGACATTTTACTAACATAATTTATCAAGTTGTTCACAATCTTACATTTTACCAACAAAATTTATCAATCTGTTCCAAATATTACATTTTACCAACATAATTTATGAAGTTGTTATACTGTACTCAGATGAGAGTACTTATCACAGAGTAGATATAGACATGATAGAAAGGATACAAAGAAGAGCTACAAAAATGATCGTGGAATTCCAGAATGATAGTTATGAGGAGAGACTTAGAAAAACTGGTCTGCAGTGTCTAGAAAAGAGAAGAATTCGAGGTGACTTAATACAGGTTTATAAATAAATCAATTGAAATTAATCGCATGGCCTCATGTGCCGGCGACGCATCTTTCAAATGTCTGCACTATCAAATGTCGATGGTACGTGACATGCCTACCATGTTTGTAACGGGTAACGGGGAATCAGGGTTCGATTCCGGAGAGAGAGCATGAGAAACGGCTACCACATCCAAGAAAGGCAGCAGGCGCGCAACTTACCCACTCCCGGCACGGGGAGGTAGTGACGAAATATAACAAAACGGGACTCTTTCGAGGCCCAGTAATTGGAATGAGTACACTTTAAACCCTTTAACGAGGATCTATTGGAGGGCAAGTCTGGTGCCAGCAGCAGCGGAAATTCCAGCTCCAATAGCGTATATTAAAGTTGTTGCAGTTAAAAAGCTCGTAGTTGGATCTCAGGCGCAGGCGGGCGGTCCGACTCGCGCCGGTTCACTGCCCGTTGTCTCCTGCCCTACCGTCTGCCGGCTCACTCCCGCGGGTGCTCTTCGCTTTCGTCCCGGGTGGCTGGCGCGTTTACTTTGAAAAAATTAGAGTGCTCAAAGCAGGCCTGAATAATGGTGCATGGAATAATGGAATAGGACCTCGGTTCTATTTTGTTGGTTTTCGGAACTGGAGGTAATGATTAACAGGGACAAACGGGGGCATTCGTATTGCGTCGTTAGAGGTGAAATTCTTGGATCGCCGCAAGACGAGCTACTGCGAAAGCATTTGTCAAGAATGTTTTCATTAATCAAGAACGAAAGTCAGAGGCGCGAAGACGATCAGATACCGTCGTAGTTCTGACCATAAACGATGCCGACTGGCGATCCGCAGGAGTTGCTTCGATGACTCTGCGGGCAGCTTCCGGGAAACTAAAGTGTTTGGGTTCCGGGGGAAGAATAATTGCAAAGCTGAAACTTAAAGGAATTGACGGAAGGGCACCACCAGGAGTGGAGCCTGCGGCTTAATTTGACTCAACACGCCAACACTGAAATGATTGACAGGCCGAGAGCACATTCGTTGGGTCTAATAAGGAACGTGTGCTGGAATTAGACCCTCGAAAATCTGGGGCTAGTATCTCAGTGGCTCGATTACCTCGCATCCAGTGTTCGATAAAGGAATTGACGGAAGGGCACCACCAGGAGTGGAGCCTGCGGCTTAATTTGACTCAACACGCCGACACTGCAAAATGACTGAGAGCTTCTTCGTTGAGTCTAATAGGGAACGTGTGCTGGAATTAGACCCACGGAAGACAGGTCAGTTTTACCCTACTAATGACAGGGCGTTGCTACGGTAATCCTGCTCAATTCGAGAGGAATCGCAGGTCGCAGACATTTGGCCCACGTGCTCATCTGATAAGCCAATAGTGCGAGGCTACCAACTGAGGGATTACGGCCGAACGCCTCTAAGCCGGAATCCCGCCCTAAATCTCAGCACCACTGCGATGGGAGGCTACGATATGGTTGGGGCTCGCGTCTCAGCCCGACCCGGTCGAGCCGCAGAAAGAGGTGTCTGCCGTCCGCCGATCAAAGCGGACGGGAAGCTGCTCGATATTCACCCCATACGGCGATGAGGTGTGAAACCACTAGAAGAAGACTTATTTCTCGGTCGGGGTGTCGTAAGCAGTAGAGCAGCCACCTCACTGCGAACTGTTGAGACTCAACCACTTGATAATGAGATATGTCCGCACACCAGACGAAAAACATCTCCGTGCCATGGCCAGGCTTGTCCCCTGGTTAAATGCACTCCTGCCTCGCTCTCTACCTCTGTCTGCTATCAGTCATCCCAATGGACGCAGAAGAGATGCAGGCCAGAGGACATTGCACCTCCGCCCTATTGTGACAACCTCCCAGGTGGCGGGGAATGCTAGGCGTGCTATCACTGCAGATGTGCCGAGAAAATAAATGGGAGCAAAGAGATACCTCACTCACATGCATATGCTACGTTCCTGGCAGGACGTGACGATCCTGGGACACAGACAACTGGACTGCCTTTCTTCCGGGATAGTACAAACTAGTACATAGTCCATCATATCATCGCCACACCCTATAGACACGAGTGGAGAAGACTCGATAGTCCTGCAAGACAACTTCCCTATGAGAGACAACTCTGACACAAAACAACTGCTGCCATGCAGATAGGCTGGGGACAGCCAAAGGCTAAGGAGGGCATCCTTACAGAAACGCCTGTTGAAATCGGAATCACTGGGCCACAGGATCAACGAAATAGTGCAACGTATATCGCAGTATGATGACAGTACAACCTATCAGAAAAAAGTGTGGCGCTCATCCTGTGGAGTCCCGCCAGGCAGTGAGAGTGCCGGGCCTCACGCCTCGAAGGGGCCCACCCAATGCTACTGGTGGTCACCCACCCATGTGCTGTGGAGTCAATGCACAAGGTGATGGGGCAAAAACTATTGACCAAAAACACAAGACCCTCAGAATACTACAGTGGAATGCGGAGGGAGTCATTAACATAAAACTGTCCCTAACACATCACCTGCATGAAGGTAAGATTGACGTGGCATGTATCCAAGAAAAGCACCTCAACAACAACCACAAATTCTCAATCAGAGGATACCAGACCTTCCGTCTCGATAGAGAAGGTCACAAAGTAGGGGTTCTGATAATGACACGTAACTGCATACCGAGTAGCGCGGTAGCTGTCAATCACACCGGACAAGCAGAAATTGTAGGAGTCGACATAATGACACAAGAAACGAAGATTCACACCTTCAACCTGTATGGCCCACCCAAACAAAGATCTGTCGCTCTCGAGTATGGAAATCAAGGACTCCTGCTGCTTAGTAGCTGGAGACTTCAACAGCCAATCTGAGAGATGGGGATATTCGGACACAGACAACAGAGGTGATGAAGTGGAAGATTGGGAGATAGACACAAATCTCTATCTTATCAATAGGCCGGTGGATATCCCTAGCTTCTATTCTAGAACATGGCATACCACCTCTACTCCAGACTTGGCCTTTTCCACGGTGGATATTTCCACAAAATAGACCGCCAGGTGCTAAACCAATTGGCAGGTAGCGACCACAGGCCAATTAGGCTAGAAGTTGATATGGAAGTAGGCCCACAGGAAATAAAACCGCTCCCACGTTGGAACTATAAACGAGCCGACTGGGACAAATTTGCAATCCTGACAGATGGGCTGTGTGAAACCATAAACACACGGAATAACAATATGAAGCCCATGGTAGAAAGCCTAAGCAAAGCAATAATGCAAGCAGTCACTGAAACCATCCCAAGAGGGGCAAGGAAAAACTACAGGTCCTATTGGAATGATGAATTGCAGAAAGCGGGAGTCGAAGTCACAAATGCTAGGAACATGGCAGAGAGAGAACAATCTATGGAGGCAAATATCGCCATTAAAGTCATCACGGCGAAATACAAATACACTCTAATCCAAATAACAAGAGAAAGTTCGAAAATCAAAACAGAAAGCCTCAATTTAGATAAAGAAGGGAACAAAGTATGGAAGTTAGTCAGAGCCATGAATGACAAAACTCCATCAAACAAACAAAATACCATCAAGTAGGGCGACATCATGCTTACTGGAAAAAAAAATAGCAAACGCATTTATAGAGCATTATGCCAGAGCAAACCACATTGATGTTCCTACAGACAGGCATACAGACATTAATGAAGAACAAAAGAGCCACGACAACATCAATATGGCACCAGAGGAACACATGATGGCAAAACTAACAATGAATGAAATGGAAGAGGTCATGAGAACTCTAAAGAAAAAGAAATCGCTCGGAAAAGATGGCGTAACAAACGAAATGCTGATGGGGCTGGGCCTAACAGCAAAGAGGAAGTTACTACCAGTCCTGAACCAAAGCTGGAAAAGAGGAATTGTAACGCAGGCATGGAAAGATGCAGTAATTATACCAGTACCAAAGAAAGAGAAAGATAGAGCAGATCCAAATGGATACAGGCCTATTAGTCTACTGGGCTGTGTAGGCAAACTGATGGAGCGTATGATAAACACCAGACTGATGTGGCATCTGGAAGAAAAACACATACTAATTCCACAGCAAACAGGCTTTAGACAACACAGATCCACTGAGGATCAGATCACCCTCATAGCCCAGAAAATAGAGGATGCCTACCAGGAGAAAAAACACACAGTAGCGGTCTGGTTGGATCTAGAAAAGGCATTTGACAAGGTCTGGAAAGAGGGACTTAAAGTCAAGCTACGAAGAAGTGAAATATGTGGGAAATTGTACAGATGGATCAGCCACTACCTTAAAAACAGAACAGCCAGAGTTCAAGTACAAGGGCAGATGAGCAAAAAGGTAACACTTGAGCCGAGAGTACCCCAAGGGGGAGTACTGTCACCCACACTCTTCCTGGTGTATATAAATAGCATAAATGAGAATATACCAAGAAGAGTCCACAGCTCCATGTTTGCAGACGATCTGGCTATGTGGACCTCGGAAAAGCAAGTAATCGGATGCAGCAGGCCCTAACATCGCTGGAGGAGTGGGCGAACTCATGGCTGGTCAAAATAAATGAGGAAAAAACAACGTACAATATTCTCGCTTTCAAACAAACCCCAAAACACCAAAAAAACATCTTAACGGCAAATATCTGCTGCAAAACGACTACCCAAACTACCTGGGAGTCACATTTGATCGGCGCATGACATGGAAAAGTCAGATTGAGAGAAACCGAATGAGAGCCAGACAAAGAATGGCAATCATGAGGAAACCTGCTGGCACAAGCTGGGGAGCAGACGAAAGTATACTAAAGAAACTGTACACTGGAAGAGTGAGACCAGTTCTCGAGTATGGCATTGCGGCATGGACAACAGCAGCTGCAAAACTGCCCGACATACGAGGATCAGAGAAAGCAGATGTGGCCATCACAAGTGGCAACACTAGACAAGCTCTATGGCAGTGTCGACAGCCTCAGGATGACCGCCGCTTTTTTCGAAAAAATAAAGGTTGACGTCTGACAGCGTACGAAGAAGAAGAAGAAGAAGATCATAACAAGTTTTTCAAAGCTCACTTGACTACAAAATTATTTAAAGGCAGGTCCAGATTAGATATTAGGACACATTTTTGTCAGTCAATGGTGTGTGCTTGGAATGCATTGCCACAGGAAGTAGTGGAGGCAGGGTCAGTTAATGCATTCAAGAATAGATTGGATGATCACAGTCATTTTTAAATTGGAAAAAACTTGTTGTATACAGATTATGTTTAGTCTTCTCAGCCAGTATAATGAAGTTAAGTTAAGTTATATGTGTTTATATCTCTGTTTATTTGTGTATTTCTATGTGTATGTGTGGATGTATGTGATATGTCTGTGTGTATATGTGTATGTCGCTCTCTGTGCATGTGTGTGTCTATGTGTGCATGTGTCTATGCCTCTGTGTATGTGTGTATGTCTCTGTGTATCTGTGTATGTGTGTATGTCCCTGTGTATGTGTATGTCTGTGTATTTGTGTATGTATCTTTGTGTGTATGTGCGTGTGTCTCTGTGTTTTGTATGTTTAGCTATAAATGTCCAGTTCATGGAACAAAACGGACTGTGGCAGGAACTGGATGTGAGAACACTAGATATCATTTTGTAATATATTCTTCTGAACTGAAATGAAGTTCGGAAGAACAAGTATAATCTGTCTACCCACCTTACACAACAGACCAATCACCTGTCTACCTACCTTACACAACAGACCAATCATCTGTCTACCCACTCTATTACACTACAGACCAATCATCAGTCTACCCACTCTATTACACAACAGACCAATCATCTGTCTACCCACTCTATTACACTACAGACAAATCATCAGTCTACCCACTCTATTACACAACAGACCAATCATCAGTCTACCCACTCTATTACACAACAGACCAATCATCTGTCTACCCACTCTATTACACAACAGACCAATCATCAGTCTACCCACTCTATTACACAACAGACCAATCATCTGTCTACCCACTCTATTACACAACAGACCAATCATCAGTCTACCCACTCTATTACACAACAGACCAATCATCTGTCTACCCACTCTATTACACTACAGACAAATCATCAGTCTACCCACTCTATTACACAACAGACCAATCATCAGTCTACCCACTCTATTACACTACAGACAAATCATCAGTCTACCCACTCTATTACACTACAGACAAATCATCAGTCTACCCACTCTATTACACTACAGACAAATCATCAGTCTACCCACTCTATTACACAACAGACCAATCATCAGTCTACCCACTCTATTACACTACAGACAAATCGCCAGTATACCCACTTGATTCAATACAACAAAAGAAACAACACGGACAGACCTTAAAGATAACGAACTGGCGGGACAAGTGAAGGAAAAGTAGGGACGGTTATTACATACTCTCAGAAAGTAGGGACGGTTATTACATACTCTCAGAAAGTAGGGACGGTTATTACATACTCTCAGAAAGTAGGGACGGTTATTACATACTCTCAGAAAGTAGGGACGGTTATTACATACTCTCAGAAAGTAGGGACGGTTATTACATTCTTTCAGAAAGTAGGGACGGAAAGGATATACTCTCAGAAAGTAGGGACGGACAGGATATACTCTCAGAAAGTATGGACGGAAAGGATATACTCTCAGAAAGACGCCGGACAGCATAACCAGACATGTGCTGAATTGGAATTCACAAGGAAAGAGACCAAGGCAAGCCCAAGGAACACTTGTCGACGAGAAAGCGAGGAGACAGTCGGGGTCATGTGAGAGGCACATCATAGGAACAGACGGAGGGCATCTATTGTGGTCCTATGCTTCAATGAGAGCCATGCGGGTAAGTGATGATGAGTGGCCAGGCAGAGGTTAGTTGTACCTCTGTTGGATGTGTCCAGGAGTGAAACTGGTAATGATCACATGTGCTGTTTCTGATCTCGTACCTGACTCCATTGAACAGAGGACCATGAGCGGCATTGAGTGGACATCTTCGAGCGGAGGAGGAAGAGAGAGGGGCTGAGGAGGGACATGGTACCCGCTCCGCCTGCTGACCCCAAGGCATGAGCACCACGGTTGTGACTCAATATTCGTGACGTCTCATCAAAGCCAAAATTAGCCTGCACTGTTTTGTTGGACCTGTGAACCTGCATCCGGTTTCAGCAGGTGTGTCTTTCCGTTCTTGTACATGGCTGTCCCAAATCTGTTTGTGGGGCAACAGGTCTGTGTTCAAAAATATGTTTGTGGGGCAACGGGTCTGTGTTTAACAATCTGTTTGTGGGGCAAAAGGTCTGTGCTTAACAATCTGTTTGTGGGGCAACAGGTCTGTGTTTAACAATATGTTTGTGGGGCAACAGGTCTGTGTTTAACAATATGTTTGTGGGGCAACAGGTCTGTGTTTAACAATCTGTTTGTGGGGCAACAGGTCTGTGTTTAACAATCTGTTTCTGGGGCAACAGGTCTGTGTTTAACAATATGTTTGTGGGGCAACAAGTCTGTGTTTAACAATATGTTTGTGGGGCAACAGGTCTGTGTTTAACAATCTGTTTGTGGGGCAACAGGTCTGTGTTTAACAATCTGTTTCTGGGGCAACAGGTCTGTGTTTAACAATCTGTTTCTGGGGCAACAGGTCTGTGTTTAACAATATGTTTGTGGGGCAACAGGTCTGTGTTTAACAATATGTTTGTGGGGCAACAGGTCTGTGTTTAACAATATGTTTGTGGGGCAACAGGTCTGTGTTTAACAATCTGTTTCTGGGGCAACAGGTCTGTGTTTAACAATATGTTTGTGGGGCAACAGGTCTGTGTTTAAAAATATGTTTGTGGGGCAACAGGTCTGTGTTTAACAATCTGTTTGTGGGGCAACAGGTCTGTGTTTAACAATCTGTTTCTGGGGAAAAAAAGGTCTGTGTTTAACACTATGTTTGTGACATTGGTCAAATATAGTTTGCCAACATTTGAATATATTGTTGTTCTTACTATAGTATGTGTAGTTTTTTAACTACCAGCTTTCTAAAATAACAGAATTCGAAACTAATTCAAACGAGCGTGGTATGTATACACAGACAGTACTGACAGCTCCATCCGAGTGGTATCCGAGCTTTAGAGAATAGATCCACTGTAACCTCAAAGCAAAATATAAATGTTCTTGACACCACGAGTACTTGCCTTCAAACCCTCGGTCAATCAATACAAACGTTTTCATCTCCGTGTGCAGCAAATGTCTTTAACGCCTACAAGCCATACCATCGGTCCCTAACCTGTCTAAATATCTAAATCTCAAAATCCTGGTATTCAATGAAGCACGTGTGTCGGTTGCCAGGTAGCCCAAATGTTGAGTAAACTCATTTCGCTCTTTTGTCTTGGTGGACCCACGGCCTACATTACGCCATCTCTCCAGCTCAGCCTCGGTCGCTTGCGATGGCGTCTAAAGTTGTGTGGCCATCACGATGTCCCTATACTTGTCCATCTGTTATCCGACATACTTACCACATGGCCGGCCATCTTTTATCTGACTTGCCCACTACATGGCCGGCCCATCTGTTATCTGACATGCCCACCACATGGCTGGCCCATTTGTTATCTGACATGCCCACCACATGACCGGCCCATTTGTTATCTGATATGCCCACCACATGGCCAGCTCATCTGTTATTCGACATACTTACCACATGACCGGCCCATTTGTTATCTGACATGCCCACCACATGGCCGGCCCATTTGTTATCTGACATGCCCA
The DNA here is from genome assembly GCA_036924085.1 of Ariolimax columbianus. Classification (NCBI taxonomy): domain Eukaryota; kingdom Metazoa; phylum Mollusca; class Gastropoda; order Stylommatophora; family Arionidae; genus Ariolimax; species Ariolimax columbianus. The sequence continues at coordinate 113,927,834 of JAVGWX010000005.1, forward strand.
CCACATGGCCGGTTCATCTGTTATCTGACATGCCCACCACATGGCCAGCCCATCTGTATTTTCGTAACATCGCGACATCTATAATGTCAGAGAAGGCAGTTCCTCGTCTGATCTCCTCGGATTTGGTCTCGAATGGAGATCTTCTATGTTTGTCGTTCCATCGCTCGTTGAACAACGCGTAGTTCATCTGCATCAGCTGTCCATAGGTTACCCACCTCGCAGACATATACAATTCCTGGAAGATCCACACTGTTGAAGGTGTGAGCCCTAGAGATGACGTATCCCATCTGTTGCAGTATGAGTTTAATACAGTTAAAGCTGAGCCAGTCCGCTGTTATCCTTCGTGAGATCTCCCGATTTATTAAATGGGAGTCTTAATCTGTTGAGGTTATCCGTGGTTTAAATTATCTACAGAATGACATAGTCAGCGTCAAGCACAACTCTTCTTAGTCACCATTTATGATATGCTTGACAGGTTACAGTGTTACTATTTTTGCTCCCCTTTCTGATCATAGGTAAAATGTAGTTGTATTTCTATTGGAGGTTAAATTTAAAACTTACTATGTACAGTGCGGGCAGACTGCAGGATCAAGTCACCTTTTTTCCTCAGCACTATCAAGTCCTCCCAGCGGACTTCATCAATGGGAGCAAACGCCATAACGGTAGTATATTCTATATGATGTATCATAGATTGGATATGGTTTCTATAGCTAACTTTTATATCTTGTTTCATAGATGGAATATGGTTTCTATAGCTAACTTTTATATCTTGTATTTTATATTGGATATGGTTTCTGTAGCTAACTTTTCACGCAGTCCATGCAGGTTTAAGGAAAGAGAGGGACCCGGGACCACATGATTTATTTAAGGAATATCTATGAAAAATGTTTAATGTAGACCTGTACACATGTTTCATTGATTACACTAAGGCCTTCGACACGGTAAAACATCCAAATCTGTGGAGAATCATGAAGGAAATGGGGTTTGTTTTGCATATAGTCCATCTCATTGAAACAGTATACCAAGATCAACGAGCCTCTGCCCGAGTATCTGGGCAAACATCAGATTGGTTTGCAGTAGAAAAGGGAGTCCGACAGGGATGTATCCTCTCACCTTATCTGTACAACATATATGCGGAATTTTACAAAAAAATGGCGACTGCTCGAAAGAAATCAGAAGAAGACTAGCTATGGCAATGCAGAGACTGAACAGCCTGTAGAAATTATGGCAGGCCACCAACAAAATGATAAAAGTAAAAGTCTTGAGAGCCTGTATTTTTCCTGTGGCAGCTTATGGCTGTGAATCATGGACGATTACCAAAACTTCTAGACAAAGAATCGAATCCTTCGAGTCAAATGTTACAGAAAGATCCTCAGAATACCCTGGACAGAGAAAAAAACAAATGCAGACATTCGGCAAGAGTTGAGCATAGAAGAGAACTGGTTTATCAATTCCATTTTGGCTAGAAAATGCAAGTACTTTGGTCACATCAAGAGACACAACGGTCTTGAGAGAACGGCGATGGAAGGTATGTGCCAGGCAAAAGAGGAAGGGGTAGACCAAGAAGACGATGGCACCAAGATATCCAGGAATGCCTGGGTGTGACTGTGGCGGAGGCTGGAGTTTTGGCAAGGGAACGAGTTTCTTTCAGGCAGACTGTGATGGAAGCGAAGTTCTACAAAGGACATGCTACATGATGATGAGCTAACTTTTATATCTTGTATCATATATTGGATATGGTTTCTATAGCTAACTTTTATATATTGTATCAGGTCAGGTTAGGTCAGGTCATCCCGTAACCGGTGAGGTCGTTGGGGCACACATGAAGACATCCTCACAATCCCACGCCATCCCTCTCTGTCAGATGCCGATGTCTGTGACTCTTCTGGTCTGAGACTGGTCCATTCTTTTATGTTGTCCTCCCATCTCTTTTTGGGCCGGCCTCTTCGTCGTCTGCCATGCACCTTTCCGTGGAGGATTGTGTTTGCAAGAGCATTTGATCTCGATATGTGACCGTATCAAGTGAGTTTCCTTCTTTTGACAGTTGCCAAGAGGTCTTTAAAAGGCCCTATTGCTGTTGTAATTCTATCTCATATTTCCTCATTTGTAACTCGATCTTTGTACGTGACGTTTAAAAGTTTTCGGAAACATCTCATCTTCAAGGCCTGTATCCTTCGTTGAAGGTCAGCTGTAACTGTCCATGTCTCACACGCATAGAGGAATATTGACAGGACACGTGTACGCATTAATCTGATTTTCGTGCATAGTGCTAACCGTTTATCGTGCCAGATGTTGTTTAGCCGTGTAAGCGTCGCTATTGTCTGTGCTATTCTGGCCAACACCTCACATTTTGATCCTTCATCACTGACAATCGACCAACGATATTTAAAACGGTCAACTACTTCGAGTTCCTGATCGTTAGCTTTTATCTTGCTGTTGAAGCTCGTAGCGTTGTTGGTCATTAATTTTGTCTTTCCAGCGTTTATCTCCATACCATAGTCAAGAGCTGTTTCATCGAGCCTTCTGACCCATTCCTGGAGTTTTGCTTCTGAACCCGCCAACCCGTCGATATCATCTACAAAACGAAGGTTGGTAATCGTTCGGCCCCCTATCTTGACAGTACCAACGTGACCTCCAAGTGCTTCACTCATAATTCCTTCAAGGAAATTATTGAAAAGAGTTGGAGAGAGTGTACACCTCTGTCTCACACCAACTGATGTGCGAAACCAGTCCCCTCGCCTCCCATTCACAAGAACTGCGCTAGACGCCTTGTCATACAGGTGTTCAAGGACCGTTATAATATTTCTGTTGATATTATACATCCTCATGGTTGCCCAAAGCGCTTTATGCAATACCCTATCAAACGCCTTCTTAAAATCCACAAACACATGATACAGTGGTTGCTGCTGTTCTAGATATTTCTCGCTTAGCAGCTTTAAATTAAATATCTGTTCTGTAGTGCTTCTTCGCTGTCTGAACCCTGCTTGCTCCTCGGCAATAATGTTCTCTGCTTGGGGTTTAAACCGGTCGAGGATTAATCTAAGCATGACCTTGCTAGGGTGGCTGATTAGGCTTATTGTTCTGTAATTTTGGCACAGCTTTAGGTTTCCAGACTTATGTAATGGTATAACTATTGATTTCGTCCATAAGTCCGGCCAGTTTCCTGTCGCCCATATTTTGTTGCATATGTGTGTCGGGCCTTCCACCACTACCTCTCCACCTGCTTGTAAGAGCTCTGCTGGTATATTGTCCACGCCGGCCGCCTTCCCTCTTCTCAATGTCTTTACCGCTGCAATTACCTCTTCCTTCGTTATCAGTTGGTTATCCTCTATATTTGTTGGTGTTGGGGGGGGGGGGGGGGGGATTGTTTTCTCAGGTTCGTTTCGTCATTCATAGTTATATAGCTCGAAACAGTACTCTGTCCATCGTGCCAGTACGTCATTTTCCTCACTAAGGCACTTGCCGCTTTTATCATGGATCATAAGGTTCCTGCTTTGTCTTGGTGTTACCAGTTCTTTGACCACCTTGTATGCTCCTTTAGCATCATTTCTGTTTAGTCTCTCTTCGATGTTTGCGCATTGCTCACATATCCACGCTTCTTTCGCCTCTCTCAACTTTTGTTGTATGGCTTTCTTGACCTCTTTATAACTGCCGACCTCCTCCGGTGGGTGATTGTGTTTTTTCAGTGACCTTCTTTTATCACAAAGGTCTAGAATGCCTTTGGTCACCCATGGCTTATTTTTTGTTTGGTGACATCCCAGGATCTCTGTTGCAGTATCTATGCGAGCTGCGTTAAGAGACTCTATAACTGTATCTGTATCACGTCCCTCTCTGAGAGCCAACATCGCAAATCTCCCTCGAACCCTTCTTGGAACACTTCGGTGATTTTTGGGTCCATTAGTTTGTCCAGGTCAAACTTTAGCCTGGTCACATCCTTCTTTGCGACTCCCTTCAATGGAAGACGCATGGTCATCATATATGATATATTGAATCATAGATGGAATATGGTTTCTATAGCATCATCATCATCATGCAGCATGTCATTTGTATAACGTCGCTCCCATCACAGTCTGTCTGAAAGAAACTCGTTCCCTTGCCAAAACACCAGCTTCCGCCACTGTCATACTCAGGCACTCCTGGATATCTTGGTGCCATCGTCTTCTTGGTCTACCCCTTCCTCTTTTGCCTGGCACCATACCTTCCATCACCGTTCTCTCAAGACCGTTGTGTCTCTTGATGTGACCAAAGTACTTGCATTTTCTAGCCAAAATGGAATTGATAAACCAGTTCTCCTCTATGCTCAGCTCTTGCTGAATGTCTACATTTGTTCTTTTCTCTGTCCAGGGTATTCTGAGGATTTTTCTGTAACATTTTGACTCGAAGGATTCGATTCTTTGTCTAGAAGTTTTGGTAATCGTCCATGATTCACAGCCATAAGCTGCCACAGGAAAAATACAGGCTCTCAAGACTTTTACTTTTATCGTTTTGTTGGTGCCCTGCCATAATTTCTTCAGGCTGTTCAGTCTCTGCATTGCCATAGCTAGTCTTCTTCTGATTTCTTGCGAGCAGTCACCATTTTTGTCAATTCTGGAGCCCAGATATTCCAAATGCGTGACCTGATCTATTTCCTCACCACGCACTGTAAATTTATGCTGACATTGTGTTTTATCGGTGGTCATTATCTTTGTTTTGTTTATGTTTATGAACAGATTTTTATCTTTACTATGTCCATTAACGGCTGAAAGTAGCTGCTCTAGCCCTTCCGCACTTCTTGGTAGTATCACTGTGTCATATGCGTATCGTAACTCTGGAATCTCGTACCCCCCAATCGTAAATGGGTCGAAATTTTCAATGTTTTCATCTTCTCGTACATTTCTCATTATACATTCCGCATATATATTGTACACATAAGGTGAGAGGATACATCCCTGTCGGACTCCCTTTTCTACTGCAAACCAATCTGATGTTGCCCAGATACTCGGACAGCGGCTTGTTGATCTTGGTATAATGTTTCAATGAGATGGACTATATGTAAAGGAAACCCCATTTCCTTCATGATTCTTCATAGATTTTGATGTTTTATCGTCTCGAAGGCCTTAGTGTAATCAATGAAACATGTGTACAGGTCTACATTAAACTCTCTACATTTTTCATAGATATTCCTTAAATTGAATATGTGGTCCCGGGTCCCTCTGTCTTTCCTAAAGCCTGCCTGGACTACGTGAATTTCAGATTCAAACCTTTTCTCTATCCTTAATAGGATACGCAAGAGTATGTTGCTAGCATGGCTGATCAGTGCGATAGTTCGGTAGTTCGTGCACAGCTTCAGGTTGCCTTTTTTGGGGAGGGGAATATGAATTGATTTCTTCCATGCTTCTGGCCCCTCTGCACTGTGCCATATCTGTTTACACAGCTTGTCATAGACTCGAGCACATGCCTCCCCTCCTGCTTGTATTAGCTCTGCTGGGATATCATCACATCCTGAGGACTTTCCCTTTTTCAGGCTTTTAATTGCAGAGCGTACTTCTTCCAATGTTGGTTCAGGTTCTTTCTCATCCTTTGGTAGGATTGTAACTGAGCGCTTTGTGCTATCTCCATACATAGTTCTGCAGTACTCTCTCCATCTATTCAGTATGTCTTTGGTTTCTGTTAATGCTAACTTTTATATTTTGTATCATAGATGGAATTTGGTTTCTGCAGCTAACTTTTATATTTTGTATCATAGATGGAGTTTGGTTTTCAGAGTTTGCTGTCAAACCCAATTGGCTATTCCACACTCATCTGCCATTTGGTATGTATGTACGACTATGCGAGCAGTTCAATAAGGTTGCAGAGTATTCTACACTAGAAGGATAGGTCCTCATAGTTAGTCGCCTCCTGTGGTAAGCTCTTGTGGTTGTGTTACTTTCTGTTCACAGGCAGTCTTCTACCCTACATGGGTTAGACCAGACTGCAAGTCGTCTCTTACATCATGTCTTCACTTGAGCAACGGACCTGTTCTTGCCTCTATCCAGCGGCCCTATCTTGCATCTATCCAGCGGCCCTTTCAACAGAACACTCGAGCAGAAACAACCCAATGACAAGCAGCGTTTTCCTTTCGTTTAGCAAATCTACGAAGCAGCTGCGATGCTCCGCTGCAAGACTGGAAGTGTGAACAAGCGTACAAATAATTGCTTGGCACGTGGCGGGATTGCGTGGTCTCATACACTATCTCTCGCGGTGTTAGTCCGCACAGAAAATGAGACTCTTGGGTGTCGTGATCGTAATGAGGCTTTAACACTTCAGAATTGTGAAGTATATTTAACACGGCTGAGTCTTGGAGACAAACATTGTGTCCGGTGCATTGATCCAGAAACTGTGGTGACTTGTCTATTGGTAAGTATGTGTCTATATGTAAGTTCAGTTCGCTGTCCGCAATGAATCTCTAACGCCAAATGTCTCGGGCCGTGATGGTGCCATCCACCAGTCTATCCCTTGTCTATCTGTTGATGTTTTCCTGCCACCTGTAGCATTGTTTACCTATGGCACATTTGTTCTCCATCTTTCCTTGCAGTATTATTTGTATTTTGATGTGACCAAAATATTCCGACTCTAATTTCCTTCATCATTTTCTTTGCACTCTTAATTTCACCAAAGACTACTTAATGTTTTTTCTGTTCTTATCGTGAGATGCATCCCATTCCTCTTTATATCCACATTTCAAAGACATCAATTCTCTCTACCTGAACTGACGTTCATTGTCCAATTCTCCACGCCATACATCAACGGCGAATGTAATGAAGTCTTGATCACTCCCATTTTTAAATTGAGAGTTATTTGCTATGACGTCGTGTTGGGGAGAACAAAAATGTGACCATCCCATTTTGTTTCTGATTTCCATTTCACATCTTCGGTTAATATATTTCCTGCTTTAGTGTTTGATCGTCGTCTATTGTTACCTGTGATCCAGTGTTTGATCGTCGTCTATTGTTACCTGTGATCCAGTGTTTGATCGTCGTCTATTGTTACCTGTGATCCAGTGTTTGATCGTCGTCTATTGTTACCTGTGATCCAGTGTTTGATCGTCGTCTATTGTTACCTGTGATCCAGTGTTTGATCGTCGTCTATTGTTATCTGTGATCCAGTGTTTGATCGTCGTCTATTGTTACCTGTGATCCAGTGTTTGATCGTCGTCTATTGTTACCTGTGATCCAGTGTTTGATCGTCGTCTATTGTTATCTGTGATCCAGTGTTTGATCGTCGTCTATTGTTACCTGTGATCCAGTGTTTGATCGTCGTCTATTGTTACCTGTGATTCAGTGTTTGATCGTCGTCTATTATTACCTATGCAGTAGGTTTCGAGTTCATCTTGCTAATTACCAACGTTTTCCTTGTCTGATTGATAATCCAGTCTCTCCAGGCAGGAGCAGTCCTGGGTTCTGAGCCTCAACACAACCCACCTTCAGCTACTGGAGGTCTCTCTAGCCAGCCTTGTGGAGCCAGGAGGCGCACGGGAGAAGCAACTGGCCAACCAGACACATCCACCCCTCGAATGGTGTGCGTTGGAATGCAGATAGACAACAACAACACGACTGAATTATAGAAAACACTATTCTGGAAGGGAAACAGTTTCAGATACAGTGGAATCAATGTTTCAGAGTAAACAGATAAGAAAGGAATAAGAAAGATATGCTGACCTTGATAAGGAATAGTATAAATGCATAGAAACATGGGCGCACAAATGAGGTGCAGAATGCCAAACAACCAATCTCAAACAGACTCTGGAGCTGGACCTACTCAACTTCTACTGCCCCAGCGACATACTCTGAACATGGCGAGTATAGATGTCCCCAGCAACATACCACTGAACATGGCGAGTATAGATGTCCCCAGCAACATACCACTGAACATGGCGAGTATAGATGTCCCCAGCGACATACCACTGAACACGGCGAGTATAGATGTCCCCAGCAACATACCACTGAACATGGAGAGTATAGATGTCCCCAGCGACATACCACTGAACATGGCGAGTATAGATGTCCCCAGCGACATGCCACTGAACATGGCGAGTATAGATGTCCCCAGCAACATACCCCTGAACATGGCAAGTATAGATGTCCCCAGCAACATACCCCTAAACATGGCAAGTATAGATGTCCCCAGCAACATACCACTGAACATGGCGAGTTTAGATGTCCCCAGCAACATACCACTGAACATGGCGAGTATAGATGTCCCCAGCAACATACCACTGAACATGGCGAGTATAGATGTCCCCAGCAACATACCACTGAACATAGCGAGTATAGATGTCCCCAGCGACATACCACTGAACATGGCGAGTATAGATGTCCCCAGCGACATACCACTGGACTCTAACCAAGTATTATACTATACTTGTGTTTCCTTTGTTAGTGTGACTCTAACCAAGTGTTGTACTATACTTGTGTTTCCTTTGTTAGTGTGACTCTAACCAAGTATTGTACTATACTTGTGTTTCCTTTGTTAGTGTGACTCTAACCAAGTGTTGTACTATACTTGTGTTTCCTTTGTTAGTGTGACTCTAACCAAGTGTTGTACTATACTTGTGTTTCCTTTGTTAGTGTGACTCTAACCAAGTGTTGTACTATACTTGTGTTTCCTTTGTTAGTGTGACTCTAACCATGTGTTGAACTATACTTGTGTTTCCTTTGTTAGTGTGACTCTAACCAAGAGGTGTTCTATACTTGTGTTTCCTTTGTTAGTGTGACTCTTACCAAGTGTTGTACTATACTTGTGTTTACTTTGTTAGTGTGACTCTAGCCAAGTGGTGTACTATACGTGTGTTTCCTTTGTTAGTTTGACTCTAACCAAGTGTTGTACTATACTTGTGTTTCTTTTGTTAGTGTGACTCTAACCATGTTTTGAACTATACTTTTTTTCCTTTGTTAGTGTGACTCTAACCAAGTGTTGTACTATACTTGTGTTTCCTTTGTTAGTGTGACTCTAACCAAGTATTGTACTATACTTGTGTTTCCTTTGTTAGTGTTACTCTAACAAAGTGTTGTACTAAACTTGTGTTTCCTTTGTTAGTGTGACTCTAACAAAGTGGTGTACTATACTTGTGTTTCCTTTGTTAGTGTGACTCTAACCAAGTATTGTACTATACTTGTGTTTCCTTTGTTAGTGTGACTCTAACCAAGTGTTGTACTATACTTGTGTTTCCTTTGTTAGTGTGACTCTAACTAAGTGTTGTACTATACTTGTGTTTCCTTTGTTAGTGTGACTCTAGCCAAGTGGTGTACTATACGTGTGTTTCCTTTGTTAGTTTGACTCTAACCAAGTGTTGTACTATACTTGTGTTTCTTTTGTTAGTGTGACTCTAACCATGTGTTGAACTATACTTGTGTTTCCTTTGTTAGTGTGACTCTAACCAAGTGTTGTACTATACTTGTGTTTCCTTTGTTAGTGTGACTCTAACCAAGTATTGTACTATACTTGTGTTTCCTTTGTTAGTGTTACTCTAACAAAGTGTTGTACTATACTTGTGTTTCCTTTGTTAGTGTGACTCTAACAAAGTGTTGTACTATACTTCTGTTTCCTTTGTTAGTGTGACTCTAACCAAGTGTTGTACTATACTTGTGTTTCCTTTGTTAGTGTGACTCTAACCAAGTGTTGTACTATACTTATTTTTCCTTTGTTAGTGTGACTCTAACCACGTATTATACTATACTTGTGTTTCCTTTGTTAGTGTGACTCTAACCAAGTGTTGTACTATACTTGTGTTTCTTTGTTAGTGTGACTCTAAACAAGAATTGTACTATACTTGTGTTTCCTTTGTTAGTGTGACTCTAACCAAGTGTTGTACTATACTTGTGTTTTCTTTGTTAGTGTGACTCTAACCAAGTGTTGTACTATACTTGTATTTCCTTTGTTAGTGTGACTCTAACCAAGTGTTGTACTATACTTGTGTTTCCTTTGTTAGTGTGACTCTAACCATGTGTTGAACTATACTTGTGTTTTCTTTGTTAGTGTGACTCTAACCAAGTGTTGTACTATACTTGTGTTTCCTTTGTTAGTGTGACTCTAAACAAATGTAGTACTATACGTGTGTTTCCTCATTTATTGTGACTCTAACCAAGTATTGTACTATACTTATGTTTCCTTTGTTAGTTTGAATCTAACCAAGTGTTGTACTATACTTGTGTTTCCTTTGTTATTTTGACTCTAACCAAGTGTTGTACTATACTTGTGTTTCCTTTGATAGTGACTCTAACCAAGTATTGTACTCTACTTGTGTTTCCTTTGTTTGACTGACTCTAACCAAGTGTTGTACTATACTTGTGTTTCCTTTGTTAGTGTGACTCTAACCAAGTGTTGTACTATACTTGTGTTTCCTTTGTAAGTGTGACTCTATCAAAGTGTTGTACTATACTTGTGTTTCCTTTGTTAGTGTGACTCTAACCAAGTGTTGTACTATACTTGTGTTTACTTTGTTAGACTGACTCTAACCAAGTGTTGTACTATACTTGTTTTTCCTTTGTTAGTGTGACTCTAACCAAGTATTATACTATACTTGTGTTTCCTTTGTTAGTGTGACTCTAACGAAGTGTTGTACTATACTTGTGTTTCCTTTGTTAGTGTGACTCTAACCAAGTATTGTACTATACTTGTGTTTCCTTTGTTAGTGTGACTCTAACCAAGTGTTGTACTATACTTGTGTTTCCTTTGTTAGTGTGACTCTAACCAAGTGTTGTACTATACTTGTGTTTCCTTTGTTAGTGTGACTCTAACCAAGTGTTGTACTATACTTGTGTTTCTTTTGTTAGTGTGACTCTAACCATGTGTTGAACTATACTTGTGTTTTCTTTGTTAGTGTGACTCTAACCAAGTGTTGTACTATACTTGTGTTTCCTTTGTTAGTGTGACTCTAAACAAATGTAGTACTATACGTGTGTTTCCTCATTTATTGTGACTCTAACCAAGTATTGTACTATACTTATGTTTCCTTTGTTAGTTTGAATCTAACCAAGTGTTGTACTATACTTGTGTTTCCTTTGTTATTTTGACTCTAACCAAGTGTTGTACTATACTTGTGTTTCCTTTGATAGTGACTCTAACCAAGTGTTGTACTCTACTTGTGTTTCCTTTGTTTGACTGACTCTAACCAAGTGTTGTACTATACTTGTGTTTCCTTTGTTAGTGTGACTCTAACCAAGTGTTGTACTATACTTGTGTTTCCTTTGTTAGTGTGACTCTAACCAAGTGTTGTACTATACTTGTTTTTCCTTTGTTAGTGTGACTCTAACCACGTATTATACTATACTTGTGTTTCCTTTGTTAGTGTGACTCTAACCAAGTGTTGTACTATACTTGTGTTTCCTTTGTTAGTGTGACTCTAACCAAGAATTGTACTATACTTGTGGTTCCTTTGTTAGTGTGACTCTAACCAAGAGTTGTACTATACTTGTGTTTTCTTTGTTATTGTAACTCTAACCAAGTGTTGTACTATACTTGTGTTTCCTTTGTTAGTGTGACTCTAACCAAGTGTTGTACTATACTTGTGTTTCCTTTGTTAGTGTGACTCTAACAATGTGTTGAACTATACTTGTGTTTTCTTTGTTAGTGTGACTCTAACCAAGTATTATACTATACTTGTGTTTCTTTTGTTAGTGTGACTCTAAACAAGTGTAGTACTATACGTGTGTTTCCTCATTTATTGTGACTCTAACCAAGTATTGTACTATACTTATGTTTCCTTTGTTAGTTTGAATCTAACCAAGTGTTGTACTATACTTGTGTTTCCTTTGTTATTTTGACTCTAACCAAGTGTTGTACTATACTTGTGTTTCCTTTGATAGTGACTCTAACCAAGTGTTGTACTCTACTTGTGTTTCCTTTGTTTGACTGACTCTAACCAAGTGTTGTACTATACTTGTGTTTCCTTTGTTAGTGTGACTCTAACCAAGTGTTGTACTATACTTGTGTTTCCTTTGTTAGTGTGACTCTAACCAAGTGTTGTACTATACTTGTGTTTCCTTTGTTAGTGTGACTCTAACAAAGTGTTGTACTATACGTGTGTTTCCTTTGTTAGTGTGACTCTAACCAAGTGTTGTACTATACTTGTGTTTCCTTTGTTTGACTGACTCTAACCAAGTGTTGTACTATACTTGTGTTTCCTTTGTTAGTGTGACTCTAACCAAGTGTTGTACTATACTTGTGTTTCCTTTGTTAGTGTGACTCTAACCAAGTGTTGTACTATACTTGTGTTTCCTTTGTTAGTGTGACTCTAACCAAGTGTTGTACTATACTTGTGTTTCCTTTGTAAGTGTGACTCTATCAAAGTGTTGTACTATACTTGTGTTTCCTTTGTTAGTGTGACTCTAACCAAGTGTTGTACTATACTTGTGTTTACTTTGTTAGACTGACTCTAACCAAGTGTTGTACTATACTTGTTTTTCCTTTGTTAGTGTGACTCTAACCAAGTATTATACTATACTTGTGTTTCCTTTGTTAGTGTGACTCTAACCAAGTGTTGTACTATACTTGTGTTTCCTTTGTTAGTGTGACTCTAACCAAGTATTGTACTATACTTGTGTTTCCTTTGTTAGTGTGACTCTAACCAAGTGTTGTACTATACTTGTGTTTCCTTTGTTAGTGTGACTCTAACCAAGTGTTGTACTATACTTGTGTTTCCTTTGTTAGTGTGACTTTAACTAAGTGTTGTACTATACTTGTGTTTCCTTTGTTAGTGTGACTCTAACCATGTGTTGAACTATACTTGTGTTTTCTTTGTTAGTGTGACTCTAACCAAGTGTTGTACTATACTTGTGTTTCCTTTGTTAGTGTGACTCTAAACAAGTGTAGTACTATACGTGTGTTTCCTCATTTATTGTGACTCTAACCAAGTATTGTACTATACTTATGTTTCCTTTGTTAGTTTGAATCTAACCAAGTGTTGTACTATACTTGTGTTTCCTTTGTTATTTTGACTCTAACCAAGTGTTGTACTATACTTGTGTTTCCTTTGATAGTGACTCTAACCAAGTGTTGTACTCTACTTGTGTTTCCTTTGTTTGACTGACTCTAACCAAGTGTTGTACTATACTTGTGTTTCCTTTGTTAGTGTGACTCTAACCAAGTGTTGTACTATACTTGTGTTTCCTTTGTTAGTGTGACTCTAACCAAGTGTTGTACTATACTTGTGTTTCCTTTGTTAGTGTGACTCTAACCAAGTGTTGTACTATACTTGTGTTTCCTTTGTTAGTGTGACTCTAACCAAGTGTTGTACTATACTTGTGTTTCCTTTGTTAGTGTGACTCTAACCAAGTGTTGTACTATACGTGTGTTTCCTTTGTTAGTGTGACTCTAACCAAGTGTTGTACTATACTTGTGTTTCCTTTTTTGTGTGACATAACCAAGTGTTGTACTATACTTGTGTTTCCTTTGTTAGTGTGACTCTAACCAAGTGTTGTACTATACTTGTGTTTCCTTTGTAAGTGTGACTCTATCAAAGTGTTGTACTATACTTGTGTTTCCTTTGTTAGTGTGACTCTAACCAAGTGTTGTACTATACTTGTGTTTACTTTGTTAGACTGACTCTAACCAAGTGTTGTACTATACTTGTTTTTCCTTTGTTAGTGTGACTCTAACCAAGTATTATACTATACTTGTGTTTCCTTTGTTAGTGTGACTCTAACGAAGTGTTGTACTATACTTGTGTTTCCTTTGTTAGTGTGACTCTAACCAAGTATTGTACTATACTTGTGTTTCCTTTGTTAGTGTGACTCTAACCAAGTGTTGTACTATACTTGTGTTTCCTTTGTTAGTGTAACTCTAACCAAGTGTTGTACTATACTTGTGTTTCCTTTGTTAGTGTGACTCTAACCAAGTGTTGTACTATACTTGTGTTTCCTTTGTTAGTGTGACTCTAACCAAGTGTTGTACTATACTTGTGTTTCCTTTGTTAGTGTGACTCTAACCAAGTATTGTACTATACTTGTGTTTTCTTTGTTAGTGTGACTCTAACCAAGTGTTGTACTATACTTGTGTTTCCTTTGTTAGTGTGACTCTAACAAAGTGTTGTACTATACGTGTGTTTCCTTTGTTAGTGTGACTCTAACCAAGTGTTGTACTATACTTGTGTTTCCTTTGTTTGACTGACTCTAACCAAGTGTTGTACTATACTTGTGTTTCCTTTGTTAGTGTGACTCTAACCAAGTGTTGTACTATACTTGTGTTTCCTTTGTTAGTGTGACTCTAACCAAGTGTTGTACTATACTTGTGTTTCCTTTGTTAGTGTGACTCTAACCAAGTGTTGTACTATACTTGTGTTTCCTTTGTAAGTGTGACTCTATCAAAGTGTTGTACTATACTTGTGATTCCTTTGTTAGTGTGACTCTAACCAAGTGTTGTACTATACTTGTGTTTACTTTGTTAGACTGACTCTAACCAAGTGTTGTACTATACTTGTTTTTCCTTTGTTAGTGTGACTCTAACCAAGTATTATACTATACTTGTGTTTCCTTTGTTAGTGTGACTCTAACCAAGTGTTGTACTATACTTGTGTTTCCTTTGTTAGTGTGACTCTAACCAAGTATTGTACTATACTTGTGTTTCCTGTGTTAGTGTGACTCTAACCAAGTGTTGTACTATACTTGTGTTTCCTTTGTTAGTGTGACTCTAACCAAGTGTTGTACTATACTTGTGTTTCCTTTGTTAGTGTGACTTTAACTAAGTGTTGTACTATACTTGTGTTTCCTTTGTTAGTGTGACTCTAACCATGTGTTGAACTATACTTGTGTTTTCTTTGTTAGTGTGACTCTAACCAAGTGTTGTACTATACTTGTGTTTCCTTTGTTAGTGTGACTCTAAACAAGTGTAGTACTATACGTGTGTTTCCTCATTTATTGTGACTCTAACCAAGTATTGTACTATACTTATGTTTCCTTTGTTAGTTTGAATCTAACCAAGTGTTGTACTATACTTGTGTTTCCTTTGTTATTTTGACTCTAACCAAGTGTTGTACTATACTTGTGTTTCCTTTGATAGTGACTCTAACCAAGTGTTGTACTCTACTTGTGTTTCCTTTGTTTGACTGACTCTAACCAAGTGTTGTACTATACTTGTGTTTCCTTTGTTAGTGTGACTCTAACCAAGTGTTGTACTATACTTGTGTTTCCTTTGTTAGTGTGACTCTAACCAAGTGTTGTACTATACTTGTGTTTCCTTTGTTAGTGTGACTCTAACCAAGTGTTGTACTATACTTGTGTTTCCTTTGTTAGTGTGACTCTAACCAAGTGTTGTACTATACTTGTGTTTCCTTTGTTAGTGTGACTCTAACCAAGTGTTGTACTATACGTGTGTTTCCTTTGTTAGTGTGACTCTAACCAAGTGTTGTACTATACTTGTGTTTCCTTTTTTGCGTGACATAACAAGTGTTGTACTATACTTGTGTTTCCTTTGTTAGTGTGACTCTAACCAAGTGTTGTACTATACTTGTGTTTCCTTTGTAAGTGTGACTCTATCAAAGTGTTGTACTATACTTGTGTTTCCTTTGTTAGTGTGACTCTAACCAAGTGTTGTACTATACTTGTGTTTACTTTGTTAGACTGACTCTAACCAAGTGTTGTACTATACTTGTTTTTCCTTTGTTAGTGTGACTCTAACCAAGTATTATACTATACTTGTGTTTCCTTTGTTAGTGTGACTCTAACGAAGTGTTGTACTATACTTGTGTTTCCTTTGTTAGTGTGACTCTAACCAAGTATTGTACTATACTTGTGTTTCCTTTGTTAGTGTGACTCTAACCAAGTGTTGTACTATACTTGTGTTTCCTTTGTTAGTGTGACTCTAACCAAGTGTTGTACTATACTTGTGTTTCCTTTGTTAGTGTGACTCTAACCAAGTGTTGTACTATACTTGTGTTTCCTTTGTTAGTGTGACTCTAACCATGTGTTGAACTATACTTGTGTTTTCTTTGTTAGTGTGACTCTAACCAAGTGTTGTACTATACTTGTGTTTCCTTTGTTAGTGTGACTCTAAACAAATGTAGTACTATACGTGTGTTTCCTCATTTATTGTGACTCTAACCAAGTATTGTACTATACTTATGTTTCCTTTGTTAGTTTGAATCTAACCAAGTGTTGTACTATACTTGTGTTTCCTTTGTTATTTTGACTCTAACCAAGTGTTGTACTATACTTGTGTTTCCTTTGATAGTGACTCTAACCAAGTGTTGTACTCTACTTGTGTTTCCTTTGTTTGACTGACTCTAACCAAGTGTTGTACTATACTTGTGTTTCCTTTGTTAGTGTGACTCTAACCAAGTGTTGTACTATACTTGTGTTTCCTTTGTTAGTGTGACTCTAACCAAGTGTTGTACTATACTTGTTTTTCCTTTGTTAGTGTGACTCTAACCACGTATTATACTATACTTGTGTTTCCTTTGTTAGTGTGACTCTAACCAAGTGTTGTACTATACTTGTGTTTCCTTTGTTAGTGTGACTCTAACCAAGAATTGTACTATACTTGTGGTTCCTTTGTTAGTGTGACTCTAACCAAGTGTTGTACTATACTTGTGTTTTCTTTGTTATTGTAACTCTAACCAAGTGTTGTACTATACTTGTGTTTCCTTTGTTAGTGTGACTCTAACCAAG
This sequence comes from Ariolimax columbianus, assembly GCA_036924085.1. Classification (NCBI taxonomy): domain Eukaryota; kingdom Metazoa; phylum Mollusca; class Gastropoda; order Stylommatophora; family Arionidae; genus Ariolimax; species Ariolimax columbianus. The sequence continues at coordinate 113,944,453 of JAVGWX010000005.1, forward strand.
TGTTGTACTTTACTTGTGTTTCCTTTGTTAGTGTGACTCTAACCATGTGTTGAACTATACTTGTGTTTTCTTTGTTAGTGTGACTCTAACCAAGTATTATACTATACTTGTGTTTCTTTTGTTAGTGTGACTCTGAACAAGTGTAGTACTATACGTGTGTTTCCTCATTTATTGTGACTCTAACCAAGTATTGTACTATACTTATGTTTCCTTTGTTAGTTTGAATCTAACCAAGTGTTGTACTATACTTGTGTTTCCTTGTTTATTTTGACTCTAACCAAGTGTTGTACTATACTTGTGTTTCCTTTGATAGTGACTCTAACCAAGTGTTGTACTCTACTTGTGTTTCCTTTGTTTGACTGACTCTAACCAAGTGTTGTACTATACTTGTGTTTCCTTTGTTAGTGTGACTCTAACCAAGTGTTGTACTATACTTGTGTTTCCTTTGTTAGTGTGACTCTAACCAAGTGTTGTACTATACTTGTGTTTCCTTTGTTAGTGTGACTCTAACAAAGTGTTGTACTATACGTGTGTTTCCTTTGTTAGTGTGACTCTAACCAAGTGTTGTACTATACTTGTGTTTCCTTTGTTTGACTGACTCTAACCAAGTGTTGTACTATACTTGTGTTTCCTTTGTTAGTGTGACTCTAACCAAGTGTTGTACTATACTTGTGTTTCCTTTGTTAGTGTGACTCTAACCAAGTGTTGTACTATACTTGTGTTTCCTTTGTTAGTGTGACTCTAAACAAGTGTTGGACTATACTTGTGTTTCCTTTGTAAGTGTGACTCTATCAAAGTGTTGTACTATACTTGTGTTTCCTTTGTTAGTGTGACTCTAACCAAGTGTTGTACTATACTTGTGTTTACTTTGTTAGACTGACTCTAACCAAGTGTTGTACTATACTTGTTTTTCCTTTGTTAGTGTGACTCTAACCAAGTATTATACTATACTTGTGTTTCCTTTGTTAGTGTGACTCTAACCAAGTGTTGTACTATACTTGTGTTTCCTTTGTTAGTGTGACTCTAACCAAGTATTGTACTATACTTTTGTTTCCTTTGTTAGTGTGACTCTAACCAAGTGTTGTACTATACTTGTGTTTCCTTTGTTAGTGGGACTCTTACCAAGTGTTGTACTATACTTGTGTTTCCTTTGTTAGTGTGACTCTAACCAAGTGTTGTACTATACTTGTGTTTCCTTTGTTAGTTTTACTCTAACCAAGAGGTGTTCTATACTTGTGTTTCCTTTGTTAGTGTGACTCTAACCAAGTGTTGTACTATACTTGTGTTTCTTTTGTTAGTGTGACTCTAACCAAGTGTTGTACTATACTTGTGTTTCCTTTGTTAGTGTGACTCTAACCAAGTGTTGTACTATACTTGTGTTTCCTTTGTTAGTGTGACTCTAACCAAGTGTTGTACTATACTTGTGTTTCCTTTGTTAGTGTGACTCTAACCAAGTGTTGTACTATACTTGTGTTTCCTTTGTTGGTGTGACTCTAACCAAGTGTTGTACTATACTTGTTTTTCCTTTGTTAGTGTGACTCTAACCAAGTATTATACTATACTTGTGTTTCATTTGTTAGTGTGACTCTAACCAAGTGTTGTACTATACTTGTGTTTCCTTTGTTAGTGTGACTCTAACCAAGTATTGTACTATACTTGTGTTTCCTTTGTTAGTGTGACTCTAACCAAGTGTTGTACAATACTTGTGTTTCCTTTGTAAGTGTGACTCTAACCAAGTGTTGTACCATACTTGTGTTTCCTTTGTTAGTGTGACTCTAACCAAGTGTTGTACTATACTTGTGTTTCCTTTGTTAGTGTGACTCTAACCATGTGTTGAACTATACTTGTGTTTCCTTTGTTAGTGTGACTCTAACCAAGTGTTGTACTATACTTGTGTTTCCTTTGTTAGTGTGACTCTAAACAAGTGTAGTACTATACGTGTGTTTCCTCTGTTATTGTGACTCTAACCAAGTATTGTACTATACTTGTGTTTCCTTTGTTAGTTTGAATCTAACCAAGTGTTGTATTATACTTGTGTTTCCTTTCTTAGTTTGACTATAACCAAGTGTTGTACTATACTTGTGTTTCCTTTGATAGTGACTCTAACCAAGTGTTGTACTATACTTGTGTTTCCTTTGTTAGACTGACTCTAACCAAGTGTTGTACTATACTTGTTTTTTTTTTTGTTAGTCAGACTTTAACCAAGTATTATACTATACTTGTGTTTCCTTACTTAGTGTGACTCTAACCAAGTGTTGTACTATACTTGTGTTTCCTTTGTTAGTGTGACTCTAACCAAGTATTGTACTATACTTGTGTTTCCTTTGTTAGTGTGACTCTAACCAAGTGTTGTACTATACTTGTGTTTCCTTTGTTAGTGTGACTCTAACCAAGTGTTGTAGTATACTTGTGTTTCCTTTGTTAGTGTGACTCTAACCAAGTGTTGTACTATACTTGTGTTTCCTTTGTTAGTGTGAATCTAACCAAGTGTTGTACTATACTTGTGTTTCCTTTGTTAGTGTGACTCTAACCAAGTGTTGTACTATACTTGTGTTTCCTTTGTTAGTGTGACTCTAACCAAGTGTTGTACTATACTTGTGTTTCCTTTGTTAGTGTGACTCTAACCAAGTGTTGTATAATACTTGTGTTTCCTTTGTTAGTGTGACTCTAACCAATTGATGTACTATACTTGTGTTTCCTTTGTTAGTGTGACTCTAACCAAGTGTTTTACTATACTTGTGTTTCCTTTGTTAGTGTTACTCTAACCAAATGTTGTACTATACTTGTGTTTCCTTTGTTAGTGTGACTCTAACCAAGTGTTGTACTATACTTGTGTTTCCTTTGTTAGTGTGACTCTAACCAAGTGTTGTACTATACTTGTGTTTCCTTTGTTAGTGTGACTTTAACCAAGTGTTGTACTATACTTGTGTTTCCTTTGTTAGTGTGACTCTAACCAAGTGTTGTACTATACTTGTGTTTCCTTTGTTTGACTGACTCTAACCAAGTGTTGTACTATACTTGTGTTTCCTTTGTTAGTGTGACTCTAACAAAGTGTTGTACTATACTTGTGTTTCCTTTGTTAGTGTGACTCTAACCAAGTGTTGTACTATACGACTCTAACCAAGTATTGTACTATACTTGTGTTTCCTTTGTTAGTGTAACTCTAATCAAGTGTTGTACTATACTTGTGTTTCCTTTGTTAGTGTGACTCTAACCAAGTATTGTACTATACTTGTGTTTCCTTTGTTAGTGTGACTCTAACCAAGTGTAGTACTATACGTGTGTTTCCTTTGTTAGTGTGACTCTAACCAAGTGTTGTACTATACGTGTGTTTCCTTTGTTAGTGTGACTCTAAATAAGTGTTGTACTATACTTGTGTTTCCTTTGTTAGTGTGACTCTAGCCAAGTGGTGTACTATACGTGTGTTTCCTTTGTTAGTTTACTCTAACCAAGTGTTGTTCTATACTTGTGTTTCTTTTGTTAGTGTGACTCTAACCATGTGTTGAACTATACTTGTGTTTCCTTTGTTAGTGTGACTCTAACCAAGTGTTGTACTATACTTGTGTTTCCTTTTTTAGTGTGACTCTAACAAAGTGTTGTACTATACTTGTGTTTCCTTTGTTAGACTGACTCTAACCAAGTGTTGTACTATACTTGTTTTTCCTTTGTTAGTGTGACTCTAACCAAGTATTATACTATACTTGTGTTTCCTTTGTTAGTGTGACTCTAACCAAGTGTTGTACTATACTTGTGTTTCCTTTGTTAGTGTGACTCTAACCAAGTATTGTACTATAATTGTGTTTCCTTTGTTAGTGTTACTCTAACCAAGTGTTGTACTATACTTGTGTTTCCTTTGTTAGTGTGACTCTAACCAAGTGTTGTACTATACTTGTGTTTCCTTTGTTAGTGTGACTCTAACCAAGTGAAGTACTATACTTGTGTTTCCTTTGTTAGTGTGACTCTAACCATGTGTTGAACTATACTTGAGTTTCCTTTGTTAGTGTGACTCTAACCAAGTGTTGTACTATTCTTGTGTTTCCTTTGTTAGTGTGACTCTAACTAAGTGTTGTACTATACTTGTGTTTCCTTTGTTAGTGTGACTCTAACAAAGTATTGTACTATACTTGTGTTTCCTTTGTTAGTGTGACTCTAACCAAGTGTTGTACTATACGTGTGTTTCCTTTGTTAGTGTGACTCTAAATAAGTGTTGTACTATACTTGTGTTTCCTTTGTTAGTGTGACTCTAGCCAAGTGGTGTACTATACGTGTGTTTCCTTTGTTAGTTTGACTCTAACCAAGTGTTGTACTATACTTGTGTTTCTTTTGTTAGTGTGACTCTAACCATGTGTTGAACTATACTTGTGTTTCCTTTGTTACTGTGACTCTAACCAAGTGTTGTACTATACTTGTGTTTCCTTTTTTAGTGTGACTCTAACAAAGTGTTGTACTATACTTGTGTTTCCTATGTTAGACTGACTCTAACCAAGTGTTGTACTATACTTGTTTTTCCTTTGTTAGTGTGACTCTAACCAAGTATTATACTATACTTGTGTTTCCTTTGTTAGTGTGACTCTAACCAAGTGTTGTACTATACTTGTGTTTCCTTTGTTAGTGTGACTCTAACCAAGTATTGTACTATAATTGTGTTTCCTTTGTTAGTGTTACTCTAACCAAGTGTTGTACTATACTTGTGTTTCCTTTGTTAGTGTGACTCTAACCAAGTGTTGTACTATACTTGTGTTTCCTTTGTTAGTGTGACTCTAACCAAGTGAAGTACTATACTTGTGTTTCCTTTGTTAGTGTGACTCTAACCATGTGTTTAACTATACTTGAGTTTCCTTTGTTAGTGTGACTCTAACAAAGTGTTGTACTATTCTTGTGTTTCCTTTGTTAGTGTGACTCTAACTAAGTGTTGTACTATACTTGTGTTTCCTTTGTTAGTGTGACTCTAACAAAGTATTGTACTATACTTGTGTTTCCTTTTTAGTGTGACTCTAACCAAGTGTTGTACTATACGTGTGTTTCCTTTGTTAGTGTGACTCTAAATAAGTGTTGTACTATACTTGTGTTTCCTTTGTTAGTGTGACTCTAGCCAAGTGGTGTACTATACGTGTGTTTCCTTTGTTAGTTTGACTCTAACCAAGTGTTGTACTATACTTGTGTTTCTTTTGTTAGTGTGACTCTAACCATGTGTTGAACTATACTTGTGTTTCCTTTGTTAGTGTGACTCTAACCAAGTGTTGTACTATACTTGTGTTTCCTTTGTTAGTGTGACTCTAACAAAGTGTTGTACTGTAATTGTGTTTCCTTTGTTAGACTGACTCTAACCAAGTGTTGTACTATACTTGTTTTTCCTTTGTTAGTGTGACTCTAACCAAGTATTATACTATACTTGTGTTTCCTTTGTTAGTGTGACTCTAACCAAGTGTTGTACTATACTTGTGTTTCCTTTGTTAGTGTGACTCTAACCAAGTATTGTACTATAATTGTGTTTCCTTTGTTAGTGTTACTTTAACCAAGTGTTGTACTATACTTGTGTTTCCTTTGTTAGTGTGACTCTAACCAAGTGTTGTACTATACTTGTGTTTCCTTTGTTAGTGTGACTCTAACCAAGTGTTGTACTATACTTGTGTTTCCTTTGTTAGTGTGACTCTAACCATGTGTTGAACTATACTTGAGTTTCCTTTGTTAGTTTGACTCTAACCAAGTGTTGTACTATACTTGTGTTTCCTTTGTTAGTTTGACTCTAACCAAGTGTTGTACTATACTTGTGTTTCCTTTGTTAGTGTGACTCTAACAAAGTATTGTACTATACTTGTGTTTCCTTTGTTAGTGTGACTCTAACCAAGTGTTGTACTATACGTGTGTTTCCTTTGTTAGTGTGACTCTAAATAAGTGTTGTACTATACTTGTGTTTCCTTTGTTAGTGTGACTCTAGCCAAGTGGTGTACTATACGTGTGTTTCCTTTGTTAGTTTGACTCTAACCAAGTGTTGTACTATACTTGTGTTTCTTTTGTTAGTGTGACTCTAACCATGTGTTGAACTATACTTGTGTTTCCTTTGTTACTGTGACTCTAACCAAGTGTTGTACTATACTTGTGTTTCCTTTGTTAGTGTGACTCTAACCAAGTGTTGTACTATACGTGTGTTTCCTATGTTAGACTGACTCTAACCAAGTGTTGTACTATACTTGTTTTTCCTTTGTTAGTGTGACTCTAACCAAGTATTATACTATACTTGTGTTTCCTTTGTTAGTGTGACTCTAACCAAGTGTTGTACTATACTTGTGTTTCCTTTGTTAGTGTGACTCTAACCAAGTATTGTACTATAATTGTGTTTCCTTTGTTAGTGTTACTCTAACCAAGTGTTGTACTATACTTGTGTTTCCTTTGTTAGTGTGACTCTAACCAAGTGTTGTACTATACTTGTGTTTCCTTTGTTAGTGTGACTCTAACCAAGTGAAGTACTATACTTGTGTTTCCTTTGTTAGTGTGACTCTAACCATGTGTTTAACTATACTTGAGTTTCCTTTGTTAGTGTGACTCTAACAAAGTGTTGTACTATTCTTGTGTTTCCTTTGTTAGTGTGACTCTAACTAAGTGTTGTACTATACTTGTGTTTCCTTTGTTAGTGTGACTCTAACAAAGTATTGTACTATACTTGTGTTTCCTTTTTAGTGTGACTCTAACCAAGTGTTGTACTATACGTGTGTTTCCTTTGTTAGTGTGACTCTAAATAAGTGTTGTACTATACTTGTGTTTCCTTTGTTAGTGTGACTCTAGCCAAGTGGTGTACTATACGTGTGTTTCCTTTGTTAGTTTGACTCTAACCAAGTGTTGTACTATACTTGTGTTTCTTTTGTTAGTGTGACTCTAACCATGTGTTGAACTATACTTGTGTTTCCTTTGTTAGTGTGACTCTAACCAAGTGTTGTACTATACTTGTGTTTCCTTTGTTAGTGTGACTCTAACAAAGTGTTGTACTGTAATTGTGTTTCCTTTGTTAGACTGACTCTAACCAAGTATTGTACTATACTTGTTTTTCCTTTGTTAGTGTGACTCTAACCAAGTATTATACTATACTTGTGTTTCCTTTGTTAGTGTGACTCTAACCAAGTGTTGTACTATACTTGTGTTTCCTTTGTTAGTGTGACTCTAACCAAGTATTGTACTATAATTGTGTTTCCTTTGTTAGTGTTACTTTAACCAAGTGTTGTACTATACTTGTGTTTCCTTTGTTAGTGTGACTCTAACCAAGTGTTGTACTATACTTGTGTTTCCTTTGTTAGTGTGACTCTAACCAAGTGTTGTACTATACTTGTGTTTCCTTTGTTAGTGTGACTCTAACCATGTGTTGAACTATACTTGAGTTTCCTTTGTTAGTTTGACTCTAACCAAGTGTTGTACTATACTTGTGTTTCCTTTGTTAGTTTGACTCTAACCAAGTGTTGTACTATACTTGTGTTTCATTTGATAGTGACTCTAACCAAGTGTTGTACTATACTTGTGTTTCCTTTGTTTGACTGACTCTAACCAAGTATTGTACTATACTTGTGTTTCCTTTGTTAGTGTGACTCTAACCAAGTGTTGTACTATACTTGTGTCCTTTGTTAGACTGACTCTAACCAAGTGTTGTACTATACTTATTTTTCCTTTGTTAGTGTGACTCTAACCAAGTATTATACTATACTTGTGTTTCCTTTGTTAGTGTGACTCTAACCAATTGTTGTACTATACTTGTGTTTCCTTTGTTAGTGTGACTCTAACCAAGTATTGTACTATACTTGTGTTTCCTTTGTTAGTGTGACTCTAACCAGGTGTTGTACTATACTTGTGTTTCCTTTTTTAGTGTGACTCTAACCAAGTGTTGTACTATACTTGTGTTTCCTTTGTTAGTGTGACTCTAACCAAGTGTTGTACTATACTTGTGTTTCCTTTGTTAGTGTGACTCTAACCATGTGTTGAACTATACTTGTGTTTCCTTTGTTAGTGTGACTTTAACCAAGAGGTGTTCTATACTTGTGTTTCCTTTGTTAGTGTGACTCTTACCAAGTGTTTTACTATACTTGTGTTTCCTTTGTTAGTGTGACTCTAGCCAAGTGGTGTACTATACTTGTGTTTCCTTTGTTAGTTTGACTCTAACCAAGTGTTGTACTATACTTGTGTTTCTTTTGTTAGTGTGACTCTAACAAAGTGTTGTACTATACTTGTGTTTCCTTTGTTAGTGTGACTCTAACCAAGTGTTGTATTATACTTGTGTTTCCTTTGTTAGTGTTACTCTAACCAAGTGTTGTACTATACTTGTGTTTCCTTTGTTAGTGTGACTCTAACCAAGTGTTGTACTATACTTGTGTTTCCTTTGTTAGTGTGACTCTAACCAAGTGTTGTACTATACTTGTGTTTCCTTTGTTAGTGTGACTCTAACCAAGTGTTGTACTATACTTGTGTTTCCTTTGTTAGTGTGACTCTAACCAAGTGTTGTACTATACTTGTGTTTCCTTTGTTAGTGTGACTCTAACCAAGTGTTGTACTATACTTGTGTTTCCTTTGTTAGTGTGACTCTAACCAAGTGTTGTACTATACTTGTGTTTCCTTTGTTGGTGTGACTCTAACCAAGGGTTGTACTATACTTGTGTTTCCTTTGTTAGTGTGACTCTAACCAAGTGATGTACTATACTTGTGTTTCCTTTGTTAGTGTGACTCTAACCAAGTGTTGTACTATACTTGTGTTTCCTTTGTTAGTGTGACTCTAACCAAGTGTTGTACTATACTTGTGTTTCCTTTGTTAGTGTGAATCTAACCAAGTGTTGTACTATACTTGTGTTTCCTTTGTTAGTGTGACTCTCACCAAGTGTTGTACTATACTTGTGTTTCCTTTGTTAGTGTGACTCTAACCAAGTGTTGTTCTATACTTGTGTTTCCTTTGTTAGTGTGACTCTTACCAAGTGTTGTACTATACTTGTGTTTCCTTTGTTAGTGTGACTCTAGCCAAGTGGTGTACTATACGTGTGTTTCCTTTGTTAGTTTGACTCTAACCAAGTGTTGTACTATACTTGTGTTTCCTTTGTTAGTGTGACTCTAACCAAGTATTGTACTATACTTGTGTTTCCTTTGTTAATGTAACTCTAACCAAGTGTTGTACTATACTTGTGTTTCCTTTGTTAGTGTGACTCTAACCAAGTATTGTACTATACTTGTGTTTCCTTTGTTAGTGTGACTCTAACCAAGTGTTGTACTATACGTGTGTTTCCTTTGTTAGTGTGACTCTAACTAAGTGTTGTACTATACTTGTATTTCCTTTGTTAGTGTGACTCTAACCAAGTATTGTACTATACTTGTGTTTCCTTTGTTAGTTTGACTCTAACCAAGTGTTGTACTATACTTGTGTTTCTTTTGTTAGTGTGACTCTAACCATGTGTTGAACTATACTTGTGTTTCCTTTGTTAGTGTGACTCTAACCAAGTATTGTACTATACTTGTGTTTCCTTTGTTAGTGTTACTCTAACAAAGTGTTGTACTATACTTGTGTTTCCTTTGTTAGTGTGACTCTAACCAAGTGTTGTATTATACTTGTGTTTCCTTTGTTAGTGTGACTCTAACCAAGTGTTGTACTATACTTGTGTTTCCTTTGTTAGTGTGACTCTAACCAAGTGTTGTACTATACTTGTGTTTCCTTTGTTAGTGTGACTCTAACCAAGTGTTGTACTATACTTGTGTTTCCTTTGTTAGTGTGACTCTAACCAAGTGTTGTACTATACTTGTGTTTCCTTTGTTAGTGTGACTCTAACCAAGTGTTGTACTATACTTGTGTTTCCTTTGTTAGTGTGACTCTAACCAAGTGTTGTACTATACTTGTGTTTCCTTTGTTAGTGTGACTCTAACCAAGTGTTGTACTATACTTGTGTTTCCTTTGTTGGTGTGACTCTAACCAAGGGTTGTACTATACTTGTGTTTCCTTTGTTAGTGTGACTCTAACCAAGTGATGTACTATACTTGTGTTTCCTTTGTTAGTGTGACTCTAACCAAGTGTTGTACTATACTTGTGTTTCCTTTGTTAGTGTGACTCTAACCAAGTGTTGTACTATACTTGTGTTTCCTTTGTTAGTGTGAATCTAACCAAGTGTTGTACTATACTTGTGTTTCCTTTGTTAGTGTGACTCTCACCAAGTGTTGTACTATACTTGTGTTTCCTTTGTTAGTGTGACTCTAACCAAATGTTGTTCTATACTTGTGTTTCCTTTGTTAGTGTGACTCTTACCAAGTGTTGTACTATACTTATGTTTCCTTTGTTAGTGTGACTCTAGCCAAGTGGTGTACTATACGTGTGTTTCCTTTGTTAGTTTGACTCTAACCAAGTGTTGTACTATACTTGTGTTTCCTTTGTTAGTGTGACTCTAACCAAGTATTGTACTATACTTGTGTTTCCTTTGTTAATGTAACTCTAACCAAGTGTTGTACTATACTTGTGTTTCCTTTGTTAGTGTGACTCTAACCAAGTATTGTACTATACTTGTGTTTCCTTTGTTAGTGTGACTCTAACCAAGTGTTGTACTATACGTGTGTTTCCTTTGTTAGTGTGACTCTAACTAAGTGTTGTACTATACTTGTGTTTCCTTTGTTAGTGTGACTCTAACCAAGTATTGTACTATACTTGTGTTTCCTTTGTTAGTGTGACTCTAACCAAGTGTTGTACTATACGTGTGTTTCCTTTGTTAGTGTTACTCTAAATAAGTGTTGTACTATACTTGTGTTTCCTTTGTTAGTGTGACTCTAGCCAAGTGGTGTACTATACGTGTGTTTCCTTTGTTAGTTTGACTCTAACCAAGTGTTGTACTATACTTGTGTTTCTTTTGTTAGTGTGACTCTAACCATGTGTTGAACTATACTTGTGTTTCCTTTGTTAGTGTGACTCTAACCAAGTGTTGTACTATACTTGTGTTTCCTTTGTTAGTGTGACTCTAACCAAGTGTTGTACTATACTTGTGTTTCCTTTGTTAGTGTGACTCTAACCAAGTGTTGTACTATACTTGTGTTTCCTTTGTTAGTGTGACTCTAACAAAGTCTTGTACTATACTTCTGTTTCCTTTGTTAGTGTGACTCTAACCAAGTGTTGTACTATACTTGTGTTTCCTTTGTTAGTGTGACTCTAACCAAGTGTTGTACTATACTTGTTTTTCCTTTGTTAGTGTGACTCTAACCAAGTATTATACTATACTTGTGTTTCCTTTGTTAGTGTGACTCTAACTAAGTGTTGTACTATACTTGTGTTACCTTTGTTAGTGTTACTCTAACCAAGTATTGTACTATACTTGTGTTTCCTTTGTTAGTTTGACTCTAACCAAGTGTTGTACTATACTTGTGTATCCTTTGACAGTGACTCTAACCAAGTATTGTACTCTACTTGTGTTTCCTTTGTTTGACTGACTCTAACCAAGTGTTGTACTATACTTGTGTTTCCTTTGTTAGTGTTACTCTAACAAAGTGTTGTACTATACTTGTGTTTCCTATGTTAGTGTGACTCTAACCAAGTGTTGTACTATACTTGTGTTTCCTTTGTTAGTGTGACTCTAACCAAGTGTTGTACTATACTTGTGTTTCCTTTGTTAGTGTGACTCTAACCAAGTGTTGTACTATACGTGTGTTTCCTTTGTTAGTGTGACTCTAACCAAGTGTTGTACTATACTTGTGTTTCCTTTTTTGTGTGACATAACAAAGTGTTGTACTATACTTGTGTTTCCTTTGTTAGTGTGACTCTAACCAAGTGTTGTACTATACTTGTGTTTCCTTTGTTAGTGTGACTCTTTCCAAGTGTTGTACTATACTTGTGTTTCCTTTGTTAGTGTGACTCTAACAAAGGTTTGTACTATACTTGTGTTTACTTTGTTAGTGTGACTCTAACCAATTATTGTACTATACTTGTGTTTCCTTTGTTAGTGTGACTCTAACCAAGTGTTGTACTATACTTGTGTTTCCTTTGTTAGTGTGACTCTAACCAAGTGTTGTACTATACTTGTGTTTCCTTTGTTAGTGTGACTCTAACCAAGTATTGTACTATAATTGTGTTTCCTTTGTTAGTGTGACTCTAACCAAGTGTTGTACTATACTTGTGTTTCCTTTGTTAGTGTGACTCTAACCAAGTATTGTACTATAATTGTGTTTCCTTTGTTAGTGTTACTTTAACCAAGTGTTGTACTATACTTGTGTTTCCTTTGTTAGTGTGACTCTAACCAAGTGTTGTACTATACTTGTGTTTCCTTTGTTAGTGTGACTCTAACCAAGTGTTGTACTATACTTGTGTTTCCTTTGTTAGTGTGACTCTAACCATGTGTTGAACTATACTTGAGTTTCCTTTGTTAGTTTGACTCTAACCAAGTGTTGTACTATACTTGTGTTTCCTTTGTTAGTTTGACTCTAACCAAGTGTTGTACTATACTTGTGTTTCATTTGATAGTGACTCTAACCAAGTGTTGTACTATACTTGTGTTTCCTTTGTTTGACTGACTCTAACCAAGTATTGTACTATACTTGTGTTTCCTTTGTTAGTGTGACTCTAACCAAGTGTTGTACTATACTTGTGTCCTTTGTTAGACTGCCTCTAACCAAGTGTTGTACTATACTTATTTTTCCTTTGTTAGTGTGACTCTAACCAAGTATTATACTATACTTGTGTTTCCTTTGTTAGTGTGACTCTAACCAATTGTTGTACTATACTTGTGTTTCCTTTGTTAGTGTGACTCTAACCAAGTATTGTACTATACTTGTGTTTCCTTTGTTAGTGTGACTCTAACCAGGTGTTGTACTATACTTGTGTTTCCTTTTTTAGTGTGACTCTAACCAAGTGTTGTACTATACTTGTGTTTCCTTTGTTAGTGTGACTCTAACCAAGTGTTGTACTATACTTGTGTTTCCTTTGTTAGTGTGACTCTAACCATGTGTTGAACTATACTTGTGTTTCCTTTGTTAGTGTGACTTTAACCAAGAGGTGTTCTATACTTGTGTTTCCTTTGTTAGTGTGACTCTTACCAAGTGTTTTACTATACTTGTGTTTCCTTTGTTAGTGTGACTCTAGCCAAGTGGTGTACTATACTTGTGTTTCCTTTGTTAGTTTGACTCTAACCAAGTGTTGTACTATACTTGTGTTTCTTTTGTTAGTGTGACTCTAACAAAGTGTTGTACTATACTTGTGTTTCCTTTGTTAGTGTGACTCTAACCAAGTGTTGTATTATACTTGTGTTTCCTTTGTTAGTGTGACTCTAACCAAGTGTTGTACTATACTTGTGTTTCCTTTGTTAGTGTGACTCTAACCAAGTGTTGTTCTATACTTGTGTTTCCTTTGTTAGTGTGACTCTAACCAAGTGTTGTACTATACTTGTGTTTCCTTTGTTAGTGTGACTCTAACCAAGTGTTGTACTATACTTGTGTTTCCTTTGTTAGTGTGACTCTAACCAAGTGTTGTACTATACTTGTGTTTCCTTTGTTAGTGTGACTCTAACCAAGTGTTGTACTATACTTGTGTTTCCTTTGTTAGTGTGACTCTAACCAAGTGTTGTACTATACTTGTGTTTCCTTTGTTGGTGTGACTCTAACCAAGGGTTGTACTATACTTGTGTTTCCTTTGTTAGTGTGACTCTAACCAAGTGATGTACTATACTTGTGTTTCCTTTGTTAGTGTGACTCTAACCAAGTGTTGTACTATACTTGTGTTTCCTTTGTTAGTGTGACTCTAACCAAGTGTTGTACTATACTTGTGTTTCCTTTGTTAGTGTGAATCTAACCAAGTGTTGTACTATACTTGTGTTTCCTTTGTTAGTGTGACTCTCACCAAGTGTTGTACTATACTTGTGTTTCCTTTGTTAGTGTGACTCTAACCAAGTGTTGTTCTATACTTGTGTTTCCTTTGTTAGTGTGACTCTTACCAAGTGTTGTACTATACTTGTGTTTCCTTTGTTAGTGTGACTCTAGCCAAGTGGTGTACTATACGTGTGTTTCCTTTGTTAGTTTGACTCTAACCAAGTGTTGTACTATACTTGTGTGTTTCCTTTGTTAGTGTGACTCTAACCAAGTATTGTACTATACTTGTGTTTCCTTTGTTAATGTAACTCTAACCAAGTGTTGTACTATACTTGTGTTTCCTTTGTTAGTGTGACTCTAACCAAGTATTGTACTATACTTGTGTTTCCTTTGTTAGTGTGACTCTAAACAAGTGTTGTACTATAGTGTGTTTCCTTTGTTAGTGTGACTCTAACTAAGTGTTGTACTATACTTGTATTTCCTTTGTTAGTGTGACTCTAACCAAGTATTGTACTATACTTGTGTTTCCTTTGTTAGTTTGACTCTAACCAAGTGTTGTACTATACTTGTGTTTCTTTTGTTAGTGTGACTCTAACCATGTGTTGAACTATACTTGTGTTTCCTTTGTTAGTGTGACTCTAACCAAGTGTTGTACTATACTTGTGTTTCCTTTGTTAGTGTGACTCTAACCAAGTATTGTACTATACTTGTGTTTCCTTTGTTAGTGTTACTCTAACAAAGTGTTGTACTATACTTGTGTTTCCTTTGTTAGTGTGACTCTAACCAAGTGTTGTATTATACTTGTGTTTCCTTTGTTAGTGTGACTCTAACCAAGTGTTGTACTATACTTGTGTTTCCTTTGTTAGTGTGACTCTAACCAAGTGTTGTACTATACTTGTGTTTCCTTTGTTAGTGTGACTCTAACCAAGTGTTGTACTATACTTGTGTTTCCTTTGTTAGTGTGACTCTAACCAAGTGTTGTACTATACTTGTGTTTCCTTTGTTAGTGTGACTCTAACCAAGTGTTGTACTATACTTGTGTTTTCTTTGTTAGTGTGACTCTAACCAAGTGTTGTACTATACTTGTGTTTCCTTTGTTAGTGTGACTCTAACCAAGTGTTGTACTATACTTGTGTTTCCTTTGTTGGTGTGACTCTAACCAAGGGTTGTACTATACTTGTGTTTCCTTTGTTAGTGTGACTCTAACCAAGTGATGTACTATACTTGTGTTTCCTTTGTTAGTGTGACTCTAACCAAGTGTTGTACTATACTTGTGTTTCCTTTGTTAGTGTGACTCTAACCAAGTGTTGTACTATACTTGTGTTTCCTTTGTTAGTGTGAATCTAACCAAGTGTTGTACTATACTTGTGTTTCCTTTGTTAGTGTGACTCTCACCAAGTGTTGTACTATACTTGTGTTTCCTTTGTTAGTGTGACTCTAACCAAATGTTGTTCTATACTTGTGTTTCCTTTGTTAGTGTGACTCTTACCAAGTGTTGTACTATACTTGTGTTTCCTTTGTTAGTGTGACTCTAGCCAAGTGGTGTACTAAACGTGTGTTTCCTTTGTTAGTTTGACTCTAACCAAGTGTTGTACTATACTTGTGTTTCCTTTGTTAGTGTGACTCTAACCAAGTATTGTACTATACTTGTGTTTCCTTTGTTAATGTAACTCTAACCAAGTGTTGTACTATACTTGTGTTTCCTTTGTTAGTGTGACTCTAACCAAGTATTGTACTATACTTGTGTTTCCTTTGTTAGTGTGACTCTAACCAAGTGTTGTACTATACGTGTGTTTCCTTTGTTAGTGTGACTCTAACTAAGTGTTGTACTATACTTGTGTTTCCTTTGTTAGTGTGACTCTAACCAAGTATTGTACTATACTTGTGTTTCCTTTGTTAGTGTGACTCTAACCAAGTGTTGTACTATACGTGTGTTTCCTTTGTTAGTGTTACTCTAAATAAGTGTTGTACTATACTTGTGTTTCCTTTGTTAGTGTGACTCTAGCCAAGTGGTGTACTATACGTGTGTTTCCTTTGTTAGTTTGACTCTAACCAAGTGTTGTACTATACTTGTGTTTCTTTTGTTAGTGTGACTCTAACCATGTGTTGAACTATACTTGTGTTTCCTTTGTTAGTGTGACTCTAACCAAGTGTTGTACTATACTTGTGTTTCCTTTGTTAGTGTGACTCTAACTAAGTGTTGTACTATACTTGTGTTTCCTTTGTTAGTGTTACTCTAACAAAGTGTTGTACTATACTTGTGTTTCCTTTGTTAGTGTGACTCTAACAAAGTCTTGTACTATACTTCTGTTTCCTTTGTTAGTGTGACTCTAACCAAGTGTTGTACTATACTTGTGTTTCCTTTGTTAGTGTGACTCTAAACAAGTGTTGTACTATACTTGTTTTTCCTTTGTTAGTGTGACTCTAACCAAGTATTATACTATACTTGTGTTTCCTTTGTTAGTGTGACTCTAACTAAGTGTTGTACTATACTTGTGTTACCTTTGTTAGTGTTACTCTAACCAAGTATTGTACTATACTTGTGTTTCCTTTGTTAGTGTGACTCTAACCAAGTGTTGTACTATACTTGTGTTTTCTTTGTTAGTGTGACTCTAACCAAGTGTTGTACTATACTTGTGTTTCCTTTGTTAGTGTGACTCTAACCATGTGTTGAACTATACTTGTGTTTCCTTTGTTAGTGTGACTCTAACCAAGTGTTGTACTATACTTGTGTTTCCTTTGTTAGTGTGACTCTAAACAAGTGTAGTACTATACGTGTGTTTCCTCTGTTATTGTGACTCTAACCAAGTATTGTACTATACTTGTGTTTCCTTTGTTAGTTTGAATCTAACCAGGTGTTGTACTATACTTGTGTTTCCTTTGTTAGTTTGACTCTAACCAAGTGTTGTACTATACTTGTGTATCCTTTGACAGTGACTCTAACCAAGTATTGTACTCTACTTGTGTTTCCTTTGTTTGACTGACTCTAACCAAGTGTTGTACTATACTTGTGTTTCCTTTGTTAGTGTTACTCTAACAAAGTGTTGTACTATACTTGTGTTTCCTTTGTTAGTGTGACTCTAACCAAGTGTTGTACTATACTTGTGTTTCCTTTGTTAGTGTGACTCTAACCAAGTGTTGTACTATACTTGTGTTTCCTTTGTTAGTGTGACTCTAACCAAGTGTTGTACTATACGTGTGTTTCCTTTGTTAGTGTGACTCTAACCAAGTGTTGTACTATACTTGTGTTTCCTTTTTTGTGTGACATAACAAAGTGTTGTACTATACTTGTGTTTCCTTTGTTAGTGTGACTCTAACCAAGTGTTGTACTATACTTGTGTTTCCTTTGTTAGTGTGACTCTTTCCAAGTGTTGTACTATACTTGTGTTTCCTTTGTTAGTGTGACTCTAACAAAGGTTTGTACTATACTTGTGTTTACTTTGTTAGTGTCACTCTAACCAATTATTGTACTATACTTGTGTTTCCTTTGTTAGTGTGACTCTAACCAAGTGTTGTACTATACTTGTGTTTCCTTTGTTAGTGTGACTCTAACCAAGTGTTGTACTATACTTGTGTTTCCTTTGTTAGTGTGACTCTAACCAAGTATTATACTATACTTGTGTTTCCTTTGTTAGTGTGACTCTAACCAAGTGTTGTACTATACTTGTGTTTCCTTTGTTAGTGTGACTCTAACCATGTGTTGAACTATACTTGTGTTTCCTTTGTTAGTGTGACTCTAACCAAGTGTTGTACTATACTTGTGTTTCCTTTGTTAGTGTGACTCTAAACAAGTGTAGTACTATACGTGTGTTTCCTCTGTTATTGTGACTCTAACCAAGTATTGTACTATACTTGTGTTTCCTTTGTTAGTTTGAATCTAACAAAGTGTTGTACTATACTTGTGTTTCCTTTGTTAGTTTGACTCTAACCAAGTGTTGTACTATACTTGTGTTTCCTTTGATAGCGACTCTAACCAAGTGTTGTAGTATATTTGTGTTTCCTTTGTTTGACTGACTCTAACCAAGTATTGTACTATACTTGTGTTTCCTTTCTTAGTGTGACTCTAACCAAGTGTTGTACTATACTTGTGTTTCCTTTGTTAGACTGACTCTAACCAAGTGTTGTACTATACTTGTTTTTCCTTTGTTAGTGTGACTCTAACCAAGTATTATACTATACTTGTGTTTCCTTTGTTAGTGTGACTCTAACCAAGTGTTGTACTATACTTGTGTTTCCTTTCTTAGTGTGACTCTAACCAAGTATTGTACTATACTTGTGTTTCCTTTGTTAGTGTGACTCTAACCAAGTGTTGTACTATATTTGTGTTTCCTTTGTTAGTGTAACTCTAACAAAGTGTTGTACTATACTTGTGTTTCCTTTGTTAGTGTGACTCTAACCAAGTGTTGTACTATACTTGTGTTTCCTTTGTAAGTGTGACTCTAACCATGTGTTGAACTATACTTGTGTTTCCTTTGTTAGTGTGACTCTAACCAAGAGGTGTTCTATATTTGTGTCTCCTTTGTTAGTGTGACTCTTACCAAGTGTTGTACTATACTTGTGTTTCCTTTGTTAGTGTGACTCTAGCCAAGTGGTGTACTATACGTGTGTTTTCTTTGTTAGTTTGACTCTAACCAAGTGTTGTACTATACTTGTGTTTCTTTTGTTAGTGTGACTCTAACCATGTTTTGAACTATACTTGTGTTTCCTTTGTTAGTGTGACTCTAACCAAGTGTTGTACTATACTTGTGTTTACATTGTTAGTGTGACTCTAACCAAGGGTTGTACTATACTTGTGTTTCCTTTGTTAGTGTGACTCTAACCAAGTGATGTACTATACTTGTGTTTCCTTTGTTAGTGTGACTCTAACCAAGTGTTGTACTATACTTGTGTTTCCTTTGTTAGTGTGACTCTAACCAAGTGTTGTACTATACTTGTGTTTCCTTTGTTAGTGTGAATCTAACCAAGTGTTGTACTATACTTGTGTTTCCTTTGTTAGTGTGACTCTCACCAAGTGTTGTACTATACTTGTGTTTCCTTTGTTAGTGTGACTCTAACCAAATGTTGTTCTATACTTGTGTTTCCTTTGTTAGTGTGACTCTTACCAAGTGTTGTACTATACTTGTGTTTCCTTTGTTAGTGTGACTCTAGCCAAGTGGTGTACTATACGTGTGTTTCCTTTGTTAGTTTGACTCTAACCAAGTGTTGTACTATACTTGTGTTTCCTTTGTTAGTGTGACTCTAACCAAGTATTGTACTATACTTGTGTTTCCTTTGTTAATGTAACTCTAACCAAGTGTTGTACTATACTTGTGTTTCCTTTGTTAGTGTGACTCTAACCAAGTATTGTACTATACTTGTGTTTCCTTTGTTAGTGTGACTCTAACCAAGTGTTGTACTATACGTGTGTTTCCTTTGTTAGTGTGACTCTAACTAAGTGTTGTACTATACTTGTGTTTCCTTTGTTAGTGTGACTCTAACCAAGTATTGTACTATACTTGTGTTTCCTTTGTTAGTGTGACTCTAACCAAGTGTTGTACTATACGTGTGTTTCCTTTGTTAGTGTTACTCTAAATAAGTGTTGTACTATACTTGTGTTTCCTTTGTTAGTGTGACTCTAGCCAAGTGGTGTACTATACGTGTGTTTCCTTTGTTAGTTTGACTCTAACCAAGTGTTGTACTATACTTGTGTTTCTTTTGTTAGTGTGACTCTAACCATGTGTTGAACTATACTTGTGTTTCCTTTGTTAGTGTGACTCTAACCAAGTGTTGTACTATACTTGTGTTTCCTTTGTTAGTGTGACTCTAACCAAGTATTGTACTATACTTGTGTTTCCTTTGTTAGTGTTACTCTAACAAAGTGTTGTACTATACTTGTGTTTCCTTTGTTAGTGTGACTCTAACAAAGTCTTGTACTATACTTCTGTTTCCTTTGTTAGTGTGACTCTAACCAAGTGTTGTACTATACTTGTGTTTCCTTTGTTAGTGTGACTCTAACCAAGTGTTGTACTATACTTGTTTTTCCTTTGTTAGTGTGAATCTAACCAAGTATTATACTATACTTGTGTTTCCTTTGTTAGTGTGACTCTAACTAAGTGTTGTACTATACTTGTGTTACCTTTGTTAGTGTTACTCTAACCAAGTATTGTACTATACTTGTGTTTCCTTTGTTAGTGTGACTCTAACCAAGTGTTGTACTATACTTGTGTTTTCTTTGTTAGTGTGACTCTAACCAAGTGTTGTACTATACTTGTGTTTCCTTTGTTAGTGTGACTCTAACCATGTGTTGAACTATACTTGTGTTTCCTTTGTTAGTGTGACTCTAACCAAGTGTTGTACTATACTTGTGTTTCCTTTGTTAGTGTGACTCTAAACAAGTGTAGTACTATACGTGTGTTTCCTCTGTTATTGTGACTCTAACCAAGTATTGTACTATACTTGTGTTTCCTTTGTTAGTTTGAATCTAACCAAGTGTTGTACTATACTTGTGTTTCCTTTGTTAGTTTGACTCTAACCAAGTGTTGTACTATACTTGTGTATCCTTTGACAGTGACTCTAACCAAGTATTGTACTCTACTTGTGTTTCCTTTGTTTGACTGACTCTAACCAAGTGTTGTACTATACTTGTGTTTCCTTTGTTAGTGTTACTCTAACAAAGTGTTGTACTATACTTGTGTTTCCTTTGTTAGTGTGACTCTAACCAAGTGTTGTACTATACTTGTGTTTCCTTTGTTAGTGTGACTCTAACCAAGTGTTGTACTATACTTGTGTTTCCTTTGTTAGTGTGACTCTAACCAAGTGTTGTACTATACGTGTGTTTCCTTTGTTAGTGTGACTCTAACCAAGTGTTGTACTATACTTGTGTTTCCTTTTTTGTGTGACATAACAAAGTGTTGTACTATACTTGTGTTTCCTTTGTTAGTGTGACTCTAACCAAGTGTTGTACTATACTTGTGTTTCCTTTGTTAGTGTGACTCTTTCCAAGTGTTGTACTATACTTGTGTTTCCTTTGTTAGTGTGACTCTAACAAAGGTTTGTACTATACTTGTGTTTACTTTGTTAGTGTCACTCTAACCAATTATTGTACTATACTTGTGTTTCCTTTGTTAGTGTGACTCTAACCAAGTGTTGTACTATACTTGTGTTTCCTTTGTTAGTGTGACTCTAACCAAGTGTTGTACTATACTTGTGTTTCCTTTGTTAGTGTGACTCTAACCAAGTATTATACTATACTTGTGTTTCCTTTGTTAGTGTGACTCTAACCAAGTGTTGTACTATACTTGTGTTTCCTTTGTTAGTGTGACTCTAACCATGTGTTGAACTATACTTGTGTTTCCTTTGTTAGTGTGACTCTAACCAAGTGTTGTACTATACTTGTGTTTCCTTTGTTAGTGTGACTCTAAACAAGTGTAGTACTATACGTGTGTTTCCTCTGTTATTGTGACTCTAACCAAGTATTGTACTATACTTGTGTTTCCTTTGTTAGTTTGAATCTAACAAAGTGTTGTACTATACTTGTGTTTCCTTTGTTAGTTTGACTCTAACCAAGTGTTGTACTATACTTGTGTTTCCTTTGATAGCGACTCTAACCAAGTGTTGTAGTATATTTGTGTTTCCTTTGTTTGACTGACTCTAACCAAGTATTGTACTATACTTGTGTTTCCTTTCTTAGTGTGACTCTAACCAAGTGTTGTACTATACTTGTGTTTCCTTTGTTAGACTGACTCTAACCAAGTGTTGTACTATACTTGTTTTTCCTTTGTTAGTGTGACTCTAACCAAGTATTATACTATACTTGTGTTTCCTTTGTTAGTGTGACTCTAACCAAGTGTTGTACTATACTTGTGTTTCCTTTCTTAGTGTGACTCTAACCAAGTATTGTACTATACTTGTGTTTCCTTTGTTAGTGTGACTCTAACCAAGTGTTGTACTATATTTGTGTTTCCTTTGTTAGTGTAACTCTAACAAAGTGTTGTACTATACTTGTGTTTCCTTTGTTAGTGTGACTCTAACCAAGTGTTGTACTATACTTGTGTTTCCTTTGTAAGTGTGACTCTAACCATGTGTTGAACTATACTTGTGTTTCCTTTGTTAGTGTGACTCTAACCAAGAGGTGTTCTATATTTGTGTCTCCTTTGTTAGTGTGACTCTTACCAAGTGTTGTACTATACTTGTGTTTCCTTTGTTAGTGTGACTCTAGCCAAGTGGTGTACTATACGTGTGTTTTCTTTGTTAGTTTGACTCTAACCAAGTGTTGTACTATACTTGTGTTTCTTTTGTTAGTGTGACTCTAACCATGTTTTGAACTATACTTGTGTTTCCTTTGTTAGTGTGACTCTAACCAAGTGTTGTACTATACTTGTGTTTACATTGTTAGTGTGACTCTAACCAAGGGTTGAACTATACTTGTGTTTCCTTTGTTAGTGTGACTCTAACCAAGTGATGTACTATACTTGTGTTTCCTTTGTTAGTGTGACTCTAACCAAGTGTTGTACTATACTTGTGTTTCCTTTGTTAGTGTGACTCTAACCAAGTGTTGTACTATACTTGTGTTTCCTTTGTTAGTGTGAATCTAACCAAGTGTTGTACTATACTTGTGTTTCCTTTGTTAGTGTGACTCTCACCAAGTGTTGTACTATACTTGTGTTTCCTTTGTTAGTGTGACTCTAACCAAATGTTGTTCTATACTTGTGTTTCCTTTGTTAGTGTGACTCTTACCAAGTGTTGTACTATACTTGTGTTTCCTTTGTTAGTGTGACTCTAGCCAAGTGGTGTACTATACGTGTGTTTCCTTTGTTAGTTTGACTCTAACCAAGTGTTGTACTATACTTGTGTTTCCTTTGTTAGTGTGACTCTAACCAAGTATTGTACTATACTTGTGTTTCCTTTGTTAATGTAACTCTAACCAAGTGTTGTACTATACTTGTGTTTCCTTTGTTAGTGTGACTCTAACCAAGTATTGTACTATACTTGTGTTTCCTTTGTTAGTGTGACTCTAACCAAGTGTTGTACTATACGTGTGTTTCCTTTGTTAGTGTGACTCTAACTAAGTGTTGTACTATACTTGTGTTTCCTTTGTTAGTGTGACTCTAACCAAGTATTGTACTATACTTGTGTTTCCTTTGTTAGTGTGACTCTAACCAAGTGTTGTACTATACGTGTGTTTCCTTTGTTAGTGTTACTCTAAATAAGTGTTGTACTATACTTGTGTTTCCTTTGTTAGTGTGACTCTAGCCAAGTGGTGTACTATACGTGTGTTTCCTTTGTTAGTTTGACTCTAACCAAGTGTTGTACTATACTTGTGTTTCTTTTGTTAGTGTGACTCTAACCATGTGTTGAACTATACTTGTGTTTCCTTTGTTAGTGTGACTCTAACCAAGTGTTGTACTATACTTGTGTTTCCTTTGTTAGTGTGACTCTAACCAAGTATTGTACTATACTTGTGTTTCCTTTGTTAGTGTTACTCTAACAAAGTGTTGTACTATACTTGTGTTTCCTTTGTTAGTGTGACTCTAACAAAGTCTTGTACTATACTTCTGTTTCCTTTGTTAGTGTGACTCTAACCAAGTGTTGTACTATACTTGTGTTTCCTTTGTTAGTGTGACTCTAACCAAGTGTTGTACTATACTTGTTTTTCCTTTGTTAGTGTGAATCTAACCAAGTATTATACTATACTTGTGTTTCCTTTGTTAGTGTGACTCTAACTAAGTGTTGTACTATACTTGTGTTACCTTTGTTAGTGTTACTCTAACCAAGTATTGTACTATACTTGTGTTTCCTTTGTTAGTGTGACTCTAACCAAGTGTTGTACTATACTTGTGTTTTCTTTGTTAGTGTGACTCTAACCAAGTGTTGTACTATACTTGTGTTTCCTTTGTTAGTGTGACTCTAACCATGTGTTGAACTATACTTGTGTTTCCTTTGTTAGTGTGACTCTAACCAAGTGTTGTACTATACTTGTGTTTCCTTTGTTAGTGTGACTCTAAACAAGTGTAGTACTATACGTGTGTTTCCTCTGTTATTATGACTCTAACCAAGTATTGTACTATACTTGTGTTTCCTTTGTTAGTTTGAATCTAACCAAGTGTTGTACTATACTTGTGTTTCCTTTGTTAGTTTGACTCTAACCAAGTGTTGTACTATACTTGTGTATCCTTTGACAGTGACTCTAACCAAGTATTGTACTCTACTTGTGTTTCCTTTGTTTGACTGACTCTAACCAAGTGTTGTACTATACTTGTGTTTCCTTTGTTAGTGTTACTCTAACAAAGTGTTGTACTATACTTGTGTTTCCTTTGTTAGTGTGACTCTAACCAAGTGTTGTACTATACTTGTGTTTCCTTTGTTAGTGTGACTCTAACCAAGTGTTGTACTATACGTGTGTTTCCTTTGTTAGTGTGACTCTAAACAAGTGTAGTACTATACGTGTGTTTCCTCTGTTATTGTGACCCTAACCAAGTGTTGTACTATACTTGTGTTTCCTTTGTTAGTTTGAATCTAACAAAGTGTTGTACTATACTTGTGTTTCCTTTGTTAGTTTGACTCTAACCAAGTGTTGTACTATACTTGTGTTTCCTTTGATAGCGACTCTAACCAAGTGTTGTAGTATATTTGTGTTTCCTTTGTTTGACTGACTCTAACCAAGTATTGTACTATACTTGTGTTTCCTTTCTTAGTGTGACTCTAACCAAGTGTTGTACTCTACTTGTGTTTCCTTTGTTAGACTGACTCTAACCAAGTGTTGTACTATACTTGTTTTTCCTTTGTTAGTGTGACTCTAACCAAGTATTATACTATACTTGTGTTTCCTTTGTTAGTGTGACTCTAACCAAGTGTTGTACTATACTTGTGTTTCCTTTCTTAGTGTGACTCTAACCAAGTATTGTACTATACTTGTGTTTCCTTTGTTAGTGTGACTCTAACCAAGTGTTGTACTATATTTGTGTTTCCTTTGTTAGTGTAACTCTAACAAAGTGTTGTACTATACTTGTGTTTCCTTTGTTAGTGTGACTCTAACCAAGTGTTGTACTATACTTGTGT
This sequence comes from Ariolimax columbianus, assembly GCA_036924085.1. Taxonomy (NCBI): domain Eukaryota; kingdom Metazoa; phylum Mollusca; class Gastropoda; order Stylommatophora; family Arionidae; genus Ariolimax; species Ariolimax columbianus. The sequence goes on from JAVGWX010000005.1 coordinate 113,969,281, forward strand.
TTCCTTTGTAAGTGTGACTCTAACCATGTGTTGAACTATACTTGTGTTTCCTTTGTTAGTGTGACTCTAACCAAGAGGTGTTCTATATTTGTGTTTCCTTTGTTAGTGTGACTCTTACCAAGTGTTGTACTATACTTGTGTTTCCTTTGTTAGTGTGACTCTAGCCAAGTGGTGTACTATACGTGTGTTTTCTTTGTTAGTTTGACTCTAACCAAGTGTTGTACTATACTTGTGTTTCTTTTGTTAGTGTGACTCTAACCATGTTTTGAACTATACTTGTGTTTCCTTTGTTAGTGTGACTCTAACCAAGTGTTGTACTATACTTGTGTTTACTTTGTTAGTGTGACTCTAACCAAGGGTTGTACTATACTTGTGTTTCCTTTGTTAGTGTGACTCTAACCAAGTGATGTACTATACTTGTGTTTCCTTTGTTAGTGTGACTCTAACCAAGTGTTGTACTATACTTGTGTTTCCTTTGTTAGTGTGACTCTAACCAAGTGTTGTACTATACTTGTGTTTCCTTTGTTAGTGTGAATCTAACCAAGTGTTGTACTATACTTGTGTTTCCTTTGTTAGTGTGACTCTCACCAAGTGTTGTACTATACTTGTGTTTCCTTTGTTAGTGTGACTCTAACCAAATGTTGTTCTATACTTGTGTTTCCTTTGTTAGTGTGACTCTTACCAAGTGTTGTACTATACTTGTGTTTCCTTTGTTAGTGTGACTCTAGCCAAGTGGTGTACTATACGTGTGTTTCCTTTGTTAGTTTGACTCTAACCAAGTGTTGTACTATACTTGTGTTTCCTTTGTTAATGTAACTCTAACCAAGTGTTGTACTATACTTGTGTTTCCTTTGTTAGTGTGACTCTAACCAAGTATTGTACTATACTTGTGTTTCCTTTGTTAGTGTGACTCTAACCAAGTGTTGTACTATACGTGTGTTTCCTTTGTTAGTGTGACTCTAACTAAGTGTTGTACTATACTTGTGTTTCCTTTGTTAGTGTGACTCTAACCAAGTATTGTACTATACTTGTGTTTCCTTTGTTAGTGTGACTCTAACCAAGTGTTGTACTATACGTGTGTTTCCTTTGTTAGTGTTACTCTAAATAAGTGTTGTACTATACTTGTGTTTCCTTTGTTAGTGTGACTCTAGCCAAGTGGTGTACTATACGTGTGTTTCCTTTGTTAGTTTGACTCTAACCAAGTGTTGTACTATACTTGTGTTTCTTTTGTTAGTGTGACTCTAACCATGTGTTGAACTATACTTGTGTTTCCTTTGTTAGTGTGACTCTAACCAAGTGTTGTACTATACTTGTGTTTCCTTTGTTAGTGTTACTCTAACAAAGTGTTGTACTATACTTGTGTTTCCTTTGTTAGTGTGACTCTAACAAAGTCTTGTACTATACTTCTGTTTCCTTTGTTAGTGTGACTCTAACCAAGTGTTGTACTATACTTGTGTTTCCTTTGTTAGTGTGACTCTAACCAAGTGTTGTACTATACTTGTTTTTCCTTTGTTAGTGTGAATCTAACCAAGTATTATACTATACTTGTGTTTCCTTTGTTAGTGTGACTCTAACTAAGTGTTGTACTATACTTGTGTTACCTTTGTTAGTGTTACTCTAACCAAGTATTGTACTATACTTGTGTTTCCTTTGATAGTGTGACTCTAACCAAGTGTTGTACTATACTTGTGTTTTCTTTGTTAGTGTGACTCTAACCAAGTGTTGTACTATACATGTGTTTCCTTTGTTAGTGTGACTCTAACCATGTGTTGAACTATACTTGTGTTTCCTTTGTTAGTGTGACTCTAACCAAGTGTTGTACTATACTTGTGTTTCCTTTGTTAGTGTGACTCTAAACAAGTGTAGTACTATACGTGTGTTTCCTCTGTTATTGTGACTCTAAACAAGTATTGTACTATACTTGTGTTTCCTTTGTTAGTTTGAATCTAACCAAGTGTTGTACTATACTTGTGTTTCCTTTGTTAGTTTGACTCTAACCAAGTGTTGTACTATACTTGTGTATCCTTTGACAGTGACTCTAACCAAGTATTGTACTCTACTTGTGTTTCCTTTGTTTGACTGACTCTAACCAAGTGTTGTACTATACTTGTGTTTCCTTTGTTAGTGTTACTCTAACAAAGTGTTGTACTATACTTGTGTTTCCTTTGTTAGTGTGACTCTAACCAAGTGTTGTACTATACTTGTGTTTCCTTTGTTAGTGTGACTCTAACCAAGTGTTGTACTATACTTGTGTTTCCTTTGTTAGTGTGACTCTAACCAAGTGTTGTACTATACGTGTGTTTCCTTTGTTAGTGTGACTCTAACCAAGTGTTGTACTATACTTGTGTTTCCTTTTTTGTGTGACATAACAAAGTGTTGTACTATACTTGTGTTTCCTTTGTTAGTGTGACTCTAACCAAGTGTTGTACTATACTTGTGTTTCCTTTGTTAGTGTGACTCTTTCCAAGTGTTGTACTATACTTGTGTTTCCTTTGTTAGTGTGACTCTAACAAAGGTTTGTACTATACTTGTGTTTACTTTGTTAGTGTGACTTTAACCAATTATTGTACTATACTTGTGTTTCCTTTGTTAGTGTGACTCTAACCAAGTGTTGTACTATACTTGTGTTTCCTTTGTTAGTGTGACTCTAACCAAGTGTTGTACTATACTTGTGTTTCCTTTGTTAGTGTGACTCTAACCAAGTATTATACTATACTTGTGTTTCCTTTGTTAGTGTGACTCTAACCAAGTGTTGTACTATACTTGTGTTTCCTTTGTTAGTGTGACTCTAACCATGTGTTGAACTATACTTGTGTTTTCTTTGTTAGTGTGACTCTAACCAAGTGTTGTACTATACTTGTGTTTCCTTTGTTAGTGTGACTCTAAACAAGTGTAGTACTATACGTGTGTTTCCTCTGTTATTGTGACTCTAACCAAAAATTGTACTATACTTGTGTTCCCTTTGTTAGTTTGAATCTAACAAAGTGTTGTACTATACTTGTGTTTCCTTTGTTAGTTTGACTCTAACCAAGTGTTGTACTATACTTGTGTTTCCTTTGATAGCGACTCTAACCAAGTGTTGTAGTATATTTGTGTTTCCTTTGTTTGACTGACTCTAACCAAGTATTGTACTATACTTGTGTTTCCTTTGTTAGTGTGACTCTAACCAAGTGTTGTACTATACGTGTGTTTCCTTTGTTAGTGTGACTCTAACCAAGTGTTGTACTATACTTGTGTTTCCTTTTTTGTGTGACATAACAAAGTGTTGTACTATACTTGTGTTTCCTTTGTTAGTGTGACTCTAACCAAGTGTTGTACTATACTTGTGTTTCCTTTGTTAGTGTGACTCTTTCCAAGTGTTGTACTATACTTGTGTTTCCTTTGTTAGTGTGACTCTAACAAAGGTTTGTACTATACTTGTGTTTACTTTGTTAGTGTGACTTTAACCAATTATTGTACTATACTTGTGTTTCCTTTGTTAGTGTGACTCTAACCAAGTGTTGTACTATACTTGTGTTTCCTTTGTTAGTGTGACTCTAACCAAGTGTTGTACTATACTTGTGTTTCCTTTGTTAGTGTGACTCTAACCAAGTATTATACTATACTTGTGTTTCCTTTGTTAGTGTGACTCTAACCAAGTGTTGTACTATACTTGTGTTTCCTTTGTTAGTGTGACTCTAACCATGTGTTGAACTATACTTGTGTTTTCTTTGTTAGTGTGACTCTAACCAAGTGTTGTACTATACTTGTGTTTCCTTTGTTAGTGTGACTCTAAACAAGTGTAGTACTATACGTGTGTTTCCTCTGTTATTGTGACTCTAACCAAAAATTGTACTATACTTGTGTTCCCTTTGTTAGTTTGAATCTAACAAAGTGTTGTACTATACTTGTGTTTCCTTTGTTAGTTTGACTCTAACCAAGTGTTGTACTATACTTGTGTTTCCTTTGATAGCGACTCTAACCAAGTGTTGTAGTATATTTGTGTTTCCTTTGTTTGACTGACTCTAACCAAGTATTGTACTATACTTGTGTTTCCTTTCTTAGTGTGACTCTAACCAAGTGTTGTACTATACTTGTGTTTCCTTTGTTAGACTGACTCTAACCAAGTGTTGTACTATACTTGTTTTTCCTTTGTTAGTGTGACTCTAACCAAGTATTATACTATACTTGTGTTTCCTTTGTTAGTGTGACTCTAACCAAGTGTTGTACTATACTTGTGTTTCCTTTCTTAGTGTGACTCTAACCAAGTATTGTACTATACTTGTGTTTCCTTTGTTAGTGTGACTCTAACCAAGTGTTGTACTATATTTGTGTTTCCTTTGTTAGTGTGACTCTAACAAAGTGTTGTACTATACTTGTGTTTCCTTTGTTAGTGTGACTCTAACCAAGTGTTGTACTATACTTGTGTTTCCTTTGTAAGTGTGACTCTAACCATGTGTTGAACTATACTTGTGTTTCCTTTGTTAGTGTGACTCTAACCAAGAGGTGTTCTATATTTGTGTTTCCTTTGTTAGTGTGACTCTTACCAAGTGTTGTACTATACTTGTGTTTCCTTTGTTAGTGTGACTCTAGCCAAGTGGTGTACTATACGTGTGTTTTCTTTGTTAGTTTGACTCTAACCAAGTGTTGTACTATACTTGTGTTTCTTTTGTTAGTGTGACTCTAACCATGTTTTGAACTATACTTGTGTTTCCTTTGTTAGTGTGACTCTAACCAAGTGTTGTACTATACTTGTGTTTACTTTGTTAGTGTGACTCTAACCAAGTATTGTACTATACTTGTGTTTTCTTTGTTAGTGTTACTCTAACAAAGTGTTGTACTATACTTGTGTTTCCTTTGTTAGTGTGACTCTAACCAAGTGTTGCACTATACTTGTGTTTCCTTTGTTAGTGTGACTCTAACCAAGTGTTGTACTATACTTGTGTTTCCTTTGTTAGTGTGACTCTAACCAAGTGGTGTACTATACTTGTGTTTTCTTTGTTAGTGTGACTCTAACCAAGTGTTGTACTATACTTGTGTTTCCTTTGTTAGTTTGACTCTAACCAAGTGTTGTACTATACTTGTGTTTCTATTGTTAGTGTGACTCTAACCAAGTGTTGTACTATACTTGTGTTTCCTTTGTTAGTGTGACTCTAACCAAGTGTTGTACTATACTTGTGTTTCCTTTGTTAGTGTGACTCTAACAAAGTGTTGTACTATACTTGTGTTTCCTTTGTTGGTGTGACTCTAACCAAGTGTTGTACTATACTTGTGTTTCCTTTGCTAGTGTGACACTAACCAAGTGATGTACTGTACTTGTGTTTCCTTTGTTAGTGTGACTCTAACCAAGTGTTGTACTATACTTGTGTTTCCTTTGTTAGTGTTACTCTAACCAAGTGTTGTACTATACTTGTGTTTCCTTTGTTAGTGTGAATCTAACCAAGTGTTGTACTTTACTTGTGTTTCCTTTGTTAGTCTGACTCTAACCAATTATTGTACTATACTTGTGTTTCCTTTGTTAGTGTGACTCTAACCAAGTGTTGTTCTATACTTGTGTTTCCTTTGTTAGTGTGACTCTTACCAAGTGTTGTACTATACTTGTATTTCCTTTGTTAGTGTGACTCTAACCAAGTGTTGTACTATACTTGTGTTTCCTTTGTTAGTGTGACTCTAACCATGTGTTTAACTATAATTGTGTTTCCTTTGTTAGTGTGACTCTAACCAAGTGTTGTACTATACTTGTGTTTCCTTTGTTAGTGTGACTCTAAACAAATATAGTACTATACGTGTGTTTCCTCTGTTATTGTGACTCTAACCAAGTATTGTACTATACTTGTGTTTCCTTTGTTAGTTTGAATCTAACCAAGTGTTGTACTATACTTGTGTTTCTTTTGTTAGTTTGACTCTAACCAAGTGTTGTACTATACTTGTGTTTCCTTTGATAGCGACTCTAACCAAGTGTTGTACTATACTTGTGTTTCCTTTGTTTGACTGACTCTAACCAAGTATTGTACTATACTTGTGTTTCCTTTGTTAGTGTGACTCTAACCATGTGTTTAACTATAATTGTGTTTCCTTTGTTAGTGTGACTCTAACCAAGTGTTGTACTATACTTGTGTTTCCTTTGTTAGTGTGACTCTAAACAAGTATAGTACTATACGTGTGTTTCCTCTGTTATTGTGACTCTAACCAAGTATTGTACTATACTTGTGTTTCCTTTGTTAGTTTGAATCTAACCAAGTGTTGTACTATACTTGTGTTTCTTTTGTTAGTTTGACTCTAACCAAGTGTTGTACTATACTTGTGTTTCCTTTGATAGCGACTCTAACCAAGTGTTGTACTATACTTGTGATTCCTTTGTTTGACTGACTCTAACCAAGTATTGTACTATACTTGTGTTTCCTTTGTTAGTGTGACTCTTACCAAGTGTTGTACTATACTTGTGTTTCCTTTGTTAGTGTGACTCTAGCCAAGTGGTGTACTATACGTGTGTTTTCTTTGTTAGTTTGACTCTAACCAAGTGTTGTACTATACTTGTGTTTCTTTTGTTAGTGTGACTCTAACCATGTTTTGAACTATACTTGTGTTTCCTTTGTTAGTGTGACTCTAACCAAGTGTTGTACTATACTTGTGTTTACTTTGTTAGTGTGACTCTAACCAAGTATTGTACTATACTTGTGTTTTCTTTGTTAGTGTTACTCTAACAAAGTGTTGTACTATACTTGTGTTTCCTTTGTTAGTGTGACTCTAACCAAGTGTTGTACTATACTTGTGTTTCCTTTGTTAGTGTGACTCTAACCAAGTGTTGTACTATACTTGTGTTTCCTTTGTTAGTGTGACTCTAACCAAGTGGTGTACTATACTTGTGTTTTCTTTGTTAGTGTGACTCTAACCAAGTGTTGTACTATACTTGTGTTTCCTTTGTTAGTTTGACTCTAACCAAGTGTTGTACTATACTTGTGTTTCTATTGTTAGTGTGACTCTAACCAAGTGTTGTACTATACTTGTGTTTCCTTTGTTAGTGTGACTCTAACCAAGTGTTGTACTATACTTGTGTTTCCTTTGTTAGTGTGACTCTAACAAAGTGTTGTACTATACTTGTGTTTCCTTTGTTGGTGTGACTCTAACCAAGTGTTGTACTATACTTGTGTTTCCTTTGCTAGTGTGACACTAACCAAGTGATGTACTGTACTTGTGTTTCCTTTGTTAGTGTGACTCTAACCAAGTGTTGTACTATACTTGTGTTTCCTTTGTTAGTGTTACTCTAACCAAGTGTTGTACTATACTTGTGTTTCCTTTGTTAGTGTGAATCTAACCAAGTGTTGTACTTTACTTGTGTTTCCTTTGTTAGTCTGACTCTAACCAATTATTGTACTATACTTGTGTTTCCTTTGTTAGTGTGACTCTAACCAAGTGTTGTTCTATACTTGTGTTTCCTTTGTTAGTGTGACTCTTACCAAGTGTTGTACTATACTTGTATTTCCTTTGTTAGTGTGACTCTAACCAAGTGTTGTACTATACTTGTGTTTCCTTTGTTAGTGTGACTCTAACCATGTGTTTAACTATAATTGTGTTTCCTTTGTTAGTGTGACTCTAACCAAGTGTTGTACTATACTTGTGTTTCCTTTGTTAGTGTGACTCTAAACAAGTATAGTACTATACGTGTGTTTCCTCTGTTATTGTGACTCTAACCAAGTATTGTACTATACTTGTGTTTCTGTTGTTAGTTTGAATCTAACCAAGTGTTGTACTATACTTGTGTTTCTTTTGTTAGTTTGACTCTAACCAAGTGTTGTACTATACTTGTGTTTCCTTTGATAGCGACTCTAACCAAGTGTTGTACTATACTTGTGTTTCCTTTGTTTGACTGACTCTAACCAAGTATTGTACTATACTTGTGTTTCCTTTGTTAGTGTGACTCTAACCAAGTGTTGTACTATACTTGTGTTTCCTTTGTTAGACTGACTCTAACCAAGTGTTGTACTATACTTGTGTTTACTTTGTTAGTGTGACTCTAACCAAGTATTGTACTATACTTGTGTTTTCTTTGTTAGTGTTACTCTAACAAAGTGTTGTACTATACTTGTGTTTCCTTTGTTAGTGTGACTCTAACCAAGTGTTGTACTATACTTGTGTTTCCTTTGTTAGTGTGACTCTAACCAAGTGTTGTACTATACTTGTGTTTCCTTTGTTAGTGTGACTCTAACCAAGTGGTGTACTATACTTGTGTTTTCTTTGTTAGTGTGACTCTAACCAAGTGTTGTACTATACTTGTGTTTCCTTTGTTAGTTTGACTCTAACCAAGTGTTGTACTATACTTGTGTTTCTATTGTTAGTGTGACTCTAACCAAGTGTTGTACTATACTTGTGTTTCCTTTGTTAGTGTGACTCTAACCAAGTGTTGTACTATACTTGTGTTTCCTTTGTTAGTGTGACTCTAACAAAGTGTTGTACTATACTTGTGTTTCCTTTGTTGGTGTGACTCTAACCAAGTGTTGTACTATACTTGTGTTTCCTTTGCTAGTGTGACACTAACCAAGTGATGTACTGTACTTGTGTTTCCTTTGTTAGTGTGACTCTAACCAAGTGTTGTACTATACTTGTGTTTCCTTTGTTAGTGTTACTCTAACCAAGTGTTGTACTATACTTGTGTTTCCTTTGTTAGTGTGAATCTAACCAAGTGTTGTACTTTACTTGTGTTTCCTTTGTTAGTCTGACTCTAACCAATTATTGTACTATACTTGTGTTTCCTTTGTTAGTGTGACTCTAACCAAGTGTTGTTCTATACTTGTGTTTCCTTTGTTAGTGTGACTCTTACCAAGTGTTGTACTATACTTGTATTTCCTTTGTTAGTGTGACTCTAACCAAGTGTTGTACTATACTTGTGTTTCCTTTGTTAGTGTGACTCTAACCATGTGTTTAACTATAATTGTGTTTCCTTTGTTAGTGTGACTCTAACCAAGTGTTGTACTATACTTGTGTTTCCTTTGTTAGTGTGACTCTAAACAAGTATAGTACTATACGTGTGTTTCCTCTGTTATTGTGACTCTAACCAAGTATTGTACTATACTTGTGTTTCCTTTGTTAGTTTGAATCTAACCAAGTGTTGTACTATACTTGTGTTTCTTTTGTTAGTTTGACTCTAACCAAGTGTTGTACTATACTTGTGTTTCCTTTGATAGCGACTCTAACCAAGTGTTGTACTATACTTGTGTTTCCTTTGTTTGACTGACTCTAACCAAGTATTGTACTATACTTGTGTTTCCTTTGTTAGTGTGACTCTAACCAAGTGTTGTACTATACTTGTGTTTCCTTTGTTAGACTGACTCTAACCAAGTGTTGTACTATACTTGTTTTTCCTTTGTTAGTGTGACTCTAACCAAGTATTATACTATACTTGTGTTTCCTTTGTTAGTGTGACTCTAACCAAGTGTTGTACTATACTTGTGTTTCCTTTCTTAGTGTGACTCTAACCAAGTATTGTACTATACTTGTGTTTCCTTTGTTAGTGTGACTCTAACCAAGTGTTGTACTATACTTGTGTTTCCTTTGTTAGTGTGACTCTAACCAAGTGTTGTACTATACTTGTGTTTCCTTTGTTAGTGTGACTCTAACCAAGTGTTGTACTATACTTGTGTTTCCTTTGTAAGTGTGACTCTAACAATGTGTTGAACTATACTTGTGTTTCCTTTGTTAGTGTGACTCTAACCAAGAGGTGTTCTATATTTGTGTTTTCTTTCTTGGTGTGACTCTTACCAAGTGTTGTACTATACTTGTATTTCCTTTGTTAGTGTGACTCTAGCCAAGTGGTGTACTATACGTGTGTTTTCTTTGTTAGTTTGACTCTAACCAAGTGTTGTACTATACTTGTGTTTCCTTTGTTGGTGTGACTCTAACCAAGTGTTGTACTATACTTGTGTTTCCTTTGTTAGTGTGACACTAACGAAGTGATGTACTGTACTTGTGTTTCCTTTGTTAGTGTGACTCTAACCAAGTGTTGTACTATACTTGTGTTTCCTTTGTTAGTGTTACTCTAACCAAGTGTTGTACTATACTTGTGTTTCCTTTGTTAGTGTGAATCTAACCAAGTGTTGTACTTTACTTGTGTTTCCTTTGTTAGTCTGACTCTAACCAAGTGTTGTACTATACTTGTGTTTCCTTTGTTAGTGTGAATCTAACCAAGTGTTGTTCTATACTTGTGTTTCCTTTGTTAGTGTGACTCTTACCAAGTGTTGTACTATACTTGTATTTCCTTTGTTAGTGTGACTCTAGCCAAGTGGTGTACTATACGTGTGTTTCCTTTGTTAGTTTGACTCTAACCAAGTTTTGTACTATACTTGTGTTTCCTTTGTTAGTGTGACTCTAACCAAGTGTTGTACTATACTTGTGTTTCCTTTGTTAGTGTGACTCTAACCAAGTATTGTACTATACTTGTGTTTCCTTTGTTAGTGTAACTCTAACCAAATGTTGTACTATACTTGTGTTTCCTTTGTTAGTGTGACTCTAACCAAGTATTGTACTATACTTGTGTTTCCTTTGTTAGTGTGACTCTAACCAAGTGTTGTACTATACGTGTGTTTCCTTTGTTAGTGTGACTCTAACTAAGTGTTGTACTATACTTGTGTTTCCTTTGTTAGTGTGACTCTAACCAAGTGTTGTACTATACTTGTGTTTCCTTTGTTAGTGTGACTCTAAACAAATGATGTACTATACTTGTGTTTCCTTTGTTAGTGTGACTCTAACCAAGTGTTGTACTATACTTGTGTTTCCTTTGTTAGTGTGACTCTAACCAAGTTTTGTACTATACTTGTGTTTCCTTTGTTAGTGTGACTCTAACCAAGTGTTGTACTATACTTGTGTTTCCTTTGTTAGTGTGACTCTAACCAAGTGTTGTACTATACTTGTGTTTCCTTTGTTAGTGTGACTCTAACCAAGTGTTGTACTATACTTGTGTTTCCTTTGTTAGTGTGACTCTAACCAAGTGTTGTACTATACTTGTGTTTCCTTTGTTAGTGTGACTCTAACCAAGTGTTGTACTATACTTGTGTTTCCTTTGTTAGTGTGACTCTAACCAAGTGTTGTACTATACTTGTGTTTCCTTTGTTAGTGTGACTCTAACCAAGTGTTGTACTATACTTGTGTTTCCTTTGTTAGTGTGACTCTAACCAAGTGTTGTACTATACTTGTGTTTCCTTTGTTAGTGTGACTCTAACCAAGTGATGTACTATACTTGTGTTTCCTTTGTTAGTGTGACTCTAACCAAGTGTTGTACTATACTTGTGTTTCCTTTGTTAGTGTTACTCTAACCAAGTGTTGTACTATACTTGTGTTTCCTTTGTTAGTGTGACTCTAACCAAGTGTTGTACTATACTTGTGTTTCCTTTGTTAGTGTGACTCTAACCAAGTGTTGAACTATACTTGTGTTTCCTTTGTTAGTTTGACTCTAACCAAGTGTGGTACTATACTTGTGTTTCCTTTGTTAGTGTGACTCTAACCAAGTGTTGTTCTATACTTGTGTTTCCTTTGTTAGTGTGACTCTTACCAAGTGTTGTACTATACTTGTGTTTCCTTTGTTAGTGTGACTCTAACCAAGTGGTGTACTATACGTGTGTTTCCTTTGTTAGTGTGACTCTAACCAAGTGTTGTACTATACTTGTGTTTCCTTTGTTAGTGTGACTCTAACCAAGTGTTGTACTATACTTGTGTTTCCTTTGTTAGTGTGACTCTAACCAAGTATTGTACTATACTTGTGTTTCCTTTGTTAGTGTGACTCTAACCAAGTGTTGTACTATACTTGTGTTTCCTTTGTTAGTGTGACTCTAACCAAGTATTGTACTATACTTGTGTTTTCTTTGTTAGTGTGACTCTAACCAAGTGTTGTACTATACGTGTGTTTCCTTTGTTAGTGTGACTCTAACTAAGTGTTGTACTATACTTGTGTTTCCTTTGTTAGTGTGACTCTAACCAAGTGTTGTACTATACTTGTGTTTCCTTTGTTAGTGTGACTCTAACCAAATGCTGTACTATACTTGTGTTTCCTTTGTTAGTGTGACTCTAACCAAGTGTTGTACTATACTTGTGTTTCCTTTGTTAGTGTGACTCTAACAAAGTGTTTTACTATACTTCTGTTTCCTTTGTTAGTGTCACTCTAACCAAGTGTTGTACTATACTTGTGTTTCCTTTGTTTGACTGACTCTAACCAAGTGTTGTACTATACTTGTTTTTCCTTTGTTAGTGTGACTCTTACCAAATATTATACTATACTTGTGTTTCCTTTGTTAGTGTGACTCTAACCAAGTGTTGTACTATACTTGTGTTTCCTTTGTTAGTGTGACTCTAACCAAGTGTTGTACTATACTTGTGTTTCCTTTGTTAGTGTGGGTCTAACCATGTGTTGAACTATACTTGTGTTTCCTTTGTTAGTGTGACTCTAACCAAGTGTTGTACTATACTTGTGTTTCCTTTGTTAGTGTGACTCTAAACAAGTGTAGTACTATACGTGTGTTTCCTCTGTTATTGTGACTCTAACCAAGTATTGTACTATACTTGTGTTTCCTTTGTTAGTTTGAATCTAACCAAGTGTTGTACTATACTTGTGTTTACTTTGTTAGTTTGACTCTAACCAAGTGTTGTACTATACTTGTGTTTCCTTTGTTAGTGACTCTAACCAAGTGTTGTACTATACTTGTGTTTCCTTTGTTTGACTGACTCTAACCAAGTGTTGTACTATACCTGTGTTTCCTTTGTTAGTGTGACTCTAACCAAGTGTTGTACTATACTTGTGTTTCCTTTGTTAGTGTGACTCTAACCAAGTGTTGTACTATACTTGTGTTTCCTTTGTTAGTGTGACTCTAACCAAGTATTGTACTATATATGTGTTTCCTTTGTTAGTGTGACTCTAACCAAGTGTTGTTCTATACTTGTGTTTTTTCTTTGTTAGTGTGACTCTTACCAAGTGTTGTACTATACTTGTGTTTCCTTTGTTATTGTGACTCTAACCAAGTGGTGTACTATACGTGTGTTTCCTTTGTTAGTTTGACTCTAACCAAGTGTTGTACTATACTTGTGTTTCCTTTTTAGTGTGACTCTAACCAAGTGTTGTACTATACTTGTGTTTCCTTTGTTAGTGTGACTCTAACCAAGTATTGTACTATACTTGTGTTTCCTTTGTTAGTGTGACTCTAACCAAGTGTTGTACTATACTTGTGTTTTCTTTGTTCGTGTGACTCTAACCAAGTGTTGTACTATACTTGTGTTTCCTTTGTTTGTGTGACATAACCAAGTCGTGTACTATACTTGTGTTTCCTTTGTTAGTGTGACTCTAACCAAGTGTTGTACTATACTTGTGTTTCCTTTGTTAGTGTGACTCTAACCAAGTGTTGTACTATACTTGTGTTTCCTTTCTTAGTGTGACTCTAACCAAGTGTTGTACTATACTTGTGTTTCCTTTGTTAGTGTGACTCTAACCAAGTGTTGTACTATACTTGTGTTTCCTTTGTTAGTGTGACTCTAACCAAGTGTTGTACTATACTTGTGTTTCCTTTGTTAGTGTGACTCTAACCAAGTATTGTACTATACTTGTGTTTCCTTTGTTAGTGTGACTCTAACCAAGTGTTGTACTATACTTGTGTTTCCTTTGTTAGTGTGACTCTAACCAAGTATTGTACTATATATGTGTTTCCTTTGTTAGTGTGACTCTAACCAAGTGTTGTTCTATACTTGTGTTTTTTCTTTGTTAGTGTGACTCTTACCAAGTGTTGTACTATACTTGTGTTTCCTTTGTTAGTGTGACTCTAACCAAGTGGTGTACTATACGTGTGTTTCCTTTGTTAGTTTGACTCTAACCAAGTGTTGTACTATACTTGTGTTTCCTTTTTAGTGTTACTCTAACAAAGTGTTGTACTATACTTGTGTTTCCTTTGTTAGTGTGACTCTAACCAAGTATTGTACTATACTTGAGTTTCCTTTGTTAGTGTGACTCTAAACAAGTGTTGTACTATACTTGTGTTTACTTTGTTAGTGTGACTCTAACCAAGTGTTCTACTATACTTGTGTTTCCTTTGTTAGTGTGACTCTAACCAAGTGTTGTACTATACTTGTGTTTCCTTTGTTAGTGTGACTCTAACTAAGTGTTCTACTATACTTGTGTTTCCTTTGTTAGTGTGACTCTAACCAAGTATTGTACTATACTTCTGTTTCCTTTGTTAGTGTGACTCTAACCAAGTGTTGTACTATACTTGTGTTTCCTTTGTTTGACTGACTCTAACCAAGTGTTGTACTATACTTGTTTTTCCTTTGTTAGTGTGACTCTAACGAAGTATTGTATTATTCTTGTGTTTCCTTTGTTAGTGTGACTCTAACCAAGTGTTGTACTATACTTGTGTTTCCTTTGTTAGTGTTACTCTAACCAAGTGTTGTACTATACTTGTGTTTCCTTTGTTAGTGTGACTCTTACCAAGTGTTGTACTATACTTGTGTTTCCTTTGTTAGTGTGACTCTAACCAAGTGTTGTACTATACTTGTGTTTACTTTGTTAGTGTGACTCTAACCAAGTTTTGTACTATACTTGTGTTTCCTTTGTTAGTGTGACTCTAACCAAGTGTTGTACTATACTTGTGTTTCCTTTGTTTGACTGACTCTAACGAAGTGTTGTACTATACTTGTGTTTCCTTTGTTAGTTTGACACTAACCAAGTGTTGTACTATACTTGTGTTTCCTTTGTTAGTGACTCTAACCAGGTGTTGTACTATACTTGTGTTTCCTTTGTTTGACTGACTCTAACCAAGTGTTGTACTATACCTGTGTTTCCTTTGTTTGTGTGACATAACCAAGTCGTGTACTATACTTGTGTTTCCTTTGTTAGTGTGACTCTAACCAAGTGTTGTACTATACTTGTGTTTCCTTTGTTAGTGTGACTCTAACCAAGTGTTGTACTATACTTGTGTTTCCTTTCTTAGTGTGACTCTAACCAAGTGTTGTACTATACTTGTGTTTCCTTTGTTAGTGTGACTCTAACCAAGTGTTGTACTATACTTGTGTTTCCTTTGTTAGTGTGACTCTAACCAAGTATTGTACTATACTTGTGTTTCCTTTGTTAGTGTGACTCTAACCAAGTGTTGTACTATACTTGTGTTTCCTTTGTTAGTGTGACTCTAACCAAGTATTGTACTATATATGTGTTTCCTTTGTTAGTGTGACTCTAACCAAGTGTTGTTCTATACTTGTGTTTTTTCTTTGTTAGTGTGACTCTTACCAAGTGTTGTACTATACTTGTGTTTCCTTTGTTAGTGTGACTCTAACCAAGTGGTGTACTATACGTGTGTTTCCTTTGTTAGTTTGACTCTAACCAAGTGTTGTACTATACTTGTGTTTCCTTTTTAGTGTTACTCTAACAAAGTGTTGTACTATACTTGTGTTTCCTTTGTTAGTGTGACTCTAACCAAGTATTGTACTATACTTGAGTTTCCTTTGTTAGTGTGACTCTAAACAAGTGTTGTACTATACTTGTGTTTACTTTGTTAGTGTGACTCTAACCAAGTGTTCTACTATACTTGTGTTTCCTTTGTTAGTGTGACTCTAACCAAGTGTTGTACTATACTTGTGTTTCCTTTGTTAGTGTGACTCTAACCAAGTGTTCTACTATACTTGTGTTTCCTTTGTTAGTGTGACTCTAACCAAGTATTGTACTATACTTGTGTTTCCTTTGTTAGTGTGACTCTTACCAGGTGTTGTACTATACTTGTGTTTCCTTTGTTAGTGTGACTCTAACCAAGTGTTGTACTATACTTGTGTTTACTTTGTTAGTGTGACTCTAACCAAGTTTTGTACTATACTTGTGTTTCCTTTGTTAGTGTGACTCTAACCAAGTGTTGTACTATACTTGTGTTTCCTTTGTTTGACTGACTCTAACGAAGTGTTGTACTATACTTGTGTTTCCTTTGTTAGTTTGACACTAACCAAGTGTTGTACTATACTTGTGTTTCCTTTGTTAGTGACTCTAACCAGGTGTTGAACTATACTTGTGTTTCCTTTGTTTGACTGACTCTAACCAAGTGTTGTACTATACCTGTGTTTCCTTTGTTAGTGTGACTCTAACCAAGTGTTGTACTATACTTGTGTTTCCTTTGTTAGTGTGACTCTAACCAAGTGTTGTACTATACTTGTGTTTCCTTTGTTAGTGTGACTCTAACCAAGTATTGTACTATATATGTGTTTCCTTTGTTAGTGTGACTCTAACCAAGTGTTGTTCTATACTTGTGTTTTTTCTTTGTTAGTGTGACTCTTACCAAGTGTTGTACTATACTTGTGTTTCCTTTGTTAGTGTGACTCTAACCAAATGCTGTACTATACTTGTGTTTCCTTTGTTAGTGTGACTCTAACCAAGTGTTGTACTATACTTGTGTTTCCTTTGTTAGTGTGACTCTAACAAAGTGTTTTACTATACTTCTGTTTCCTTTGTTACTGTCACTCTAACCAAGTGTTGTACTATACTTGTGTTTCCTTTGTTAGTGTGACTCTAACCAAGTATTGTACTATACTTGTGTTTCCTTTGTTAGTGTGACTCTAACCAAGTGTTGTACTATACTTGTGTTTCCTTTGTTAGTGTGACTCTAACCAAGTATTGTACTATACTTGTGTTTTCTTTGTTAGTGTGACTCTAACCAAGTGTTGTACTATACGTGTGTTTCCTTTGTTAGTGTGACTCTAACTAAGTGTTGTACTATACTTGTGTTTCCTTTGTTAGTGTGACTCTAACCAAGTGTTGTACTATACTTGTGTTTCCTTTGTTAGTGTGACTCTAACCAAATGCTGTACTATACTTGTGTTTCCTTTGTTAGTGTGACTCTCACCAAGTGTTGTACTATACTTGTGTTTCCTTTGTTAGTGTGACTCTAACAAAGTGTTTTACTATACTTCTGTTTCCATTGTTAGTGTCACTCTAACCAAGTGTTGTACTATACTTGTGTTTCCTTTGTTTGACTGACTCTAACCAAGTGTTGTACTATACTTGTTTTTCCTTTGTTAGTGTGACTCTTACCAAATATTATACTATACTTGTGTTTCCTTTGTTAGTGTGACTCTAACCAAGTGTTGTACTATACTTGTGTTTCCTTTGTTAGTGTGACTCTAACCAAGTGTTGTACTATACTTGTGTTTCCTTTGTTAGTGTGGGTCTAACCATGTGTTGAACTATACTTGTGTTTCCTTTGTTAGTGTGACTCTAACCAAGTGTTGTACTATACTTGTGTTTCCTTTGTTAGTGTGACTCTAAACAAGTGTAGTACTATACGTGTGTTTCCTCTGTTATTGTGACTCTAACCAAGTATTGTACTATACTTGTGTTTCCTTTGTTAGTTTGAATCTAACCAAGTGTTGTACTATACTTGTGTTTACTTTGTTAGTTTGACTCTAACCAAGTGTTGTACTATACTTGTGTTTCCTTTGTTAGTGACTCTAACCAAGTGTTGTACTATACTTGTGTTTCCTTTGTTTGACTGACTCTAACCAAGTGTTGTACTATACCTGTGTTTCCTTTGTTAGTGTGACTCTAACCAAGTGTTGTACTATACTTGTGTTTCCTTTGTTAGTGTGACTCTAACCAAGTGTTGTACTATACTTGTGTTTCCTTTGTTAGTGTGACTCTAACCAAGTATTGTACTATATATGTGTTTCCTTTGTTAGTGTGACTCTAACCAAGTGTTGTTCTATACTTGTGTTTTTTCTTTGTTAGTGTGACTCTTACCAAGTGTTGTACTATACTTGTGTTTCCTTTGTTATTGTGACTCTAACCAAGTGGTGTACTATACGTGTGTTTCCTTTGTTAGTTTGACTCTAACCAAGTGTTGTACTATACTTGTGTTTCCTTTTTAGTGTGACTCTAACCAAGTGTTGTACTATACTTGTGTTTCCTTTGTTAGTGTGACTCTAACCAAGTATTGTACTATACTTGTGTTTCCTTTGTTAGTGTGACTCTAACCAAGTGTTGTACTATACTTGTGTTTCCTTTGTTCGTGTGACTCTAACCAAGTGTTGTACTATACTTGTGTTTCCTTTGTTTGTGTGACATAACCAAGTCGTGTACTATACTTGTGTTTCCTTTGTTAGTGTGACTCTAACCAAGTGTTGTACTATACTTGTGTTTCCTTTGTTAGTGTGACTCTAACCAAGTGTTGTACTATACTTGTGTTTCCTTTCTTAGTGTGACTCTAACCAAGTGTTGTACTATACTTGTGTTTCCTTTCTTAGTGTGACTCTAACCAAGTGTTGTACTATACTTGTGTTTCCTTTGTTAGTGTGACTCTAACCAAGTGTTGTACTATACTTGTGTTTCCTTTGTTAGTGTGACTCTAACCAAGTGTTGTACTATACTTGTGTTTCCTTTGTTAGTGTGACTCTAACCACGTGTTGTACTATACTTGTGTTTCCTTTGTTAGTGTGACTCTAACCAAGTGTTGTACTATACTTGTGTTTCCTTTGTTAGTGTGACTCTAACCAAGTATTGTACTATATATGTGTTTCCTTTGTTAGTGTGACTCTAACCAAGTGTTGTTCTATACTTGTGTTTTTTCTTTGTTAGTGTGACTCTTACCAAGTGTTGTACTATACTTGTGTTTCCTTTGTTAGTGTGATTCTAACCAAGTGGTGTACTATACGTGTGTTTCCTTTGTTAGTTTGACTCTAACCAAGTGTTGTACTATACTTGTGTTTCCTTTTTAGTGTTACTCTAACCAAGTGTTGTACTATACTTGTGTTTCCTTTGTTAGTGTGACTCTAACCAAGTATTGTACTATACTTGAGTTTCCTTTGTTAGTGTGACTCTAAACAAGTGTTGTACTATACTTGTGTTTCCTTTGTTAGTGTGACTCTAACCAAGTGTTCTACTATACTTGTGTTTCCTTTTTTAGTGTGACTCTAACCAAGTGTTGTACTATACTTGTGTTTCCTTTGTTAGTGTGACTCTAACCAAGTGTTCTACTATACTTGTGTTTCCTTTGTTAGTGTGACTCTAACCAAGTATTGTACTATACTTCTGTTTCCTTTGTTAGTGTGACTCTAACCAAGTGTTGTACTATACTTGTGTTTCCTTTGTTTGACTGACTCTAACCAAGTGTTGTACTATACTTGTTTTTCCTTTGTTAGTGTGACTCTAACGAAGTATTGTATTATTCTTGTGTTTCCTTTGTTAGTGTGACTCTAACCAAGTGTTGTACTATACTTGTGTTTCCTTTGTTAGTGTTACTCTAACCAAGTGTTGTACTATACTTGTGTTTCCTTTGTTAGTGTGACTCTTACCAAGTGTTGTACTATACTTGTGTTTCCTTTGTTAGTGTGACTCTAACCAAGTGTTGTACTATACTTGTGTTTACTTTGTTAGTGTGACTCTAACCAAGTTTTGTACTATACTTGTGTTTCCTTTGTTAGTGTGACTCTAACCAAGTGTTGTACTATACTTGTGTTTCCTTTGTTTGACTGACTCTAACCAAGTTTTGTACTATACTTGTGTTTCCTTTGTTAGTGTGACTCTAACCAAGTGTTGTACTATACTTGTGTTTCCTTTGTTTGACTGACTCTAACCAAGTGTTGTACTATACTTGTGTTTCCTTTGTTTGACTGACTCTAACCAAGTGTTGTACTATACTTGTGTTTCCTTTGTTTGACTGACTCTAACGAAGTGTTGTACTATACGTGTGTTTCCTTTGTTAGTGTTACTCTAACCAAGTGTTGTACTATACTTGTGTTTCCTTTGTTAGTTTGACACTAACCACGTGTTGTACTATACTTGTGTTTCCTTTGTTAGTGACTCTAACCAGGTGTTGTACTATACTTGTGTTTCCTTTGTTTGACTGACTCTAACCAAGTGTTGTACTATACCTGTGTTTCCTTTGTTAGTGTGACTCTAACCAAGTGTTGTACTATACTTGTGTTTCCTTTGTTAGTGTGACTCTAACCAAGTGTTGTACTATACTTGTGTTTCCTTTGTTAGTGTGACTCTAACCAAGTGTTGTACTATACTTGTGTTTCCTTTGTTAGTGTGACTCTAACCAAGTATTGTACTATATATGTGTTTCCTTTGTTAGTGTGACTCTAACCAAGTGTTGTTCTATACTTGTGTTTTTTCTTTGTTAGTGTGACTCTTACCAAGTGTTGTACTATACTTGTGTTTCCTTTGTTATTGTGACTCTAACCAAGTGGTGTACTATACGTGTGTTTCCTTTGTTAGTTTGACTCTAACCAAGTGTTGTACTATACTTGTGTTTCCTTTTTAGTGTGACTCTAACCAAGTGTTGTACTATACTTGTGTTTCCTTTGTTAGTGTGACTCTAACCAAGTATTGTACTATACTTGTGTTTCCTTTGTTAGTGTGACTCTAACCAAGTGTTGTACTATACTTGTGTTTCCTTTGTTCGTGTGACTCTAACCAAGTGTTGTACTATACTTGTGTTTCCTTTGTTTGTGTGACATAACCAAGTCGTGTACTATACTTGTGTTTCCTTTGTTAGTGTGACTCTAACCAAGTGTTGTACTATACTTGTGTTTCCTTTGTTAGTGTGACTCTAACCAAGTGTTGTACTATACTTGTGTTTCCTTTCTTAGTGTGACTCTAACCAAGTGTTGTACTATACTTGTGTTTCCTTTGTTAGTGTGACTCTAACCAAGTGTTGTACTATACTTGTGTTTCCTTTGTTAGTGTGACTCTAACCAAGTGTTGTACTATACTTGTGTTTCCTTTGTTAGTGTGACTCTAACCAAGTATTGTACTATACTTGTGTTTCCTTTGTTAGTGTGACTCTAACCAAGTATTGTACTATACTTGTGTTTCCTTTGTTAGTGTGACTCTAACCAAGTGTTGTACTATACTTTTTTTCCTTTGTTAGTGTGACTCTAACCAAGTATTGTACTATATATGTGTTTCCTTTGTTAGTGTGACTCTAACCAAGTGTTGTTCTATACTTGTGTTTTTTCTTTGTTAGTGTGACTCTTACCAAGTGTTGTACTATACTTGTGTTTCCTTTGTTAGTGTGATTCTAACCAAGTGGTGTACTATACGTGTGTTTCCTTTGTTAGTTTGACTCTAACCAAGTGTTGTACTATACTTGTGTTTCCTTTTTAGTGTTACTCTAACAAAGTGTTGTACTATACTTGTGTTTCCTTTGTTAGTGTGACTCTAACCAAGTATTGTACTATACTTGAGTTTCCTTTGTTAGTGTGACTCTAAACAAGTGTTGTACTATACTTGTGTTTCCTTTGTTAGTGTGACTCTAACCAAGTGTTCTACTATACTTGTGTTTCCTTTTTTAGTGTGACTCTAACCAAGTGTTGTACTATACTTGTGTTTCCTTTGTTAGTGTGACTCTAACCAAGTGTTCTACTATACTTGTGTTTCCTTTGTTAGTGTGACTCTAACCAAGTATTGTACTATACTTCTGTTTCCTTTGTTAGTGTGACTCTAACCAAGTGTTGTACTATACTTGTGTTTCCTTTGTTTGACTGACTCTAACCAAGTGTTGTACTATACTTGTTTTTCCTTTGTTAGTGTGACTCTAACGAAGTATTGTATTATTCTTGTGTTTCCTTTGTTAGTGTGACTCTAACCAAGTGTTGTACTATACTTGTGTTTCCTTTGTTAGTGTTACTCTAACCAAGTGTTGTACTATACTTGTGTTTCCTTTGTTAGTGTGACTCTTACCAAGTGTTGTACTATACTTGTGTTTCCTTTGTTAGTGTGACTCTAACCAAGTGTTGTACTATACTTGTGTTTACTTTGTTAGTGTGACTCTAACCAAGTATTGTACTATATATGTGTTTCCTTTGTTAGTGTGACTCTAACCAAGTGTTGTACTATACTTGTGTTTCCTTTGTTTGACTGACTCTAACCAAGTTTTGTACTATACTTGTGTTTCCTTTGTTAGTGTGACTCTAACCAAGTGTTGTACTATACTTGTGTTTCCTTTGTTTGACTGACTCTAACCAAGTGTTGTACTATACTTGTGTTTCCTTTGTTTGACTGACTCTAACCAAGTGTTGTACTATACTTGTGTTTCCTTTGTTTGACTGACTCTAACGAAGTGTTGTACTATACGTGTGTTTCCTTTGTTAGTGTTACTCTAACCAAGTGTTGTACTATACTTGTGTTTCCTTTGTTAGTTTGACACTAACCACGTGTTGTACTATACTTGTGTTTCCTTTGTTAGTGACTCTAACCAGGTGTTGTACTATACTTGTGTTTCCTTTGTTTGACTGACTCTAACCAAGTGTTGTACTATACCTGTGTTTCCTTTGTTAGTGTGACTCTAACCAAGTGTTGTACTATACTTGTGTTTCCTTTGTTAGTGTGACTCTAACCAAGTGTTGTACTATACTTGTGTTTCCTTTGTTAGTGTGACTCTAACCAAGTATTGTACTATATATGTGTTTCCTTTGTTAGTGTGACTCTAACCAAGTGTTGTTCTATACTTGTGTTTTTTCTTTGTTAGTGTGACTCTTACCAAGTGTTGTACTATACTTGTGTTTCCTTTGTTAGTGTGACTCTAACCAAGTGGTGTACTATACTTGTGTTTCCTTTGTTAGTGTGACTCTAACCAAATGCTGTACTATACTTGTGTTTCCTTTGTTAGTGTGACTCTAACCAAGTGTTGTACTATACTTGTGTTTCCTTTGTTAGTGTGACTCTAACAAAGTGTTTTACTATACTTCTGTTTCCTTTGTTAGTGTCACTCTAACCAAGTGTTGTACTATACTTGTGTTTCCTTTGTTTGACTGACTCTAACCAAGTGTTGTACTATACTTGTTTTTCCTTTGTTAGTGTGACTCTAACCAAGTATTATACTATACTTGTGTTTCCTTTGTTAGTGTGACTCTAACCAAGTGTTGTACTATACTTGTGTTTCCTTTGTTAGTGTGACTCTAACCAAGTGTTGTACTATACTTGTGTTTCCTTTGTTAGTGTGGGTCTAACCATGTGTTGAACTATACTTGTGTTTCCTTTGTTAGTGTGACTCTAACCAAGTGTTGTACTATACTTGTGTTTCCTTTGTTAGTGTGACTCTAAACAAGTGTAGTACTATACGTGTGTTTCCTCTGTTATTGTGACTCTAACCAAGTATTGTACTATACTTGTGTTTCCTTTGTTAGTTTGAATCTAACCAAGTGTTGTACTATACTTGTGTTTACTTTGTTAGTTTGACTCTATCCAAGTGTTGTACTATACTTGTGTTTCCTTTGTTAGTGACTCTAACCAAGTGTTGTACTATACTTGTGTTTCCTTTGTTTGATTGACTCTAACCAAGTGTTGTACTATACCTGTGTTTCCTTTGTTAGTGTGACTCTAACCAAGTGTTTTACTATACTTGTGTTTCCTTTGTTAGTGTGACTCTAACCAAGTGTTGTACTATACTTGTGTTTCCTTTGTTAGTGTGACTCTAACCAAGTATTGTACTATATATGTGTTTCCTTTGTTAGTGTGACTCTAACCAAGTGTTGTTCTATACTTGTGTTTTTTCTTTGTTAGTGTGACTCTTACCAAGTGTTGTACTATACTTGTGTTTCCTTTGTTAGTGTGACTCTAACCAAGTGGTGTACTATACGTGTGTTTCCTTTGTTAGTTTGACTCTAACCAAGTGTTGTACTATACTTGTGTTTCCTTTTTAGTGTGACTCTAACCAAGTGTTGTACTATACTTGTGTTTCCTTTGTTAGTGTGACTCTAACCAAGTGTTGTACTATACTTGTGTTTCCTTTGTTCGTGTGACTCTAACCAAGTGTTGTTCTATACTTGTGTTTTTTCTTTGTTAGTGTGACTCTTACCAAGTGTTGTACTATACTTGTGTTTCCTTTGTTAGTGTGACTCTAACCAAGTGGTGTACTATACGTGTGTTTCCTTTGTTAGTTTGACTCTAACCAAGTGTTGTACTATACTTGTGTTTCCTTTTTAGTGTTACTCTAACAAAGTGTTGTACTATACTTGTGTTTCCTTTGTTAGTGTGACTCTAACCAAGTATTGTACTATACTTGAGTTTCCTTTGTTAGTGTGACTCTAAACAAGTGTAGTACTATACGTGTGTTTCCTCTGTTATTGTGACTCTAACCAAGTATTGTACTATACTTGTGTTTCCTTTTTAGTGTTACTCTAACAAAGTGTTGTACTATACTTGTGTTTCCTTTGTTAGTGTGACTCTAACCAAGTATTGTACTATACTTGAGTTTCCTTTGTTAGTGTGACTCTAACCAAGTGTTGTACTATACTTGTGTTTCCTTTGTTAGTGTGACTCTAACCAAGTGTTCTACTATACTTGTGTTTCCTTTGTTAGTGTGACTCTAACCAAGTGGTGTACTATACTTGTGTTTCCTTTGTTAGTGTGACTCTAACCAAGTGTTCTACTATACTTGTGTTTCCTTTGTTAGTGTGACTCTAACCAAGTGTTGTACTATACTTCTGTTTCCTTTGTTAGTGTGACTCTAACCAAGTATTGTACTATACTTGTGTTTCCTTTTGGTTGACTGACTCTAACCAAGTGTTGTACTATACTTGTGTTTCCTTTGTTAGTGTTACTCTAACCAAGTGCTGTACTATACTTGTGTTTCCTTTGTTAGTGTGACTCTTACCAAGTGTTGTACTATACTTGTGTTTCCTTTGTTAGATTGACTCTAACCAAGTGTTGTACTATACTTGTGTTTACTTTGTTAGTGTGACTCTAACCAAGTTTTGTACTATACTTGTGTTTCCTTTGTTAGTGTGACTCTAACCAAGTGTTGTACTATACTTGTGTTTCCTTTGTTTGACTGACTCTAACGAAGTGTTGTACTATACTTGTGTTTACTTTGTTAGTTTGACTCTAACCAAGTGTTGTACTATACTTGTGTTTCCTTTGTTAGTGACTCTAACCAAGTGTTGTACTATACTTGTGTTTCCTTTGTTTGACTGACTCTAACCAAGTGTTGTACTATACCTGTGTTTCCTTTGTTAGTGTGACTCTAACCAAGTGTTGTACTATACTTGTGTTTCCTTTGTTAGTGTGACTCTAACCAAGTGTTGTACTATACTTGTGTTTCCTTTGTTAGTGTGACTCTAACCAAGTATTGTACTATATATGTGTTTCCTTTGTTAGTGTGACTCTAACCAAGTGTTGTTCTATACTTGTGTTTTTTCTTTGTTAGTGTGACTCTTACCAAGTGTTGTACTATACTTGTGTTTCCTTTGTTAGTGTGACTCTAACCAAGTGGTGTACTATACGTGTGTTTCCTTTGTTAGTTTGACTCTAACCAAGTGTTGTACTATACTTGTGTTTCCTTTTTAGTGTGACTCTAACCAAGTGTTGTACTATACTTGTGTTTCCTTTGTTAGTGTGACTCTAACCAAGTATTGTACTATACTTGTGTTTCATTTGTTAGTGTGACTCTAACCAAGTGTTGTACTATACTTGTGTTTCCTTTGTTCGTGTGACTCTAACCAAGTGTTGTACTATACTTGTGTTTCCTTTGTTTGTGTGACATAACCAAGTCGTGTACTATACTTGTGTTTCCTTTGTTAGTGTGACTCTAACCAAGTGTTGTACTATACTTGTGTTTCCTTTGTTAGTGTGACTCTAACCAAGTATTGTACTATACTTGTGTTTCCTTTCTTAGTGTGACTCTAACCAAGTGTTGTACTATACTTGTGTTTCCTTTGTTAGTGTGACTCTAACCAAGTGTTGTACTATACTTGTGTTCCTTTGTTAGTGTGACTCTAACCAAGTGTTGTACTATACTTGTGTTTCCTTTGTTACTGTGACTCTAACCACGTGTTGTACTATACTTGTGTTTCCTTTGTTAGTGTGACTCTAACCAAGTATTGTACTATACTTCTGTTTCCTTTGTTAGTGTGACTCTAACCAAGTGTTGTACTATACTTGTGTTTCCTTTGTTAGTGTGGGTCTAACCATGTGTTGAACTATACTTGTGTTTCCTTTGTTAGTGTGACTCTAACCAAGTGTTGTACTATACTTGTGTTTCCTTTGTTAGTGTTACTCTAACCAAGTGTTGTACTATACTTGTGTTTCCTTTGTTAGTGTGACTCTTACCAAGTGTTGTACTATACTTGTGTTTCCTTTGTTAGTGTGACTCTAACCAAGTGTTGTACTATACTTGTGTTTGCTTTGTTAGTGTGACTCTAACCAAGTTTTGTACTATACTTGTGTTTCCTTTGTTAGTGTGACTCTAACCAAGTGTTGTACTATACTTGTGTTTCCTTTGTTTGATTGACTCTAACGAAGTGTTGTACTATACTTGTGTTTCCTTTGTTAGTTTGACACTAACCAAGTGTTGTACTATACTTGTGTTTCCTTTGTTAGTGACTCTAACCAGGTGTTGTACTATAATTGTGTTTCCTTTGTTTGACTGACTCTAACCAAGTGTTGTACTATACCTGTGTTTCCTTTGTTAGTGTGACTCTAACCAAGTGTTGTACTATACTTGTGTTTCCTTTGTTAGTGTGACTCTAACCAAGTGTTGTACTATACTTGTGTTTCCTTTGTTAGTGTGACTCTAACCAAGTATTGTACTATATATGTGTTTCCTTTGTTAGTGTGACTCTAACCAAGTGTTGTTCTATACTTGTGTTTTTTCTTTGTTAGTGTGACTCTTACCAAGTGTTGTACTATACTTGTGTTTCCTTTGTTAGTGTGACTCTAACCAAGTGGTGTACTATACTTGTGTTTCCTTTGTTAGTGTGACTATAACCAAATGCTGTACTATACTTGTGTTTCCTTTGTTAGTGTGACTCTAACCAAGTGTTGTACTATACTTGTGTTTCCTTTGTTAGTGTGACTCTAACAAAGTGTTTTACTATACTTCTGTTTCCTTTGTTAGTGTCACTCTAACCAAGTGTTGTACTATACTTGTGTTTCCTTTGTTAGTGTGACTCTAACCAAGTATTGTACTATACTTGTGTTTCCTTTGTTAGTGTGACTCTAACCAAGTGTTGTATTATACTTGTGTTTCCTTTGTTAGTGTGACTCTAACCAAGTATTGTACTATACTTGTGTTTCCTTTGTTAGTGTGACTCTAACCAAGTGTTGTACTATACTTGTGTTTCCTTTGTTTGACTGACTCTAACCAAGTGTTGTACTATACTTGTTTTTCCTTTGTTAGTGTGACTCTTACCAAATATTATACTATACTTGTGTTTCCTTTGTTAGTG
Source organism: Ariolimax columbianus (assembly GCA_036924085.1). Lineage (NCBI taxonomy): Eukaryota > Metazoa > Mollusca > Gastropoda > Stylommatophora > Arionidae > Ariolimax > Ariolimax columbianus. The sequence continues at coordinate 113,996,434 of JAVGWX010000005.1, forward strand.
TGACTCTAACCAAGTGTTGTACTATACTTGTGTTTCCTTTGTTAGTGTGACTCTAACCAAGTGTTGTACTATACTTGTGTTTCCTTTGTTAGTGTGGGTCTAACCATGTGTTGAACTATACTTGTGTTTCCTTTGTTAGTGTGACTCTAACCAAGTGTTGTACTATACTTGTGTTTCCTTTGTTAGTGTGACTCTAAACAAGTGTAGTACTATACGTGTGTTTCCTCTGTTATTGTGACTCTAACCAAGTATTGTACTATACTTGTGTTTCCTTTGTTAGTTTAAATCTAACCAAGTGTTGTACTATACTTGTGTTTACTTTGTTAGTTTGACTCTAACCAAGTGTTGTACTATACTTGTGTTTCCTTTGTTAGTGACTCTAACCAAGTGTTGTACTATACTTGTGTTTCCTTTGTTTGACTGACTCTAACCAAGTGTTGTACTATACCTGTGTTTCCTTTGTTAGTGTGACTCTAACCAAGTGTTGTACTATACTTGTGTTTCCTTTGTTAGTGTGACTCTAACCAAGTGTTGTACTATACTTATGTTTCCTTTGTTAGTGTGACTCTAACCAAGTATTGTACTATATATGTGTTTCCTTTGTTAGTGTGACTCTAACCAAGTGTTGTTCTATACTTGTGTTTTTTCTTTGTTAGTGTGACTCTTACCAAGTGTTGTACTATACTTGTGTTTCCTTTGTTATTGTGACTCTAACCAAGTGGTGTACTATACGTGTGTTTCCTTTGTTAGTTTGACTCTAACCAAGTGTTGTACTATACTTGTGTTTCCTTTTTAGTGTGACTCTAACCAAGTGTTGTACTATACGTGTGTTTCCTTTGTTAGTGTGACTCTAACCAAGTATTGTACTATACTTGTGTTTCCTTTGTTAGTGTGACTCTAACCAAGTGTTGTACTATACTTGTGTTTTCTTTGTTCGTGTGACTCTAACCAAGTGTTGTACTATACTTGTGTTTCCTTTGTTTGTGTGACATAACCAAGTCGTGTACTATACTTGTGTTTCCTTTGTTAGTGTGACTCTAACCAAGTGTTGTACTATACTTGTGTTTCCTTTGTTAGTGTGACTCTAACCAAGTGTTGTACTATACTTGTGTTTCCTTTCTTAGTGTGACTCTAACCAAGTGTTGTACTATACTTGTGTTTCCTTTGTTAGTGTGACTCTAACCAAGTGTTGTACTATACTTGTGTTTCCTTTGTTAGTGTGACTCTAACCAAGTGTTGTACTATACTTGTGTTTCCTTTGTTAGTGTGACTCTAACCACGTGTTGTACTATACTTGTGTTTCCTTTGTTAGTGTGACTCTAACCAAGTATTGTACTATACTTGTGTTTCCTTTGTTAGTGTGACTCTAACCAAGTGTTGTACTATACTTGTGTTTCCTTTGTTAGTGTGACTCTAACCAAGTATTGTACTATATATGTGTTTCCTTTGTTAGTGTGACTCTAACCAAGTGTTGTTCTATACTTGTGTTTTTTCTTTGTTAGTGTGACTCTTACCAAGTGTTGTACTATACTTGTGTTTCCTTTGTTAGTGTGATTCTAACCAAGTGGTGTACTATACGTGTGTTTCTTTTGTTAGTTTGACTCTAACCAAGTGTTGTACTATACTTGTGTTTCCTTTTTAGTGTTACTCTAACAAAGTGTTGTACTATACTTGTGTTTCCTTTGTTAGTGTGACTCTAACCAAGTATTGTACTATACTTGAGTTTCCTTTGTTAGTGTGACTCTAAACAAGTGTTGTACTATACTTGTGTTACCTTTGTTAGTGTGACTCTAACCAAGTGTTCTACTATACTTGTGTTTCCTTTGTTAGTGTGACTCTAACCAAGTGTTGTACTATACTTGTGTTTCCTTTGTTAGTGTGACTCTAACCAAGTGTTCTACTATACTTGTGTTTCCTTTGTTAGTGTGACTCTAACCAAGTATTGTACTATACTTCTGTTTCCTTTGTTAGTGTGACTCTAACCAAGTGTTGTACTATACTTGTGTTTCCTTTGTTTGACTGACTCTAACCAAGTGTTGTACTATACTTGTTTTTCCTTTGTTAGTGTGACTCTAACGAAGTATTGTATTATTCTTGTGTTTCCTTTGTTAGTGTGACTCTAACCAAGTGTTGTACTATACTTGTGTTTCCTTTGTTAGTGTTACTCTAACCAAGTGTTGTACTATACTTGTGTTTCCTTTGTTAGTGTGACTCTTACCAAGTGTTGTACTATACTTGTGTTTCCTTTGTTAGTGTGACTCTAACCAAGTGTTGTACTATACTTGTGTTTACTTTGTTAGTGTGACTCTAACCAAGTTTTGTACTATACTTGTGTTTCCTTTGTTAGTGTGACTCTAACCAAGTGTTGTACTATACTTGTGTTTCCTTTGTTTGACTGACTCTAACGAAGTGTTGTACTATACTTGTGTTTCCTTTGTTAGTTTGACACTAACCAAGTGTTGTACTATACTTGTGTTTCCTTTGTTAGTGACTCTAACCAGGTGTTGTACTATACTTGTGTTTCCTTTGTTTGACTGACTCTAACCAAGTGTTGTACTATACCTGTGTTTCCTTTGTTAGTGTGACTCTAACCAAGTGTTGTACTATACTTGTGTTTCCTTTGTTAGTGTGACTCTAACCAAGAGTTGTTCTATACTTGTGTTTCCTTTGTTAGTGTGACTCTAACCAAGTATTGTACTATATATGTGTTTCCTTTGTTAGTGTGACTCTAACCAAGTGTTGTTCTATACTTGTGTTTTTTCTTTGTTAGTGTGACTCTTACCAAGTGTTGTACTATACTTGTGTTTCCTTTGTTAGTGTGACTCTAACCAAGTGGTGTACTATACTTGTGTTTCCTTTGTTAGTGTGACTCTAACCAAATGCTGTACTATACTTGTGTTTCCTTTGTTAGTGTGACTCTAACCAAGTGTTGTACTATACTTGTGTTTCCTTTGTTAGTGTGACTCTAACAAAGTGTTTTACTATACTTCTGTTTCCTTTGTTAGTGTCACTCTAACCAAGTGTTGTACTATACTTGTGTTTCCTTTGTTTGACTGACTCTAACCAAGTGTTGTACTATACTTGTTTTTCCTTTGTTAGTGTGACTCTAACCAAGTATTATACTATACTTGTGTTTCCTTTGTTAGTGTGACTCTAACCAAGTGTTGTACTATACTTGTGTTTCCTTTGTTAGTGTGACTCTAACCAAGTGTTGTACTATACTTGTGTTTCCTTTGTTAGTGTGGGTCTAACCATGTGTTGAACTATACTTGTGTTTCCTTTGTTAGTGTGACTCTAACCAAGTGTTGTACTATACTTGTGTTTCCTTTGTTAGTGTGACTCTAAACAAGTGTAGTACTATACGTGTGTTTCCTCTGTTATTGGGACTCTAACCAAGTATTGTACTATACTTGTGTTTCCTTTGTTAGTTTGAATCTAACCAAGTGTTGTACTATACTTGTGTTTACTTTGTTAGTTTGACTCTATCCAAGTGTTGTACTATACTTGTGTTTCCTTTGTTAGTGACTCTAACCAAGTGTTGTACTATACTTGTGTTTCCTTTGTTTGACTGACTCTAACCAAGTGTTGTACTATACCTGTGTTTCCTTTGTTAGTGTGACTCTAACCAAGTGTTTTACTATACTTGTGTTTCCTTTGTTAGTGTGACTCTAACCAAGTGTTGTACTATACTTGTGTTTCCTTTGTTAGTGTGACTCTAACCAAGTATTGTACTATATATGTGTTTCCTTTGTTAGTGTGACTCTAACCAAGTGTTGTTCTATACTTGTGTTTTTTCTTTGTTAGTGTGACTCTTACCAAGTGTTGTACTATACTTGTGTTTCCTTTGTTAGTGTGACTCTAACCAAGTGGTGTACTATACGTGTGTTTCCTTTGTTAGTTTGACTCTAACCAAGTGTTGTACTATACTTGTGTTTCCTTTTTAGTGTGACTCTAACCAAGTGTTGTACTATACTTGTGTTTCCTTTGTTAGTGTGACTCTAACCAAGTATTGTACTATACTTGTGTTTCCTTTGTTAGTGTGACTCTAACCAAGTGTTGTACTATACTTGTGTTTCCTTTGTTCGTGTGACTCTAACCAAGTGTTGTTCTATACTTGTGTTTTTTCTTTGTTAGTGTGACTCTTACCAAGTGTTGTACTATACTTGTGTTTCCTTTGTTAGTGTGACTCTAACCAAGTGGTGTACTATACGTGTGTTTCCTTTGTTAGTTTGACTCTAACCAAGTGTTGTACTATACTTGTGTTTCCTTTTTAGTGTTACTCTAACAAAGTGTTGTACTATACTTGTGTTTCCTTTGTTAGTGTGACTCTAACCAAGTATTGTACTATACTTGAGTTTCCTTTGTTAGTGTGACTCTAACCAAGTGTTGTACTATACTTGTGTTTCCTTTGTTAGTGTGACTCTAACCAAGTGTTCTACTATACTTGTGTTTCCTTTGTTAGTGTCTCTAACCAAGTGGTGTACTATACTTGTGTTTCCTTTGTTAGTGTGACTCTAACCAAGTGTTCTACTATACTTGTGTTTCCTTTGTTAGTATGACTCTAACCAAGTGTTGTACTATACTTCTGTTTCCTTTGTTAGTGTGACTCTAACCAAGTATTGTACTATACTTGTGTTTCCTTTGTTTGACTGACTCTAACCAAGTGTTGTACTATACTTGTGTTTCCTTTGTTAGTGTTACTCTAACCAAGTGTTGTACTATACTTGTGTTTCCTTTGTTAGTGTGACTCTTACCAAGTGTTGTACTATACTTGTGTTTCCTTTGTTAGATTGACTCTAACCAAGTGTTGTACTATACTTGTGTTTACTTTGTTAGTGTGACTCTAACCAAGTTTTGTACTATACTTGTGTTTCCTTTGTTAGTGTGACTCTAACCAAGTGTTGTACTATACTTGTGTTTGCTTTGTTAGTGTGACTCTAACGAAGTGTTGTACTATACTTGTGTTTACTTTGTTAGTTTGACTCTAACCAAGTGTTGTACTATACTTGTGTTTCCTTTGTTAGTGACTCTAACCAAGTGTTGTACTATACTTGTGTTTCCTTTGTTTGACTGACTCTAACCAAGTGTTGTACTATACCTGTGTTTCCTTTGTTAGTGTGACTCTAACCAAGTGTTGTACTATACTTGTGTTTCCTTTGTTAGTGTGACTCTAACCAAGTGTTGTACTATACTTGTGTTTCCTTTGTTAGTGTGACTCTAACCAAGTATTGTACTATATATGTGTTTCCTTTGTTAGTGTGACTCTAACCAAGTGTTGTTCTATACTTGTGTTTTTTCTTTGTTAGTGTGACTCTTACCAAGTGTTGTACTATACTTGTGTTTCCTTTGTTAGTGTGACTCTAACCAAGTGGTGTACTATACGTGTGTTTCCTTTGTTAGTTTGACTCTAACCAAGTGTTGTACTATACTTGTGTTTCCTTTTTAGTGTGACTCTAACCAAGTGTTGTACTATACTTGTGTTTCCTTTGTTAGTGTGACTCTAACCAAGTATTGTACTATACTTGTGTTTCATTTGTTAGTGTGACTCTAACCAAGTGTTGTACTATACTTGTGTTTCCTTTGTTCGTGTGACTCTAACCAAGTGTTGTACTATACTTGTGTTTCCTTTGTTTGTGTGACATAACCAAGTCGTGTACTATACTTGTGTTTCCTTTGTTAGTGTGACTCTAACCAAGTGTTGTACTATACTTGTGTTTCCTTTGTTAGTGTGACTCTAACCAAGTGCTGTACTATACTTGTGTTTCCTTTCTTAGTGTGATTCTAACCAAGTGTTGTACTATACTTGTGTTTCCTTTGTTAGTGTGACTCTAACCAAGTGTTGTACTATACTTGTGTTCCTTTGTTAGTGTGACTCTAACCAAGTGTTGTACTATACTTGTGTTTCCTTTGTTAGTGTGACTCTAACCACGTGTTGTACTATACGTGTGTTTCCTTTGTTAGTGTGACTCTAACCAAGTATTGTACTATACTTGTGTTTCCTTTGTTAGTGTGACTCTAACCAAGTGTTGTACTATACTTGTGTTTCCTTTGTTAGTGTGACTCTAACCAAGTATTGTACTATATATGTGTTTCCTTTGTTAGTGTGACTCTAACCAAGTGTTGTTCTATACTTGTGTTTTTTCTTTGTTAGTGTGACTCTTACCAAGTGTTGTACTATACTTGTGTTTCCTTTGTTAGTGTGACTCTAACCAAGTGGTGTACTATACGTGTGTTTCCTTTGTTAGTTTGACTCTAACCAAGTGTTGTACTATACTTGTGTTTCCTTTTTAGTGTTACTCTAACAAAGTGTTGTACTATACTTGTGTTTCCTTTGTTAGTGTGACTCTAACCAAGTATTGTACTATACTTGAGTTTCCTTTGTTAGTGTGACTCTAACCAAGTGTTGTACTATACTTGTGTTTCCTTTGTTAGTGTGACTCTTACCAAGTGTTCTACTATACTTGTGTTTCCTTTGTTAGTGTGACTCTAACCAAGTGTTGTACTATACTTGTGTTTCCTTTGTTAGTGTGACTCTAACCAAGTGTTCTACTATACTTGTGTTTCCTTTGTTAGTGTGACTCTAACCAAGTGTTGTACTATACTTCTGTTTCCTTTGTTAGTGTGACTCTAACCAAGTGTTGTACTATACTTGTGTTTCCTTTGTTTGACTGACTCTAACCAAGTGTTGTACTATACTTGTTTTTCCTTTGTTAGTGTGACTCTAACGAAGTATTGTATTATTCTTGTGTTTCCTTTGTTAGTGTGACTCTAACCAAGTGTTGTACTATACTTGTGTTTCCTTTGTTAGTGTTACTCTAACCAAGTGTTGTACTATACTTGTGTTTCCTTTGTTAGTGTGACTCTTACCAAGTGTTGTACTATACTTGTGTTTCCTTTGTTAGTGTGACTCTAACCAAGTGTTGTACTATACTTGTGTTTACTTTGTTAGTGTGACTCTAACCAAGTTTTGTACTATACTTGTGTTTCCTTTGTTAGTGTGACTCTAACCAAGTGTTGTACTATACTTGTGTTTCCTTTGTTTGACTGACTCTAACGAAGTGTTGTACTATACTTGTGTTTCCTTTGTTAGTGTGACTCTAACCAAGTGTTGTACTATACTTGTGTTTCCTTTGTTAGTTTGACTCTAACCAAGTGTTGTACTATACTTGTATTTCCTTTGTTAGTGTGACTCTAACCAAGTGTTGTACTATACTTGTGTTTTCTTTGTTAGAGTGACTCTAAGCAAGTGTTGTACTATACTTGTGTTTCCTTTGTTTGTGTGACATAACCAAGGGTTGTACTATACTTGTGTTTCCTTTGTTAGTGTGACTCTAACCAAGTGTTGTACTATACTTGTGTTTCCTTTGTTAGTGTGACTCTAACCAAGTGTTGTACTATACTTATGTTTCCTTTGTTAGTGTGACTCTAACCAAGTGTTGTACTATACTTGTGTTTCCTTTGTTAGTGTGACTCTAACCAAGTGTTCTACTATACTTGTGTTTCCTTTGTTAGTGTCTCTAACCAAGTGGTGTACTATACTTGTGTTTCCTTTGTTAGTGTGACTCTAACCAAGTGTTCTACTATACTTGTGTTTCCTTTGTTAGTGTGACTCTAACCAAGTGTTGTACTATACTTCTGTTTCCTTTGTTAGTGTGACTCTAACCAAGTATTGTACTATACTTGTGTTTCCTTTGTTTGACTGACTCTAACCAAGTGTTGTACTATACTTGTGTTTCCTTTGTTAGTGTTACTCTAACCAAGTGTTGTACTATACTTGTGTTTCCTTTGTTAGTGTGACTCTTACCAAGTGTTGTACTATACTTGTGTTTCCTTTGTTAGATTGACTCTAACCAAGTGTTGTACTATACTTGTGTTTACTTTGTTAGTGTGACTCTAACCAAGTTTTGTACTATACTTGTGTTTCCTTTGTTAGTGTGACTCTAACCAAGTGTTGTACTATACTTGTGTTTGCTTTGTTAGTGTGACTCTAACGAAGTGTTGTACTATACTTGTGTTTACTTTGTTAGTTTGACTCTAACCAAGTGTTGTACTATACTTGTGTTTCCTTTGTTAGTGACTCTAACCAAGTGTTGTACTATACTTGTGTTTCCTTTGTTTGACTGACTCTAACCAAGTGTTGTACTATACCTGTGTTTCCTTTGTTAGTGTGACTCTAACCAAGTGTTGTACTATACTTGTGTTTCCTTTGTTAGTGTGACTCTAACCAAGTGTTGTACTATACTTGTGTTTCCTTTGTTAGTGTGACTCTAACCAAGTATTGTACTATATATGTGTTTCCTTTGTTAGTGTGACTCTAACCAAGTGTTGTTCTATACTTGTGTTTTTTCTTTGTTAGTGTGACTCTTACCAAGTGTTGTACTATACTTGTGTTTCCTTTGTTAGTGTGACTCTAACCAAGTGGTGTACTATACGTGTGTTTCCTTTGTTAGTTTGACTCTAACCAAGTGTTGTACTATACTTGTGTTTCCTTTTTAGTGTGACTCTAACCAAGTGTTGTACTATACTTGTGTTTCCTTTGTTAGTGTGACTCTAACCAAGTATTGTACTATACTTGTGTTTCATTTGTTAGTGTGACTCTAACCAAGTGTTGTACTATACTTGTGTTTCCTTTGTTCGTGTGACTCTAACCAAGTGTTGTACTATACTTGTGTTTCCTTTGTTTGTGTGACATAACCAAGTCGTGTACTATACTTGTGTTTCCTTTGTTAGTGTGACTCTAACCAAGTGTTGTACTATACTTGTGTTTCCTTTGTTAGTGTGACTCTAACCAAGTGTTGTACTATACTTGTGTTTCCTTTCTTAGTGTGACTCTAACCAAGTGTTGTACTATACTTGTGTTTCCTTTGTTAGTGTGACTCTAACCAAGTGTTGTACTATACTTGTGTTCCTTTGTTAGTGTGACTCTAACCAAGTGTTGTACTATACTTGTGTTTCCTTTGTTAGTGTGACTCTAACCAAGTGTTGTACTATACTTGTGTTTCCTTTGTTAGTGTGACTCTAACCAAGTATTGTACTATACTTGTGTTTCCTTTGTTAGTGTGACTCTAACCAAGTGTTGTACTATACTTGTGTTTCCTTTGTTAGTGTGACTCTAACCAAGTATTGTACTATATATGTGTTTCCTTTGTTAGTGTGACTCTAACCAAGTGTTGTTCTATACTTGTGTTTTTTCTTTGTTAGTGTGACTCTTACCAAGTGTTGTACTATACTTGTGTTTCCTTTGTTAGTGTGACTCTAACCAAGTGGTGTACTATACGTGTGTTTCCTTTGTTAGTTTGACTCTAACCAAGTGTTGTACTATACTTGTGTTTCCTTTTTAGTGTTACTCTAACAAAGTGTTGTACTATACTTGTGTTTCCTTTGTTAGTGTGACTCTAACCAAGTATTGTACTATACTTGAGTTTCCTTTGTTAGTGTGACTCTAACCAAGTGTTGTACTATACTTGTGTTTCCTTTGTTAGTGTGACTCTTACCAAGTGTTCTACTATACTTGTGTTTCCTTTGTTAGTGTGACTCTAGCCAAGTGTTGTACTATACTTGTGTTTCCTTTGTTAGTGTGACTCTAACCAAGTGTTCTACTATACTTGTGTTTCCTTTGTTAGTGTGACTCTAACCAAGTGTTGTACTATACTTCTGTTTCCTTTGTTAGTGTGACTCTAACCAAGTGTTGTACTATACTTGTGTTTCCTTTGTTTGACTGACTCTAACCAAGTGTTGTACTATACTTGTTTTTCCTTTGTTAGTGTGACTCTAACGAAGTATTGTATTATTCTTGTGTTTCCTTTGTTAGTGTGACTCTAACCAAGTGTTGTACTATACTTGTGTTTCCTTTGTTAGTGTTACTCTAACCAAGTGTTGTACTATACTTGTGTTTCCTTTGTTAGTGTGACTCTTACCAAGTGTTGTACTATACTTGTGTTTCCTTTGTTAGTGTGACTCTAACCAAGTGTTGTACTATACTTGTGTTTACTTTGTTAGTGTGACTCTAACCAAGTTTTGTACTATACTTGTGTTTCCTTTGTTAGTGTGACTCTAACCAAGTGTTGTACTATACTTGTGTTTCCTTTGTTTGACTGACTCTAACGAAGTGTTGTACTATACTTGTGTTTCCTTTGTTAGTGTGACTCTAACCAAGTGTTGTACTATACTTGTGTTTCCTTTGTTAGTTTGACTCTAACCAAGTGTTGTACTATACTTGTATTTCCTTTGTTAGTGTGACTCTAACCAAGTGTTGTACTATACTTGTGTTTTCTTTGTTAGAGTGACTCTAAGCAAGTGTTGTACTATACTTGTGTTTCCTTTGTTTGTGTGACATAACCAAGGGTTGTACTATACTTGTGTTTCCTTTGTTAGTGTGACTCTAACCAAGTGTTGTACTATACTTGTGTTTCCTTTGTTAGTGTGACTCTAACCAAGTGTTGTACTATACTTGTGTTTCCTTTGTTAGTGTGACTCTAACCAAGTGTTGTACTATACTTATGTTTCCTTTGTTAGTGTGACTCTAACCAAGTGTTGTACTATACTTGTGTTTCCTTTGTTAGTGTGACTCTAACCAAGTGTTGTACTATACTTTTTTCCTTTGTTAGTGTGACTCTAACCAAGTATTGTACTATATATGTGTTTCCTTTGTTAGTGTGACTCTAACCAAGTGTTGTTCTATACTTGTGTTTTTTCTTTGTTAGTGTGACTCTAACCAAGTGTTGTACTATACTTGTGTTTTCTTTGTTTGACTGACTGGGTCTGGAAATCGTTTCAAGAGGTTAGCCATTGTTAATTAATGTTATTCTCTCGTCCCACAGACTTGACGTTGCAAGGGAAATAACAATGAGAACAGTGACCATTATTGCAGCTCTGCTGGTTCTGGTCACGTTGGCCTCCGCGGAGTATAGGCGCATGACAGAGACAGAAGAGGATGGCATAGATGTGTTAACAAGACAAACGTTTAAAGAGGCAGCTGATGCAGCCAAAAAAGCCGCGAGAAAGCTTTACAGTGACGTGAAAAACGTGACTGGTTCGGTCGTAAACCTTTTGACGACTACATGGGACGACATAAAGAAAATATTCTAAAAGGACCAAAAGCGGATCTCCTGTGCACATTTTCAAGTAAAATTAAAACACAAAAATCAAGCAAATAAAATGTATCTAATTCAAATACAAGTTCTTCTTCTTCGTTCTCTTGAGGCGTCCTGAAGAGACTGAACATAATTTTCTGAAAGTTAAACACTATGGGAATCTCAGTGTTGAAACCCACAGTGTTGACCAGGGCTATTGCTACACAGTTTACTTTCATGAGCACGACATGCAATTAAGGCAGGTTTTGGTCAATATGTGTTTCACCGGACCCTGACATTAGTCTTGATTTCCAGAAGTACAATTTAAACACATAAATGAAGAGAGATAAATTCTTTACAACTACAATTTAAACACATAAATGAAGAAAGATAAATTCTTTATAACTACAATTTAAACACATAAATGAAGGAAAATAAAATCTGTATAACTCAAGTGGCATGTCTCCTGCCTCGCTCACTAGCTATACAGACAACTGACTCAAACAAGGGCAGCAGTAAGCTCAAGGCTCGCGACAACGCTTTCAATATGACTACAAACTACAAATATATCAATAATGAGCACAATAACAAACATAATGATATCATGAAAACCTAGAAATAAATCAAGCAACATTTATCCACCTAAAATTGTCAAAGTAGTCCCACAGCACACACTGCTGTCGGAGATGAAGTGTTAAAGATTTCATTGTACGATACCTTAGCTTGCTTGTGAGGTGGTGGGGCCATTTCATCTTCTGTGCATTTTCTTGCTATTAGTAAGCCAAGTTCACATTTACAGCTGGGTTGACTACAGTGAAATAGTAACGTCAGCTGAACTCCGTACTTATTGCGTGAAACGCGACTGCTCTTCCCCTGCGCTAGTGAGACGTTTAATGAATCTATAAAGGAAAGCATTTATACAAAGCAGAAATATGTTTGTTGGTGTACAATTCTAAACCAATCCCAGTGATATAAACCAACTGTTGCATAATTACTTTTGGGATACGGAAGACATGGACGGCTTGAAGAATGAAGAGGAGATGGGCTGATGAGATACGCAGGTTGAGGCTTTAGAGATTTGGAGAGAGTACGGTTGGGAAGAAAGTGGTGGGTGGATTGAAAGCGAGAAGAGACGGGCTGGTTGAGGAGGGAAAATAAATGCGCAGGTCGGAGGAAGGAGAGGGAATGCACTAACCATCACAAGTACACAAAGAGGTTTTTGAAATTTTGGGGCAAAGCCGGGTACCCGTGTTAGACAGGGTACACGTGGTAGTATGACCAGGTACCTGTGGTAGACCAGGTACCAACGGTAGTAGGACCAGGTACCCGTGGTAGACCAGGTACCCGTGGTAGTATGACCAGGTACCCGTGGTAGTATGACCAGGTACCCGAGGTAGACCAGGTACCCGTGGTAGTATGACCGGGTACCCGAGGTAGTATGACCGGGTACCCGTGGTAGACCAGGTACCCGTGGTAGTATGATCAGGTACCCGTGGTATACCAGGTACCCGTGGTAGTATGATCAGGTACCCGTGGTAGTATGATCAGGTACCCGTGGTAGACCAGGTACCCGTGGTAGTATGACCAGGTACCCGAGGTAGTATGACCAGGTACCCGTGGTAGACCAGGTACCCGTGGTAGTATGACCAGGTACCCGAGGTAGTTTGACCAGGTACCCGAGGTAGACCAAGTACCCGTGGTAGTATGACCAGGTACCCGTGGTATACCAGGTACCCGTGGTAGTATGATCAGGTACCCGTGGTAGACCAGGTACCCGTGGTAGTATGACCAGGTACCCGAGGTAGTATGACCAGGTACCCGAGGTAGTATGACCAGGTACCCGTGGTAGACCAGGTACCCGTGGTAGTATGACCAGGTACCCGTGGTAGTATACCGGGTACCCGTGGTAGACCGAGTACCCGTGGTAGTATCACCGGGTACCCGTGGTAGACCGGGTACCCGTGGTAGTATGACCAGGTACCCGTGGTAGTATGACCAGGTACCCGTGGTAGACCGGGTACCCGTGGTAGTATGACCAGGTACCCGTGGTAGACCAGGTACCCGTGGTAGTATGACCAGGTACCCGTGGTAGTATGACCAGGTACCCGTGGTAGACCGGGTACCCGTGGTAGTATGACCAGGTACCCGTGGTAAACCAGGTACCCGAGGTAGACCAGGTACCCGTGGTAGTATGACCAGGTACCCGTGGTAGACCAGGTACCCGTGGCAGTATGACCAGGTACCCGTGGTAGACCAGGTACCCGTGGTAGTATGACCAGGTACCCGAGGTAGACCAGGTACCCGTGGTAGACCAGGTACCCGAGGTAGACCAGGTACCCGAGGTAGTATGACCAGGTTCCCGTGGTAGACCAGGTACTCGTGGTAGTATGACCAGGTACCCGAGGTAGACCAGGTACCCGTGGTAGACCAGGTAACCGAGGTAGACCAGGAACCCGAGGTAGTATGACCAGGTTCCCGTGGTAGACCAGGTACCCGTGAAAGTATGACCAGGTACCCGTGGTAGACCAGGTACCCGAGGTAGACCAGGTATCTGTGGTAGATCAGGTACCCGTGAAAGAATAACCAGGTACCCGTGGTAGACCAGGTACCCGAGGTAGTATGACTGGGTACCCGTGGTAGACCAGGTACCCGTGGTAGTATGACCAAGTACCCGAGGTAGTATGACCAGGTACCCGAGGTAGACCAAGTACCCGTGGTAGTATGGCCAGGTACCCGTGGTATACCAGGTACCAGTGGTAGTATGATCAGGTACCCGTGGTAGACCAGATACCCGTGGTAGTATGACCAGGTACCCGAGGTAGTATGACCAGGTACCTGTGGTAGACCAGGTACCCGTGGTAGTATGACCAGGTACCCGTGGTAGTATGACCGGGTACCCGTGGTAGACCGAGTACCCGTGGTAGTATCACCGGGTACCCGTGGTAGACCGGGTACCCGTGGTAGTATGACCAGGTACCCGTGGTAGTATGACCAGGTACCCGTGGTAGACCGGGTACCCGTGGTAGTATGACCAGGTACCCGTGGTAGACCAGGTACCCGTGGTAGTATGACCAGGTACCATTGGTAGTATGACCAGGTACCCGTGGTAGACCGGGTACCCGTGGTAGTATGACCAGGTACCCGTGGTAAACCAGGTACCCGAGGTAGACCAGGTACCCGTGGTAGTATGACCAGGTACCCGTGGTAGACCAGGTACCCGTGGTAGTATGACCAGGTACCCGTGGTAGTATGACCAGGTACCCGAGGTAGACCAGGTACCGGTGGTAGACCAGGTACCCGAGGTAGACCAGGTATCCGAGGTAGTATGACCAGGTTCCCGTGGTAGACCAGGTACCCGTGAAAGTATGACCAGGTACCCGTGGTAGACCAGGTACCCGAGGTAGACCAGGTATCCGTGGTAGATCAGGTACCCGTGAAAGAATAACCAGGTACCCGTGGTAGACCAGGTACCCGTGGTAGACCAGGTACCCGAGGTAGTATGACCAGGTACCCGTGGTAGACCAGGTACCCGTGGTAGTATGACCAAGTACCCGAGGTAGTATGACCAGGTACCCGAGGTAGACCAAGTACCCGTGGTAGTATGACCAGGTACCCGTGGTATACCAGGTACCAGTGGTAGTATGATCAGGTACCCGTGGTAGACCAGGTACCCGTGGTAGTATGACCAGGTACCCGTGGTAGTATGACCGGGTACCCGTGGTAGACCGAGTACCCGTGGTAGTATCACCGGGTACCCGTGGTAGACCGGGTACCCGTGGTAGTATGACCAGGTACCCGTGGTAGTATGACCAGGTACCCGTGGTAGACCGGGTACCCGTGGTAGTATGACCAGGTACCCGTGGTAGACCAGGTACCCGTGGTAGTATGACCAGGTACCATTGGTAGTATGACCAAGTACCCGTGGTAGACCGAGTACCCGTGGTAGTATCACCGGGTACCCGTGGTAGACCGGGTACCCGTGGTAGTATGACCAGGTACCCGTGGTAGTATGACCAGGTACCCGTGGTAGACCGGGTACCCGTGGTAGTATGACCAGGTACCCGTGGTAGTATGACCGGGTACCCGTGGTAGACCGAGTACCCGTGGTAGTATCACCGGGTACCCGTGGTAGACCGGGTACCCGTGGTAGTATGACCAGGTACCCGTGGTAGTATGACCAGGTACCCGTGGTAGACCGGGTACCCGTGGTAGTATGACCAGGTACCCGTGGTAGACCAGGTACCCGTGGTAGTATGACCAGGTACCATTGGTAGTATGACCAGCTACCCGTGGTAGACCGGGTACCCGTGGTAGTATGACCAGGTACCCGTGGTAAACCAGGTACCCGAGGTAGACCAGGTACCCGTGGTAGTATGACCAGGTACCCGTGGTAGACCAGGTACCCGTGGTAGTATGACCAGGTACCCGTGGTAGTATGACCAGGTACCCGAGGTAGACCAGGTACCGGTGGTAGACCAGGTACCCGAGGTAGACCAGGTATCCGAGGTAGTATGACCAGGTTCCCGTGGTAGACCAGGTACCCGTGAAAGTATGACCAGGTACCCGTGGTAGACCAGGTACCCGAGGTAGACCAGGTATCCGTGGTAGATCAGGTACCCGTGAAAGAATAACCAGGTACCCGTGGTAGACCAGGTACCCGTGGTAGACCAGGTACCCGAGGTAGTATGACCAGGTACCCGTGGTAGACCAGGTACCCGTGGTAGTATAACCAAGTACCCGAGGTAGTATGACCAGGTACCCGAGGTAGACCAAGTACCCGTGGTAGTATGACCAGGTACCCGTGGTATACCAGGTACCAGTGGTAGTATGATCAGGTACCCGTGGTAGACCAGGTACCCGTGGTAGTATGACCAGGTACCCGTGGTAGTATGACCGGGTACCCGTGGTAGACCGAGTACCCGTGGTAGTATCACCGGGTACCCGTGGTAGACCGGGTACCCGTGGTAGTATGACCAGGTACCCGTGGTAGTATGACCAGGTACCCGTGGTAGACCGGGTACCCGTGGTAGTATGACCAGGTACCCGTGGTAGACCAGGTACCCGTGGTAGTATGACCAGGTACCATTGGTAGTATGACCAAGTACCCGTGGTAGACCGAGTACCCGTGGTAGTATCACCGGGTACCCGTGGTAGACCGGGTACCCGTGGTAGTATGACCAGGTACCCGTGGTAGTATGACCAGGTACCCGTGGTAGACCGGGTACCCGTGGTAGTATGACCAGGTACCCGTGGTAGACCAGGTACCCGTGGTAGTATGACCAGGTACCATTGGTAGTATGACCAGGTACCCGTGGTAGACCGGGTACCCGTGGTAGTATGACCAGGTACCCGTGGTAGTATGACCAGGTACCCGAGGTAGACCAGGTACCCGTGGTAGTATGACCAGGTACCCGTGGTAGACCAGGTACCCTTGGTAGTATCACCAGGTACCCGTGGTAGACCAGGTACCCGTGGTAGTATGACCAGGTACCCGAGGTAGACCAGGTACCCGAGGTAGACCAGGTATCCGTGGTAGATCAGGTACCCGTGAAAGAATAACCAGGTACCCGTGGTAGACCAGGTACCCGAGGTAGTATGACCAGGTACCCGTGGTAGACCAAGTACCCGTGGTAGCATGACCAGGTATCCGTGTGTAGACCAGGTACTCTGGTAGACCAAGTATCCGTGGTAGTATGACCAGGTACCCGTGGTAGAGCAGGTACCCGTGGCAGTACGATTAGTGTAAATAAACATATTAGACCAGACCAGGTGTCATCTCCACATGAAAGGTTGGCTAACTTCACTATTATCTCCACATAATAATAATAATAATAATAATAGCCGTCCATACCAAGCGGTGATGACAACAGCAGTCAGAAATGTTGTGCTGCACCTCACCAGTGAGTTCGGAGCTGGCTGTATAGTCCAATTCTGGCACGGAAAATCCTTCCACGTACGCAGCATTTAATGTCAGAATTGGACATGTGAATGTCAGTTGTTTTGTCTTTACGCAAGGTGTTTTTTTCTGTTTTTCGGAGGCGCAGCGTTCCTTATCAATGGAGGTGCCTCTGATGCTGGTTCTACGCCATGCCTCACGGTCCTGTGCGAGACATTCCCATGCATTTGTATCGATGCTGAAGCGTGTCAGAGATACGTTGAGGGAGTCTTTGAAACGCTTCTTTTGGCCACCGGCTTGACGCATGCCATCTTTCATCTCACCATACATTAGTTTTGGGGTGCAGTTGTCTGGCATGCGCACAACATGACCGGCCCGTCTGATCTGAGTCCTCTGCAACAGTGTGTCGATGCTCGGCATTTTTACCTTCATGAGGATCTCGGTGTCTGGTACCCTATCCTGCCACTTTATTTTAAACCATCTACGGAGGCACCTTGTATGGAAGTGGTTTATTTTCCTAGCATGCCTGCTGTACACAGTCCACGTCTCACTGGCGTACAGAAGGGTGGGAAGCACTACGGCTTGGTAGACTTTGAGTTTTGTATCAAGCCTAAGACCCCTCCGATTCCAGACACTGTTGTGCAGCCTCCCAAAGGCAGCACTGGTCTTGGAGATTCTGTTACTGACCTCGTAGTCAATGGTAGTTTTCCGTGAAAGGTTGGATAACTCCACTCTCATCCCCACATGAGGGGATTGCGTGGGCTAGTGGTTAAGTGACACGGCTCACAATCTCAAGGTGTTGGGTTCGCTCCCCGTCACAGCATCGGTCATTGCCCAGGGGAAGGGAAAAAAACATGAAAAAAAACTAGTAAAAGTTGATTAAGGTTGAGCTTAATCAAAATTTAAAAATGGGTATGGTCAGATACCGCACCGAGACGAGAACACAAACAAAACCTACGTTACGACCAAAAGGCCTTTATCAGGGACAACAACACTGAACTAACAAATCAACATATAAGCAAAAATGGTCAACTCATCTGTTTCAGGTGGGAGACGCTTTCTGTCTAAGCGACCGGGTCGTGCCAAGTACTGAATAGAAACTGAAATAGGAGCGGTCAAACAAAAAGTGGCGGAATATGCATGATAAGCCAAGCGTGGCCAAATAGTGGTCCTGATAGGAGAACAATGAGAAGGCAATATAAGCCGGGAGGGCGTGATATTGATATAAGAGAGGGGGGAAGAGAACTGATGGAAGAATGGGGGAGGCGGGGTGGGGGGGGGGGGGGAAGGAAGACAAATAGATGGGGGCCAGTGTGAGGGTTTAAGAAAAAGTATGGAAGATATTTATACCATGTGGTTGGAGACAGCCCATACTCGAGATAAGTCTGTTCTCAAGGGCGAATCGATGACGATCGTCAGAGAAGCACGAAACTAGACCAGTGACACTGACGTCAGCCATACCCCGGTGCTCAGGACCATTGAAGTGGCTGGCAATTGGGGAACCAGTGCTGTTGCGGATGTCGTTGAGGTGTTGGCGGAAACGCTCCCGTAGTTCCATACCAGTTTCCCCAATGTAAGTCATACCACACTGGCGGCAGATGATGGAATAGATGAGGTTACGAGATTTGCATGTGAACCCCTCTTTGGTGAAGAATTCAGCTTTAGGAAAGGTAATGGAGCGAGAAAGGATGACATGAGGGCAGGTAACACAGCCACGTGAATTTTTGCACGGCCTGGTGCCTGGGAGGCTATGAGGGCTGGTGTGTAGGCGACTACTGACCAGCAAGTCCCTCAGGTTCCTGTCACGCTTGTAGGCGACAAGGGGAGGATCGGAAAAAACTTTGCGAGTGGCAGGATCAGAGTGAAGGATAGGGAGATGGCGGAATAGGATATCCCGGACAGAGACGCTGTGAGGGTGATAGGTGAGGACGAGTTTCACACGGTCAGAGGGAGGACGGCGGGTGGGAGTGAGGGAGTCTTGGCGGGAGATAAGAAGAACCCGCTGAAGAGCGGAGGAGAGAGTGGTCTCAGGGTAGAGTCGCTTGCGGAAGAAGTCAAGCATCTCGTGGGCCCTGAGAAGGAAGTCGTCGTCATCCTGACATAGGCGTCGGAGGCGGAGGAGTTGGGAGAAAGGAAGCGAATCGCGGCAGGATAGGGGATGGGAGGAAGTGTAGAGGAGGTAGTTGTGGGCGTCAGTGGGTTTGTAGTAGACAGTGGTGGAGAGGCCTGAAGGGCAGATAGAGACAGTGATGTCCAGAAAGTGGACAGACGTGAGGGAAATGTCAGAAGTGAACTTGATCGAGGGATGGAAGTCGTTGACAAAGTCGATAAAGTTGAGGAGATCCTTCTCCGACATGTCAGTAATTCCAATCTCATCGTCGATGTATCGATAATACATCAAAGGAAAGGGGCCCTGAAATTGAAGCCAGATCAAGTGTTCCAGGTGACCCATGAACAGGCATGCGTAGCTGGGGCCCATTCTGGTGCCCATAGCCACACCGCTGATCTGGTCGAAGAACTGGCCATTGAATTCAAAGTTCGATCAGAGAAAGCAAACCCTTAGAAAATACAGGAGGAATCAGACCCTTATATAAAATGCATGCTGAAGTAGGATGGACTGGAACGACAGGCGCAAAAATAAAAACATAGTGCAACGCACACTGCATTGGAGAATAAAGAAATAAGGCGAACGTCAAAAAAAACAACCCTCAAATAAAACTATAATCTCCACATGAAAGGCTGACATTTCATCATCTTGGAGAATATCATCAAATCGCTGTTTTCGGGTGTACTGACATGTCTGTGTACAGACAATAACATCTTACTTGACTGTGGCCTCACTTTATCACGGAGGCATAGAAATCTTGTGTAATAGTCTCTCAGATACTTCCTTTATACTCGTACACACACACTTGTTATGTGACATATAGTGAGCGGCCTTTCTCACTTCTGCCAGTTATTCTTTCTATATAATAATGGAGGGATTGGTTCCTGAGAGAAGTACATGAGGTCGACCGCCAACGAAAATGGCATCAGGACGTTACAGACAGTCTGGGGGATATATTTGAATGGAGAGGGCCGACTCGCCCTAAGCCGAGATGTCGTGGGAAGAATATGTCACAGGAGGATGAAAGTATAATGAAAAAATGGAAAAGCAGATCTTGAACTACGGATAGGTAATACCGCTTTGGAAGATGAAAGTGTTGTATACATAGACGGGTCGACACGGCTTGGTGAGAAATCTCGTGGCTCTCCTATGCTACTATGAGAGGAAAGGTCGGTACGGCTTGCTGAGAAATCTCGTGGCTCTCCTATGCTACTATGCGAGGAAAGGTCGGTACGGCTTAGTGAGAAATCTCGTGGCTCTACCATTCTACTATGAGAGGAAAGGTCGGTACCGAATGGAGTGGAGCAATATATACCAACAATCACCAGTGACGGAATGAAGACTGAGGTAGTCAGTGCGTCTCTCAGCTGGTTTTATGTGATCTCATTAACCAGGGCAGTCTTCATGTTAGACTGAATCTTTGCTTCGGGTGGTGTAGAAGAGATGGTTGCAGCCTGAGCAGGTGAAGCTCACAAAGACGTCAAACACACTTCTTAATCCCTTCCAAAAAGGGACGTTTTGTAACAAATCAACGTCTTTGTAGCTATCCAACAAAGAATTATATAAAGCATCTCTGAAAGACCCTGAAATTACCATTCAAACCCTGCTAGTCCCATTTACAACCATATTTAGCCGAATGAAACGACATTCGTCAACAGTTACAGTGGTCCTACAATTTCCCTCCTGGTATCCCCGAACATATTGTAGCCTTCCTAATCTCATATTAATGGTGTCTTTCATTCTTTCTATATCAATGTTTAAAAGATACACCATTTCCTCTAAGTTCTCTCGATCATACAGTGAAATCAACTATGTATCTTTGTAAAGCTTCTTATGAGCATGGATATACCTGTTAGATTGTAATAATAGCTGTCCATCGTTGTCGATGAGAACCGCCGACATCATCCTTGTCACAGATTTCCCTGTTGGGTGTGGGTGCGCATGTGGCTGAACAGGCCAATGCGAGCACGAAAACATCTGCTACATATCGGGCACACGAGGATTGTAGAAGGGGATGGTGTTCCCGCTGCTCGGGATTTCCGCGTCTCGCGTCTGTTCTGGGCTTTCACAACACGGTCATCTTCACCAGCAGCTACACCCGATTTGACTGCGCTTCTCCAGTCAGATCTGTTTCTCGCAAGACATTCCCAGGTGTCGATGTCTATCTGGCAACCTTTTAGTGAGTCCTTCAGACCGTCTTTAAAACGTTTCTTTGGGCGCCCCCTCTCGCGCCATCCCTCTCTCAGCTCGCCGTAGAGAAGCTTCTTTGGGAGCCGCTCGTCTGACATACGGACGAGGTGTCCGGCCCATCCTAGTCGTGCTTTTTCTAGCAGTGCATGGATGCTGGGCATGTTAGCCCTCGAGAGAACATCGATGTCAGTGACACGATCTTGCCATCGGATGTGGAATATTCGCCTCAGGCAACCTGTGTGGAAGGGGTTTAACCTCCTTGCATGTCCAGAGTATACAGTCCAGCTTTCGCAAGCGTATAGTAGGGTTGGAATGATGGTTGCACGGTAGACTTTGAGTTTGGTCTTGACGCTGATGCCACGACATGCCCAGACCATCGAGCGCATTCTACCAAAGGATGTGCTGGCCTTTGCTATTCTGCTTGCCACCTCATCGTCTAGGCTGACAGATCTCGAGTTAAGAGTTATCTTAAAGGACAGAAATATACCTGTTAGATTGTAGAGCTATCTTATGGACAGAGATATATATGTTAGATTGTAGAGCTATCTTAAGGGACATATATATACTTGTTAGATTGTAGATCTATCTTATGGGCAAGTAAATACCTGTTAGATTGTAGAGCTATCTTAAGGGACAGAGATATACCTGTTAGATTATAAATATATCTTATGGGCAGAAATATACCTGTTAGATTGTAGAGCTATTTTATGGGCAAGTAAATACCTGTTATATTGTAGAGCTATCTTATTGGCAGAGATATACCTGTTAGATTGCACCACCAAGGCAAGAGACAAAAGAAGTTGGAGTTCCACTGCGTTATGGATTTGATAACTGATCTGGTCTGATTATGCAATAATGTACATGCAAGCTACTAACCACAAAAAAACAGTAGATCCCAACAATGCCGGTTTATGACATTAAGCTGGCTTCTGGGACAGCAGACTAGGAATCTCGTTCTATTAATGAGCCGCCAATTATATATGAGGCTGGGATTATTTTAATGAAATTTACTGGAGACCGCTTAGTGTTTATAGCCCAGGGACCTATACGATCTTAATCCGGTACTGCTACCTGAGAGGAAGACTTCATTTTACTAAATCTCAGCTCTTTTTTAAGTGGGATGGTCAAGGTCAGTCCCCTTCCCTTACTGCCTTTGTTTCACTAACAGTAATTTTGTAATCCGTGTAACAACTTACAGCTGGGGTACTGGAACGTGTCTATAGCGGGGATCGAACCCGGTACCTCTGCCATGAGGAAGCGAGCGAGCGTCCTACTACTATACTACTTCCTTTGATAGAACTAAAAGGCTTCATATTCTTGTCAAAATACGGAGGTACACCCATTCTCAATGTACTTCCTTGTTTACATTTGTTTTGGCAGACACTGAAAATGTTAAAGAACTGTTTACGTTGTTTATTGTTGAAACCTAAAAGGTTAATGTTAACATAATATCAATATTTGTTCCATCCTTTACTAATAAGATTGCTTTACGTATTTACTTTTGGTTTGTTTTGAATTGTGTGCGACTTTTTCCTGTGGGTAAGTCAGTCAAAATCGAAATGAACTTTGCCAATCGCTCACTCAACTCAATCACTGGGACTGTGTCTGTGTCTATCCAATCAGTGTATCAGAGAAACTGAGGAAAGTGAAATCTAGAAACACTCCTCCTTATAAACAATCTAAAACAGGTTTAAATGTTGAAATGTGATTGATTTCATGAGTTTCTTAAAATAACAGTCAATGATCTTCCAAGAAAATTAACGGAAATGGTAGGTCAAGATCTGGTTAACAGCTATACTATTTTACTTTTCTCGTAGTGCATTCGTCAAAGTGGCAGGTGCTTTTTACAGCTGCCCGGGTGCTCAGTCCTGGGAATCGATTGTTTTGTGATGACTCATATGCCCTTATGTAAGTTACAAGACTAAATATGTGGCCGAAAAATAAGCATCTTATATTCCCGTCAAAAAAAGTTTAAATTTTACCAGATTAAATAATGAAATGGCTATTTCCTGGTTATATTCTTCCTTTTAGCTGTATGGTCTTTGCAAACTTTATGGCATTCTGTAGACTAGTCAGTTGCAGAGAATCTTCTTCTTTGTTGGTATTTGATTGATGACTGACGAAACAGTCTGGAATCATCACACCTGATGGTGTCATAAAGACAGCAGCAAATTCCCTCTATATTGTTCAATCTGCTTCCTTTCTTCAAATGGTGCCCCAACTCTGTTTTATAATTTTCATTTCAACTTCTATAATTTCTCGCCAGTTTGTCTTGCATTGGCATTTCTTTCACATTCCCTGTAGGGTCCATAGTATGGCAGTTTTGTTCATGGGATCAAGGTCTCTTCTGTGGACATGGCTGATCCAAATTCAACATATGGTGTGAAAAATATGTTATCTTCCACTTTTATTCAAACACTAACGCACATTGTATAAATTTGATGACTACCTTCGAATTATAAGACTGCTTTGAATCATGACTATGGATTGCACTACAAGATATTAGGCAGCTTACATCACAAGTCTGTGACTGTCATTATCTTTGCTTTCAATGAGCAACTATTATAACTTAGTTTCTGCACCAAAACACAAACAAAACAAAACTTGTGTTGCAACCACAAGACCTTGTTTAGGAATGGCAAACAACAAAAGTGAAAACACCTAACACAACAACAATGAAGAAGTTGCTGCAAAATGGAATATAAAAGACATTTTCCACAACACTAAAAAAAAACTGCCAGGTAAATATAGGCAATTGTGTTAAAGGTTAAAGGCAAGCACTCGACTTTATCTCCACTGATTTCCCTATGTGGTTCGGTCTCTCTCTGAACGGTATGCCGCCTGCTGAGAGCATCGCAAAAAGCATCAGCGATAAACCCAGGAATCTCAGGAAAAAAATTGCCATCATGAAACATTCTACGCAGCTCGAATTTGAACCCCCGACCGTCTGAATAGCAGGTAAACGGCTTAACCACTTTGCCACTGAGTAGGCCAATGTATGGTTTTATTGAAGGCAGAGACGACACATTGCTTACCAACACTGATGATCATATGGTGAGATGGGCCCTAATAGTTTGAGAATTCTCTAAATACACCAGTTCCATCATGTCCCCTTATCATTCATAAGGAGGAGGGGAATCTTAGGGTTAATTGTGAGTTACCTGATGTCATTGTGAGTTACCTGATGTCATTGTGAGTTACCTGATGTCATTGTAAGTTACCTGATGTCATTGTGAGTTACCTGATGTCATTGTGAGTTACCTTATGTCATTGTGAGTTACCTGATGTCATTGCGAGTTACCTGATGTCATTGCGAGTTACCTGATGTCATTGCGAGTTACCTGATGTCATTGTGAGTTACCTGATGTCATTGTGAGTTTCGTGATGTCATTGTAAGTTACCTGATGTCATTAAAATAAAGAAAGTCATATTAAGACTGAAGACGGCAAGACCACTGGCCTAGATTATATATCAGTGGAGGTGATCAATGTGGATGTAAACAACATTGTAAGAGTTACTTTGCAGTTTGTTTGGATGAATCTGTGAAACAGAAGAACTACCTGTAGATTGGTGAGAAAGTTCTTTTTATCTATCTATCTATCTTCAGTCCACTTATGTCAGACATCGTGGGGAGGTGTGACCTACTTTGTTTCATATTATTTGGCAGGTGAAAATCCATTGGTGACTTGCCAGGTCAATCTCAGCATCTTTTAGCCCCTGGAATATACGATCGCCTATTTTTTAGACTGGAGGAGGTGGAAGCGTAAATTAGAGCAAGGTAGACCCGCAGCCTGTCAGGCGCCATCTAAGCCGCTCGGCTAACCACATAACCAAGGCCTGAAGTTAGAGCCACACAGTCCAACTTTAGCAACATATTCTTTGTTGGGCGAATATCCCTAGAATAATTTGAGTATATTTTTGCCCGAGCAGCGACCGTTAGGCCTACTCTTTTTGATTTCCAACTGCTAAGGTATTTTTAATGTGTACGCCATTGCACACGGGTGTCTAATCTCATTACTCAGAGAACAGGAGAAATATTTACAGGAAGATCCCCGGTAAAAAAATCTAAGTTTGGAACCGCGACCTCCAGCACCCAAGGCAAACACCTTACCTCGAGATCACTGGGTCTCCAGAGATCACTGGGTCTCCAGAGAACACTGGGTCTCTCTTTGTGATGATCAGGCTTTGCTCACTGCAGAATCTCAGAAGCCATCTTCCTTTGTCATTCAAAACTTCATCACTGTATCATATATATATATATATTCATTTCAGCTCCGCACCCTCTGGCCAGCTCTGACATCTCATTTCCCTATAGATTGGGCATTCATGTAGAATGTGCTCATGGTTCTGGCCTCCCATTCCACATAGGTAATTATCGGTGTGTCAGATCTTCAGTCAGTATAGATGTTCTAGTAGTAACCTTGTTTATATTTCAGCTTTCATTTAATTTCAGGGTCTCCAAATTGTATAACTGAACTCTCATACAAGACCTGAGGTCTGGCAGCTTCTGAGTTTTGAAGTGTCTTTGCCTGTGAGAAACATCTGAACTTGAAAGTCTGCTATGGACAGACGAGGTCAAAGATTTCTTCTTGCCTTGACATCTCTCCATGAAGATGCAGATAAAGATTCAGAGAATCTCATCTTGAAGGAAATCTTTGCAGGTGTTGCAGGAGCTCTGTGTCTGGTTTTTGTGTTCCTGATGTGTGCATGTAAGGGCAGGTACGGAGACATTTTTATTTACTTGATGTTTTCAATATTCCAGCATTCCTACTTATTCTCCTGGGATTGGTGATGAAAGAAACGGAAACTTCTAGGCCAATAAATAAACAAGTTGTTTTAGTGACAACAGCAGTTGCAAAGACAAGAATACTGATTAATACGAGGCACGGCTAGGTTAATGGTGACACACATTATGGGGTGTCTAGTTAAAGGACGCCTCAATCGTTCACCTGTACAAAAGAAAAGGCAACCGCCAGGAATGCGACAATCATCGTGGCATATCGCTACTCTCCGTAGCAGGCAAGATCCTAACTCGCTTACTGCTAAACAGGCTCAACAAACACCTTGAACAAAGCCACCACCTCCGAGAAAGCCAATGTGGGTTCAGAGTCGGAAGAGGAACAGTGGACATGATTTTTGCAGCTCGCCAAGTACAAGAGAAGTATCGGGAACAAAATCAGGCCTTGTACACCACATTTATTGATTTGACAAAGGCATTTGATACAGTAAACAGAGGAGGGCTGTGGATGATAATGTCCAAGTTTGGCTGCCCCAACAAGTTCATAACCATGGTGAAACAGCTACACGAAGCATGTGTGCTCGTGTACTTGACAGCGGTGCAATCTCTAAAACGTTTCTAGTATCAAACGGAGTAAAACAAGGATGTGTACTCGCCCCGACCTTGTTCAGCATGATGTTCGCGGCCACAATGACAGACGCCTTCAGATCACTGGAGCTTGATAAAGTACCACACAGATGGCAAGTTACTCAATCCCAGAAGAATGAAGGCCAAAACCAAAGTGGCCGGCGACATAATCAGGGAACTTGTATTTGCTGACGACTGCGCTCTAATGAGCAACTGAGAACTGAACATGCAGGTTGGAATGGACCAGTTCTCTGCCACATGCGAAAATTTTGGCCTGACCATAAATGCCAAAAAACCAGAGGTCATGTACCAACCAGCACCAGGCATGCCGTACACAAAACCAGAGACTACAGTCAGCAGGCAGACGCTAAATGTCGTAGACAAACTCACATATCTGGGCAGCACGCTGTCGAGATCTGTCAGCCTAGACGATGAGGTGGCAAGCAGAATAGCAAAGGCCAGCACAGCCTTTGGTAGAATGCGCTCAATGGTCTGGGCACGTCGTGGCATCAGCGTCAAGACCAAACTCAAAGTCTACTGTGCAACCATAATTCCAACCCTACTATACGCTTGCGAAAGCTGGACTGTATACTCTGGACATGCATGGAGGTTAAACCACTTCCACACAGGTTGCCTGAGGCGAATATTCCACATCCGATGGCAAGATCGTGTCACTGACATTGAGGTTCTCTCGAGGGCTAACATGCCCAGCATCCATGCACTGCTAGAGAAAGCATGACCATGATGGGCCGGACACCTCGTCCGTATGTCAGACGAGCGGCTCCCAAAGAAGCTTCTCTACGACGAGCTGAGAGAGGGATGGCGAGAAAGAGAGGGCGCCCAAAGAAACGATTTAAAGACAGTCTGAAGGACTCACTGAAAAGTTGCCAGATAGACATCGATACCTGGGAATGTCTTGCGCAAGACAGATCTGACTGGAGAAGCGCAGTCAAATTAGGTGTAGCTACCAACGAAGACGACCGTGTTTTGAAAGTCCAGAGCAGACGCGAGACCCAGAAATCCCGAGCAGCGGGAACACCATCCCCTTCTACAAACCTCGTGTGCCCGATATGTAGCAGATGTTTTCGTGCCCGCATTGGCCTGTTCAGCCACATGCGCACCCACACCTAAAAGGGAAATTTGTGACAAGGATGATATCGGCGGTCCTCATCGACAACGATGGACAGCTACTATTAGTTAGCCTAATACTTGATAAAAACATATATCAGTAATGGCTCGGTGACGGGACTAGGACAAAAGCAAAATGAAACCCATGTTGCTGTCACACTGCCTTTGTCAAGAACGAAGAATAAAGTCAAATAACTAACGAATTACAACAAAAGTCAAGTCATGATTTTTAACATGAATACAATATGGTTTGAGTTGGCAGCCATTACCAGCACGTGATCAGGAACATGTAGAAAGAGTAGATGAAATAAGAAAGGTTCATTATGATTACACATCAAATGAATACAAATGAAAAAGTGCATACATAGACACAGTGGATAAAAACATATACAGGTAATGGTTCAGTGACCACATAAGGACAAAAACAACAACAAAAAAACCAACATTAAGGCTGCAAGGCTCTCGTCAGAGACAAAAAATAAGGCAAGACAAAGTCACCAACAAACAAAAGCAAGTATGAGATGCACAAGACTGAAGCCATATTAGCCAGAAAATACATGAATTCACGGTATACCGGTATAAGGACAAAGTAGACCGAGCAAGAAATTTAAATACATGAACCAATGAGTATATGAACCAACACACATCACTATACATACATATATATAATTATTATCAAGAGACACACATATATATACATATACAAAAACAAACACATATGTAGATACAAGCACATGTGCAGAAAAAGGATATAGAAATGGATGTATAAACACAAAATAATAAGAGAAAAATATAAAGAAAGAGAGGTAGAAGAGAAAAAGAGGGGAAAGAGGAACGTCCAAGAAAGATTACGCAAGAGTATGGAATGTATTCGAGCCATCAGGTTTAAGGCATCCTATAAGGAAGCATAAACAATTCTGAAGCTTAAACCACTGTCAAGTATTGATTGAACAGAAGATGTTGCCAGTGACTCTGATATCAACCTTACCCTGATGTCCAGGGCTATTGAAATGGTTGGTGACTGGAGAGCTCGTATTGGAAATATCATTGAGGTGCTGGTAGAATCAGACATGGAGTTCAAAACCAGTCTCCCCTATGTATTTCATATTATAAATGATGCAAATTATAGCTTAGACTAGGTTGCATGACGCCTATTTTTATCTCAAAACTGAATTTGGGAAGACCACGAAACAGAGTTGTATATATATATATATAT
This sequence comes from Ariolimax columbianus, assembly GCA_036924085.1. NCBI lineage: Eukaryota > Metazoa > Mollusca > Gastropoda > Stylommatophora > Arionidae > Ariolimax > Ariolimax columbianus. Next base: position 114,025,408 of record JAVGWX010000005.1, read on the forward strand.
AAAGAACAAAATTGGTCCCAAAACTGAGCCCTTTGGCACTCCACACTTTACTTCACACCACTCAGAGTACTCCTTATTTATGTCCACCCTCTGCCTTCTTCCCTTTAACCAATTTTCACTCCTTTGGCAATTTCTCCGCCTTTTCCATGTGATTTTAACTTTCTAAATAATCTTTGATGAGGTACTCTATCAAAGGCCTTAGCAAAATCAAGATAAATAACATCCACTGGCTCCCCTTTATCTATCATTTTAGTAACCTCCTCCATAAATTCTAATAGATTTGTTAAGCATGATCTCCCTCTAGTAAACTCATGCTGACTATTTCTAATTAGATTAAACTTATCAAAATGCATTACAATGTTTTCTTTGATTATTGACTCTAACAATTTACAGACTATTCTCGTTAAACTCACCAGTCTATAATTTTCTGGATCTGCTTTGTTGCCCTTTTGAATAAGGGGATCACTCCTGCATCTTTCTAATCCCATGGAACACTCGTTTTTGCAAGTGATTGAGAACATAATATAGCCAATGGTTTTGCTAGTTGGTCTCTAATTTCAAACAGCAATTTTGGATGAATACCACCTTGACCTGGATATTTATTCACTTTCAACCCCTCCAATTTTTAAAAAAACCTTTCCTCTGTAATACAGATTGATCTTAATCCCGCTGTATCCATATCTATATATGTTTTCTGTTGTCTGGTTTATATGTTTTCTGTTGTCTGGCGAATCATATGTTTTCTGTTGTCTGGCGAATCATATGTTTTCTGTTGTCTGGCGAATCATATGTTTTCTGTTGTCTGGCGAATCATGTTTTCTGTTGTCTGGTGTAAATGTTTTTTGTTGTTTGGTGTTTTTGTTTTCTGTTATCGGTGTAAATGTTTTCCTAGTGCTTAAAATATAATTGTCTTTATTGTTATTACTAAAATAAATTGGTTAATTTTTCTCCCATATGTTACGGGGTTTTGAAAGAGAAGCAAAGCATAAGAACATTGTAAAGTACCACGTATGTCTTAACAGGTGGCTAAGGAGGGTTGGGCATAGGGCTTGCTACCCCATCCTATCAAAATTATAAGCCACAAGAAAGAGGAGAAGAAGGTTTTTATCGCTGTCTCACCAGCAGAAAAGGCTAGTAAAGAATCAGGTGAAATATATTGAACAAGACCCTACCTCATGGCTCGTAGTTGTTCCTGGAAAGATCTTGTCACAACGGTCTGGTCAACATGTTGAGGATTGACGCTATGATCCCCATAGTGGTCAGCTTACTGAAGAGCCACACGTTGCACTTCAGCCATTAGGACCCTTGTTCACCTCAAATATGCCTCATTATGTAAGAAGAGCCACTGTAACCAGCTACCAAAGTAACATCATCAAGAGTTACCTCAACTCTACCAAAGTAACATCATCAAGAGTTACCTCAACTCTACCAAAGTAACATCATCAAGAGTTACCTCAACTCTACCAAAGTAACATCATCAAGAGTTACCTCAACTCTACCAAAGTAACATCATCAAGAGTTACCTCAACTCTACCAAAGTAACATCATCAAGAGTTACCTCAACTCTACCAAAGTAACATCATCAAGAGTTACCTCAACTCTACCAAAGTAACATCATCAAGAGTTACCTCAACTCTACCAAAGTAACATCATCAAGAGTTACCTCAACTCTACCAAAGTAACATCGTCAAGAGTTACCTCAACTCTACCAAAGTAACATCATCAAGAATTATAGACTGGTGAGCCAACTGAGATTCCTTGCATTGCCCTACAGCAAGAAGGACACAGGTTCACCTTCCTCAGTAATCTTGTGATATAAGATGAACCACTAAAACTGGCTACACAAGAAAGTTCACTACGGGTGAACAACTCAGAGTAACTTTAAAAACATACAAAAACAAACATGCAATAAAACAGCAACCTGCATTACAACAAAAAGGTACCTCATGAAGGTTTTGCGGTCACTATGTAGACTGCTATTTTGTTGTAATTTGTGCCCATGTTGATCTACTCTATACTGGGAGAGAAGAGAAATCAGGGTCAGGTGAAGTATACTGATCAAGGTGGGAGAGAAGAGAAATCAGGGTCAGGTCAGTATTCTGATCAAGGTGGGAGAGAAGAGAAATCAGGGTCAGGTGAAACATGCTGATCAAGGTGTGAGAGAAGAGAAATCAGGGTCAGGTGAAGTATACTGATCAAGGTGGGAGAGAAGAGAAATCAGGGTCAGGTCAGTATACTGCGTCCACACTACCAGCACCTCACTTCCACACATTGTTCCTGGACACAGGCTGTCACTGCGGTCTGACCAAAGAAATGAAGATCGATTCTGTATTCCTCAAAGTGGTGAGCTAACTGAGGAGCCTCACATTACACTACAGCTAGTGGGTACCATGTCCACCTTCTCAACTATGCTTTAGAATTTAAGAAGAGCTTTGTATCCTGCCGTCAAGAGTTTAAATAAAATCAATACAAGAGACGTCTACAACAACAGCCAGAAGAACCATGGTTCACCTCCTTAAGTACAACTCTGAATGTAAGTGGAGTCACTGTAACCTGCTACCAAAGAAAAATCATGAAGAGTTAACTGAGCTCAGCACGAGTAGCTCCCAGCAACAACAGCAAAATCATAGCCTACCCAATCCTCAATCCTGCGCCCGCATCTATGTATGAAATTCTGCACATTTTCGGTTGTTGTTTTTGTTGTTCTCCGTGTTTCGGGCCCGGGTGTTGAAGATTGGTATTTTTGTGTTGGACTTAATTTTGTATGATACATGGTGGTCTGCCGGGGTCTTTGTGTATGACAAAAACAATAATAGCACCACTGCCTCACAGAGGGCATGTTGTAAGTGGCGACTAACTGTGTGACATGGCATAACACCGGCCATGGTTAGGTGGTTTGTTTAGAAGAGCATAGATGGCGCCTAACAGGCTGCAGGTCTACTTTACACTAGTGTTTGAGTCTATTGAGACTCAACTCTCTGTAAGTGATTGTCCCAACGCAGTGCAGTATTAAGCTGCTCAAGCCTTGCCCGCTAAGCAGGAAATCCTTCTCATAGCTACATCCAGCTCACACTAGAGCTGTGACCTGCACTGGGGAATCTGCTCCTATAGAAGTACAGGTCGACTAAGAACCTAACATAAATGATACACATCAACATGTTCCAGTGGAGAGAAAGAGCAGACAAAAGACATGCAACTCCAGCAGACATCTCAGAAGAGAGAGAAGCAGCCAGTGGTAAGTTCTTCTTCTTTTATTTTGTTGTAATTCTCATTCTGGTTTTGTTTAATTTCTACTTCCTCGTTCCCTGTCAGACAATCATACCAGTGACTCTGATAGCAGCTCCCAATGTTGTACAGCTTCTCATACACGTTGTGGCCACATGTCTCATTGTTCACCAGTGAATGTTGGGCAGGTGTACAACATGAACTTATCTGTCATGTGGCCACATGTCTCATTGTTCACCAGTGAATGTTGGGCAGGTGTACAACATGTACTTATCTGTCATGTGGCCACATGTCTCGTTGTTCACCAGTGAATGTTGGGCAGGTCTGCAACATGTGCTTATCTGGCATGTGTCAACAATCACACATTTGGGATTAAAATGCTGAGATGGGACCAAGATGCTGGGATGGGATCAAGATGCTGGGATGGGATCAAGATGCTGGGATGGGATCAAGATGCTGAGATGGGATCAAGATGCTGAGATGGGACCAAGATGCTGGGATGGGATCAAGATGCTGGGATGGGATCAAGATGCTGGGATGGGATCAAGATGCTGGGATGGGATCAAGATGCTGGGATGGGATCAAGATGCTGGGATGGGATCAAGATGCTGAGATGGGATCAAGATCCTGGGATGGGATCAAGATGCTGGGATGGGATCAAGATGCTGGGATGGGATCAAGATGCTGAGATGGGATCAAGATCCTGGGATGGGATCAAGATGCTGGGATGGGATCAAGATGCTGGGATGGGATCAAGATGCTGGGATGGGATCAAGATGCTGAGATGGGATCAAGATGCTGGGATGGGATCAAGATGCTGGGATGGGATCAAGATGCTGGGATGGGATCAAGATGCTGGGATGGGATCAAGATGCTGGGATGGGATCAAGATGCTGGGATGGGATCAAGATGCTGAGATGGGATCAAGATCCTGGGATGGGATCAAGATGCTGGGATGGGATCAAGATGCTGGGATGGGATCAAGATGCTGGGATGGGATCAAGATGCTGGGATGGGATCAAGATGCTGGGATGGGATCAAGATGCTGGAATGGGATCAAGATGCTGGGATGGGATCAAGATGCTGAGATGGGATCAAGATCCTGGGATGGGATCAAGATGCTGGGATGGGATCAAGATGCTGGGATGGGATCAAGATGCTGGGATGGGATCAAGATGCTGGGATGGGATCAAGATGCTGGGATGGGATCAAGATGCTGGGATGGGATCAAGATGCTGGAATGGGATCAAGATGCTGAGATGGGATAAAGATCCTGGGTGCATGAGCTGTAATGGTCAGCGACTCAAAACTGACTGCTAGAGTCAATACCAGCGACCCAGAGCTGACAAAACCCTTCTTCACCTCCACGTGATGATCATAGATAACAATCTACAACAGAGCAGACTGGCTAAGGAGAAGGGATCCGAGAGGGAAGGTTAACCAAAAATGCCTTACTGAAATTAGATGTGTCGGACTGAAAGGTGCAAATATGACAGTCAAGCTGTAAATTACAACACAACACATGCCGTTCTATGGACCACATTCGGCTACTTGCAAAGCCCTTCTCCCGGCTTGGTAGCAAGAGTTTGAGAGCCCTTCTCCGGGCTTGCTAGCAAGAGTTTGAGAAAACATGTTGAAGAATATATGTAAAGATGAGACCTTAATGTAGTGTGTTCGCTGTGAAACCTGAAAATGGTCACTCGATCTCATTGAAAGAGCTGAAGAGAGGTTATCTTATGACCTGAGTGGGGTTTCTCCCGTCATCATCTAAGGATAGCTGTTTTGGCCTCATCATATGTTGATATACCTCCTTGAAGTGATGGTGGGAAATGTTCCGTAGCAAGATCTCACAGAATTACATTTTAATGGTTACCAGCGCCATTACGGGCAGACTGCAGGTCCTTTACTGCAGGGAAGACTGCAGGTCCTTTACTGCCTGGCAGCCTAAATGTCTACAGGAAAGAACCTGAAAATGGGGACATCCCAGAGCGGCACCTTTTCCAAGCTTAGTAATCAGATAGATGGAAATCACCCACAAACTTACTACTAATAGTCAAATATGAGTCCTAGAGACGTACCAGGGAAGGCACTGGATGGCACATTCTAAGGGAAGGCACTGGATAGTACCTTTTAAGGGAAGGCACTAGATGGCACATTCTAAGAATGGCACTGGAAGGCACTTTCTAATGGTCAAGGGAGAAACAGGGAAGAGAATTCTAAGGGAAGGCACTGGATGACACCTTTTAAGGGAACGCACTGGAGGGCACCTTCTAAGGGAAAACACTGGATGGCACATTCTAAGGGAAGGCACTGTGCAGTACCTTCTAAGGGCCAACCAGATAGATTTTTAGAACAAAAAGATAGATTTTGGTCCTCCTGGCCTTGCAGGCCTATTTTATCATTGCCAGAAATGCCACAGTGAGCTGGAATCCATTGAATTGTGCTCTTTTGAAAGCACTGGACTTTATTTTAAAACTGTTGCTGCTGAAACTGCTATGGCAAATGCTTGAATGCAGGCTACCTATGAAGGGGCTACCGGTGAAGGGGCTACCTATGAAGGGGATACCTATGAAGGGGCTACCTGTCAAGAGCACAGTTGTGGTTCAATGCTTCACGGAGTGAGATGGGCAATCATTATTTATTTATCTGGTTCCCCTTAGAACATAGGGCCATAACAGATGCATTCTCCATCTGCTCAGATGGAGAAGCCGTCTTTTTGAATTCAGTCCATGAGACCCAGACTGAACTGGCTGTTCCTTGCCAGGTGGTTTTCAACCTCCCCACTCATCTCTTTTCTTGTAGGTACCAATCCAGCGCATGTCTGGTTATACTGTCCAGCTTCTGTTTGAAAGTACCCTATCCATCTTCATGTTCTCTTTTCTAATTTCATGTCTTGGTTGTTGCCGTGTTTTTTCACATTGATCTGTGTTTATGATTACCTCCGTCCATCTACCATTACCTCCGTCTATCTACCATTACCTCCGTCTATCTACCATTACCTCCGTCTATCTACCATTACCTCCATCTATCTACCATTACCTCCATCTATCTACCATTACCTCCATCTATCTACCATTACCTCCGTCTATCTACCATTACCTCTATCCATTTACCATTACCTCTGTTCATTTACCATTACCTCTGTTCATTTACCATTACCTAGATTCATCTATCATTACATCTGTTCATTTACCATTATCACTGACCTATTTACCCCTATCTCTGTTTATTAACCATTACCTCTGTCCATTTACCATTACCTTACACTGTAAGGCATTGGCACTCCTACCCCACTACTGAACTTAATAAGGGACACACTTGACACAACTTGACACACGGACACCGGTGCCAGAGTCCACCTAGGTGGCACTCTCTAGGACAAGTTCCCAACATCTTCAGGGGGCAGGCAAGGTTACGTCCTTGGCCCTGACCTTTTCTGTCAAGCCATGAACTGGATTCTCCACCGCCTTGACTCCCACCATCTGGGCATTTACATGAACCAAACGCGCAACAAAGACCTTGCCTATGCTGATGACATAGTCCTAGTCTGCCCAGACAATGTGGCTCTGCAATAGTCTCGTGAGAAACTTGATCTCGAAACATCAAACCTGGTTCTATCAATATCCTGGCCCAAGACAAAAATTCAGAACCTTGGCTCCGACACTGGTCTTCACAGCATTGTTGTCCATGGTCACATGGTGGAGTGCACCAATGAATTCACATACCTGGGGAGTTCTTTTTCATCCGATGGACGCAGTGCGCGTGACATGTTAAGGTCGATCAGGCTTGCTGCCTCCACTATGAACGACCTTCTCCGGGTGTGGAATAATGGCACTCTCTCTCGGATCCAAAATTTGTATTTATCAGATGATTTGATCTCCCCTGAAATGTCGAGGCGTCTGCAAAGACGAGTCTTCCCTTGATCTCTGACATTCTGGTCCGTTCACATTTCTGTGTTTGGTCACGTGGTCTGACTAGTCAACTATGTGTAACAATAGTCTCCCACCAGCCGGCTGGAGGCATGGGAGGGGCCGCCCCCGTTCTACATGACTCCAACAGATAGCAGTCTCTCCTTCAGCAGTGAACGAGGTTTGGCTACAAACCTCAGCAGTTGGATATGGTAGTGGTAAATCGAAGCAATCAGTCCCCTAGGTGAACATTATTATTATTATTATTATTTACAATAATTACCTCTGGTCTATTTACCATTACCTCTGTCTATTTACCATTACCTCTGGTCTATTTACATATTACCTCTGGCCTATTTACCATTACCTCTGGTATATTTACCATTACCTCTGGCCTATTTACCATTACCTCTGTCTATTTACCATTACCTCTGGTCTATTTACCATTACCTCTGGTCTATTTACCATTACCTCTGGTCTATTTACCATTACCTCTGTCTATTTACCATTACCTCTGCTCTATTTACCATTACCTCTGGTCTATTTACCATTACCTCTGGTCTATTTACCATTACCTCTGACCATCTATAATTACCGCTTTCCATCTGATATGAAAAATGTAACAACGATATTAGTTGATGAAGGCCCGTATGTCATTTTTCTGAACCATATAGCACCCTTCTTATCATTATCATCACCCGTTATTATTCTTTTGTAAATCTGCATTTCAAATTTGCCAGTTTTTTAATGCCCATTAGTCTCAAATGTTGCCAGTCTTTGTTAATGTTAGCTTTTTCTATATTTACTTTAGCCACAGGCGGCTCGAAAAAGTGTGGAGGTCAAGTCCAAAATGGCTGCCCAGGCAATAACCACCAGTGGTATAGCACAGGTCTCCGAAACATTTTCTGGGTTGGTTTTGTTTTTGTTCATTTTGTTCCATTTTTTGTCCCCTCATTTTTGTATGTATGGACAGATTCATATTTCATTATAGGCTTTATTACATCAATATTTGGTCCCTATGTGGATATTGGAGTATTCCCTGTGTAGGTCTTGGAATATATTGCCTATGTGGGTTTTGGAGTATTCCCTGTGTAGATCTTGGACTATCTATTGCCTATGTGGGTTTTGGAATATTCGCTGTGTAGGTCTTGGAGTATTCCATGTGTGGGTTTTGGAGTATTACCTTGAGTGGGTTTTGTAGTATTCCATGTGTAGGTCTTGGAAGTATTCCATGTGTGAGTTTTGGAATATTCCCTGTTTAGGTCTTGGAGTATTGTCTGTGTGGGTCTTGGAGTATTGTCTGTGTGGGTCTTGGAGTATTGTCTGTGTGGGTCTGTTGGTATTTCCTGTGTGGGTCTTGGGGTACCTACTGTGCATATTGCAAAAAGTGACTAAGTAGGATTGCATTTGGTGCTAGCAACTTCATCATATAAAGCAAAGCGCCACATAAATCAAACAACCATCTCTTCAAGATTGAACAGGACATAGACAGGGGGAACAGGACATAGACTGAGAGAACAGATAATAGACAGGGGAACATGACATAGACAGAGGGAACATGACATAGACAGGGCAACAGGACATAGACCGGGCAACAGGACATAGACAGGGCAACAGGACATAGACAGGGCAACAGGACATAGACAGGGAAACAGGATATAGACAGGGCAACAGGACATAGACAGGGCAACAGGACATAGACAGGGCAACAGGACATAGACAGGGCAACATGACATAGACAGGGCAACAGGACAAAGACAGGGAAACAGGATATAGACAGGGAAACAGGATATAGACAGGAAGAAGGAAGGGCTGGATAGGCTATACAATGTGAAAGTTTCAAGCCAGTATTACCTGACTATTTCTGTCATGGAAGCCCCATGGAAAAAGAGGCAAAGGAAGACTAAAGAATACACAGAGAAAAGACCTAGAGGATTATACAAGAACAATTGGGAAATACTAGTACAAGAGAGGTCTGGTTGAAGAGGGTTGGTTGATGGTTTCACTGGACGGGTCTGGTTGAAGAGGGTTGGTTGATGGTTTCACAGGACGGGTCTGGTTGAAGAGGGTTGGTTGATGGTTTCACAGGACGGGTCTGGTTGAAGACGGTTGGTTGATGATCTCACAGTTCAGGTCTGGTTGATGGTCTCACTGGACGGGTCTGGTTGAAGAGGGTTGGTTGATGGTTTCACTGGACGGGTCTGGTTGAAGAGGGTTGGTTGATGGTCTCACTGGATGGGTCTGGTTGAAGAGGGTTGGTTGATGGTCTCACTGGACAGGTCTGGTTGGAGAGGGTTGGTTGATGATCTCACAGTTCAGGTCTGGTTGGAGAGGGTTGGTTGATGGTTTCACCGGACAGGTCTGGTTGGAGAGGGTTTGTTTGATGGTCTCACTGGACGGGTCTGGTTGGAGAGAGTTGGTTGATGGTTTCACAGGACAGGTCTGGTTGGAGAGGGTTGGTTGATGATCTCACAGGTCAGGTCTGGTTGATGGTCTCACAGGTCAGATCTGCTCGGAAAGGGTTGGTTTATGGCACAGGTCTGGTTGGAGAGGGTGGATTGATGGTTTCACAGGACAGGTCTGGTTGGAGAGGGTTGGTTGATGGTCTCACAGGTCAGGTCTGCTTGGAGAGGGTTGGTTGATGGTCTAACAGGTCAGGTCTGCTTGGAGAGGGTTGGTTGATGGTCTCACAGGTCAGGTCTGCTTGGAGAGGGTTGGTTGACGGTCTCACAGGACAGGTCTGGTTGGAGAGGGTTGGTTGATGGTCTCACAGGTCGGGTCTGCTTGGAGAGGGTTGGTTGATGGTCTCACAGGTCGGGTCTGCTTGGAGAGGGTTGGTTGATGGTCTAACAGGTCAGGTCTGCTTGGAGAGGGTTGGTTGATGGTCTCACAGGTCAGGTCTGCTTGGAGAGGGTTGGTTGACGGTCTCACAGGACAGGTCTGGTTGGAGAGGGTTGGTTGATGGTCTCACAGGGCAGGTCTGGCTGGAGAGGGTTGGTTGATGGTCTCACAGGGCAGGAGAGGGTTGGTTGATGGTCTCACAGGACAGGTCTGGTTGGAGAGGTTTGGTTGATGGTCTCACAGGGCAGGTCTGGCTGGAGAGGGTTGGTTGATGGTCTCACAGGGCAGGAGAGGGTTGGTTGATGGTCTCACAGGACAGGTCTGGTTGGAGAGGTTTGGTTGATGGTCTCACAGGGCAGGTCTGGTTGATGGTCTCACGGGTCAGATCTGCTCAGAAAGGGTTGGTTGATGGCACAGGTCTGGTTGGATAGGGTTGATTGATGGTTTCACAGGACAGGTCTGGTTGGAGAGGGTTGATTGATGGTCTCACAGTTCAGGTCTGGTTGATGGTCTCATAGGTCAGATCTGCTCGGAAAGGGTTGGTTGATGGTCTCACAGGTTAGGTCTGGTTGATGGTCTCATAGGTCAAATCTGCTCGGAAAGGGTTGGTTGATGGTCTCACAGGTCAGGTCTGCCTGGAGAGGGTTGGTTGATAATCTCATATGACAGGTCCTTGGAGAGGGTTGGTTGATGGCTTATGCAGCCCAAAGTGATTAGGTCAAAGATGATGGGGCTCTGATGTTATTCGGGAAAGCCCTTGATAAGAGATCTATTGAGCTGGAAATGTCATTATACATCTGTCGCTGTTCTCAGCATTTTAACTTCCTTTATTTCAACCGTCAATGTTTTTTGTTGAATCGTTTCAGTCACGATCACTTGAGGCATTCAATTTCCTCTCATGTTCGACCAACTAATGGTAGAGAGCTTCCAGCGCCACCTATCCCAAATCACAAGACTCAGCACAAAGTCCTCCCAGCAGCAGAGTCTCCAAGGTCAACAGTGAAAGGTGTTGGCAGTGCTGATCATGCCAGCCATCAAGATGCGGAGCAGCATCACAGCAGCAACAATAAGACTGCTGCATCTCCTGGGAAAAAGAAATTGAAGCCCCATTACTATGACCATCTTGGACCAAAGCTTGCTGTTACACCATCAGGTACTTCTTTGTTCTCTTTTCTTCTTTGTCATCTTCTTCTTCTCCATTTTGCTCTTGATGAAATGTAAGGCCACTATTGTAGATGGCTCCTTACAGGAAGACTGGACTAAAGCACTATGTGTGCTCTTGCAGTGACACTTTTTGTAGTGTTTTCCTTTGCATGAGAAGGTTGCTATCCCCATGTACAATTCTCTTCAGTCACCTATTATGGCATGCAGTAGCCCTATTCTTTCCTCCCTTGATACAGACATGGTGTCCACACTGAAACATCAGATACTTGCCAGTTTAAAAATTGTTAGTGTATTAAATGGTGCATTGGAGAAGAAAATACAGGTCATGTAGATGTGGTGTTTTAGAAGGATTCTTGAAATATTAAACCGAGATCACGTCACAAATGTAAATGTCCACAATATTGTCCGACATGATCAGACCATATCCGGACCTCCTTTCAGTTGTATAATCACAAAAGCTTTGCTGGTATGGACATGTGATATGTTTTCAGGGTCTGCCCAATGTGATACTTGGGGGCACAGTCCCTGGCAATAGAAAGAGAGGCCGCCCTGAGATGTGCTGGTCGGATGATATTAGCAAGTGGGCGGCATGACACTGATTGAAACAGAAATGCGCACAATGATGGATAGATTACAATGATGACAGATGGTTCATGATGGATAGAGTACGATGATGACAGATGGTTCATGATGTATTGAGATGTGATGCCCCTACGACCACCTAGGTTGTGAGACAGATGGGATGAGATAAGATGAATGTGTTTAAGCAGCCTCCTGCAGGGTAGGTACAATGGAGATGCTTAGGAGAGCATGAGAGGATGTCATAAGATGTCTTACCCTTCTGGAGTAGAAGATTGATTGCATTAAGGGGAAAACATGAAAATGAGGCAAGACTGAAAGTCATAATAAAGACTATGATTGTGTTCAAAGCTGAGTTATCTCTTTGCATTTCTGATCAGACAATGTTAGTCAGGGTCAGGGGAAACATACTAATCAGACTATGTTAGTCAGGGTCAGGTGTACTGATCAGACTATGTTAGTCGCGGTCAGGCAAATTATACTGATCAGACTATGTTGGTCAGGGTCAGGGGAAACATACTGATCAGACTATGTTAGTCAAGGTCAGGCAAAGCATACTGATCAGACTATGTTGATCAGGGTCAGGGGAAACATACTGATCAGACTATGTTAGTCAGTGTCCGGTGAAACAAATTGATCAGACTATGTTAGTCAAGGTCAGGCAAAGCATACTGATCAGACTATGTTAGTCATGGTCAGGTGAAACATACTGACCCCATCTTTCAAGCAGTTCTCCCTGGAAACTGGCTGTTTCATGGCAGTCTGGCTAATGAAGTAAGGATAAGCACTGTGATCCTCAAAGGGGTGAGCTTGCTGAGAAGTCTTGCATTGCACTACAGCAAGGAGGAACAACAAGAGTGAAACCTGAGTTATAACAAAAAGGCCATCATCAGGAAGAAAGAACAACACAAATGATAATCACTAACAAATGAGAGTAACCATTTACTGATGATGTTCGTCCGTCACATATGATGATATGTTCGTCTGTCACATATGATGATATGTTCGTCCGTCACATATGATGATATGTTCGTCCGTCACATATGATGATATGTTCGTCCGTCACATATGATAATATGTTCGTCTGTCACATATGATGATATGTTTGACAGTCATATATGAAGATATGTTCGTCCGTCACATATGATGATATATTCGTCTGTCACATATGATGATATGTTTGACAGTCATATATGAAGATATGTTCATCCGTCACACATGATGATATGTTCGTCGTTACTCTCAGGGTTTGTTTGCTATTTTCATCTTTGTCCCTGCTGAAGACCTGCTGGTATGTTTCCATTGTTATTCTGATGCAGAACCTGGGCCATACGAGTCTATATTTTTATAATCTATGTTTTTGCACACCCGACATTCACTAAGACCAAAAGCCTTCTGAGTGGGGAGTAGTCTTCTGGGTTTGGAAGAAAACTCTAGAAACAAGGCCCCAGATATAATTTAGGTAAATATTGTCCCAAAGGAGATAGCACGAACTGGGTGGTAAAGGTGTCTGGGATAGCTATAAATGGGAGGTAAAGGTGTCTGGGATAGCTATAACTGGGAGGTAAAGGTGTCTGGGATAGCTAAAACTGGGAGGTAAAGGTGTCTGGGATAGCTATAACTGGGAGGTAAAGGTGTCTGGGATAGCTATAACTGGCAGGTAAAGGTATCTGGGATAGCTATAACTGGGAGGTAAAGGTGTCTGGGGTAGCTATAACTGGGAGGTAAAGGTGTCTGGGATAGCTATAACTGGGAGGTAAAGGTGACTGGGATAGCTATAACTGGGAGGTAAAGGTGTCAAGAATAGCTATAACTGGGAGGTAAAGGTGTCAAGAATAGCTATAACTGGGAGGTAAAGGTGTCAAGAATTGCTATAACTGGGAGGTAAAGGTGTCAAGAATAGCTATAACTGGGAGGTAAAGGTGTCAAGAATAGCTATAACTGGGAGGTAAAGGTGTCTGGGATAGCTATAACTGGGAGGTAAAGGTGTCCTGGAACGAGGCAAGGGCCTCCATGTGAGAGCCAAAGGATGTAGGCATGATCAGAAAGTCTAGAGCAGAGGGCATACCATTAGCAACTGCTGACCATGTTTGCCAGTCACGAAATGGAACTTTTCACGTCTGCATTGGCTTGATGAGTACATGCACACCCATAGTCCCTAGTATGACACAGGATGATGTTGGTGACCCTCAGCGATGACGATGGACAACAATTAATATTATGCATTTAGTGCACCTTCTATTATTTAGAGCTTCTAAAGATAGCAAAGTGCGTACATCTCCTACCAAAGATACTGAGTTTGCTCTCCAGTAGCAACAAACTCCTGTTTACCCAGCTGTAACTCTGCACATGCAAGCCTACCATGCAAGGTTGGAGAGTTTGCACACCCCAATGATCTCATGAGCTATGCCAGCAATAGTATTACTTCTGGTGGAGTCACCCAGACCAAACAGATCTTTGGAGAGGTACCACACTAAGAGGATGAGTAGCAGGTGGGGCTCTATAGGTGTAACTGCAGAACTCACCGGTGACGGATATGCTCTCTGCTACAATAATTCAGCCATACTCCATGCGGTACATTCTTGTCTCATTCTTTGCTGTTTATTCACTATCAACTATCTTCGTGGATGATGAAGAGACGCAGGCCAGCAGACATTCTATCAACTATCTTCGTGGATGATGAAGAGACGCAGGCCAGCAGACATTCTATCAACTATCTCCGTGGATAATGAAGAGACGCAGGCCAGCAGACATTCTATCAACTATCTCCGTGGATAATGAAGAGACGCAGGCCAGCAGACATTCTATCAACTATCTCCGTGGATAATGAAGAGACGCAGGCCAGCAGACATTCTATCAACTATCTCTGTGTGGATGATTAAGAGATGCAGACCAGCAGACATTCAATCAACTATCTCTGTATGGATGATTAAGAGATGCAGGCCAGCAGACATTCTATCAACTATCTCCGTGGATGATTAAGAGATGCAGGCCAGCAGACATTCTATCAACTATCTCCGTGGATGATTAAGAGATGCAGATGTGCCGTCACTACAGGTGAATTGGCTTGACTGACTGAAGAAGGAATGAAGAGATGGCCAACTCAGAAGTGTATGCTACATGCATGGCTCAACGGGACGATTCTGGGGCACCAATACACTGGACTGCCTCTCTTCACAGAGATGCGTCCCTACCCTCCCCTTTGATAACATGATGTGGGATCAAGACACTGAGTAGTGCATGTCCGCAGTCAGCGACCCATAATTACTGCTAGCATCAGGGCCAGTGAACCAGAGCTGCCAAGACGCTTCTACATCTCCACCTGGTGATCCTGGATAACAGGCAGGCTGGCTAAGGAGAAGGGATTGTAGAGAGAAGGCTAACCCAGCACTCAAAAAATGCTTGCTTAACAGATGTGTCAGACTGAAAGGTACAAATGTCGCAGTCAATTCCATTCTCCGGACAACATCCTTCTACTTGCAAAGCCCTTTCCAGTACTTGCTAGCGGGAGATTGAGAATGAACAAAGAAGAGGAAGAAGATGACATGATGTTTCTAAGACAACAGACTTTATACGAACTCCAACAGAGAAAGACGTGTACTCTTATCTGGGAGGCATTGGGTTGTCAAGAGCTACCAGCTCACAGCTAATGGGATCATATCATCATCGTCATCATCATTAGCCAGCTGTAAATGGGTAACTGACTTACTATTAGTTACATGCCTGCTGTATTTTAATCTTTCTATTCTTGTCCTCTGCTCACCTTTCAGGCTCAGGTGACATGCAGATATTAGTAGTAATAATTATTATTTCTCTTAAAATCCAGATTACGACAGTTTGGCGGAACTGAAGGATCCAGAAGGAGCCACTTGTCAGGTAGTAACTGATGGGGATTCTTATGAGGATGATGATTATTCACATTTGGAGAAGAAAACGTTTCCTGTGGTGATAGATGTGAGAGCTAACGCATCAAGATTGTTTGACCCACATTCCAAGGTGAAGGATAAAGATGATTCAACCGCCAGTTCTTTTATTCAGGTGCGTTGTTGTTATAGAGTATGTTTAGCAAAATCAGTATCATCATGCTCCAGACAGACATATAGGTACTCAGTCTCTTTCAACAGGTGGCCAGGGATATGGATGTTGATGGTTCTTCTTCTTTGACAATCTTATCACCTTGGTATCCCTAGACCATCAACGAACTCTCTTCAAGTAAACCTGTTTTGTGCTATTTTCTCCATTTATTTCCTGCTTTTCTCCATTTCTTTCCTGCTTTTCTCCATTTCTTTCCTGCTTTTCTCCATTTTTATTGCACAAGCCTCTAAGGTCTCCATGTGTTCTTAGCCTTTCCTTGTCTATTTTTCCTTGGGAGTTCCATGACAGAAATGTTCTTGTGATCCTAGGTTGGGGCTTTCGCAGGGTGTGGCACATCCAACACCACCTTCTTCCTAAGATTTCCTGTTCCACCTAACTTTGTCTGGTTCTCTCCCATAAACGTGAGTTTGTAAACTTGTCAAACCAATGCAGGCTAATGATCTTTCTCTTGATAATATCCCGTAATCTTTTAATGTTGTTATCCATTATATTTCTGTTCAGTGTCCTTCAGCAGATGGTCAAAGGTAGAGATGCTGGTGGTTCTTCTAAATCATAGTTTCTCATCATTTGTGACTCTCAATCTCTGCTAGGAAGAAAGTGAAGTATAATTAATGATATTACTAAAGCTACACAACTAGGAATGCTGACACATCAAATATAGTCAACAAAAGACACTTCTCAACAGATCCAGAATGAGAATTAGAACAAAATAAAGAAACATGAATCTTTTGTTTGTTTATCTATCTTCAGTCCACTTGTGTCATTAGAAATTGTGTGGAGTTATGACCTCCTTTTTATCATATTTTTTGGCAGGCGAAAATCTGCTGGTGACTTGACAGGTCAATCCCAGTATCTGTTACCAACTGTTACGTTGGTAGCCCCTAGAATGCGATTGTCTAATTTTGGGACTGGTGGTGGTGGAAGTGTAAATTAGAGCAAGGTAGACCCGCAGCCTGTCAGATGCCATCTATGCTGCTCCACTAACCACATAACCTGATGTTATAGCCAAACAGTCCCCTTTTTATGACACATTCTCTGTGAGACGAGAATCCTTAGAATAATTTGAGTAGATTTTTAACTTGAAGTTAAGACTGCTCTTTTCTATTTCAACTGCCAAAGAATTTTTAACGTGCGCACCACTGCACACAGGTGTCTAATTTCACTACTCAGATCAGGGGAAATTTTTTACCATATTTATTTTTTCTACGTTCGCTTTATTTCTCTATTCCCCAACGCGGAGTGCGTTGCACTGTGGTTTTTATTTTGCACCTGTCGGCCCAGTCCATCCGACTTCAGAATGCATTTTATCTAATGGTCTGCTTCCTCCTGCATTTTCTAAGGGTTTGCTTCTTGGGGTAACGGCTGGTGCTGTGATGGGGATTGAACCCAGCACCTTCGGGTCATGAGCCGTGTAACTTAACCACTAGCCCACGCCATCCCCTATGATCCATATGATTCATCTGAAAAAATCCCAGTTTCCACCATGATTTGAACCAGCGACCTCCAGCAACCAAGGCGAACACCTTACCTCAAGACCACTGGGTCTTTTGTATTCTATCCTTTTTTTTTGAATTGGTCTTTCTTTCCTAAAGTGATGTGCATTGTACTGCTATTTGTCATTAATTGCCTAGCACTTCCGACTTCAGTAAACGTTTTGTATGTTCTTGCTGTTTCAAGTATCCGGACACGTCAAGTTTTTGTCCGGACCATGTTCCTATATAATCTGTAGAGAGTGACTGTTACAGTCCTATATAATCTGTAGAGAGTGACTGTTACAGTCCTATATAATCTGTAGAGAGTGACTGTTACAGTCCTAAATAATCTGTAGAGAGTGACTGTTACAGTCCTATGTTCCTATAAAATCTGTAGAGAGTGACTGTTACAGTCCTATGTTCCTATATAATCTGTAGAGAGTGACTGTTACAGTCCTATAAAATCTGTAGAGAGTGACTGTTACAGTCCTATGTTCCTATAAAATCTGTAGAGAGTGACTGTTACAGTCCTATGTTCCTATATAATCTGTAGAGAGTGACTGTTACAGTCCTATGTTCCTATAAAATCTGTAGAGAGTGACTGTTACAGTCCTATGTTCCTATAAAATCTGTAGAGAGTGACTGTTACAGTCCTATGTTCCTATAAAATCTGTAGAGAGTGACTGTTACAGTCCTATGTTCCTATAAAATCTGTAGGGAGTGACTGTTACAGTCCTATGTTCCTATAAAATCTGTAGAGAGTGACTGTTACAGTCCTATGTTCCTATAAAATCTGTAGAGAGTGACTGTTACAGTCCTATGTTCCTATAAAATCTGTAGAGAGTGACTGTTACAGTCCTATGTTCCTATAAAATCTGTAGAGAGTGACTGTTACAGTCCTATGTTCCTATAAAATCTGTAGAGAGTGACTGTTACAGTCCTATGTTCCTATAAAATCTGTAGAGAGTGACTGTTACAGTCCTATGTTCCTATAAAATCTGTAGGGAGTGACTGTTACAGTCCTATGTTCCTATAAAATCTGTAGAGAGTGACTGTTACAGTCCTATGTTCCTATAAAATCTGTAGAGAGTGACTGTTACAGTCCTATGTTCCTATAAAATCTGTAGAGAGTGACTGTTACAGTCCTATGTTCCTATAAAATCTGTAGAGAGTGACTGTTACAGTCCTATATAATCTGTAGAGAGTGACTGTTACAGTCCTAAATAATCTGTAGAGAGTGACTGTTACAGTCCTATGTTCCTATAAAATCTGTAGAGAGTGACTGTTACAGTCCTATGTTCCTATATAATCTGTAGAGAGTGACTGTTACAGTCCTATAAAATCTGTAGAGAGTGACTGTTACAGTCCTATGTTCCTATAAAATCTGTAGAGAGTGACTGTTACAGTCCTATGTTCCTATATAATCTGTAGAGAGTGACTGTTACAGTCCTATGTTCCTATAAAATCTGTAGAGAGTGACTGTTACAGTCCTATGTTCCTATAAAATCTGTAGAGAGTGACTGTTACAGTCCTATGTTCCTATAAAATCTGTAGAGAGTGACTGTTACAGTCCTATGTTCCTATAAAATCTGTAGGGAGTGACTGTTACAGTCCTATGTTCCTATAAAATCTGTAGAGAGTGACTGTTACAGTCCTATGTTCCTATAAAATCTGTAGAGAGTGACTGTTACAGTCCTATGTTCCTATAAAATCTGTAGAGAGTGACTGTTACAGTCCTATGTTCCTATAAAATCTGTAGAGAGTGACTGTTACAGTCCTATGTTCCTATAAAATCTGTAGAGAGTGACTGTTACAGTCCTATGTTCCTATAAAATCTGTAGAGAGTGACTGTTACAGTCCTATGTTCCTATAAAATCTGTAGAGAGTGACTGTTACAGTCCTATGTTCCTATAAAATCTGTAGAGAGTGACTGTTACAGTCCTATGTTCCTATAAAATCTGTAGAGAGTGACTGTTACAGTCCTATAATTGTTATCGCCTTTTTCTCCTGTAGATGAAAGAAGAAGACCCATACAACCACATCGGTGACTCGGATGGCACCCTGACAGCCACAGCCGTGCACCGTCTCAAGCTGTCTCATGAACTGGACAATCCTTATGAGATTGTACAAGATGACTCTGCTGGGCAGGTCAAGGGCATCCTAGATACTGGACAGGCTGTTGGAGGTGATGGTCACCGCTGTCATGACAATTAATGTTATCTATATCACATTTGTCATTGATGTCATCATTTATATTCAGGTCAGGTCAGGTCATCCCATAATCGGTGAGGTTGTTCCGCTCTGAAATTGCTTGAGAATTCTCCAGTTGCCAATGACAGTGTTATTTTTCTGCCATTTGGTAGGCTCAGGAATGCCCCTGCCCCTCCGTTCTGTGTTGTGTTTGTTACAGAACCGTTGGTGTATGCATGGGTCCAGTCCATGCTTGGGTAGTTTTTCGTTATGTACCTCAGGGTTATATCTCTTCTTTCTTTTTCAGTCTGGCAATTTTTGTTTCCAATACCTGGTATATTTTCTACCACCTCTGGAAAGATATGCTGCCTCCAGGTAGGTTTTCGTACAGTAGGGATGGGCTTTGTTGTTGTTTGTGCGTTCATAGGGTCTTCGTGCATCTTATGCAGCATTGTTCAAGAGGGTGGTTGATTTGAATTGACAGTACAGAGATCTATAGCGTTTCAGATAAGTATTAGTGTTGAGAATTAATTTGTGTAATAATAATATAGTTGTAATTGTAGTTTACTGTAGCATACATATTTTCAAATATAGTGGCCTTGTTATAACAGATAGTTAGTGACTTGACAGAATTAAATAGCGTGGAACAGTGAGCGGTAGTAACACTCAAGTAACACTAGGCCTAGTCGTTAGCGATACATTGTAGAAAGGTAAATACCAGCGACATTTTTTTGTTTTTTGTTTTTTTGCGTTGCTTTAAGAAGTATACATTGTATTAGGTATGAATATAACTTATAAATAGCATAATTAGTATGGCCACTAAGACGAGAAGAAATGCTGCGAAGAAAGGCCAAGTCAGATTGTGTGATTTGTGTGGCGGAAATGTTAGTATTACTAGTGTAGGGATAGATAGGTCTACAACGTTGGAAGATGAAGGAACCGTTATATGTAGGATATGTAGAGTCGAAGAGAGGCAGGCACAAATGGAGTGCGATATAAGGAAAAATGAGAAGAGATTGGAGGAGATAGAAAAGAGGCAGATGAAAATAGAAGGGAAACAAGTGAAAATGGAGGAAATTTTAAAGAAGCTGCAGTCAAGGTGTAGTCAAGGAAGTAAGGGAGATTTTAGTGAGGAAACAGTTCACAGGGCAGAGAGCTTTGGAGAGAAGTATGCACATATAGGTGAGGGCTCAGTATTGGTAGTAGGAGATTCAATGGTGAGAGAGGTTGGCAGACATTTGTCTAAACAACACAAGATGTTTGAGAGAATGGATATTGGGGGAGCAAAAATAGAGGACACAGAGAGAAGAAAAAGGAGGATAGATGACAAAGGAAACAGTCATGTGGTAGTATTGGTAGGAACAAATAATGTAAAGAGAGATGGTACAGAAATAATTATGGATAAATATAATAAAAGTCTTATGGGAACACTTAAGGAAAAAAAGTTTAGAAAGTTCACAATTTTAGATAGAGCAGATGGGTCAGACTATCTAGATAGAAAAATAATAGGTATCAACCTTAGGTTACAGGTGATGTGTGCGGACATGGGAATGGAATTTATTGATGTGAAAGTTGACAAAAGTAAAATATTAGACGGGGGAGGTTTACATCTAAATGAGATAGGACAGCATGTTGTAGCGAAGTATATGTTTAATCATTGTGTTAGAAATTTAAACTTGTAAGGCCTATGAAGTATGAGACTAAAGATAGGGCTACAATAGGGTGCTATAGAGGATGTAGTCAAAGGGGTACGTTGGTGTCAGGGAAGTGTGAAATAAGTAGTGGAAAAGCAAACACTAAAATGATAAAGCAGAAGCAAAAAGTGGAAAACCAACAACATTACAAACTAAAATGTTTTTATGCAAATGTGAGAAGCATAGTAAATAAAAGAGAAGAATTGGAACTGTATGTAGAGGAAGAAAAACCAGATATAATAGGGTTAACAGAATCATGGACATATGAGGAGATTGCAGATAGTGAACTTGAAATAGAGGGATATACAATGTTAAGGAAAGATAGGATAATTGGAGACAAGACTAAGGGAGGTGGCGTTTTATTATACTGTATAAATTCTGTTAATATAACGATCAAAGATGATTTATCATGTGGTAACAAAAATGAAAGTGTATGGGGAGAAATAGAAAGTGGGGGTGAAAAAACAGTGATTGGAGTGTGCTATAGATGTCCATCAAGTCAAAAAGAGGAAGATGAGGAGCTGATTAGTAGCATAGTAAAGATAAGTGAAGTGAAATTATTATTAATGGGGGATTTCAAATTTCCAGAAATAAAATGGGAAATGGCAGAAGCACTTGTAGATTCAAAACCTTTTGTTAAGTGCATAACTGACAATTTTTTAATTTAACATGTAGAAGCAGCCACCAGAGGCAAAAACACACTCGACCTAGTTTTTACTACAGAGGAAAATATGATTGAAAACGTTACCATTGGGGAACTGTTTGGCTCAAGTGACCATCAAATCATCCGTTGGGATCTTATTGCAGGGAAAGAAGTAAACATAAAAACGCGAACATACGACTACTCTCAGGCAGATGTTAAGAGGATGAAACAGGCAGCGAACCACTTAATCTGGAAAGATATTGTCATAGGAACAGATGTTGAACAGAAGTGGGAGAGTTTTAAAACAGTTCTAGAAACGCTAAAAGAGGAATGTGTTCCGTGTAGGGAGGTAAACCCCAAGCGTAAAAAGTGGATAACTAGATTTGTAGTGAAATGTAGAAGAGCAAAAAATAAAGCATGGAAAAAATATATAGAGGTAGGTAAATCAAAAGAAACATATTTAAAATATTTGTACAAGCAGAACATATCTCAGAAAGCGAATAAAACAGCAAATATAGACTTCGAAAAAAACTTGCTCAGAGGATCAAGACTGACAGTAAAAGCTTCTTCTCTTATGTTAGAAATAAACAAAGAACGAAAGACAAAGTAGGCCCTCTCATAGACAGTACAGGGAAAATAATAAGTGAGAATAGGGCTAATAGCTAATCTACTCAATCAGTACTTTGGCACAGTCAACACAAAAGAGGACTGCTCCAAGATCCCAGGGCCTATAGATACTTTTCAAAGAGACATGGATACAGCGGGATTAAGATCAATCTGTATTATAGAAAAAAAAAATTTTTTTTAAATTGGAGGGGTTGAAAGTGAATAAATGTTCAGGTCAAGATGGTATTCATCCAAAATTGCTGTTTGAAATTAGAGACCAACTAGCAAAACCATTGGCTATATTATGCTTTCAATCACTTACAAAAGGGATTGTTCCACGGGATTGGAAAGATGCAGGAGTGATCCCCTTATTCAAAAAAGGCAAAATATCAGATCCAGCGAATTATAGACCGGTGAGTTTAACAAGCATAGTCTGTAAATTGTTAGAGTCCATAATCAAAGAAAACATTGTAATGCATTTAGACAAATTTAATCTAATTAGAAATAGTCAGCATGGGTTTACTAGAGGGAGATCATGCTTAACAAATCTATTAGAATTCATTAAGAAGGTTACTAAAATCATAGATAAAGGGGAGCCAGTGGATGTTATTTATCAAGATTTTACAAAGACCTTTGATAGAGTACCTCATCAAAGATTATTTCGAAAGTTAAAATCACATGAAATAGGTGGGGAAGTTGCCAAATGGATTGAAAATTGGTTAACGGGAAGAAGGCAGAGGGTGGGCATAAATAAGGAGTACTCTGAGTGGTGTGAAGTGAAAAGTGGTGTGCCACAGGGCTCGGTTTTGGGACCAATTTTGTTCTTGATATATATAAATGATTTGGACATTGATATGGGATCTATGATTGCAAAATTTGCTGATGACACAAAACTATGCAGTAATAGCTGTCCATCGTTGTCGATGAGGACCGCCGACATCATCCTTGTCAGAGATTTCCCTGTTGGGTGGGGGTGCGCATGTGGCTGAACAGGCCAATGCGAGCACGAAAACATCTGCTACATATCGGGCACACGAGGTTTGTAGAAGGGGATGGTGTTCCCACTGCTCGGGATTTCCGCGTCTCGCGTCTGTTCTGGGCTTTCACAACACGGTCATCTTCACCAGCAGCTACACCCGATTTGACTGCGCTTCTCCAGTCAGATCTGTTTTTCGCAAGACATTCCCAGGTGTCGATGTCTATCTGGCAACTTTTTAGTGAGTCCTTCAGACCGTCTTTAAAACGTTTCTTTGGGCGCCCTCTCTCGCGCCATCCCTCTCTCAGCTCGCCGTAAAGAAGCTTCTTTGGGAGCCGCTCGTCTGAAATACGGACGAGGTGTCCGGCCCATCCTAGTCGTACTTTTTCTAGCAGTGCATGAATGCTGGGCATGTTAGCCCTCGAGAGAACCTCGATGTCAGTGACACGATCTTGCCATCGGATGTGGAATATTCGCCTCAGGCAACCTGTGTGGAAGTGGTTTAACCTCCTTGCATGTCCAGAGTATACAGTCCAGCTTTCGCAAGCGTATAGTAGGGTTGGAATGATGGTTGCACGGTAGACTTTGAGTTTGGTCTTGACGCTGATGCCACGACGTGCCCAGACCATCGAGCGCATTCTACCAAAGGCTGCAGTAGTGTCGCATCTAAAGCGGAAGTGGATATATTGAGGTCGGATTTAGATAAAATTCGAGAATGGTCTGTAAGCTGGCAAATGGAGTTTAATGTAGATAAATGTACAGTCATCCACATGGGTAGATCCAATATGGAACATAATTACAGAATGGGAGAGAGCAATATTAGAAAGATAGATAAGGAAAGGGACCTAGGGGTTATAATAGATCATACAGGAAAGGTGAATGAGCAAGTTAAGGTAGCAGTGAAAAAGGCAAATGCAATGTTAGGTATGATAAAAAGAAATATTAAATATAGGAGCAAAGAAGTGATAGTCAAACTGTATAAAGCTTTAGTTAGACCTAGATTGGAGTACTGTGTACAGGTGTGGAGTGCTTATCATAGAGGGGATATAAAGATGCTGGAATGAATTTAAAAAATAGCGACAAAGATGATATTGGGATTCCAGAATTACAGTTATGAGGAAAGACTCAGAAAAAATGGCCTACAGTGTCTAGGAGAGAGAAGAATTCGTGGTGACTTAATACAGATTTATAAGATGATCAGAGGAATGGATAAATTAGATTATAACAAGTTTTTTTTAAATACAGCCACCCACAATAACAAGAGGGCATAGCTACAAGCTGACTAAAGAGAGGTCCAGATTAGATATTACGAAATATTTTTTTAGTCAGAGAGTGGTGTCTGCTTGGAATGCATTGCCAGGTAGGTAGTGGAGGCAGGAACAGTTAATTCATTTAAGAATAAACTGGATGCGCATAGCTTTTAGAGCAAGGTGATGTAAATGTAACTGGTTGTATACAGACTCTGCAGGATCTTCTAAACCAGTATAAAGATCTTAAGTTAAGTTATAATCAACTTTGTCATCTTCACCTCTATTATCCTTGTCAATGTTATCACCTCTATTATTTTTTTCAATGGTATCATCTCTGTTATCTTTGTCGATGTTAATTTCTTCTTCGTCATTCGTCCTGAAAAAGACATTGTGTGTCGTAGTTTGCAGCGGTGCTGCATTATCTGTGCCTTTTGGCCTGACACATCCACTTTCAGCTGGCTTTTTTTAGTACTGGGGTTGTCTTCCCACTGCAATCTCTATCCTCTTGCCAGACTGCACTAGTGACTAGTGCAGTTTGTTTAAATGGTCTTCAAGGGGAGGTGACATAGGGACTTGGTCAGCTCTGTATCGCTGACCCTAATGCAAGCAGCCAGCTATGCATTATTGTGTCAATGTTATTACCTTTATTATCATTGTCAATGTCATCACCTCTATTATCTCTTGTAACAGATCTCCGACCCACCAATAGATTTCCATTTTCGACCAATAAATTACGGGACCCAGAAGTTTCAGAACTACAATCACGGTGTTGGACGCTAGGTCAGCCTTAGAACCTTTGCGGTTATCATGCAATTAAAGCTCAGTACTTTGATGTGCAAATATCTGGGGCGAAATATGTAAATCAGGACAAATGACCATCAGAGTTTTAAAAAAGTAATAGTCTCATTAGCCAAGATGGCACCACTTTGCTAATCAAAAAAGACGCTGAATTGAGGTCACTGTAGATCAGAGAATCCAAGATGGTACCTCTACACAAATCGTAACAATAGTCAGATAAAGACTTGCAGAGTGACGGGTGGTCATCCTTTGTCTCGGATGGTGAGTTAGCAATGGAGTCAGTGAGACTTAACTGTGATTGATTATGTGAGTCTGAATAACAGCAAGAAGTAGATGTCCAGAGGTTATTGAGTAGTCAAGAGTTAGAAAAAAAGGTTGGTTATCACAGAGGAAGAAAGAGACACAGAGATATATAATTAACCCAAGTAAGCCTGAGGAAGGAAAGAGATGCAAGTAAAAGGTAAACACTAAGAGTTCTTCATTCAGTTAAATCATGAAGTCAGTGATATTGTTAACAATGATTTTAATTAGCGGAGCATGCAGGACAGAAGAGAGTCATTCCTCTCTGACTGAAAGTTCAACAAATATCTTGCCAGGACAAGTAGTTCACAATTATTTCATTAGCTCAGAGAAAAGGAAAGAGTGTCAATTATTACCATTGCCTCTCATAGCTCTACAGAAACACGACATGAACTTTGAAGATCTACATCATCGCACTTATTTTTCATCCGTCAATTAGACGAATTGTGAGCTGTAATGCTGAGTAGTTTAGGATAGGCAAAATAAAATTATAAGTAGCATGAGTATCTAGAGGTAGTGGGATACTGACCAAGGGATAGAATTCTGGAGCACCTAATGAAACCAATCTAAGTGCTTTTGCACCAAACGTTTCGATAACTAATGTTAGACAGGGGACAGAGAGTCTTTAGGACACCATTAGAGCTATGTGGATGTGAATCAGTTACTAAAACAATGAAAAGGAGAGTGTGAAAAAGTAAAAAAAAGTTAGTTTCGCATCTTTGTTCAAAATCAACTTGTGTTTTCTGTTAAGTAGAGTTAGTGTAAGTGGGCCATGATTGTTGTGTAGAAATACAGATAGTGACATACGTTTATAGAACAGAAGGTGTAGAAGTCATCGAGGATTTCAACAGAGAGGGTGCAGATCTATCGCATGTTATAATAATCAATAGGGCCAGTAACATAGAACAGCAACAGTTACCAGAACAGTGAGATGTTGTTGTTGAGTGCCCACAATGAGTAAGTTTACCCTTTTGTGCGTACTGAAGAAGGTGTTGAGTGGCAGGTTGTAGTAGCTTTTCTCACATCCCGAGCGTGCTGATGAAGGTGGACCGTGGTCTTCCAGTCAGTTGTGCTATGCTTGGCTTCATCTATGTGATGTTCACTACTACAGGGATCGTGTCTGTCTACATCTTGTCAGCCAGACTGCATTGAAAACATGGAAGAGAGATAGTGGTCTTGGTCAGCATATTGTGCCTGCCCCTGACACAACATCCTGGTTAATATGTTGTGCCTGACTGGACTAGTGTTTAAGTTCTCCAACAGTGAGATAAATATCGATATAGGTGATGAACAAATCTATTACACCTCATGCTTCAGTGGTTCATGTTTCAGTTTTGTTTTTTGTGTTTTTGTGGGGTTTTTTTTGGCTTTATTTCTCAATTCCCCAAGGTGGTGTGTGTAGCACTATGGTTTTTGTTTTACGCCTGTCAGCCCAGTGAATCCGACTTGACTTGCATATCTTCTTCGTTCATTCTCAATCTCCGGCTACCAAACCCTGAAAGGGCTTAAGTAGCAGAATGTAGTCCAGAGAATGGAATGCGTTGTGTCGCAGTTTACAGCTTGGCTGCGGTATTTGCACTTTTCGGTCCAACACATCCGACTTCAGCAGGCATTTGTTGAGTACCGGGCTAGCATTCTCTCTTCGATTCCTTCTCCTTAGCCAGTCTGTCCTGCTGCAGCCTGTTATCCAGGATCACCACGTGGAGGTGTAGAAGGGTCTTGGCAGCTTTGGTTCGCTGGCCCTGACGCTAGCAGTCAGCTATGGGTCGCTGACCACTACAGCTCATGCGCTGCTCAGCATCTTGATCCCGGACAAGCATTTTATGGAAGGGTGTGCTTCCTCCTGCATTTTCTAATGTTTTCTTCCTTGGGGTAATGGCCGGTGCTGTGATGGGGATCAAACCCAGCACCTTCGAACTGTGAACCGTGTCACTTAACCACTAGCCCACACAGTCCCCCTAACTTGGAGGATAATACTAGCAGCTTGGTTCAGGGATGCAGGGTTCATCCACAAAGAGCAGATTGTGTGTGAGACTCTGCTACACTTCGTCAGTGTCATCACCTCTATTATCATTATCAATGTTATCACTCTGTTGTCAATAGTATCACTCTAGTGTCAATGTTATCACTCTGGTGTCAATGTTATCACTCTGTTGTCAATAATATCAGTCTGGTGTCAATGTTATCACTCTGTTGTCAATAGTAACACTCTGTTGTCAATAGTATCACTCTGTTGTCAATGTTATCACTCTGTTGTCAATAGTAACACTCTGTTGTCAATAGTATCACTCTGTTGTCAATGTTATCACTCTGTTGTCAATGTTATCACTCTGTTGTCAATAGTAACACTCTGTTGTCAATAGTATCACTCTGTTGTCAATAGTATCACTCTGTTGTCAATGTTATCACTTCTGTTTGTCAAGGTTATCACTCTGTTGTCAATGTTATCACTCTGTTGTCAATGTTATCACTTCTGTTTGTCAATATTATCATTTCTGTTGTCAATGTTATCCCCTCTATTATCACAGTCAACTTTGTCACCAAACAGTTTTTCTTGAAGTTGACAAGCTGTATTGTTGCCCCTATGCTTCTCATGAAGCGTAATGTTCTAACCCAGCACACAAATGAATATTCAGTTTTCCTTACCTCTACCAGGTACCATACCTAAGAGCATCACACAATCAACGGATCACATTCACAACCCTCCGTCCACATCGCAAGATGAAGGAAATGACTTGGAGGAATATGCTGTTGTCAATAAGCCCAAAGTGGTCATAGTGAATGATGGAGACATTGATGAGAAAGCTTTGACGGAGAAGAACATGTCTGTCTACAGCAAAGCCCCGCCTGAACCTCCAAGACTGTATAGTTTCTATGACAACATGGAGAACACTTCTGTTGCTTCCACACCTGTCAAGTCCAACAGAAGTAAGAATGGCTTGTCTGGTTGCTTGTATTTGTACTGTCAATCTGGGAGCCATGATGGGATTCTGACTGTTGTAGGGACCAATGGTGGGATTCTGACTGTTGTAGGTATCCTTGGTGGGATTCTGACTGTTGTAGGGACCAATGGTGGGATTCTGACTGTTGTAGGAACCAATGGTGGGATTCTGACTGTTGTAGGGAGCAATGGTGGGATTCTTACTGTTGTAGAGAGCAATGGTGGGATTCTGACTGTTGTAGGGAGCCAAGTGTGTTGTGTTAACTGTTGTAGGGAGCCGAGTGTGTTGTGTTAACTGTTGTAGAGAGCCAAGTGTGTTGTGCTGACTGTTGTAGGGAGCCAAGTGTGTTGTGTTGACTGTTGTATGGAGCCAAGTGTGTTGTGTTGACTTTTGTAGGGAGCCAAGTGTGTTGTGTTGAATGTTCTAGGAAGCCAAGTGTATTGTGTTGACTGTTGTAGGGAGCCAAGTGTGTTGTGTTGAGTGTTGTAGGGAGCCAAGTGTGTTGTGTTAACTGTTGTAGGGAGCCAAGTGTGTTGTGCTGAGTGTTTTAGGGAGCCAAGTGTGTTGTGTTGAGTGTTTTAGGGGGCCAAGTGTGTTGTGTTAACTGTTTTAGGGGTCAAGTGTGTTGTATTAACTGTTGTTGGGGGCCAAGTGTGTTGTGTTAACTGTTGTAGGGAGCCAAGTGTGTTGTGTTAACTGTTGTAGGGAGCCAAGTGTGTTGTGTTAACTGTTGTAGAGAGCCAAGTGTGTTGTGCTGACTGTTGTATGGGGCCAAGTGTGTTGTGTTGACTGTTGTATGGAGCCAAGTGTGTTGTGTTGACTTTTGTAGGGAGCCAAGTGTGTTGTGTTGAATGTTCTAGGAAGCCAAGTGTATTGTGTTGACTGTTGTAGGGAGCCAAGTGTGTTGTGTTGAGTGTTGTAGGGAGCCAAGTGTGTTGTGTTAACTGTTGTAGGGAGCCAAGTGTGTTGTGCTGAGTGTTTTAGGGAGCCAAGTGTGTTGTGTTGAGTGTTTTAGGGGGCCAAGTGTGTTGTGTTAACTGTTTTAGGGGTCAAGTGTGTTGTATTAACTGTTGTTGGGGGCCAAGTGTGTTGTGTTAACTGTTGTAGGGAGCCAAGTGTGTTGTGTTAACTGTTGTAGGGAGCCAAGTGTGTTGTGTTAACTGTTGTATGGAGCCAAGTGTGTTGTGTTGACTGTTGTATGGGGCCAAGTGTGTTGTGTTAACTGTTGTATGGAGCCAAGTGTGTTGTGTTGACTGTTGTAGGGAGCCAAGTGTGTTGTGTTAACTGTTGTATGGAGCCAAGTGTGTTGTGTTAACTGTTGTAGGGAGCCAAGTGTGTTGTGTTGACTTTTGTAGGGAGCCAAGTGTGTTGTGGTGACTTTTGTAGGGAGCCAAGTGTGTTTGTTGACTTTTGTAGGGAGCCAAGTGTGTTGTGTTGACTGTTGTAGGGAGCCAAGTGTGTTGTGTTGACTGTTGTAGGGAGCCAAGTGTGTTGTGTTGACTGTTGTAGGGAGCCAAGTGTGTTGTGTTAACTGTTGTATGGAACCAAGTGTGTTGTGTTAACTGTTATATGGAGCCAAGCCTGTTGTAGGGAGCCTAGTACTATTCTTCTTTGCCACCTTGATCAGTATGTTTCACCAGGCCCTGATGTTACCCTTTCTTCCCACCTAATTTAACATCTTTATACTCATTTAGAAGACTCTGTGTAGTCTGTATACAACCAGTTTCATTTACATTTCTTTGATCTAAAAACTATGCACATGCAATCTATTCTTGAATGCATGAATTGACTTTGACTCCACTATTTTATGTGGCAATGCATTCCAAGCATTCAACACTTTAAGGAAAAAAAAATATTGCCTAATATCTGATCTTTACCTTTCTTTAGTTAATTTGTAAATGTACTCTCTTGTTCTTGTAGGTGGTTGTATTTTGAAAACCTTGTTAAAGTCAAATTTATCCGTTCCTTTGATTATCTTATAAACCTGTATTACGCCACCTTGAATTCTTCTCTTTTCTAGACACTAGGCTGGTTTTTTTATTTCCTCATTACTGTAATTCTGGAATCCCACTATCAGCTTCGTCGCTCTTTTTTGTATCCTTTCCAGCATGTTTATATCCTCACTACAATAAGGACTCCACACCTGTACACAGTACTCCAATCTAGGTCTAACTAATGCTTTATACAGTTTGACTATCACTTCCTTGCTTACTTACTTACTTAGTCGCTCCTCTTCTACCGTGAGGTGTAGAGGTTTGCCAAAGAGACCGCCACACTGCTCTATCCGCCGTCTTTTTCCTGGCCTCTTTCCAATCCAGCCCTCTATCACTTAGGGACTGTCGTATGTTGTCTTCCCAACGTACTTTGGGACGTCCTCAGGGTCTGCGTCCTTGACTTTTGATCTCCCATGATCGCTTTGTTATCCGATCTTCTTCCATTCTACAGACATGGCCAAACCACTGTAGTTGGGACTGCTCCACTCGTGTCTGCAGGGGTTGAACTTCAAGATTGCTACGTATTGTCTGGTTACGGATCTTGTCCCTTTTCGTCACCTGAACCGCCTTTCTTAGGTACCTCATTTCTGAAGTTTGTAATTGCCTTTCTTGGGCTGTAGTCATTGCCCATGACTCACATCCATATGTCAGGACAGGCACATAGGTCGAGCGGTATGCATCCATTTTTTTTTCCTGCTTATTTCTCTTCTACTGAGGAAACCTCTGTTTATTGCATGGAACAGTCTACCTGCTGCTGCCCTTTGTGCAGTTAACTCCTCTTTGATTCCTCCCCTGCTGTCTATTATCACTCCTAAATATTTAAAGTTGCTGACCTGCTCTAGTACTTGTGTTCCCAGGGTTATCTGATGTCTCTTTTCATCTCTGGCGATCACCATGGTTTTTGTTTTGGAGTAGCTGATGTGCATTCCTCTCTTCTTCAACTCTTCTTCCCAGACCTGCAAGTTGATCTGGAGATGTGCTTCGGTTTTCGTGATCAGGGCCACATTGTCTGCAAATGCTAGTTCCGATATGTAACTTGGTCTCATCTTCCAGTACCCTACTTCATACTTTTTTGTCCGTTCCTTGCAGGCTTTGATGACTTCATCCATGAGGAGTATGAAAAGGTACGGTGATAGAATGTCCCCCTGTCTTACTCCGCTAGTGATCTTGAACTCTCCTGACTTTTGATTTGATGTCCACACATAATTTCTGCATGTTTTATATAAACTCTGTATGGCAGAGGTCAGGGGTTCTGGGATGTTCTTCCTTGTCAGGCACTCCCAGAGTTTGTCCCAAGGAACTTTATCAAATGCTTTCTCCAAACAACTATCGATCACTCCATCCGATCTAGAATAGTCGTTTCCAACTCTTGCGTTGAAGTCTCCAAGGAGAAGTATTTCATTCTGGCAATCGTCAATGGTCCTTTGAAGGAGCTCATAAAATTCATCTTTTATGTCAGTGCTCTCATCTTCGTTTGGTACATACACAGTGACGATATCCATTTGACTATCCTCCTCTTGTAGACTTAGAACCATCAGTCGTTCTGAAATGAACTTCCATTCTTTAATGTTTGCTTTGCTGTTACCATTCACTATACAACCAACCCCTGCCCTGGCTCGTTCACTCATGGGAACTCCGCTGTAGTATAACATGCTGCGTCATGCTCTAGAACGCCCTGTCCCTTTTTCTTTGTTTCTGTAAGTGCCAGGACTGTCAATTTTGCTCTCTTCATCTCCTCTATTAGTTCTTGTTCTTTTCCGTTTATACTTCGTACATTCCATGTTCCTTAAATCGTGGTCCTTATTTCTCGCCTGTTCGTCGCCGTTGAGGTCAGTCCAGTTTTCTCTGTGTTTAGACTTGTAATCGTTGTTTTAAGACAAACAGGTGATTAGCCTGTTGTGTCCTTACAGCCTCCATGCCTGCCGACCCATTTTTGTCCACGGCTGCTTATTTATTCGCAGCTAACCTCCAAATTAGGAGGCCTTTCAGCAATCCGCAACCCTGCTGACGCACCTGGTAGGAGGTAGGTGCCTCCCCCAGGACTTCCTTGCTCCTATGTTTAATATTTCTTTTTATCATACCCAACATTGCATTTGCCTTTTTCACTGCTACCTGAACTTGCTCACTCACCTTACCTGAACTTGCTCACTCACCTTACCTGGACTTGCTCACTCACCTTACTTGGACTTGCTCGCTCACATTACCTGGACTTGCTCGCTCACCTTACCTGGACTTGCTCGCTCACCTTACCTGGACTTGTTCGCTCACCTTACCTGGACTTGCTCGCTCACCTGACCTGGACTTGCTCACTCACATTACCTGGACTTGCTCACTCACCTTACCTGGACTTGCTCACTCACCTTACCTGGACTTGCTCACTCACCTGACCTGGACTTGCTCACTCACATTACCTGGACTTGCTCACTCACCTGACCTGGACTTGCTCACTCACATTACCTGGACTTGCTCACTCACCTTACCTGGACTTGCTCACTCACCTTACCTGGACTTGCTCACTCACCTGACCTGGACTTGCTCACTCACATTACCTGGACTTGCTCACTCACCTGACCTGGACTTGCTCACTCACATTACCTGGACTTGCTCACTCACCTGACCTGGACTTGCTCACTCACATTACCTGGACTTGCTCACTCACCTTACCTGTACATAGATCATTATGGTTCACCTAGCCCTGATGATTCCCAATGTTTTAATTAATAACCCAGATTGTTCATTTTTCTTCCTACACTTTCAGATGCCAACTTGAATATTATATCTAAAGAAAACAGTGGCTTCTCTGCAGCTGTTAATATCTTTATAGAGTTTTTCCCAAAGTGATATCGGTGATGGCCATATGTGCTCTCTCTGGTGATGGCCATATGTGCTCTCTCTGTGATGGCCATATGTGCTCTCTCTGGTGATGGCCATATGTGCTCTCTCTGTGATGGCCATATGTGCTCTCTCTGGTGATGGCCATATGTGCTCTCTCTGGTGATGGCCATATGTGCTCTCTCTGGTGATGGCCATATGTGCTCTCTCTGTGATGGCCATATGTGCTCTCTCTGGTGATGGCCATATGTGCTCTCTCTGGTGATGGCCAAATGTGCTCTCTCTCTGGTGATGGCCATATGCGCTCTCTCTGGTGATGGCCATATGTGCTCTCTCTGGTGATGGCCATATGTGCTCTCTCTCTGGTGATGACTAAATGTGCTCTCTCTGGTGATGGCCAAATGTGCTCTCTCTGTGATGGCCATATGTGCTCTCTCTGGTGATGGCCATATGTGCTCTCTCTGGTGATGGCCATATGTGCTCTCTCTGTGATGGCCATATGTGCTCTCTCTGGTGATGGCCATATGTGCTCTCTCTCTGGTGATGACTAAATGTGCTCTCTCTCTGTGATGGCCATATGTGCTCTCTCTGTGATGGCCAAATGTGCTCTCTCTCTCTGGTGATGGCCATATGTGCTCTCTCTCTGGTGATGGCCAAATGTGCTCTCTCTCTCTGGTGATGGCCAAATGTGCTCTCTCTGTGATGGCCATATGTGCTCTCTCTGGTGATGGCCATATGTGCTCTCTCTGTGATGGCCATATGTGCTCTCTCTGGTGATGGCCATATGTGCTCTCTCTCTGGTGATGACTAAATGTGCTCTCTCTCTGTGATGGCCATATGTGCTCTCTCTGTGATGGCCAAATGTGCTCTCTCTCTCTGGTGATGGCCATATGTGCTCTCTCTCTGGTGATGGCCAAATGTGCTCTCTCTCTCTGGTGATGGCCAAATGTGCTCTCTCTGTGATGGCCAAATGTGCTCTCTCTGTGATGGCCAAATGTGCTCTCTCTCTGGTGATGGCCATATGTGCTCTCTCTCTCTGGTGATGGCCAAATGTGCTCTCTCTGTGATGGCCAAATGTGCTCTCTCTGTGATGGCCAAATGTGCTCTCTCTCTCTGGTGATGGCCAAATGTGCTCTCTCTGTGATGACTAAATGTGCTCTCTCTCTGTGATGGCCATATGTGCTCTCTCTCTCTGGTGATGGCCAAATGTGCTCTCTCTGGTGATGGCCATATGTGCTCTCTCTCTCTGTGATGGCCAAATGTGCTCTCTCTGTGGTGATGGCCAAATGTGCTCTCTCTCTCTCTGGTGATGGCCAAATGTGCTCTCTCTCTCTGGTGATGGCCATATGTGCTCTCTCTCTCTGTGATGGCCAAATGTGCTCTCTCTGTGGTGATGGCCAAATGTGCTCTCTCTCTCTGTGATGGCCATATGTGCTCTCTCTCTCTGGTGATGGCCATATGTGCTCTCTCTCTCTGTGATGGCCAAATGTGCTCTCTCTCTCTGGTGATGGCCATATGCGCTCTCTCTCTGGTGATGGCCATATGTGCTCTCTCTCTGGTGATGACTAAATGTGCTCTCTCTGTGATGGCCAAATGTGCTCTCTCTCTCTGGTGATGACCATATGTGCTCTCTCTCTGGTGATGGCCATATGTGCTCTCTCTCTCTGGTGATGACCAAATGTGCTCTCTCTCTCTGGTGATGACCATATGTGCTCTCTCTCTGGTGATGGCCATATGTGCTCTCTCTCTGGTGATGGCCAAATGTGCTCTCTCTCTCTCTGGTGATGACCATATGTGCTCTCTCTCTGGTGATGGCCATATGTGCTCTCTCTGGTGATGGCCATATGTGCTCTCTCTCTGGTGATGGCCATATGTGCTCTCTCTGGTGATGGCCATATGTGCTCTCTCTCTGGTGATGGCCATATGCGCTCTCTCTCTGGTGATGGCCATATGTGCTCTCTCTCTGGTGATGGCCATATGTGCTCTCTCTCTGGTGATGGCCATATGTGCTCTCTCTCTGTGATGACTAAATGTGCTCTCTCTCTGGTGATGACTAAATGTGCTCTCTCTCTCTGGTGATGACTAAATGTGCTCTCTCTGTGGTGATGACTAAATGTGCTCTCTCTGTGATGACTAAATGTGCTCTCTCTGTGATGACTAAATGTGCTCTCTCTGTGATGACTAAATGTGCTCTCTCTGTGATGACTAAATGTGCTCTCTCTGTGATGACTAAATGTGCTCTCTCTGTGATGACTAAATGTGCTCTCTCTCTCTGGTGATGACTAAATGTGCTCTCTCTCTCTGGTGATGGCCAAATGTGCTCTCTCTGTGATGGCCAAATGTGCTCTCTCTCTCTGGTGATGGCCAAATGTGCTCTCTCTCTGGTGATGACTAAATGTGCTCTCTCTGTGATGGCCATATGTGCTCTCTCTGGTGATGGCCAAATGTGCTCTCTCTCTCTGGTGATGACTAAATGTGCTCTCTCTCTCTGGTGATGGCCAAATGTGCTCTCTCTCTGGTGATGACTAAATGTGCTCTCTCTCTGGTGATGACTAAATGTGCTCTCTCTCTCTGGTGATGACTAAATGTGCTCTCTCTCTCTGGTGATGGCCAAATGTGCTCTCTCTGTGATGGCCAAATGTGCTCTCTCTGTGATGGCCAAATGTGCTCTCTCTGTG
This sequence comes from Ariolimax columbianus, assembly GCA_036924085.1. Classification (NCBI taxonomy): domain Eukaryota; kingdom Metazoa; phylum Mollusca; class Gastropoda; order Stylommatophora; family Arionidae; genus Ariolimax; species Ariolimax columbianus. The sequence continues at coordinate 114,061,595 of JAVGWX010000005.1, forward strand.
ATGGCCAAATGTGCTCTCTCTCTGGTGATGACTAAATGTGCTCTCTCTCTCTGGTGATGGCCAAATGTGCTCTCTCTGTGATGGCCAAATGTGCTCTCTCTCTCTGGTGATGGCCAAATGTGCTCTCTCTCTGGTGATGACTAAATGTGCTCTCTCTGTGATGGCCATATGTGCTCTCTCTGGTGATGGCCAAATGTGCTCTCTCTCTCTGGTGATGACTAAATGTGCTCTCTCTCTGGTGATGGCCAAATGTGCTCTCTCTCTGGTGATGACTAAATGTGCTCTCTCTCTGGTGATGACTAAATGTGCTCTCTCTCTCTGGTGATGACTAAATGTGCTCTCTCTCTCTGGTGATGGCCAAATGTGCTCTCTCTGTGATGGCCAAATGTGCTCTCTCTGTGATGGCCAAATGTGCTCTCTCTCTGGTGATGACTAAATGTGCTCTCTCTGTGGTGATGACTAAATGTGCTCTCTCTGTGATGACTAAATGTGCTCTCTCTGTGATGACTAAATGTGCTCTCTCTGTGATGACTAAATGTGCTCTCTCTGTGATGACTAAATGTGCTCTCTCTGTGATGACTAAATGTGCTCTCTCTGTGGTGATGACTAAATGTGCTCTCTCTCTCTGGTGATGACTAAATGTGCTCTCTCTGTGATGACTAAATGTGCTCTCTCTCTCTGGTGATGACTAAATGTGCTCTCTCTCTCTGGTGATGACTAAATGTGCTCTCTCTGTGATGACTAAATGTGCTCTCTCTGTGATGACTAAATGTGCTCTCTCTGTGATGACTAAATGTGCTCTCTCTGTGATGACTAAATGTGCTCTCTCTGTGATGACTAAATGTGCTCTCTCTGTGATGACTAAATGTGCTCTCTCTGTGATGACTAAATGTGCTCTCTCTGTGATGACTAAATGTGCTCTCTCTCTCTGGTGATGGCCAAATGTGCTCTCTCTGTGATGACTAAATGTGCTCTCTCTGTGATGACTAAATGTGCTCTCTCTGTGATGACTAAATGTGCTCTCTCTGTGATGACTAAATGTGCTCTCTCTGTGATGACTAAATGTGCTCTCTCTGGTTTATATGTCAACCTCTTAACCATTTGGTTTAATACCTCGGTTCAGCATATGTTTTTTTTTCTACCTGGGGTACACTGCTTAAAGTAGTGGTAGAGCACTTGCTTTTCATGGTAAAATTATGGGGTTTAATTCCCTTTACCATCACTCCTCAGTTGACTCATCTGTAAGTGTGTACCTGGATTATTATTAGGGAAGAAAATGAGTGAGTTAGTGACTGACCATACCAACTCATAAACAAGATGTAGCTTCGTACTTAATTCCTGTCAGCATTCGCCGGACTTTATCTTACACTGCAGTGTAACTGCAAGACCAGCTGCCTTTATTCCATGGCACTTTAAATCCTCCCAATGGAGCCCAGTGTTGAGCAAGTTTCGCAGTGATAGTATTAGTAGACTGTTTTAGAATTTGATGCTCAACCTCAACTTAGCTCGCTGATTGTCATCGGCTGAAAGTGCAGTAAATTAGGGAACAGCAGTCAGTGACTCTTGGAAGTTCCAGATACATCACAGTGAATGAGTTGACAGCAGTCAGCAACTCATAGCTGGCTGCTTGCATCAGGGTCAGGGAGCCATAGCTGGCTGCTTGCATCAGGGTCAGCGAGCCATAGCTGGCTGCTTGCATCAGGGTCAGCGAGCCATATCTGATCAAGATGTTATCCCAGCTACAAGTGGTGGCTCTGGAGACAGGTTGCACCAGTGTAAAAAAAAAAAAAAAGAATATGAATCGTAGTAAACCCAGTACCCACATATGGCGTGCTGAAACCAGATATCGAGCCAAAAGGCGCAAATATCATAGCCCCGCTGTAAACTGCGACACAGCGTCCTTTGCAGGTCGACTGCCAAAGGAGAAGAAGAAGTGAGTCTTAGCTAGTGTCTTGCGTCTTGGTCAACGAACTAGAGCTGTCTAAGACTCTATCCAACCTCTAAGTGGTGGCTGTTGGAACCTTGCTGAGAGAATCAGGATCGAAGTGAAAAGGTAAACAGTCCCCCAAAAATGTGCCATGCTGAAACCGGATGTTGTGCCCAAAAGGCACAGATATCGCACCTTCACCATAAACTATGACACAACATAACAAAATGTGCTTTACACAAGATGAGTGATGACGAAGTTGATTGTTGCCTCAGACATTACAATTTCAAAAGATGTGTACTACTTTTCTTACAGAACACAAATATTCGCAAGTGACGGCCAGGGAGTCTTTGGCAAGCCTGTCTGCAAGAACAACTCAGAAATCATACACAGTTTTACCTGACCAATCAGAGAACACTTATGCTATGGTCAGTTTCATTAATTTTACATTTTAGCTTTCTACTTAGAACTAGATGGAGTTGTGCATGTGTCTAGCAACCTCATCATGTAAAACAAAGTGCTGCAGAATCCACTACTGGAAGAATGCGTGCATGTGTCTAGCAACCTTATCATGTAAAAAAAAGTGCTGCAGAATCCACTACTAAAAGAACTAATAAAGTGCTTTTGTTCAGGCTTTATGTATAAGGCCAGTATGCTTTGTAAGAACCAGGAAATGGACCAGAAGGCTAACCAATCAGGAGAAGAAGGCTAACCAATCAGGACAAGGAGGTTAAACAATCAGGACAAGGAGGTTAACCAATCAGGACAAGAAGGCTAACCAATCAGGACAAGGAGGTTAACCAATCAGGACAAGAAGGCTAACCAATCAGGACAAGGAGGCTAACCAATCAGGACAAGAAGGCTAACCAATCAGGACAAGGAGGCTAACCAATCAAGACAAGGAGGTTAACCAATCAGGACAAGGAGGTTAACCAATCAGGACAAGGAGGCTAACCAATCAGGACAAGAAGGCTAACCAATCAGGACAAGAAGGCTAACCAATCAGGACAAGAAGGCTAACCAATAAGGACAAGGAGGCTAACCAATCAGGACAAGGAGGCTAACCAATCAGGATAAGGAGGCTAACCAATCAGGACAAGGAGGCTAACCAATCAGAACAAGGAGGCTAACCAATCAGGACAAGAAGGCTAGCCAATCAGGACAAGAAGGCTAACCAATCAGGACAAGAAGGCTAACCAATCAGGACAAGAAGGCTAACCAATCAGGACAAGGAGGCTAACCAATCAGGACAAGAAGGCTAACTAATCAGGACAAGGAGGCTAACCAATCAGGACAAGGAGGCTAACCAATCAGGACAAGGAGGCTAACCAATCAGGACCAGGAGGCTAACCAATCAGGACAAGGAGGCTAACCAAACAGGAAAAGAGGGCTAACCAATCAGGACAAGAAGGCTAACCAATCAGGACAAGAAGGCTAACCAATCAGGACAAGAAGGCTAACCAATCAGGACAAGAAGGCTAACCAATCAGGACAAGGAGGCTAACCAATCAGGACAAGGAGGCTAACCAATCAGGACAAGAAGGCTAACCAATCAGGATAAGAAGGCTAATCAATCAGGACAAGAAGGCTAACCAATCAGGACAAGGAGGCTAACCAATCAGGACAAGAAGGCTAATCAATCAGGACAAGGAGGCTAACCAATCAGGACAAGAGGGCTAACCAATCAGGACAAGAAGGCTAACCAATCAGGACAAGAAGGCTAACCAATCAGGACAAGGAGGCTAACCAATCAGGACAAGGAGGCTAACCAATCAGGACAAGAAGGCTAACCAATCAGGACAAGAAGGCTAACCAATCAGGATAAGGAGGCAAACCAATCAGGACAAGGAGGCTAACCAATCAGGACAAGAAGGCTAACCAATCTTCTGACTGAAACTAACAAAGCACATAAAAATACTTAACTCAAAAGCTGAAATACTTCTTTGAAAGTTTTCAGATGCCAACTTGAATAATGCCAAGAAAGCACTGATTAGCCTGAGGATGCTGGTACCTCCATAGATCTTGTCCAGGAATGGTACTGGTGATGATCAGATGTGCTCTCTCTGTTCCTCATATGTTGGACACAAATGACTGAATGTTGTTTTACAGTAAAGAACAAACGATTATGGCCATCATTTTGAGCAATCATTCACCCAGAACAGGACCAAACTCAAGCAGAAAAAAAATAGATAACTAGAGTTACATGTGTAACATAATTGTTATGTTTTCTGTTCTGTTTGCGTTTTGTCAGGTCCTTGATAAAGGTCTTCATTAATTGTTAGTGGAAATCTTGATAAAGGTCTTCATTAATTGTTAGTGGAAATCTTGATAAAGGCCTTCATTAATTGTTAGTGGAAATCTTGATAAAGGTCTTCATTAATTGTTAGTGGAAATCTTGATAAAGGCCTTCATTAATTGTTAGTGGAAATCTTGATAAAGGTCTTCATTAATTGTTAGTGGAAATCTTGATAAAGGTCTTCATTAATTGTTAGTGGAAATCTTGATAAAGGCCTTCATTAATTGTTAGTGGAAATCTTGATAAAGGTCTTCATTAATTGTTAGTGGAAATCTTGATTAAGACTTTTGTTAATTGTTGGTGGAAATGTGGCAGGTTTTCACTGGGATTTTTCTATCTGTATGTTACCACATGCATCGACATCATTCACGACCACACAGCAAATAACATATCAAACAGCAGGTAATAGATTTATGACATGAATATCAACAAAACCAACATTTAGCAAACCGAACAGCAAAATCAATGTTATTAATGAACATACACAATATTAATATCGTCGCGGAGGTTGTAAGCAATAGCTATTGAATATTGCCCCCAACTAATCCAACCCAGGTCTAGCCGCACACTCCCCTCCCCTTATCTGCACCCTCAGCACACAATCATAACCTTGTCCTCACGATCAGATTACGTACTCAGACGAATCTGTACGCTCACATATAATCAGAATACGTATTCAGGCGATCTGTACACTAGTGTAACAATTCAGAACATACATCGTCCACGAGGTGTCCTGCACATACAACACACATCCATCTCTCGTCATTAGGCGATCCGAACATTCATGTAACAATTCAGAACATACATCGTCCACGAGGTGTCCTGCACATACAACACACATCCATCTCTCGTCATTAGGCGATCCGAACATTCATGTAACCATTCAGAACATACATCGTTCACAAGGTGTCCTGCTCAGACAACACACATTCAGATCTCTTCTAGTCACAGGGCACCCAACACACACCTTATAGAGTGACTGGCCAAGACTCAAAGGCATATGCTCTCTCTCTCTCCCTTTCTCTCCCTCTCTCTCTCTCTCTCTCTCTCTCTCTCTCTCTCTTTTTTTTCTCCATGGCCAGTCTGCCTGAGTTAAACTTTGTCTAGTATTATATAGTCTCAAGGAGTATCAGAGCTGTCCAATGGTCTTCTGTAGCCATCCTCTAATTTAGATCTACCTCCATTTAGTTTTTATTGGCACAAATCACTCTGAATTCCTGTCACTCAAAATGTTGCAGCAGGACCTGCTCGCCTCTGTCTGTCACTAACACATCACTACTCAAATCAGAATGCCAGAGTAGTCAGCTCCTACCCCTTCCCTGTTTTCCTTTGTCCACTTAGTGTCGAGACGGTAAGTGACCTTGGCACACATTTAGATACCTTTGTTCTCAGAGTCGCCGACCACATCGCACCTGCCCTAAACACTCATGCTCCGGCTGGAACTGTTACAGAAATATTGATATAGGCCTTGATTAATTGTTAGTGCAAATCTTGATAAAGGTCTTCATTAATTGTTATTGGAAATCTTGAGAAAGGTCTTCACTAATTGTTAGTGGAAATATTGATAAAGGTCTTCATTAATTGTTTTAGGAAATAATCTAGATAAAGACCTTTGTTAATTGTTAGTGGAAATTTTAAAAAAGATCTCCCCACTTGGCGAAACTTATAGTTTCGCCAAATAAATAGATCGCGTAGCCAAAGTAGTAGAATTAGAGTTAGAAATTCGCCAGATTATTTGTCGCCAGAGAAAGCCACCAGGCATGACAGCCATCTTAGATTTTGACAGCCACCACGATGTATGAGAGTGCAGTCATTCTACAAGACCCACGTAGATCGTCAGTCATCAAAAAGAACTGAGCCAAGGACGACCACCTGGGCTAGACTACAGCGAATCTACCATCAGTGTCAATACATGAAAGATTTGTCATACTTACAGCAGACCAAGTTCGGAGAGTAGACTGGTGACAATAGTTATATGATTAGCTGTAGTTAGAGTTTAAATCATAGAAAGCCATTAAGTAGGAGTGTGTAGTAAGCTGTGTTTGATAGAAGAGTGAATAGAAGTTGTAATATGTAGAAATAAAGAATTTGTTTATTGTTTTGAAATAGTGTCTTAAGTTTATTGGAGTGAGTACTAGTCGAAGTGATAGATTGAGGAGTGTAGTAGGGGAGAGTAAAGGAGAGGCATCAGTTCAGTGAGCCAGATGAGCAAAATCCCATTCCGTCTGTTACACTATTTCAATTGTCCAGATTGTGCAATCACCAATTTACGAAAGTCTATCTTTTTTTTTTAAAATTAGGATAGAAAGTAATATATTGTGTATCCAATGAAGTTTCTAACGCTTCATCGCTGATGGCAGTGTCTACTAAGGAACTACCTTGACTTTATACAAATATAAAACAGCAAGTAAGGGAACTGGTCGCCCTACTTCACAATAACTTTCATCGCTGATGGTAATGTCTACTTTGAAACAACATTATCTTGTTCTTGTTCCTAAGAATCAACTTCACTGCACTCTAAGCAGACCAATCGGTGCTCAGTCTCTCTTAGCAAATAGTGAAGTGTTTGGATACTGATGGTTCTTGTCACTTGCTGGTTATACACTCATGGGCCATCCTTTCTGTTGCCCCACTGGGCTGAACCTTCGTATAATTGCATAGCTCCAGTTTGTGAATTGCTTTTTCATCTATTGCAGTGTCATCATCCAACAGGCGTTCATTGATAGACTTCAAATGTCAGCCCTACCCATCTCTAATGTGTACATACTGTGTGCTTGCCCTGGACCCCTGCCTCTAACACAAAATAAGTAGGACAAGACCTTTTCATCCCAGCTCACAAAATACTGACATCTCGCACAATGACTTCTCTAATACTTTATCCCTGATAGCTGTATCTGCTTTGAGGTGGCCTATTGCTCACCTAACTTGTTAATAAAGGGAAGTGAAACTCTCTAATATTATATGCACCAATGATATTGCATCTGCAGGTTGAAGGATGGTCAGGAGAGGGAACAGAGATAGGTGGAGCCAGTGGTAGCACTAAAGAGAACAGACTCAGCCAGATCAGTGACACGTATGCTGAAATTGGTAAGTTGTATTATTTATTACTGGGCTCTTTGTCTTAGTGCAGAAATTGGCAAGTTGTGTTAGGTGTTACTGGGTTCTTTGTCTTAGTGCAGAAATTGGCAAGTTGTGTTAGGTGTTACTGGGTTCTTTGTCTTAGTGCAGAAATTGGCAATTTGTGTTAGGTGTTACTGAGTTCTTTGTCTTAGTGCAGAAATTGGCAATTTGTGTTAGGTGTTACTGAGTTCTTTGTCTTAGTGCAGAAATTGGCAATTTGTGTTAGGTGTTACTGGGTTCTTTGTCTTAGTGCAGAAATTGGCAATTTGTGTTAGGTGTTACTGAGTTCTTTGTCTTAGTGCAGAAATTGGCAAGTTGTGTTAGGTGTTACTGGGTTCTTTGTCTTAGTGCAGAAATTGGCAATTTGTGTTAGGTGTTACTGGGTTCTTTGTCTTAGTGCAGAAATTTGCAAGTTGTGTTAGGTGTTACTGGGTTCTTTGTCTTAGTGCAGAAATTGGCAAGTTGTGTTAGGTGTTACTGGGTTCTTTGTCTTAGTGCAGAAATTGGCAATTTGTGTTAGGTGTTACTGGGTTCTTTGTCTTAGTGCAGAAATTGGCAATTTGTGTTACGCATTACTGGGTTCTTTGTCTTAGTGCAGAAATTGGCAATTTGTGTTACGCATTACTGGGTTCTTTGTCTTAGTGGAGAAATTGGCAATTTGTGTTAGGTGTTACTGGGTTCTTTATTTGTCCTTTTTTTTGTTTGTGAAAACCATATGTTGTGTTTTATTTTACAGTTGGGCTATGATATCTCATTGTTCTCCTTTATTCACTCTTTAATAAAGCACTGAAATTGGTAAGTTGCCTTATTTGTTACTGCCACTTTCTACTTTATTTTCTCTGCTTGCTCTGTTTTTTTAAATTTTATCTCTGATATTAGTAAGTTACCTCATTCGTTACTGGACACTTTCTTCTTTAGTTTCTCTGTTTGCTGTTTTTTTAATTTTAACTTTGATATTAGTAAGTTACCTTATTTGTTGTTACTGGGCACAACAAAGCGTAGGATCTGATACAGCTGGATCTAGACTGATCACAACATCTTTTGGGACCACAAATAAAACTGTACATCATACAATGTTACTCTCCAACTAGCAAAATATTAGAATCAATTAAAGAAAGTTTCTACAACAAACTGCAAAATCTTTGGAGAAAATCAAGAGAACTAGCAGTAGTGATGGAAGATTTGAATGTCCAACTAGGAGAGGACAACAGAGGCTTCCAAGAGATTACAGGGCCTTGGAATAATGAATGAAAATGGTGAAATATTTGCAGATTTTTGTGAAGGAAACCAACTGGTCATTGAAGAAAGAAAGTTCTCACAAAACTCTGGAACAGCTAGTCATAGAAGCTGGCATTGATGACAAATGGGAACAGCTACAAAAGATCTGGAAAACAATGTGTGCTAGATATTTATGGATGAAAAGGAACGCCAACACAAAGAATGAATAACGGCATAGATGTTCACAAAGATTGAAGAGAGACAAACAAAACAACTGTTATTACTCAGTAGCAAAACTTGAGCCATCAAAGCTAAGACACAGAAAGATTACATAGAGGTCTCTGCCAAAGAAAGATTTGTCGGACCGAAAGGTGCAAATATCGCAGTCAAGCTGTAAACTAGCAACACAACGCATTCCGTTCTCCGGACTACATCCTGCTACTTGTAAAGCCCTGTTCAGGGCTTGGTAACAAGAGATTGAGAACAAACGAAGAAAGAAGACATAGAAGTAAACAAAGAAATCAAAAAGAGAATTTCTGTAGGCAAGAAAAACTACTTGGATAGTCTGGCCACAACAGCTGAAGAGGCTGTTGCTTGAGGAAACTTGAAATATCTGTATGACACTACCAGGATACTATCAGAAAAATACTAACAACAAAGCAGACATATAAAAAACAAAGTTGGAAGGTTAGCAAATATTTCAGAAAAGATGGGGGGGGGGGCTACTTTTAAGAGCTTCTCAAAATAGCACTACAAATCTGACATTTTCCCTGCTAAAGAAACCTCAAAATAGCACTAAGAATCTGACATTTTACCTGATAAAGAAACCTCAAAATAGCACTATGAATCAACTCACCTGACATTTTACCTGCTGATGAAACCTGAAAATGAATCACCCAATGTACCAGAGAATAAATGGACTTGAAAGAGGGAGGGCACTCAAGTGAAGCAACTTTGTGGCATCAGTGGAAAAAGTGGAGAACAGATCCTACAAATGGCACATCACAAGTAAAGCCCACACTACACACATGCTTCCCACCTGGAGAAAACAGTGCTTCCCAGAGCTGATAGAGAACATTCCTGGCATTGGGAAAGAAGCAGCCAGATAGAAACGTAAAGAAGAGACTATACTGTAAAACACATGGAGAATTACGACCCAAGTAACATGTGGACCCGTATGTACGTATGGACCAGCAACAAATACATCAGAGAATGGAGATGTGGGGATCTTTCTAAGCCTAAAGAACAGTACACCAAGACAGCTATCAGTGACGACTGGAAAATGTTCAAGTAACTTCAGAGCAGAGGCAGAGACCATGAAAACTGCAGCAGAAACTCTATTGACAAATAAAAACACAGACAGACAAGTGGTACTCTTAACAGACTCGCTGTCAGTGGCTACGACACTGGGGAGCAAGAAAAATACAAACAAGGAACTAAAAGATATACTATAAACTATATCACTGGCTCAATAGAGTTTTGATACAGTGGATTCCATCTCGTTGCAATATTTTTGGTGATGAAGAGGCTGACAGACTCTCAAAGGAAAGTGCAAACCTGCCTGAACCTGATGTAGGTATAACTAATGAAGAGGTCAAGAGATTTCCCGGGTGTAGATACAGGAACAAGTGGGACACAGGTCAACAACCAAATGAGGCAAATGACCAGCTTAACAGAGGTGATCAGGTAGTCATCTTTAGACTCAGCACAGACCACAACAGACTAGAAATAACAAATAAGATAACAAACTAAGGATAGGACATACAGATGAATTTGTCTGCCGCAATGACAAAAAATGACTGCTGAGCTTCTGCTACAAAGATGTCCAACATTCGAGAAACAAAGAAAGCACCTGTGCCGTCATCAATATCATTTCTAGACAAGCTCTATCAGATACCAATAGCCTCAGGCTAACCAATGCGACCTTTAGGTATACTCACATTGATGCCTGAAAGCCTACGAAGAAAAGGATAAGATGAAGATGAGATGAGATGAAGTAGGAGATGAGGATAATATGATGAAAATGAGATGAAGAAGATGAGATGAAGTAGATAATGAGGAGAGGAGGATAATATGAAGGAGATGATGAGGAGATGAGGATAATATGAAGAAGATGAGATGAAGAAGATGAGATGAAGTAGATAATGAGGAGAGGAGGATAATATGAAGAAGATGAGATGATGAGGATATGAGGATAATATGAAGAAGATGAGATGATGAGGAGAGGAGGATAATATGAAGAAGATGATGAGGAGATGAGGATAATATGAAGAAGATGATGAGGAGATGAGGATAATATGAAGAAGATGATGAGGAGATGAGGATAATATGAAGAAGATGAGATGATGAGGAGATGAGGATAATATGAAGAAGATGATGAGGAGATGAGGATAATATGAAGAAGATGATGAGGAGATGAGGATAATATGAAGAAGATGAGATGAAGAAGATGATGCGGAGATGAGGATAATATGAAGAAGATGAGATGATGAGGATAATATGAAGAAGATGATGAGGAGATGAGGATAATATGAAGAAGATGAGATGAAGGAGATGATGAGGAGATGAGGATAATATGAAGAAGATGATGAGGAGATGAGGATAATATGAAGAAGATGATGAGGAGATGAGGATAATATGAAGAAGATGATGAGGAGATGAGGATAATATGAAGAAGATGAGATGAAGGAGATGATGAGGAGATGAAGTTGAGATTGAGAAATTGATGATTAGATGTTGTTGTTGTTATCGCATAGCTACTGAGCAAACCTGCTCTTGGCAGCCCAATGCCATTCTAATATATATACAGGTCTTCTTCAGTTGTGTCACTGCTCCGTACAGTGTGTTTTTTATTGTCGGCATGTCATCATGTCAGCAAGCGCCTTGCACTCAATGAGTAGATGTCGAACGGTTTCATCAGGATGAAAGAAATGCCTGCATAAGGGCAGGTGCTGGGGATTGATGCGGTTCAAGTGGCTATTGATTCTGGTATGTCCTGTTCAGAACTGAAAGATGAGACTTTGATCTCTTCTATGTAGTTTATTTATGCCATCGTTACTGTTTTGGCTGTGACATTTTGCTAAATACACTGCGACCTGTTGTTCCCGTCGCTCACCTGTTGTTACTTTCGCCCACCTGTTCATCCAGCTTTCCCAAGTATTATTCTTAATAATTCATTTTACTGTGCGGTTACTGCAGAAATGATAATTAGATAACGATGAGATGAAGATAATGAGATGATAAAGATGATGAGTTGAAAAGATTAGAAGTTGATGATAAAATTAAGAAGATTATAATGATATCACGAAGAGAATGATGAAACAATGATGATGAAGTGAATAGATTGATTATAGATAATGAAGAGAATGATGGGTTTGTAGATGAATAGTAAAAAAAAAACTTGTCTTATTTTCTATAGGCACATCTGGAGACAGTGCAAGTTACAGCAGCATCGACAATTCAGGACATATCGTCAGCAGACTCAACCCAGCCTCGACGTCTGCAGACTGGCACAACCAGGTCAACAGATCCGAGACATCCAAGAAAGAGAGTGTTGATGGGAATAGCAACCATTTCGCTTCAGCCGGCCATGTTGAAAATAGTTTTAATACATTGAAACATATTCTAGAATATGAGGATTCTGCAGGAAATTATGTTACGCTGAAGGAAGATTCCTTTTTGTCTGTCGTCACCAGTGATAAATCAGGGAAGGTCACTCTTGTACCAAACAATCAGATGGTTGAGGATGTGGATACTTATCCAGATTATGAGACTGTGGATGAAACAAGAGTATATCTGGCTGATGTGACAGCTGTGAATAATATCCTGGATACTTCTGTGGATTCTGTGGGAAATAAGAAAGTTGGACAGAGAAGGCGAAGACTTGATAAAAATTAAGGGTAAGCTCATGACTATTAGGCATAGTTTCCAGTTTTTCTTGTCTTCAGTCAACCGACCATTTAATTTCATCACACTTGGCTTTGACTTTTTACTTTTCCTATGACAGATAACGAGAACGGAGATTAGGACAATGACTTTCACTGTGAGATGGTTGTCTGAGACCTCATTAATCCGAACATTCATCGTATTAGACTAAGACCTCATTAATCGGAACATTCATCGTGTTAGACTGATACCTCATTAATCGGAACATTCATCGTATTAAACTGAGATCTCATTCATCGTGTTAGACTGAGACCTCATTAATCGGAACATTCATCATGTTAGACTGAGACCTCATTAATCGGAACATTCATCGTGTTAGACTGAGACCTCATTAATCGGAACATTCATTGTGTCAGACTAACAAGAAGCTTCAAACCTTCAGGGATGTGTGTATCTTTTGTCTGATCATGCCGAGGCTAATGACAATGGAAGGGCTTGACATGTTGGCTGCAAAAGTGCCCATTTTGGGAACGTTAAGTATGGATGGAGTGGGAGTTCTGAATTCAATCTATTCTTGCAGCTTGGATGATAATGCTAGCAGTTTGAATGATGATGTTAGCAGATTGGATTATGATACTGGTAGATTGGATGATGATACTTGTAGATTGGATGATGATACTGGTAGATTGGATGATGATACTGGTAGATTGGATGATGATATTGGTAGATTGGATGATGATACTGGTAGATTGGATGATGATACTGGTAGATTGGATGATGATATTGGTAGATTGGATGATGATACTGGCAGATTGGATGAAGATACTGGTAGATTGGATGAAGATACTGACAGCTTGGATGATGATACTGACAGCTTGGATGATGATGTTAACAGTTTGGATGATGATGTTAACAGCTTGGACGATGATGTTAACAGTTTGGATGATGATGTTAACAGCTTGGATGATGATGTTAACAGCTTGGATGATGATACTGACAGATCGGATAATAATACTAGCAGCTTGGATGATGATACTGGGAGCTTGGATGATAGTTCTGCAATGAATGAATCAACAATCCACAGACAGCAGGAGTGACATCAATTTCAATCAAACAAGGAGGGACGTCTGAAATATCAAAGCTGGACAGTGAAGCTACTGAAACCAATAGTATCCACACTCGTTGCCATTTACTGAGAGAGAGAGAGAGAGGCTGACCACCTGTAGGTCTGCTCAAAGTGCTCAGATGATGGTTCTCAATAACATAATGGGATGAAATTTCACATTTCCTTTCCATGTGCCAGACAGGGGAATATGAATGCTGTCTTCAGTTATTTTGTGTCTCCATGTATGGAAATGGTGATTGTTGTTGATGTTGATCAGGGGTTCTCAATCTTTTAAGAATGCGAGCTCCGTTCACGTATAATATTAAGTGCACGAACACCATACAATCTAATTTTCATTTCTTTAAAATAATACATTTTCAAAACACTCAACGGGCTAATGACATTTTTGAGCTTGAACGCCATTCAGGAGCCCAGTGATATCCAAGGAGAAGTCACCTGTAGCTACATGTCAGAAGTCCAGTGATGTCCAAGCAGAAGTCGCCTGTAGCTACATGTCAGAAGTCCAGTGATGTCCAAGGAGAAGTCGCCTGTAGCTACATGTCAGGAGTCCAGTGATGTCCAAGGAGAAGTCACCTGTAGCTACATGTCAGGAGTCCAGTGATGTCCAAGGAGAAGTCGCCTGTAGCTACATGTCAGGAGTCCAGTGATGTCCAAGGAGAAGTCACCTGTTGCTACATGTCAGAAGTCCAGTGATGTCCAAGGAGAAGTCACCTGTAGCTACATGTCAGGAGTCCGGTGATGTCCAAGGACAAGTCGCCTGTAGCTACATGTCAGGAGTCCAGTGATGTCCAAGTAGAAGTCACCTGTAGCTACATATAAACAGTCTTGCAGATGGGAATCAGTTAATTGTGATCATGCTTTCTTCTTGAAGTATTTCATAAGTGGGAAAGCTTTTTCGCACAGGCAGGTCGTCTCGAACATAGCCAGACATTTGAAAGAAACACTCTGCAGTATTTGGAACCTTTTTACATCTTCTGCTCCCCAAAAGGTTATGAGTTTCTCCTTTTCAAACAAATATTTCAGCACTAAGGAGAAATGGAGATCTATCAATTCAAATACCTATGATGTAAACGCACTAATAACACCAAAACCCATCACTACTGTACGAAAACCTACCTGGAGGCAGGATATATTTCCAGGGGTGGTAGAAAATATACCAGGTATTGGAAACAAAAACTGCCAGACTGAAAAAGAAAGGAGAGATACAACCCTAAGGTTTATATCGAAAAGCTACCCAAGCATGGACTGGACCCATGCATACACCGACGGTTCTGTAACAAACACTACACAGAACGGAGGGGCAGGAGCATTCCTGAACCTACCAAATGGCAGACAAATAACACTGTCATTCGCTACTGGTAAGTACACAAGCAATTTCAGAGCGGAGGCAGAGGCACTGAGGGCGGCAGTGGAAGAAATGGTGACACACAAAGAAAATGAAAGCCATACAGTCCTGCTTACAGATGCTCTCGCCGTAGTCACAGCGCTAAAAAGCCAGAAAAACACTGAGCTTAATGACTTAAGAGAAGCACTCTGCCAACTGTGCCAGCAGTCCGCACCAAAAGGGTAGTGGTACAGTGGGTCCCATCACACTGCAACATCCAAGGCAACGAGGAGGCAGACAGACTGGCAAAAGAAGGTGCAAGACTACCACAAACAGATACTAGTATGACGTACGAAGAGTCAAAACGGCTTATCAAAGCCAGATACATGACCAAATGGGAAACCGAACATACTGGTTACACCAAAAACGATGCCTATTACCAGTTGAACCAAAGAGAGCAAGTCGTTGTCTTCAGACTTCGCACTGGCCACAATAGACTGAGGTACCACCTATTCAACAAATTGAAGATAGGTGGTACCGACGAATGCCCGTGCGGTACCGGTAAAATGACCACTGAACATCTGCTGCAGAACTGCCCGACATACGAGGATCAGAGAGAGCAGATGTGGCCATCATCAGTGGAACTGCAAGACAAGCTCTATGGCAGTGGCGACAGCCTCAGGATGGCCGCCGCTTTTTTCAAAAAAATAATGGTTACTGTCTGACTGCGTACGAAGAAGAAGAAGAAGAAATACCCATGATGTAACTCAACGCGGATCCTAACAAACATCGGGGAGAACCCCGAATCAAGTCAGCAGTGCGAAATATTTCAGAACATAGAGCGGTAAATACGTTTACTGGCATCAAATGCGCAACTTAACAACTTTCAGGTCGCCTAAAATATAATGGACGGATAGCAACATTATTTGTTTTAGTTTGCAAAACAAAGTTTGAATTGTAAAACGGGTTTTATGGATGTTAGTAGTGCTCACAAGTACTTTTTTTACCTCATGACTCGAGAACAAAATGTCATTACAAGAAAGAACACTGTGGTGCTCATGAGCGCCAGGTTGAGAACACCTGATGTAGATTAACTATGTCTGCCAAGCAGTTCACTCTCTCACAGTCAATGTCAAGTTCAAGAATTTGCTGGTGTTTTATAGCTGGTAGGTGAAGCTGGTGTTTTATAGCTGGTGGCTGGAGCTGTATAACTTATTAATGATTGTTGGGATGTCCAACAATAACTTTTCTCTGTCTCTGGCCAGTCCTGGGCAAGTGAGCAACACATATTCCCCCGTGATTTTGAATATAACTAATTTAGATAAATGGTTTCAAATATAATGTGACCTTAAATATAATCTGTGTATATATATATATATATATGGTTTTATTAATAATATTTCCTCAATTTAATTTTTTTTTTATTAATCATTTAAAATATAATATGGTCAAAATATCATTTTTTTTAAATATAATTCAGTCTAAAATATAATTTGTTAATAAGTAATTTTGGCTGTAGCATAACTCTAAGGATTGAAAGTGTTCTATGTAAAATGGTAAAGGTTACTGTAACCTCCCTTTTTGAGAAGACCTGAGACAAAAACTGAGCAAGTTTTCATGATAATCTGTAGGAAGCCGTTGTGATGTCAGCAGCACAGAAACAAAGAACACACCATTTTTTAATCTTGTACTTTACCAAGTTCCTTCATTGTAATATATTTCCCTCTTTTTTTTTGTATTTTTCACTTTGTTTGCTTTAGATCCCAAATGCTGTCATAGCAGCTAAGGGTAAACTCTCAATTCTAAAGAGCAGCACATGACATCTGGCACTAAAAGCTCACCTTCTGCCCTCCATGTGATATGACAATGCTTACATAAGAAATGGGTGAGATGCCACTTTAAAATGCCCTAAAAGCAGAATGCTGTGGATAGATGAAGTCTGCTACTTTAAAAAAAACAATTATCGTCATGACATTTATTCCTGTGGCTAAAGTCTACCCGGAAGACGAATAGGACGGTGCAGGCCATAATTTATTTGATCTTTGATTGAAGATAAAACCATGCCGTTCTAAGGTTTTTAACATATCCTCAAAGTATAAGACCGACATCCAAGCCTCTTTACCAGCCACGACCAATTGGCGATAATTCATCTAGAAGAAGGAAAACTGATTATAACTCATTGCTGAATAACAGGTGGTTCAAGGTCAACGAAAACTCTAGTGAGAGTTCATCTGAATAACAGGTGGTTCAAGGGCAACCAAAACCCTAGTGAGAGTTCATCTGAATAACAGGTGGTTCAAGGGCAACCAAACCCCTAGTGAGAGTTAATCTGAATAACAGGTGGTTCAAGGGCAACCAAAACCCTAGTGAGAGTTCATCTGAATAACAGGTGGTCCAATGGCTAGGGAGAGTCAATCTAAATAACATAGGATTACTGAAAACAGATGTGTCAGACTGTAAGATACAGATGGCAACGTCCAACTGTAAAGTACTGAACAACATAGCTTACACTTTTTTTTAAATGGTTGTATACAAAATCTTAGATTCTACATTTTTTCCAGTGTTGGTATTCTCAATATGTTCATCATTCTCCCCCCTCCCACCCCCACCCTTATGCCCAACCCTACTCTTCTGCCATGAGGTATAGAGATCTTCTTTCTTGTGGCTTACAGTTTCTACGGGATAGGGTAGCTGACCCTATGTCCAACCCTCCTCTCAGGTTACAGTGTTCCTATTCATTGCTCTCCTTCAAGGCCCCAGTAACCCACAGGCAACTCTGTAACATTCTTTTCATATTATTTTCTTTTCTTCAGTTAAAAAATGTTAGGCTACACATATAATATGAGCCACGTCGTGTGCTGGCAATATTGGTTTATTTCACCCCCAACAGAAAAACAACAAATGCCTTACGGGGGATTCGATCGGCTGCTCTGCTTGTCAGCAGACAGACATTGAAACCATTCGGCCATGCGCATGTATTTAGTCAAAATCATGGCATTTCATTGTGGCAAGTATCGTAGTTGAGTTTGAAACTTGATATCAGCTTCGCGTCATCACTGAGGAGGAAGTCGACATGGCAATCAGTTCACTATCTATAGGAAAAGCTCCAGGAGCAGATGCAATACCAGCAGAGGTATATAAGACAGCTGGCCCATCCCTCACCAGATGGATCACTGAACTCTTCTGCCGCATGTGGGCTAAAGAGGAACAGTGGACATGATTTTTGCCGCTCGCCAAGTACAAGAGAAGTGGCGGGAACAAAATCAGGCCATGTACACCACATTTATTGATTTGACAAAGGCATTTGATACAGTAAACAGAGGAGGGCTGCGGATGATAATGTCCAAGTTTGGCTGCCCAAACAAGTTCATAACTATGGTCAACACGAAGGGATGTGTGCTCGTGTACTGGACAGCGGTGCAATCTCTAAAACGTTTCTAGTATCAAACGGAGTAAAACAAGGATGTGTACTCGCCCTGACCCTGTACAGCATGATGTTCGCGGCCACGATGACAGACGCCTTCAGATCACTGGAGCTTGGAATACCCATAAAGTACCGCACAGATGGCAAGTTACTCAATCCCAGAAGAATGAAGGCCAAAACCAAAGTGGCTGGCGACATAATCAGGGAACTTGTATTTGCTGACGACTCTGATCTAATGAGCAACTCAGAACTGACCATGCAGGTTGGAATGGACCGGTTCTCTGCCGCATGCGAAAATTTTGGTCTGACCATAAATGCCAAAAAAACAGAGGTCATGTACCAACCAGCACCAGGTATGCCGTACACAAAACCAGAGACTACAGTCAACGGGCAGACGTTGAATGTCGTAGACAAATTCACATATCTGGGCAGCACGCTGTCGAGATCTGTCAGCCTAGACGATGAGGTGGCAAGCAGAATAGCAAAGGCCAGAACAGCCTTTGGTAGAATGCGCTCGATGGTCTGGGCACGTCGTGGCATCAGCGTCAAGACCAAACTCAAAGTCTACCGTGAAACCATCATTCCAACCCTACTATACGCTTGCGAAAGCTGGACTGTATACTCTGGACATGCAAGGAGGCTAAACCACTTCCACACAGGTTGGCAAGATCGTGTCACTGACATCGAGGTTCTCTCGACGGCTAACATGCCTAGCATACATGCACTGCTAGAAAAAGCACGACTAGGATGGGCCGGACACCTCGTCCGTATGTCAAACGAGCGGCTCCCAAAGAAGCTTCTCTACGGCGAGCTGAGAGAGGGATGGCGCGAGAGAGGGCGCCCAAAGAAACGTTTTAAAGACGGTCTGAAGGACTCACTGAAAAGTTGCCAGATAGACATCGACACCTGGGAATGTCTTGCGCAAAACAGATCTGACTGGATAAGCGCAGTCAAATCGGGTGTAGATACCGGCGAAGACGACCGTGTTTTAAAAGCCCAGAGCAGACGCGAGACCCGGAAATCCCGAACAGCGGGAACACCATCACCTTCTACAAACCTCGTGTGCCCGATATGTAGCAGATGTTTTCGTGCCCGCATTGGCCCGTTCAGCCACATGCACACCCAACAGGGAAATCTGTGACAAGGATGATGTCAGCGGTCCTCATCGACAACGATGGACATCTATTATTATTATCATATACATTCCAACCATATGGGATCTTTGTGTCTCTCGTCACACAGATTCAAATATTGACTATATTTTGACAGCCAGTAGACCACTGCAGAGACCGTTTGATCAATAAAATGCAGATATTGGACACACAAAATAGACACGTGCCATTGTGATGAGAACAGACGAACATAGACTAAGTTCTTCAGGTAGGTTGACTTCATGTGAGGAACACAGTGACAACATGCCTCTCTGTAATCCTGCTGAAGGATAACCTGCATGATGATGAGAGAAAACTCAAACTGACCACCATGTTTCTAGTCGGAGATTGGTGGTCCATCTCATCCTCCCACCTCATTTTAGGATGGCATCTTCGTTGTCTGCTTTACACCATCCCGTGCAGGATAGTATTTGCAAGATCATTTGATCTCGATATGTGATGATACCAAGCTAGTTTCCTTCTTTTGACAATTGCCAAGAGGTCTTCAAAAGGTCCTGTTACTGCTGTAATTCTTTCTCGTATTTCCTCATTTGTATCTCGATCTTTATACGTGACGTTTAGAATTATTTGGAAACATTTCATTTCTAAGGCCTGTATCCTCCGCTGCAGGTCAGCTGTAATTACCCATGTCTCACAGGCATACAGGATTATTGACAGGACCAATGTATCCATTAATCTGATTTTCATGCATTTTGATAGCCGTTTGTCTTGCCAGATTTTTTAAAGCCGTGCAAGTGTAGCCATTGTCTGTGCTAATCTGGCCATCACCTCACATTTTGATCCTTCATCACTGACAATGGAACCCAGATATTTAAAACGGTCGACCACTTCGGGTTCCTGCCATTAGCTTTAATGCTGCCGTTAAAGCCCTCGGCGTTGTTGGTCATTAACCATAGTCAAGAACTGTTCCATCGAGCCTTCTGACCCATTCCTAGAGTTCTGCTTCTGTGCCCGCCAACCCGTTGATGTCATATGCAAAACGATGGTTGGTAATCGTTCTGCCCAATATCGTTTCAGTACCAACGCGATCTCCAAGTGCCTCGCTCATAATTCCCTCAAGGAATATGGTGAAAAGTGTTGGGGAGAGTGTACAACTCTGTCTTACACCGACTGATGTCGAAACCAGTCCCTGTGCCTCCCAATCACAAGGACTGCGCTGGATGCCTTAACCTAACTTAACGCTTTTATACTAGTTTAGAATACTCTGCAAAGTCTGTATACAACCAGTTTCATTTACATTACCTTGCTCCAAAAGCTATGTGCATCCGATCTATTCTTAAATGCAATAATTGCTCTTGCCTCCACTACTTCCTGTGGCAATGCATTCCACGCATTCACCACTCTCTGGCTAAAAAAAAAATTTCCTAATATCTAATCTGGACCTTTCTTTAGTTAATTTGTAGCTATGCCCTCTTGTTCTTGTAGATGGTTGTATTTTGAAAAACTTGTTATAGTCTAATTTATCCGTTCCTCTGTATTAAGTCACCTCAAATTCTTCTCTTTTCTAGACAAGGTAGGCCAGTTTTTCTAAGTCTTTCCTCATAACTGTAATTCTGGATTCCCACTATCATCTTTGGCGCTCTTTTTTGTGTCCTTTCCAGCATGTTTATGTCCCCTCTATGATAAGGACTCCACACCTGTACACAGTACTCCAATCTAGGTCTAACTAAAGCTTTATACAGTTTGACTTTCACTTTCTTGCTCCTATTTTTAATATTTCTTTATATCATACCTAAAATTGCATTTGCATTTTTCACTGCTACCTTAACTTGCTCACTCACCTTTCCTGTATGATCTATTATAACCCCTGGGTCCATTTCCTTATCTATCTTTCTAATATTGTTTTCTCCCATTCTGTAATTATGTTACATATTGGATCTACCCATGTGGATGACTGTACATTTATCTACATTAAACTCCATTTGCCAGCTTCCAGACCAATCTAGAATTTTATCTAAATCCGACATCAATATATCCACTTCTGCTTTAGATGAGACACTACTGCATAGTTTTGTATCATTAGCAAATTTTACAACCATGAATCCCACATCAAGGTCCAAATTGTTTATATATGTATATATATCAAGAAAAAAATTGGTCCCAAAACCGAGCCCTGTGACACTTCACTCCACTCAGAGTACTCCTTATTTATGCCCACTCTCTGCCTTCTTCCCTTTAACCAATTTTCAATCCATTTGGCAACTTCCCCACCTATTCCATGTGATTTTAACTTTCTAAATTATCTTTGATGAGGTACTCTATCAAAGGCCTTTGCAAAATCTAGATAAATAACGTCTGCTAGCTTCCCTTTATCTATCATTTTAGTAACCTCCTCCATGAATTCTAATAGATTTGTTAAGCACGATCTCCCTCTAGTAAACCCATGCTGACTATTTCTGATTAGATTAAATTTATCAAAATGCATTACAATGTTTTCTTTGATTACTGCCTCAAACAATTTACAGACTATGCTCGTTAAACTCACCGGTCTATAATTTGCTGGATCTGTATGTTGCCCGTTTTAAATAAGGGGATCACTCCTGCATCTTTCCAATCCCGTGGAGCGATCCCTTTTGTAAGTGATTGAGAACATAATTTAGCCAATGGTTTTGCTAGTTGGTCTCTAATTTCAAACAGCAATTTTGGATGAATACCATCTTGACCTGGACACTTAACCACCTTGAACCCCACTAATTTTTTAAAAGTAATTTTCTCTGTAATGCAGATTGATCTTAATCCCGCTGTATCCATGTCCCTTTGAAAAATATCTATAGGTTCTGAGATCTTAGAGCAGTCCTCTTTTGTGTTGACTGTGCCAAAGTACTGATTGAGTAGATTATTCTCACTTATTATTTTCCCTGAACTGTATGAGAGGGCCACTTTGTCTTTCGTTTTTTGTTTATTTCTAACATAAGAGAAGACGCTTTTACTGTCAGTCTTGATCCTCTGAGCAAGTTTTTTTTCGAAGTCTATTTTTGCTGTTTTATTCGCTTTCTGAGATATGTTCTGCTTGTCCAAATATTTTAAATATGTTTCTTTTGATTTACCTGCCTCTATATATTTTTTTCATGCTTTATTTTTTACTCTTCTATATTTCACTTCAAATCTAGTTATCAACTTTTTACGCTTGGGGTTTACCTCCCTACATGGAACACATTCCTCTTTTAGCGTTTCTAGAACTGTTTTAAAACTCTCCCACTCCTGTTCAACATCTGTTCCTCCAACAATATCTTTCCAGGTTTATTAGGCTTGCTGGCTATTTCATCTTCTTAACATCTGCTTTAAAGTAGTTGTTTGTTCGTGTGTTTATGTTTACTTCTTTCCCTGCTATAAGTTCCCAACGGATGATCTGATGGTCACTTGAGCTAAACAGTTCCCCAGCGGTAACGTTTTCAATCATATTTTTATCTAGTAAAAACTAAGTCGAGTGTGTTATTGCCTATATTTCGCCCATATTTTGTTGCAGATGTGTGTCAGCCCTTATTACGGCAATTTATTTACTCCCTCTCGTATTTTGTAAATCGTAGATCAGGCGAGTGTAGGAGCACCTAAGAGAATGGAACAGGAGTGTGTACAACCAGCAGGCTACTGGAGTCCACACTCTTTGTCATTTTGTATGAGGAGGACTGAGCACCTAGGGTTTATTCAGAGTGCAATGATGTTGATTCCCGACAGACCAGAAATGAATTATTTTATGATAAAATAATTTATGCTATATTATGTTATAATCAAATCAGCTGTTATATTACTTTATGATCAAATCATTTCTGTTATATTACTTTATGATCAAATCATTTCTGTTATATTATTTTATGATCAAATCATTTTTGTTATTGTGTATTATGATCAAATAATTTATGTTGTATTGTATCTGCATATGTTTGTAAGTTGTTGTTTAGTGTCATACAAAGAGTTATCTGCCCTCAGGGGAAGGAACATTTTTTCAAACATCGTTGAGCACTCAAAGAGATAATGATCAATGGTTTTGAAACTCTGGAGTGTGTTGTAGTTGGATTCTGTTCAGGTGCTTGTTAAGTGGGATGCGTTGGGTTCTTAGCCAAAAATTAAACCTTCTGGTGAACACCATAACTTTAGTCTTTTGGATGTTAATTTCCAAATAATATTGCTGACTTTTGCTGGTTATCCATTAAGTTCTGCAGATGTACTAGATACTCTGCCATTAACACTGTATCGTCAGTATACCTGATATAAATGATCCATCATTGTGAGATGATTGATGCTGTCATGTGGATTGGGGCTTGCCATGTGTCTGTAGACCTCCCTCCCCATCTTTCCCATGGCCCAGTTGTTCAGTGAAGTTTCTATGTTTGCTGTTCTTATGAACTGTTTGACTGTTTGTAAAGTTGTTGCTGTGTGTGGCGGTTCTTATCTTGATCCCTTCTTTGTTAATATGTCTGCCTTGTTATTGTCAGGTGTGTTTGTCTGGGTATCCACTGCATAATTATTGGAAGGTGAAAATGTGATTCAATGTCTAGGGTATTTGGGACGGATATTGAGTCTGTAAAAATAATTTTTGGGACTTTAAGGGTAAGACATCAAAAATCATCCTCAGATGGTACAATGCAGGTACTTGGATCTGAACTTTTGGTTGTATCATCTATTAATTTGTTCAGTATTTCTGGTGTTTAAGGAATGATTGTGGTGGTATATCTTTTACTACTCTCTTTAACTCTTGTCTTCTTTCTGGGAGGAAGTATCTGTTTTTGATTTCATTAACATGATGAAGTACAAACTTTTGTTTAATTCTATTTTTTGGCTGCCAGTTTCCCATAAGGTGCCTGTTGGAATGATCCTGTTTCATTCTGCTACTTTGTTCATATGCTCCATAACAGCTTTATCTTGTGTGTGGTCTTTGCAAGTTGGACTTAGTGTTGTCCTCATTGTTCCACTAATGAAGCATAGAGCACTATTTTACACCCTGTCCATGGATTTCAAGTTAGATTTTGAACAAGTTGTTAGAAGCACACTATTAAATTCTATTGCTGAGCACACATAACCAAGGTATAAGCCTCTCAAAGTATCCTTGTCTGATGCCCATGATGTACTAGCAAGCCTCTCAAAGTATCCTTGTCTGATCCCCATGATGTACTAGCAAGCCTCTCAAAGTATCCTTGTCTGATCCCCATGATGTACTAGCAAGCCTCTCAAAGTATCCTTGTCTGATCCCCATGATGTACTAGCAAGCCTCTCAAAGTATCCTTGTCTGATCCCCATGAAGTACTAGCAAGCCTCTCAAAGTATCCTTGTCTGATCCCCATGAAGTACTAGCAAGCCTCTCAAAGTATCCTTGTCTGATCCCCATGATGTACTAGCAAGCCTCTCAAAGTATCCTTGTCTGATCCCCATGATGTACTAGCAAGCCTCTCAAAGTATCCTTGTCTGATCCCCATGAAGTACTAGCAAGCCTCTCAAAGTATCCTTGTCTGATCCCCATGATGTACTAGCAAGCCTCTCAAAGTATCCTTGTCTGATCCCCATGATGTACTAGCAAGCCTCTCAAAGTATCCTTGTCTGATCCCCATGATTTTCTAGCAAGCCTCTGTAAAAAGTTGTAGACGTCTCACAGCTTTATTCTTCACATCCTGGATGTGATGTTTGAGACTTAAGTTGTCAGTCAAGCGTGACTCCAAGATATGTGGGGTGTTCCACTCGAATCAGTTGGTGCTCCTCTAATCTCAAAATTATGTTTTGTTGACAACATTGTGACTTGTGGTAAAGATAGTGTGCATTATCTTTTCTTACTTACTTAGTCGCTCCTCTTCTACCGTGAGGTGTAGAGGTGCATTATCTTTTCACAGTTGGTTTTTATTTTCCATATTTGGCAGTAGTCATGCAGTCTCCTCAGGTCTCCATTTAGCCTTTGTGCCCCACTCTGAATATCTTCATTGCTCAGACATATAGCCAGGTCATCAGCATGCAGTTGTTTTTTTCCAGCTTTGATCTGGTCAGACAAGTCATTGATGTAGATCAGGAAAAGAGTACAAATAAAAGATGAGCCTTGTGGTAATCCTTCTTCTAAAACCTCTTTAGAAGATATCGCATCCTTCACCTTTGTCTGGATCATTCACTCTGTCAGTAAGTACTTTATCCAGTTGTAGAGCTTGCCATGAATTCCCATTCCCATGTTAAACATCTTTATCAGAAGACCTTTCCTCCAAACACGTTCGTAAGCCTGTTGGAGGTCACAAATTATGACCACTGAATGCTTGATTATTGTTCTGGAAGCCATTATTTATTCTTGGAGTCAACCTGAAAAGCTGGTCTTCTGTGCAATTGCTGGTTCTAAACACAATATAATGATTTATTTGATATTGTATTTTAATCAAATAATTGTATAGTCTTTCATGTTTTCTTTGTCCCCATTCTATACTTACCAGTATGGTTGTTTTCATTGTTTTGAATATGTACGCAGAATTAAACATTATTTTTGTACACTATCCTTACGCTGTTGTTCCCACTATAAGGATTAAGATGCTGAGCAGTGCTTGAGTTGCAGCGGTCAGTAACCCATAGCTGACTGCTAACGTCAAGGCCAGCAAACCAGAGAAGACCCTTCTATACCTCCACGCGATGATCCTAGATAACAGGCTGCAACAGAGCAGACTGGATAAGGAAAAAGGATCAAAGAGGGAAGGCTAATTCAGTAATTAAAAAGTCCTGTTGAAGTTGGATGTGTTGACCGAAAGGTGCAAAAATCGCGGTCAATCTGCAAACAACGACACAACGCATTTCATTCTCCGGTTTTCATTTCATCCCGATAGAATAAGACCTAGGTTCAAAACTGTATCCTCTTGACCACTGGCTCCTTCATTTATACTGCATACAGGGCTATACATGATGCCTGGCTTAACAGTAAGGCAGATATAATCTAGTAATGTGCAGATGCCGATGACTCAAAGCGATCTAACAATGCACCCATGGTCCCCAGTCATATCACTCATCTCCTGTCCTTAATGCTGACACATGTGACTATGCTGCAATACAGGACCCAGACCACCTGATGACCTGCCCCAACCTCCAGGAAACATGCAATAGGTGCGACATGCTGGAGGCACGTGACATGACAATCCATGTCGCTTGATACTGGTGCGTGCTGTATGATCTGGTGCTTGGATACGAACAATAAGTAATGCTGACCAACAAAGTCCATATTCTAGAGTGTTGGTCAGAGTACTTAAGCGCTACACTAAACTGTCCGTCCACCATCAGCGAACAAGCCGTAGCACGCATTCCTCTGGTTTCTATCAATGACAGGCTCGATATCTCACCCAGTACAGATGAGCTCGAGAAAGCTATCAGGTTAATGTCCAACGGCTCAGTCCCAGGACCAAATGCTATTCATACTGAGCTTTGCAAAGCAGGAGGCTACACAAGATAGCAAACCTAATTCGCTTAATTTGGGATGCAGGTCACATACCACAGCAACAGAAAGATAGCACAATTGTTTGTCCACATGTGCACGCACAAGGCCAATCTTGTGATAATAATAGCTGTCCATCGTTGTCGATGAGGACCGACGACATCATCCTTGTCACAGATTTCCCTGTTGCGTGTGGGTGCGCATGTGGCTGAACAGGCCAAAGCGAGCACGAAAACATCTGCTACATATCGGGCACACGAGGTTTGTAGAAGGTGATGGTGTTCTCACTGTTCGGGATTTCCGGGTCTCGCGTCTGCTCTGTGCTTTCACAACACGGTCGTCTTCACCGGCAGCTACACCCGATTTGACTGCGCTTCTCCAGTCAGATCTGTTTTGCGCAAAACATTCCCAGGTGTCGATGTATATACTTTTTAGTGAGTCCTTAAGACCGTCTTTAAAACGTTTCTTTGGACGCCCTCTCTCGCGCCATCCCTCTCTCAGCTCGCCGTAGAGAAGCTTCTTTGGGAGCCGCTCGTCTGACATACGGACGAGGTGTCCGGCCCATCCTAGTCGTGCTTTTTCTAGCAGTGCATGGATGCTGGGCATGTTAGCCCTCGAGAGAACCTCGATGTCAGTGACACGATCTTGCCATCGGATGTGGAATATTCGCCTCAGGCAACCTGTATGGAAGTGGTTAAACCTTTGTTTAACGCTTGTGATAATCACAATCGAATCTTCCTCATGTCGTGCACTGAGAAATCCTGGCTCGAGTTTTGTTCCAACGATTAACAATTCACCTGCAGCAAAAACTAATACCAGAGAGTTGATGTGGTTTCCGAGCTGGTCTCGAGGCAGTTGACATGATATTTACAGTTCATAAAATCTCAAAGAAATGCCAGGAACTGCATCGTGATTTGTACACGGCTTTTGTTGACCTGACCAAGACGTTTTGACATTGTCAACAGGGTCGGACTACGGAAAATTATTGTGAAATTCGGTTGCCTCGGTAAATCCATCACAGTTGTCCGCCATTTTCTTGATGGCATGATAGCTCGATGGTGAACTGTCTGCAGCCTTAACAGTGGTAAATGGAGTAAGACAGGGCTGTGTGCTTTCCCCCAACACTCGTTAACATGGTATTTGCTGTCTGATACTACACATGGCTTTGACGCGCTCGTGCTAATCTGATGCAGGACGGGTGGGCAGCTGTTCACTCTGAGGCATCTAAGGTCCCTCACAAATAATGAAAGAAGCAACCATCTTAGATCTCCTATTTGCCGGTGACTGCGATATTAAAACGTTTACAGAACAGGCCATGCCGACGACAATAGATTAGGTTTCATTGCGCACACGAACTTTGGTCATGTCATAGACACCAAGCACACGAATTGTGGTCATGTCATAGACACCAAGCACACGAACTTTGGTCATGTCATAGACACCAAGCACACGAACTTTGGTCATGTCATAGACACCAAGCACACGAACTTTGGTCATGTCATAGACACCAAGCACACGAACTTTGGTCATGTCATAGACACCAAGCACACGGACTTTGGTCATGTCATAGACACCAAGCACACGAACTTTGGTCATGTCATAGACACCAAGCACACGAACTTTGGTCATGTCATAGACACCGAGTACACGGACTTTGGTCATGTCATAGACACCAAGCACACGAACTTTGATCATGTCATAGACACCAAGCACACGAACTTTGGTCATGTCATAGACACCAAGCACACGGACTTTGGTCATGTCATAGACACCAAGCACACGAACTTTGGTCATGTCATAGACACCAAGCACACGAACTTTGGTCATGTCATAGGCACCAAGCACACGGACTTTGGTCATGTCATAGACACCAAGCACACGGACTTTGGTCATGTCATAGACACCAAGCACACGAACTTTGGTCATGTCATAGACACCAAGCACACGGAAATTATGATTTTACCTGGTCCGGGGAAGTCCTAACACATAAACACGTACACACATACACACAGACAAGCACATATAGACACAGACAGACATAAACACACAGACAGACACAGAGACATTAATACATTTGCGCAGGCCTTTCTGCATATTCATCTCTATTTTTTTCTCCTTGTCTCTGTTATCGCTTTCTATATATATTTTCTATTATTATGTTTTATCTCTTTTCTGGGTATATATATTTATAATATATAAAGAAGAGAGATAAAAGAGGTGGGGGTGGGAATGTGTAGTGTAGAAAGGCTTGCACAAATGTAGGGGAGAACTTTGGAGAAAGACTAGAAGAGAATGCCTGAGACAACCAAAAGCTGTTCTACATAAAGAGTATGAGTCAGGAAACAAGGAAGCACTAACATTTGTCAAAGACAAACAAGGTACTCTCTCTACCAGCCTGAAGAAGATAATGGCTAGATGGAAAGTTTGATTTGCAGAGATCCTCTGTGCGGAGAATGACCAAATTCCAGTTACGGCAGGCTCTATTACAGAGTTTTAGTCTTAGTCGACCTGTGCATCTACTAGGCGCTATCCCTTGTCTAGGTTCTAACTCGTGTGCGAGTTGGTAGTAGCCGGTGGGTGTATTTCTCTGCTTAGCGATCTGGGCTCGAGTAAATCAGTGTTTTTGGTCTTCTGCTGGTCTCATCTCAGTTTCCAGTCCATTCTGTCTCGGGCACGGGTTGTCCAGTGGATGGCTAACTTCTGTCTCGGGCACGGGTTGTCCAGTGGATGGCTAACTTCTGTCTCGGGCACGGGTTGTCCAGTGGATGGCTAGCTTCTGTCTCGGCACGGGTTGTCCAGGGGATGGCTAACTTCTGTCTCGGCACGGGTTGTCCAGTGGATGGCTAACTTGTGTCTCGGGTACGGGTTGTCCAGTGGATGGCTAACTTCTGTCTCGGGCACGGGTTGTCCAGTGGATGGCTAGCTTCTGTCTCGGGCACGGGTTGTCCAGTGGATGGCTAGCTTCTGTCTCGGCACGGGTTGTCCAGGGGATGGCTAACTTCTGTCTCGGCACGGGTTGTCCAGTGGATGGCTAGCTTCTGTCTCGGGCACGGGTTGTCCAGTGGATGGCTAACTTCTGTCTCGGGCACGGGTTGTCCAGTGGATGGCTAACTTCTGTCTCGGGCACGGGTTGTCCAGTGGATGGCTAGCTTCTGTCTCGGCACGGGTTGTCCAGGGGATGGCTAACTTCTGTCTCGGGCACGGGTTGTCCAGTGGATGGCTAGCTTCTGTCTCGGCACGGGTTGTCCAGGGGATGGCTAACTTCTGTCTCGGCACGGGTTGTCCAGTGGATGGCTAGCTTCTGTCTCGGGCACGGGTTGTCCAGGGGATGGCTAACTTCTGTCTCGGCACGGGTTGTCCAGTGGATGGCTAACTTGTGTCTCGGGCACGGGTTGTCCAGTGGATGGCTAACTTCTGTCTCGGGCACGGGTTGTCCAGTGGATGGCTAACTTCTGTCTCGGGCACGGGTTGTCCAGTGGATGGCTAACTTCTGTCTCGGCACGGGTTGTTCAGTGGATGGCTAACTTCTATCTCGGGCACGGGTTGTCCAGGGGATGGCTAACTTCTGTCTCGGCACGGGTTGTCCAGTGGATGGCTAACTTGTGTCTCGGGCACGGGTTGTCCAGTGGATGGCTAACTTCTGTCTCGGGCACGGGTTGTCCAGTGGATGGCTAACTTCTGTCTCGGGCACGGGTTGTCCAGTGGATGGCTAACTTCTGTCTCGGGCACGGGTTGTCCAGTGGATGGCTAACTTCTGTCTCGGCACGGGTTGTTCAGTGGATGGCTAACTTCTGTCTCGGGCACGGGTTGTCCAGGGGATGGCTAACTTCTGTCTCGGGCACGGGTTGTTCAGTGGATGGCTAGCTTCTGTCTCGGGCATGGGTTATCCAGTGGATGGCTAACTTGTGTCTCAGGCACGGGTTGTCCAGTGGATGGCTAACTTGTGTCTCAGGCACGGGTTGTCCAGTGGATGGCTAACTTGTGTCTCGGGCACGGGTTGTCCAGTGGATGGCTAACTTGTGTCTCGGGCACGGGTTGTCTAGTGGATGGCTAACTTGTGTCTCGGGCATGGGTTGTCCAGTGGATGGCTAGCTTCTGTCTCGGGCACGGGTTGTCCAGTGGATGGCTAACTTGTGTCTCGGGTACGGGTTGTCCAGTGGATGGCTAACTTCTGTCTCGGGCACGGGTTGTCCAGTGGATGGCTAGCTTCTGTCTCGGGCACGGGTTGTCCAGTGGATGGCTAGCTTCTGTCTCGGGCACGGGTTGTCCAGTGGATGGCTAGCTTCTGTCTCTGGCACGGGTTGTCCAGTGGATGGCTAGCTTCTGTCTCGGGCACGGGTTGTCCAGTGGATGGCTAACTTCTGTCTCGGGCACGGGTTGTCCAGTGGATGGCTAGCTTCTGTCTCGGCACGGGTTGTCCAGGGGATGGCTAACTTCTGTCTCGGCACGGGTTGTCCAGTGGATGGCTAGCTTCTGTCTCGGGCACGGGTTGTCCAGGGGATGGCTAACTTCTGTCTCGGCACGGGTTGTCCAGTGGATGGCTAGCTTCTGTCTCGGCACGGGTTGTCCAGGGGATGGCTAACTTCTGTCTCGGCACGGGTTGTCCAGTGGATGGCTAGCTTCTGTCTCGGGCACGGGTTGTCCAGTGGATGGCCAACTTCTGTCTCGGGCACGGGTTGTCCAGTGGATGGCTAACTTCTGTCTCGGGCACGGGTTGTCCAGTGGATGGCTAGCTTCTGTCTCGGCACGGGTTGTCCAGGGGATGGCTAACTTCTGTCTCGGGCACGGGTTGTCCAGTGGATGGCTAGCTTCTGTCTCGGCACGGGTTGTCCAGGGGATGGCTAACTTCTGTCTCGGCACGGGTTGTCCAGTGGATGGCTAGCTTCTGTCTCGGGCATGGGTTGTCCAGTGGATGGCTAGCTTCTGTCTCGGGCACGGGTTGTCCAGTGGATTGCTAACTTGTGTCTCGGGTACGGGTTGTCCAGTGGATGGCTAACTTCTGTCTCGGGCACGGGTTGTCCAGTGGATGGCTAGCTTCTGTCTCGGGCACGGGTTGTCCAGTGGATGGCTAGCTTCTGTCTCGGGCACGGGTTGTCCAGTGGATGGCTAGCTTCTGTCTCTGGCACGGGTTGTCCAGTGGATGGCTAGCTTCTGTCTCGGGCACGGGTTGTCCAGTGGATGGCTAACTTCTGTCTCGGGCACGGGTTGTCCAGTGGATGGCTAGCTTCTGTCTCGGCACGGGTTGTCCAGGGGATGGCTAACTTCTGTCTCGGCACGGGTTGTCCAGTGGATGGCTAGCTTCTGTCTCGGGCACGGGTTGTCCAGGGGATGGCTAACTTCTGTCTCGGCACGGGTTGTCCAGTGGATGGCTAGCTTCTGTCTCGGCACGGGTTGTCCAGGGGATGGCTAACTTCTGTCTCGGCACGGGTTGTCCAGTGGATGGCTAGCTTCTGTCTCGGGCACGGGTTGTCCAGTGGATGGCTAACTTCTGTCTCGGGCACGGGTTGTCCAGTGGATGGCTAACTTCTGTCTCGGGCACGGGTTGTCCAGTGGATGGCTAGCTTCTGTCTCGGCACGGGTTGTCCAGGGGATGGCTAACTTCTG
Organism: Ariolimax columbianus; assembly: GCA_036924085.1. Lineage (NCBI taxonomy): Eukaryota > Metazoa > Mollusca > Gastropoda > Stylommatophora > Arionidae > Ariolimax > Ariolimax columbianus. Next base: position 114,094,072 of record JAVGWX010000005.1, read on the forward strand.
TCTCGGGCACGGGTTGTCCAGTGGATGGCTAGCTTCTGTCTCGGCACGGGTTGTCCAGGGGATGGCTAACTTCTGTCTCGGCACGGGTTGTCCAGTGGATGGCTAGCTTCTGTCTCGGGCACGGGTTGTCCAGGGGATGGCTAACTTCTGTCTCGGCACGGGTTGTCCAGTGGATGGCTAACTTGTGTCTCGGGCACGGGTTGTCCAGTGGATGGCTAACTTCTGTCTCGGGCACGGGTTGTCCAGTGGATGGCTAACTTCTGTCTCGGGCACGGGTTGTCCAGTGGATGGCTAACTTCTGTCTCGGCACGGGTTGTTCAGTGGATGGCTAACTTCTATCTCGGGCACGGGTTGTCCAGGGGATGGCTAACTTCTGTCTCGGCACGGGTTGTCCAGTGGATGGCTAACTTGTGTCTCGGGCACGGGTTGTCCAGTGGATGGCTAACTTCTGTCTCGGGCACGGGTTGTCCAGTGGATGGCTAACTTCTGTCTCGGGCACGGGTTGTCCAGTGGATGGCTAACTTCTGTCTCGGGCACGGGTTGTCCAGTGGATGGCTAACTTCTGTCTCGGCACGGGTTGTTCAGTGGATGGCTAACTTCTGTCTCGGGCACGGGTTGTCCAGGGGATGGCTAACTTCTGTCTCGGGCACGGGTTGTTCAGTGGATGGCTAGCTTCTGTCTCGGGCATGGGTTATCCAGTGGATGGCTAACTTGTGTCTCAGGCACGGGTTGTCCAGTGGATGGCTAACTTGTGTCTCAGGCACGGGTTGTCCAGTGGATGGCTAACTTGTGTCTCGGGCACGGGTTGTCCAGTGGATGGCTAACTTGTGTCTCGGGCACGGGTTGTCTAGTGGATGGCTAACTTGTGTCTCGGGCATGGGTTGTCCAGTGGATGGCTAGCTTCTGTCTCGGGCACGGGTTGTCCAGTGGATGGCTAACTTGTGTCTCGTGCACGGGTTGTCCAGTGGATGGCTAACTTGTGTCTCGGGTACGGGTTGTCCAGTGGATGGCTAACTTCTGTCTCGGGCACGGGTTGTCCAGTGGATGGCTAGCTTCTGTCTCGGGCACGGGTTGTCCAGTGGATGGCTAGCTTCTGTCTCGGGCACGGGTTGTCCAGTGGATGGCTAGCTTCTGTCTCTGGCACGGGTTGTCCAGTGGATGGCTAGCTTCTGTCTCGGGCACGGGTTGTCCAGTGGATGACTAGCTTCTGTCTCGGGCACGGGTTGTCCAGTGGATGGCTAACTTCTGTCTCGGGCACGGGTTGTCCAGTGGATGGCTAGCTTCTGTCTCGGCACGGGTTGTCCAGGGGATGGCTAACTTCTGTCTCGGCACGGGTTGTCCAGTGGATGGCTAGCTTCTGTCTCGGGCACGGGTTGTCCAGGGGATGGCTAACTTCTGTCTCGGCACGGGTTGTCCAGTGGATGGCTAACTTGTGTCTCGGGCACGGGTTGTCCAGTGGATGGCTAACTTCTGTCTCGGGCACGGGTTGTCCAGTGGATGGCTAACTTCTGTCTCGGGCACGGGTTGTCCAGTGGATGGCTAACTTCTGTCTCGGCACGGGTTGTTCAGTGGATGGCTAACTTCTATCTCGGGCACGGGTTGTCCAGGGGATGGCTAACTTCTGTCTCGGCACGGGTTGTCCAGTGGATGGCTAACTTGTGTCTCGGGCACGGGTTGTCCAGTGGATGGCTAACTTCTGTCTCGGGCACGGGTTGTCCAGTGGATGGCTAACTTCTGTCTCGGGCACGGGTTGTCCAGTGGATGGCTAACTTCTGTCTCGGGCACGGGTTGTCCAGTGGATGGCTAACTTCTGTCTCGGCACGGGTTGTTCAGTGGATGGCTAACTTCTGTCTCGGGCATGGGTTATCCAGTGGATGGCTAACTTGTGTCTCAGGCACGGGTTGTCCAGTGTATGGCTAACTTGTGTCTCAGGCACGGGTTGTCCAGTGGATGGCTAACTTGTGTCTCGGGCACGGGTTGTCCAGTGGATGGCTAACTTGTGTCTCGGGCACGGGTTGTCTAGTGGATGGCTAACTTGTGTCTCGGGCATGGGTTGTCCAGTGGATGGCTAGCTTCTGTCTCGGGCACGGGTTGTCCAGTGGATGGCTAACTTGTGTCTCGTGCACGGGTTGTCCAGTGGATGGCTAACTTGTGTCTCGGGTACGGGTTGTCCAGTGGATGGCTAACTTCTGTCTCGGGCACGGGTTGTCCAGTGGATGGCTAGCTTCTGTCTCGGGCACGGGTTGTCCAGTGGATGGCTAGCTTCTGTCTCGGGCACGGGTTGTCCAGTGGATGGCTAGCTTCTGTCTCTGGCACGGGTTGTCCAGTGGATGGCTAGCTTCTGTCTCGGGCACGGGTTGTCCAGTGGATGACTAGCTTCTGTCTCGGGCACGTGTTGTCCAGTGGATGGCTAACTTCTGTATCGGGCACGGGTTGTCCAGTGGATGGCTAGCTTCTGTCTCGGGCACGGGTTGTCCAGTGGATGGCTAGCTTCTGTCTCGGGCACGGGTTGTCCAGTGGATTGCTAGCTTCTGTCTCGGGCACGGGTTGTCCAGTGGATGGCTAACTTGTGTCTCGGGCACGGGTTGTCCAATGGATGGCTAACTTGTGTCTCGGGCATGGGTTGGCCAGTGGATGGCTAACTTGTGTCTCGGGCACAGGTTGTTCATTGGATGGCTAGCTTGCGTTTTGGGAAGGGTTGTCCAGTGGATGGCTAACTTGTGTCTCGGGCACGGGTTGACCAGTGGATGGCTTACTTGTGTCTCGGGCATGGGTTGTCCAGTGGATGGCGTGCTTCTGTCTCGGGCACGGGTTGTCCAGTGGATGGCTAACTTGTTTCTCAGGCACGGGTTGTCCATTGGATGGCTAACTTGTTTGTTTCAGAATCGCGAGTGTTGTGCTGCTCGAGCGAGGTTTGGGGGGGGGGGGGGGAGAGGGGGGTACCACAGGGTGGTTGGTGTGCTCCATGTACCACTGGTGGTTGGTGTGCTCCAGGTACCACGGGTGGTTGGTGTGCTCCAGGTACCACGGGAGGGTTGGTGTGCTCCAGGTACCACGGGGTGGTTGGTGTGCTCCAGGTACCACGGGGTGGTTGGTGTGCTCCAGGTACCACGGGGTGGTTGGTGTGCTCCAGGTACCACGGGGTGGTTGGTGTGCTCCAGGTACCACGGGGTGGTTGGTGTGCTCCAGGTACCACGGGGTGGTTGGTGTGCTCCAGGTACCACGGGGTGGTTGGTGTGCTCCAGGTACCACGGGGTGGTTGGTGTGCTCCAGGTACCACGGGGTGGTTGGTGTGCTCCAGGTACCACGGGGTGTTTGGTGTGCTCCAGGTACCACATGGTGGTTGGTGTGCTCCAGGTAGTGTGCTCCAGGTACCACAGGGTGGTTGGTGTGCTCCAGGTACCACAGGGTGGTTGGTGTGCTCCAGGTAGTGTGCTCCAGGTACCACAGGGTGGTTGGTGTGCACCAGGTACCACGGGGTGGTTGGTGTGCTCCAGGTACCACAGGGTGGTTGGTGTGCTCCAGGTACCACGGGGTCGTTGGTGTGCTCCAGGTACCACAGAGTGGTTGGTGTGCTCCAGCGTTCGGTCCTTCCTTCTGACTTCATGGCCAGCCCGGGGGTGTTTGGAGTTGTTGGCATGCTGTAAGACACCCTTGACGCGTGACAATGCCCGGATGTCACTGTTGTGTAAGCCCATCTGGCGCTGTTGCCTAAGTGATAGGCACGCGAGACGGCGCTCGAGCGAGGCATGTGTTGTCCTTAGCTGGTTCTCCGTGACTTTTGTTGTCAGAGAGCAGGTTTCACTTCCATAGCGGGATCAAGATGCTGAACAGCGCATGAGCTGCAGTGGTCAGCGATCCATAATTGACTGCTAGCGTCACTGCCAGCGAACCAGAGCTGCCAAGACCCTTCTACACCTCCACGCGGTGATCCTAGATAACAGGCTGCAGCAGGGCAGACTGGCTAAGGAGAAGGGATCGAAGAGGGAATGCTAACCCCTTTCGGGGTTTGGTAGCGTTAGATTGAGAATGAACGAAGCCAAGCCACTTCCATAGCATAGTGCAGGTAGTGCCAATGAGTAGAATATGTCTGCTCGCAGTCTGGTGTCTCTTGTGGCCTCTGTTGTCGTCTTTATTGAGTTGAAGGCGGCCCAGTCTGCTCGACCGCGCCTGGTAAACTCGGGCTTCATGTTTTTTTTCATGCTGAGGAGGCGGCCGAGGTAGATGTATTTGTCGACATCCTCCAATGGTGAATCATTTAGGAGCACGGGGTTGAGCTCCGCAAAGCGGTTGCGCATAGCTTTCGTTTTTCCTATATTTATGATAAGGTCTGCTTTCTTGCCCTCCTCTTCCAGCGGTGCTAGAATATGTGTCACTTCGGCTGGTATCTCTGGGAAAGTGTGATATCGTTAGCTTTGGCTGGTATCGCTGTGATACGTGTGATATCGTTAGCTTTGGCTGGTATCTCTGGGAAAGTGGGATATCGTTAGCTTTGGCTGGTATCGCTGTGATACGTGTGATTTCGTTAGCTTTGACTGGTATCTCTGTGATTCGTGTGATATCGTTAGCTTTGACTGGTATCTCTGTGATTCGTGTGATATCGTTAGCTTTGACTGGTATCTCTGTGATTCGTGTGATATCGTCAGCTTTGGCTGGTATCTCTGAGATACGCGTGATATCGTTAGCTTTGACTGGTATCTCTATGATACGTGTGATATCGTCAGCTTTGGCTGGTATCCCTGTGATAAGTGTGATATCGTTAGCTTTGGCTGGTATCCCAGTGATACGTGTGATATCGTCAGGAAATCTTAGGGGGTTGAGTAATCGCCCATTTATGTCGATGCCGTACTCGCACCAGTCGCAATGTCTCATCTTCGACTCCAGACATGGAGAGAAAAGGTTGGGCGAGATGGGGTCGCCAAGCTGTACACATTTTTCTTTGGCGAAATGTATCGGTGGGGGGTGACCCAGTGATCTCGAGGTAAGGTATTCGCCTTGGGTGCTGGAGGTCGCGAGTCGATGATTCGCAGCCATAAGTTGCTGCAGGAAAAACACGGGCTCCAAACACGGACTTTTACTTTTGTCGTTTTGATGGTTCTGTGCCGTGATTTCCCCAACGATAACGTTTTAAATCATATTTTCCTCTGTAGTAAAATCAAGGTCGAGTGTGTTTTTGCATCTGGTGGCTGCTTGTACATGTTGAATTTAAAAAATTGTCAGTTATGCACCTAACAAAAGGTTTTGGCTCTAGAAGTGCTTCTGCCATATCCCATTTTATTTCTGGAAAGTTTGAAATCCCCCATTAATAATAATTTCCCTTCACTTGCCTTTGCTATGCTACTAATCAGCTCCTCATCTTCTTCTTTTTGACTTGATGGACATCTGTAGCATACTCCAATCACTGCCCCCTTCCCCCCCCCCCTCTATTTCTCTCCATACACTTTCATTTTTGTTACCACATGATAAATCATCTTTGATCGTTATATTAACAAAATGTATACAGTATAATAAAACGCCACCTCCCTTAGCCTTGTCTCCAACTACCTGCTGTTTCCATAAGGGAGGTCCACGCGTATAGTCTTTGCGGATGTTGTTTAAATAAGGTGTTGGCAATGGAGAGGTTATTTTCCATGCAGAGTTCAAACAGTTTTTCTCCTCGCTCATTTCTGTGTCCTAAACTAAAAAAGTCCTCGTACACTTTTCTCTTCTTCAGCTTGCTCCTCTCTGACTGTCGCATTAAAATCTCCAGTGATGATCAAGATGTCTCTTTTTTCTACTGGGTCCATTGTTTCTTGTCAGGTGTCACAGAAATCTTCCATTTCCCAATCACCAGCTGCTGATGCTGGTGCATAAACTTGAATTATTGTGTTGTTTATTTTATGCCTCACTAGTTTCTACTGGCGGAGGCGCGCCTATTCCACCCAAGTCCGTAGTCAATTTGGGCGATATTGAGACGCATAAACCAGTGCTTGGATGCGTGTGTGTATCTGTTTGTACCTAGCGTGGTGTTTCCGTGATGTTCCTTCCGTTGTTCCTCGCCATTTGATGATCCTCGTTGTCATTCGTAGGTATTTGGTTGCTATTTTTATTTTCTTGTGTTCCTCGGTTTACTCAGTCGAGTTTCTGTTGCACAATATGTACAATTGTTTTTCTGGGACCATTTTGGGAACGAGTATATTTATTTTCCTTGATACTTGATTCGGACCTCTTTTATTTATTTCCAGATTTAAATATATATATATATACATATCCCCTTCCTTTTTTTAATTTTTTTAATTTTTCCTTGAAATGTCAAATTACCATCATACATTTTATAAAAAATTGTGAAGATAGCAGTGTAGTGAGGTGTACAACAAGGATGAATGAAATGGAATGATTGTGAAATAGGACAAACAATATAGTGGATACATAAGAACTAAGAGTACAATATTGAAAAGATAAATTAATTGAAAAGGGTCTTCCTTCTATTGTGAAACCCATCTATATTGACTTCCTTCCGTCTGATCTTGGTGTTTCAGGTTTTCACTGCTCTCATAAGTTTCTCCATCACAGCCATGTATTCCAACTTGTGGGCGATTTACTGACTTACGTGGGCCACTTGTAGATCCTCCGTTTCACCTATGCCCTCTAGCTCTCGGTAAATCCCCCGTTTCACCTGTCCCCTCTAGCTCTCGGTAGATCCTCCGTTTCACCTGTGCCCTCTAGCTCTCGGTAGATCCTCCGTTTCACCTATGCCATCTAGCTCTCGGTAGATCCTCCGTTTCACCTGTGCCCTCTAGCTCTCGGTAGATCCTCAGTTTCACCTATGCCCTCTAGCTCTCGGTAAATCCTCCGTTTCACCTGTCCCCTCTAGCTCTCGGTAGATCCTCCGTTGCACCTGTGCCCTCTAGCTCTCGCAGTTAAGTAGGTGTTGAATGTGTGGTAGGCTCAGGAATAGAAATAAAAGAATATATATAAATAGATAATTAATTTAAAAAATAAATAAGGCAAATGTAGTATAATATATAGTATAATTATATTAAGTATAAGTATATAGTGGTGAGGATGCCCGCAGAAGGGATATACATATATAAACCTATATATACATACATACACATGTGTAACTTTAAATGCCCACATATAATCTATACACATACTTACAAATCTACACACCTACACATATACATGTGTTTCTAAGATTTTCCCTATTTGAGAGGTTGGAGATATCGGTCTGCATGAGCTAGCATCATGGGCTTCTTTGTTTGGCTCCAGGACAGGAACAATCACCGCCATTGTCCATGCTTTTGGGATATTTCGCGTGTTCCATATTAAATTAAAAAGCTGCACTATTAGAGTTATTGTAGTTATTGGAATGTTCTTTAGGATTTCATAGCTTAGAATGTCTTGTCCTGCTGTCGTATTTATTTTGAATTTGGGCTTGGCTTGTCTTGGTTTCGTTCGTTCTCAATCTCCCACTACCAAGCCCTGAAAGGGCTTAAATAGCAGAATGTAGTCAAGAGAACGGAATGCGTTGTGTCGTAGTTTACAGCTTGACTGCGATATTTGCACCTTTCGGTCCAACACCTCCGACTTCAGAAACAATTTTTAGTATCGGGTTAGTATTCCCTCTTCGATCCCTTCTCCTTAGCCAGTCTGCCCTGCTGCAGCCTGTTATCCAGGATCACCGCGTGGAGGTGTAGAAGGGTCTTGGCAGCTCTGGTTCGCTGGCCCTGACGCTAGCAGTCAGCTATGGGTCGCTGACCACTGCAGCTCATGCGGTGCCGTTTTGGATTTTATTGCCTGTATTGTCCCCTCTATTGTTATTTGTGCGTTTAGGTTTGTTTGCGTGTCTGGGGGAGCCCCTTGGCCTGCTTTTAATTGTACCATTAGGTTTTCTCTTCTTTGGATCTCGTCCTTTTTAAGTGAGCTATTAGTATTAGCGCTGATTTTATAGAATTGTGCGGCCAGTATATTTGCCTTTTGTTTATCAGTTTCTCCTAGTTCCGGAATTCTATTTGCTTTGGAAGTGCTTACTTTTGATATTGCCGTCTGTTATGAATTATTTTTTATTTTTTTCCATACCTGTGTTATTTTGGATGAGGGATTTAGGGTTATTTAGGTAATTATTGTTAAATTTCTTGTCTTCCTCTTTAGTCAGATCGCAAACTGTCACGTAGGCCACTTCGTTTCACAAATCAGAGAGCTCCATTCACCTCGTAACTACCGGCTGCTGTCATGTCGTGGTGCAAGACCGCGGGTCACAACAAAAACATTTTATTTTTAGAACTTTAGCACACGCGCTTATAAAAGTGGAGTTGCATATTAAGACGGACATCTATTTCGGCCATAGTTTATATAACTGTTAGAAGGTACTTTTAAAGTCGGATATATTACATAACACAAAAAATCCAGTAACTATATGTTATAAATTATATAAGAATAAGATTAGAAGTCTAGTCAAATCGAAATCGATTCTTTCTTGAACCAAACTGCAACAACAGCAAACTTAATCATTTCATCCATTTCCATTCTGGAGTTTCAGTCAGGTTATAGAAACAGTTATTTCAAAAGTTGTAGACATAATATGTCGCTAGCTCGTGTAGAGAAGTCTGAAACAACGCGTGTAGCAACACCATTATCGTCCAATCCGTGGTCAAAAATGAACAGCCCGTGGGGTAAGCCTGCAGTTTGTCCTGCTGCCTGTTCGTTGGAAGATGTAATGAGTGAACAGCTGGCAGCTGAAATAGAAATACAGGAACACAATCAGATGAGCAAGGCTGTTCTAACTGATGTTGGAGGAGATAAGAGGTATTGGTATATTATCAGAATAATAATGTGTAGTTAATATCTATAATATTAATATTACAATAATATAGACTTACTTAATTTACTATTATTAGTATTATAATTATTATAATTTTGTGTGTGAATAACTCAATAAGTAGACTAACTACTAACTGACTACTGGCTGTCTAGATCTAAACATATTCTAAGTTAATAGTTAGTAACACTAAGTTGTTAGATATACTATTACTAGTTGTAATGTTAGTGTTAGATCTACTACCTAGTAATACTAGTTCAACTAGTTGTTAGATCTACTAGTGAGTAATGTCATTGTGACTCCAGTGTGTCCAGCTGAGTGTGATTTTGAAAGAGTCTCGATATCTAGAATCTAGGTTAGAACAGAAACATGTAGACTACTTTGAGTCATAGGAATAGAATAGATCTAGATCTGCTTCATAAGTTTGTTTTTAGACATTAAATTTATTTTACTGGCCTTGTTGTCGACCAGCTTTACTGAGCCATCAAAAGATGACCTTCATGGATACCATTACTTATTATTATAGGCAGTATAGTCTAGGCTTATGGCAGGGCACCAACAAAACGATAAAAGTAAAAGTCTTGAGAGCCTGTGTTTTTCCTGTGGCAGTTATGGCTGTGAATCATGGACGATTACCAAAACTTCTAGACAAAGAATCGAATCCTTCGAGTCAAAATGTTACAGAAAGATCCTCAGAATACCCTGGACAGAGAAAAGAACAAATATAGACATTCGGCAAGAGTTGAGCATAGAGGAGAACTGGTTTATCAATTCCATTTTGGCTAGAAAATGCAAATACTTTGGTCACATCAAGAGACACAACGGTCTTGAGAGGACGGTGATGGAAAGTATGGTGCCAGGCAAAAGAGGAAGGGGTAGACAAAGAAAACGATGGCACCAAGATATCCAGGAGTGCCTGGGTATGACAGTGGCGGAAGCTGGTGTTTTGGCAAGGGAACGAGTTTCTTTCAGACAGACTGTGATGGGAGCGACGTTCTACAAAGGACATGCTACATGATGATAGTCTAGGCTATTGTATAGACATAGTGATCCTGGACATAAAGTTGCACTATATTTCGCCAATCCTAGCAATCCCCTACTTTTCTGTTTCCAGTCCTCACAACAAGGACAGGGGGTTGGACTATGACAGGTTGATATGGGATCTATGATTGCAAAATTTGCTGATGACACAAAGCTATGCAGTAGCATCTTATCTAAAGTAGATGTGGATATATTGAGGTCGGATTTAGATAAAATTTAAGAATGGTCTGCAAGCGGGCAAATGGAGTTTAATGTATATAAATGTGCAGTCATCCACATGGGTAGATCCAATATTGAACATAATTACAGAATGGGCGAGAACAATATTAGAAAGCTAGATAAGGAAAGGGACCCGGGGGTTAAAATAGATCATACAGGTAAGGTGAAAAAGGCAAATGCAATGTTAGGTAGGATAAAAAGAAATATTAAACATAGGAGCAAGGAAGTGATCGTCAAACTGTATAAAGCATTAGTTAGACCTAGATTGGACTACTGTGTACAATTGTTGAGTCCTTATGGTAGAGGGAATATAAACATGCTGGAAAGAATACAAAAAAAAGAGCGACAAAGCTGATAGTGGGATTCTAGAATTACAGTTATGAGCAAAGACTCCGAAAAACTGACCTACAGTGTCTACAAAAGAGTATAATTCGAGGTGACTTAAAACAGGTTTATAAGATAATCAAAGGAACAGATAAATTAGACTATAATAAGTTTTTCAAAATACAACCAAGAACAAGAGGACATAGCTACAAATTAACTAAAGAGAGGCCCAGATTAGATTATATTAGGAAATTTTGTTTAGCCAGAGAGTGGTGAATGCTTGGAATGCATTGTCACAGGAGGTAGTAGAGGCAGAGACAATTAATGCATTTAAGAATAAATTGGATGCACATAGCTTTTAGAGCAAGATAATGTAAATGAAACTGGTTGTATACAAACAGCAGAGTCTTCTAAACCAGTATAAAGAAGTTAAGTTTAGGCCCTTCCACTAATGATTGTGGTTTACAAAAAAGAGCTACATATTTTTAATGATATATTAATGATATAATTACAAAAAACTATCACTGCCGCATTTTGTTTCCATTGCTGGGCTCCACTGGGAGGGTTTATGGAGACCAAAAAAATGATGCCTGGTCGGAGTTTTAATTGCTCATGTTCAGAAGACTGATATTCAAGCCAAGCGGCCAACCGTTCCTCCTTTATTTGTAAATGTGTGAGAAATTTGATCTAATCTCAGTAATTCTTTTTCTCTAATATTTTTATGTCATCTGTTTCCGTAAATCATATCTCATTGGCCTGCATAGCCACATTTGAAGGGTTTTAGCCACCAAAGTCATCTCTCACGTCTTCGTCATGTCATAGTAGAGGGGCTTGAGTTTCCTAATTTATTAGTTTATTACTGTAAAAGCTATTTCAGTTGAAACAACTGCCTTGTTGTTCATCTTTTCTTTCCTATTCATCACCTTGTTCTGAAACCCAATGGGAAAGTGTGTCATTAAACCCTGTATTCCCCATAACACACAATAATTCTGCAAATGTTTATAGAACTTTCTTTTAAAATTATAGATTTGAATTTCTCAACCGATATTTTGTGAACTTCAAAAATTGTTGTTGTTTAATCTGAACTCACCATTATTGACAGAAGCCTAGCAACATTGTTGTATGTCAGGGCTCAGTTAATAGGTTATATTTTCTATTTATAGAGTTTGTACATATGATATTTTTTGGTATCAAAATTATACAAAAGCAATTCATTTTTTTAATCAATATTCAACAACTGCAATAAATTTTGTTGTACTGTATTCAACAAGTGCAATATATTTTTGATATTCAACAAGAACAAACAATATTTTTGTTGGTGCAGGGCGAACAAACAATATTTTTGTTGGTGCAGGGCAATCTAAAAGAAAAAATATAACTGCTAGTTTTTATTGAAACACTATGAAACTTTGGAATAATATTGATTGATCAAATGTTGTTAATCAAACATAGGAATAAGTATGAAATATAATTGACAAGTGTTCAATGTTAATGTTTTTTCCCCCTATATATACTCTACGGCGAGCTGAGAGAGAGAGGGCGCCCAAAGAAACGTTTTAAAGACGGTCTGAAGGACTCACTGAAAAGTTGCCAGATAGACATCGACACCTGGGAATGTCTTGCGCAAAACAGATCTGACTGGAGAAGCGCAGTCAAACCGGGTGTAGCTACCGGCGAAGACGACCGTGTTGTGAAAGCCCAGAGCAGACGCGAGACCCGGAAATCCCGAACAGCGGGAACACCATCACCTTCTACAAACCTTGTGTGCCCGATATGTAGCAGATGTTTTTGTGCCCGCACTGGCCTGTTCAGCCACATGCGCACCCACACCCAACAGGGAAATCTGTGACAAGGATGATGTCGGCAGTCCTCAACGACAACGATGGACAGCTATTATTATACGAGGTAGCTTCAAAAAAGTTCCAGGAATTAGTGGATTATATAGAAATAAGTTACAATAGAATTATCTGCACTACATTTCCCTTCAAAGTAGTTCTCTATCAACGTACATTTCCTTGTTAACCGTTCGGCCTTCAGTAATGAAATCATGGTAGACAATACCCTGGGAATAATAAAAAAACTTCCAGCATAACTTTTCCTTTGCTCTTGTCCAAACAAAATTTCTATGTCCAGGGAGATGGGGAAGATTTCCATCCAGATCAGTGACATTTTCTCTGAGGATTGTGCCACTCAAATACTTGAGATTTCTTCATTGTGGTGTTACCAAATGTTTTATTAAGCAATGTATGTGTCTCTAAGGGTGACTTCTCAAGCAAAACGCAGAATTTGACATTTGTACGTTGTTCAATCAAGACATTTTCGACTCCGACGATGCAACGAGCACAACACACAAACAAACTTCTGTTTGAGAGTATATGAAGGTTACATCTGCCATGTCCTTTCGTCAAGGTCACTACCAACTTCAAAATATATATTCTCCATAATATCATCTTTCATTCAAAAAATACCAGTCGACTACAGGAACCTTTTGAAGCTACCTCGTAAATAATTAAATAAAACCAGCCAAAAGATTGGAACACGCTAACATACATGGATCTTCAGATATCATCAATTTTGTGGTGGGGCTTTTTGAGACCTGAAAATTATTTGAAAGGTTCCTCCGTGATAAGAAAGACTGCTTAAGAAGCTTCTATTGCCTGATCATAGTCTTCAGACCAGACACAAACCTACTGCCCTGCAGATAGAATGGAAACAGTCACGGGCAAACCCACAAAAGTGCCTGTTGAAATCTAATGTACTAAGCACAGATGTAATGAAGCAATGCAGTGCTTTCTTACATGATAAAGTCATTGTGTGCCTTTGAAATTGTGTGTCTTTAAAAGCCGATTGTCTTAATATCACTAACTTTAAATTATTGTGTTATTTCAGTGAGGCGGCAGCTATACTAGTTGATTCTACAGTGTTGGATGCTGAATTAGCTGCAAAGTTGGCAGCTGAAGAAATGGGCGTTGATGCTAATGATGAACTTATTGCACGCTATCTCCAGAGCGAGTTTGATAAGGAATATGATACAATGATTTCCAACAAGGAGAAGAAATTCAACGGCACTAGCAAAGGTATAAATGCCACTAGCGAAGGTATTAAGGACACTAGCAAAGGTATTAAGGACACTAGCAAAGGTATTAAGAACACTAGGAAAGGTATTAAGGACACTAGGAAAGGTATTAAGGACACTAGGAAAGGTATTAAGGACACTAGCGAAGGTATTAAGGACACTAGCGAAGGTATTAAGGACACTAGGAAAGGTATTAAGGACACTAGCGAAGGTATTAAGGACACTAGGAAAGGTATTAAGGACACTAGCAAAGGTATTAAGGACATTAGCAAAGGTATTAAAGACACTAGGAAAGGTATTTAGAACACTAGCAAAGGTATTAAGGACACTAGCAAAGGTATTAAGGACACTTACAAAGGTATTAAGGACACTTACAAAGGCATAAACATTTGTACTTTTATGACTCTTAATCAAGTTGTAATATGCAGACCTCTTTGTCTTCCCTCTGGGGTCCATAGCTAGACAGTTTTATACCAATCCTGTGCAACCATTTTTGTCCATCCTGTTTTGGGTCACACCACAATAAAAGAATGCATTATTTACGTAATAGTCATAACTCATACCAAAGAATAAATAACACAATAATTGTAAGTAATATATAAGTTAATAAATTAACAATATTTTGTATTTATTTAAGCTGGTGGTTGCAGGCTCTGAATACCCAGCTAAGGACTCCTAGACAATATAGCCTATTGCGCACTGACATACAGGACTGCTAGACTGAACAGAAAATATAAGTCTATTGCGCACTGACATACAGGACTGCTAGACTGAACAGAAAATAGTCTATTGCGCACTGACATACAGGACTCATAGACTGTACAGAAAATATAGTCTATTGCACACTGACGTACGGGACTCCTAGACTAAACAGAAAATATAGTCTATTGCGCACTGACGTACATGACTCTTAGACTGAGCAGAAAATATAGTCTATTGTGCATTGATGTACAGGGCTGCTAGACTGAACAGAAAATATAGTCTATTGCGCACTGACGTACTGGACTCATAGACTGTACATAAAATATAGTCTATTGTGCATTGACATACAGGACTCATAGACTGTACAGAAAATATAGTCTATTGCACACTGACATACGGGACTCATAGACTAAACAGAAAATATAGTCTATTGCGCACTGACATACGGGACTCATAGACTGTACAGAAAATATAGTCTATTGCGCACTGATGTATAGGACTCCTAGACTGAACAGAAAATATAGTCTATTGCGCACTGACATACAGGACTCATAGACTGTACAGAAAATATAGTCTATTGCGCATTGATGTATAGGACTCCTAGACTGAACAGAAAATACAGGACTGCTCTATCTCTGTTGGGTAAGTTTAAAAAGGCCAAATTGTTTATATTTTTTTATAAACCATAGGGCTCCTTGAAACGTTAGTTGAGTAATACTGTGCTAGCTGCTCAATAATTAGATGTAATTTGTAGAAGCAGAAGTTATTTATCTATTTAATCTTATTTGCTCATCAGTGTCCATTTCCTTTGAGAACTATAAGATGAAACACCAACGTGATGCAAGCTTGGGGGTCGATGATGATGATGAGGATGAAAGTTATGATCCAGAGTTTCCAGAGCGAACCAATTGGGGTAAGATTTGCAGATATCAGCTTAGACTTTATGACTTTGACATGAGTAGGTACCAGACATAGAAGCCCCAAATCTTCAGGATCACTTTCATAGTCCTGCTGGGGTTTGTGTGGATCTCTTAGTCATGCTGGGGTTTGTGTGGATCTCTTAGTCCTGCTGGGGTTTGTGTGGATCTCTTAGTCATGCTGGGGTTTGTGTGGATCTCTTAGTCAATGCTGGGGTTTGTGTGGATCTCTTAGTCAATACTGGGGTTTGTGTGGATCTCTTAGTCATGCTGGAGTTTGTGTGGATCATTTAGTCATGCTTCAGTTTAGGACAATGAAACAGTTGATAGTAAATATAGAAGTCTGAAACTTTCAGGAGCTTGTGTGGATCTAACAAAATAAGTCTGAAGCAACGTACAGAAAGATTATGAATGACACAACAAGAAACAGCTGGAAAGAAAAAAAACCAAGAGCCTCAAACTAGATTTTAAAATAGTACAAAACTATGGAAACGTGCAGTAACTGAACAAGGAACCATAAAACCACCAAATATCACACTAGAAAAAAATGGAAATTTTTGTAACAGGTAAGCGTACAGCAAATATATTTATTGAAAAATATAGCAAAAAGGAAGAACGATATGAAAAAACTTGCAATCAAAAGGACAAATAGCAACTGTAACCGAGGAGCACACGATGATAACATTTACCCAGCAAGAATTAGAAGATGAACAATTCTCTCAAGTCGGCTTCTATGACATGTATTGATGTGCAGTGACATTATGCTTTCAACCCCAATAAGGGGCCTCGGGGAACGAGGTATTTTAGCTCAGCACATTCTGAGAGTCCCTGTATAGTGAGGAATGAATAACATGTTACATCCTACATCCCTCCCAAGAACCTGGACAGGACCTTCTTATTGCTTGCTGAGATGGGATCGAATGATTGAGAGGTGAGGTGGGATTGAATGATTGAGAGATGGGATTGAATGTTTGGGAGGTTGATCAGAGTGTTTGTGAGGTGGGATAGTGTTTGATTAGTAGGATGGGATATGGCTTATGACTCCCAACTCAACAAGTTGCAAAAGATAGGAAAACCCAAGATCAACTGATGCTAAGGATGCCTTTTCAGCTCTAGTTCAAACAACATCCCTATGGAAATATTTAAGTTTTGTCCACACGGGATGATGTCGTCATGTGCCTATTAATAATGTCAGATTTACTTCCACAGAGTCACCAAAGCCAAACATCGGCGCTAAAGGCTATATAGGACGTGGCAAAAGCATTGTTACAAAACACGACAATGTGATTTGTGGACGTCGCAATGCAGAGCGTCTCATGGAGGTAAGAATGATCTTTCTATCAACAACACATTTGTATCTGTTCATTTCTATCAGTCAGGGGTTCCCAACCCTTTCTTTAATCTTAGAGCACATTCAAGACCGAGTGTTGCTGAGGCCCTAAAGAGAGTAATGAATAGTAGCTCAGTAAGTGTGCTCAGCATCAATAAGGCAACTAAGGATGGTTGGGCATACCTCGTCCTGCAGAAACTTTAAGCCCCAAAGAAAAAGATATCAAGAGGGCTAATGATGCCATACAGAGAATGTCACAAGGAATCTGCATGCTGGGATAGTACTGAAACAGATGACTAAGGACATGAGGGCTAGGCATATATTTGTTAAAAACCTGTGCTCTCCAAGGAGCTGAAAGGTTTTGATGATGACATTCAAGACTATTGGGGGCTTGGCAGACATGTTTGTCTAGGAACTTCTGTCATGAGAATTCAGTGAAAGATCAATTCTGGCACACTTGCAAACGTGGTTGTACGTCTGTCATTTCAGGCACCGCGCTCGTCTGGAAACACATAAGCATTCCTAACTTTGCAATATGTACATTGTCAGTTTGTCAACAGCAGTACCATCTTTCAATAGAACGTCATTAATCAACTTGAAAATGTCACCCACTTCCAATGTTTCGGCTGTATGAGGTCAGGGTGTCGGCTCTTTCATTTCTGTAAAGTCCCGGCATGACCAGGACAGTAGATCTGCACTAGATTCTACACGGTTTGAGGTACTCTATGTCCGCTGTCAACTCATGCCATAGCCAGTCCATTTTTCTCGTATTAAGCAAGGATTGAGAATCTGAAATGATGACAGCCCCCATTAAAGAGATATTAGTCACTTCCTAGCCAATGTTAGGGCCTCAGTCTCCATTCTCATTCTGCAGGCTGTTCTACACTAGAATAGGACAAGTATTTCAACAAGATTCAAGGCTGTTCTACACTAGAATAGGACAAGTATTTCAACAAGATTCAAGGCTGTTGTATTCTAGAATAGGACAAGTATTTCAACAAGATTCAAGGCTGTTCTACACTAGAATAGGACAAGTATTTCAACAAGATTCAAGGCTGTTCTACACTAGAATAGGACAAGTATTTCAACAAGATTCAAGGCTGTTCTACACTAGAATAGGACAAGTATTTCAACAAGATTCAAGGCTGTTGTATTCTAGAATAGGACAAGTATTTCAACAAGATTCAAGGCTGTTCTACACTAGAATAGGACAAGTATTTCAACAAGATTCAAGGCTGTTGTACACTAGAATAGGACAAGTATTTCAACAAGATTCAAGGCTGTTCTATACTAGAATAGGACAAGTATTTCAACAAGATTCAAGGCTGTTCTATACTAGAATAGGACAAGTATTTCAACAAGATTCAAGGCTGTTCTATACTAGAATAGGACAAGTATTTCAACAAGATTCAAGGCTGTTCTATACTAGAATAGGACAAGTATTTCAACAAGATTCAAGGCTGTTCTATACTAGAATAGGACAAGTATTTCAACAAGATTCAAGGCTGTTCTATACTAGAATAGGACAAGTATTTCAACAAGATTCAAGGCTGTTGTATTCTAGAATAGGACAAGTATTTCAACAAGATTCAAGGCTGTTGTATTCTAGAATAGGACAAGTATTTCAACAAGATTCATTTGGAACGAGTTGGTAGTAAACAGTTGTTAGATAATGTGATAACACTAACAGTTACAGCGCAGAAACAAAACGAACCCTGCATAGGTCCTTGTGGCCATAGCATAGGTTTTGCTTTGTTTTAGTGTAGTAACTAGGTCATACTTGTATATGTTACAGCTATGCATTGCACAGTTTTGCCACTAATGGCCCAGTGCATTCGACTTCAACATGCATTTATTCTACGGGTTTACTTCCGTTAGGTGTACAGCTATGCTTTATCAAGAATTAAAATTCAGTAAGTTTGGGTTGTGAACCATGTCCCTAACCACTTCATTGTGTCACGTTCTGAATTTTGTATATTATGATCTTGTGTGTCCAGTTCCCTCCAGAATATTGTACATTATGTTTTTATGTGTCCACAGTCCCTCAGAATATTGTACAATGTGTGTCCAGTTCCCTCCAGAATATTGTACGTTATGTTCTTGTGTGTCCACAGTTGCCTCCAGAATATTGTACATTATGTTCTTGTGTGTCTACAGTTGCCCCCTAATGTTCTTGTGTGTCCACAGTTGCCCTCTAATGTTCTTGTGTGTCCACAGTTGCCCTCTAATGTTCTTGTGTGTCCACAGTTGCCCCCAGAATATGTGATCGGTGATGGAGAAGGCATGGACATGAAGCTTCCAAACAACGTGTATAACAAGCTCAAATCTTATTCTTTGTCTGAAACCAAGAAGGGGCAGAGAGTCCACGAGAAGAAGGAACACTCCACTGTGGTATGTCTTTGTAATTATCTCTCAAATAACTACTTCTACCTACCTCACCAGTTTGGTGACCTGTCTTGGGCTTGTATATGTCCTTGTAGTAGCTCTCAAATAACCACTTCTACCACTCTCACCAGTTTGGTGGTCTGTTTCTGACTTCTCTTGTGGCTGATATCTCCACTTGGTTGGAGAGAACCATGTTGTCAATGTACTCCTCACATGGAGCCAACAGACTTTGGGAACTGGTACTGTTGTTTGTCTGTTCTACCCAAATGGCACATGCTGTCCTAGTCTGCAGTGGCCAGTCTGCAGTCTAAATCATCACTTGATCTGTTCTTGGTCAGCAGTAGCATATATCATACTCTGTTTGTTCTCTGGGCTCTGTGTGTTCTCTGGGTTCTGTTTGAAACATCTAACTTATCAAATGAGACAATCTTTATTTATCTAGGGAATGTCTTGGCCTACGGATCTTATTAGCTAGCAAGTGATATCTGGTGGTCAATCAGAAAGCAGCTTTTAGTAACTTTGCAGAGATAATAAAAAGGCAGCCAAAAAGGATTATGCATTGGAATTTGAACTTCATCATTCAATACAAAGTGCTACAGAAACAAATATTTTGGTGTTATCTTCCTTCAAGGAGATTGACTGCAATAGTAGCCCTGCTCTTACTGGAGCCAACGGGGACGGATGATCAAAAACCACTCATTGGTGGCAACAATATTTAATGAAGGCTCTTTATCAATAAGTCAATTCAATGCAATATTAAATGGGGAGCACATGGTCACTTCACCAAAGTAGCTCCAGAGTTGATAGTAATCAGTCCACTGTAAGCTTCAAGCATGTCATAATTTGTGTTTAAAGAGGATTGTGCATGGAGCTAGCAACATCATTTGTATAACAGTTGCTTTTGAAACCACCATTGCAAATGCTTGGTGACAGTCTAACTGGACAGGTGTCCGCTGTAGTGTTGGTATTATGCTTCATTTGGAGCACAGCAGTGAATCATCATCAATGGTCACTTGAACTCAGGGCCCTGCTTAACTCATTCACTCAAGAATACATTATACCTCTCAGCACATTTAACCCTGCAATGTCATTAGAAAGTACAGGTATATTTAGAAATGGAGACACTTTGATGTACAAGTTTAACAATTGTTCAAGCCAATATATCAGCTCTACAGCAAGTTTAACAATTGTTCAAGCCAATATATCAGCTCTGCAGCAAGTTTAACAATTGTTCAAACCAATATATCAGCTCTGCAGCAAGTTTAACAATTGTTCAAACCAATATAACAGCTTTACGGAGTGAATGTCAATTAAGCTTGATATTGTTTACTCTTGATATTCCAAATGACTAAATCTACAACTCCAAAATGTAGCACCACACCTCATTCATAGACATTCTGAATGACTAAATGTAGCACCACACCTCATTCATTGACATTACAAATGACTAAATCTACCACTCCAAAATGTAGCACCATACCTTATTCATTGACATTCCAAATGACTAAATGTAGCACCACACCTTATTCATTGACATTCCAAATGACTAATTTTAGCACCACACCTTATTCATTGACATTCCAAATGACTAAATGTAGTACCACACCTTATTCATTGACATTCCAAATGACTAAATGTAGCACCACACCTCATTCATTGACATTGTTGAGAAAGTGCAGATGGGCCAGACATGAAATATGCATTCCTGACAAGAGATTGACATGAAAAGTGACATTCTGGTAGTCCTAGCATTATAAATATTCACTCAGTTGCCCATGACTGAGATAGTTTGGGTATAGCCCTCGGTCCAGCACGGTGCTCCAAAACACAAGGTAGTGAATACTTTTTAACAGCTCTTGACTACCTGGCATCATACACAAAATGTGCCTGATTGAATACCAGGATTGGATGAGTTACCAGCTGCCTCGCACTCATTAGCACTACCTACAGCACAACCCTTCCCTCCCCCACCACACCCTCTTTTAAACACCACCATCGCAACCTGTTTGCTGACACTGCAAAGCAACAAAATCACACTATTTGTTGGGGTTTTATTTAGACACATCCCATAACAGGGAGCCGCGTAGCGCAGTGGTTAGCGCGCTGACTTCGCATCTGAGTGGTCATGGGTTCATTCCCCAGTTGAAGCGGTAATGTTTTTTTTCAGACCGCAATGGCTCCCGGGTCGACCCAGCCTTAAATGGGTACCGGTTCAGTCCGGGAAGTAAAAGCGGCGAGGGAGAGGAGATGGCTACCGCCCTCATATAGCCGAGCCTTTGAAATGTGAGATCGCTAACACCTCACACCCCTACGGCAGTAATGCTATGGGATACTTTACTTTACATAACAGGGATAGTATGCTCGCTTTTTACTTCAAAAATAGATTTTTGGGGTGGGGGGGGGGGTGGGATTACATTATTTACCATACTTATAAACAAACTTGTGGACCATGTACAGCTGCCAGTGTGGACCATGCACAGCTGCCAGTGCGAACCGTACATGGATGCCAGTGTGGACCATGCACAGCTGCCAGTGCGAACCATACATGGATGCCAGTGTGGACCATGTACAGCTGCCAGTGTGGACCATGCACAGCTGCCAGTGCGAACCATACATGGATGCCAGTGTGGACCATGCACAGCTGCCAGTGTGGACCATGTACAGCTGCCAGTGTGGACCATGCACAGCTGCCAGTGCGAACCATACATGGATACCAGTGTGGACCATGTACAGCTGCCAGTGCGAACCATACATGGATGCCAGTGTGGACCATGCACAGCTGCCAGTGCGAACCATACATGGATACCAGTGTGGACCATGTACAGCTGCCAGTGCGAACCATACATGGATGCCAGTGTGGACCATGCACAGCTGCCAGTGTGGACCATGCACAGCTGCCAGTGCGGACCATGTACAGCTGCCAGTGTGGACCATGCACAGCTGCCAGTGCGAACCATACATGGATGCCAGTGTGGACCATGCTCAGCTGCTAATTAGCCAAGGGTGTCCAAAAATAGTTAATAAAATGTTTGGCTTTATAAAGGAAGTATTGTAGACAAGATAAATATAATCAATGTTAGCTCTCAATTAATTGAATTTATACAAGAGCGTGGTCCACCATTTTCTTTATTTCAAAGATCAAGGCTGTTGATGAGAAAACAAGAATTCTGATGTTCAAGCTTGTTAACTCTGGATTTTTGACCAGCATTGACGGAGTTGTCAGTACTGGAAAAGAGGCTGTCATTTTCAAGGCTAGCGGTGGGATGTACGTATGTCTTTCTTATATTCTTTTTCGTTGTTGTTTGCTGTCAAATCAATCTAAAATCTGTGGGCTTCCTGTGAAGCATAAGCCTCCAACTAATACACATCCAGTTTGATGGTTCAAACAGTAGAATAATATGGACAGGTGTGGTCGAGATACAGGAAAGGAACAGCATGATGGGAAAATAACGACATAACAAATCACAGCGTCAGTCAAATGAATGAAGGTAAACAATCAGTCTAGACTGTGGTTGTACTGAAGGTAACAAATATAACAGACCAGTGTGACTCAGATGCTGGCTAATGGCCTCAAGTGTTACATTACAAACAATTGTTACAGTTTGATTGTTTAATAGCAATGACTTGTCAGTAATGGTGGAAATCAATTTTAAAAACTTGAATATTTTTATAGGGATTGACGTACAATCATCAAGAATTATTGTTATTGAAATGATATATATATTGTAGAGCTCTTCTTTTTCTTGTGACTTAAAGTTTATAGAGGATGATATAGCCAACCCCATTATCAACCCCATCTTACTTGCCTCTTGCGACACTCCTGGCAGGTTATAGTTGCACTATTTTTTCTACCCCTAATTGGTCCCCATAACACATGGACGTAATTCAACTTGGTGAAGAACCATAGCAGCAGAAATGTAAATCGGGAATCAGAGCTGGAGCACTGTTCGAAAGATGGCTGCAGTTTGGCGAAGTAAAGGGAATTTGTTGCCACCCTTGAAGATGCCCCCAGGTGTGATGGTCACTGACTACTTTGCCAGTCGCTGAGCAAGGATCTAAGAAGGACTCACGGATGGACAGGCACACAATGAAAAATGGGTTCTAGAGCCATGCCAGCTGTCACACACTCAAGAAGGCATACAAGCCCTAATGTGACTGAAAGGTCCCTTGTCTGTTGTTAGAAGAAATGTGCCCTATGTAAAGAAAGCAGAAGAGATATGTTGGCTCAAAATTGATATGATCCTGGTTCCGAATGCTGTTATAGCTGCTAGTGATATGATCCTGGTTCCAAATGCTGTCATAACTGGTAGTGAAATTGAGCAGGAGCTCTCAATTCTAATTACCTGTTTCCAAGGCATACACTACATAAAACATATGACAACAAAAGTCTGTTCCTACTAACAAGAAAAGGGATGAGGTACAAGTCTATGTCACCCAGAAACCAGATTGTTCTGGTTATAGATGAAGTCCATCAGTCCCAGAGGGTTATTCAACTAAGACAGCGTTCTTCAACCGGTGGGAATGTCCTCATGTTCAACGTGTTAAGGAGTTGAAAAGCGTAGCAGATCACTGATCTGTGAGAAGAACAACTTAATTTGGAAGGCCATGCTGTGACACCAATAGCTTGGGAAAGTTCAAGCAAATAAAAGGGCCGAACAATTGAAACATCACAAGCATATCTTATACTAAAAATGAGGAGATATCAAACCAAAGCAGAATTAGAACATCAGGAGTCTTCTGTGGTCTTTGTGCACATTTGTATATTAGCCGTACCGGTATTGCCAGGGCATGAGGTGACTAAGGAGGGTTGAGAATGGGGTTGGCTACAGCATCCTGTAGAAACTATCTATAAGCCATGAGAAGAAGAGAAAGAGAAGTGACCTAGTCAAGCCAAATATTGAAATTGTTCATTCTTTTCTGTCGATGTCTTGAATGCTCTTTGATGTATTTGGTTTATTTCTGTACAGGCAAGGCGAGAATGAACTCCCCAAAAATATTATCATGAAGGTTTATAAAACAACGATGAATGAGTTTCGTACACGAGCCAAGTACATCGGAGGGGACCATAGGTTATCTAAAGATGTCTTCAAGAAGCAGAATCCCCGGAAGGTAATCAAGATCTGGGCAGAGAAGGAGTTTATGAACCTTCGGAGGTGAGTCAATGTAATCTATTCTTTAACGATTAGTGGAGACTAACCTTCTTGGGTCGGAAGAAATGCCTCACATAATACAAGAATCTCCTTCTTGGTATACTTTCAGACATCAACTTTAATATCTAAACTAATAATTCTTACTGTTTATATCTAAACTAATAATTCTCACCGTTTATAAATAAGTCACAGTAACAATTTTGTTCACAATACCAATTTTACACCATAAACAAAGTCAAAAACATTTGTATGAGCTGTGATAGTTTAGTTCGTAGAGCAGAGGACTTTTGGGAAATTTAGAAATCATAGGTCACCTGGTTCGAATTCAGCTGACAGGAATCTTTTCTTTTTTTCAAAGTTGTATGACGAGAGCCTTTTCCATTTAAAAAATGGAAAACCATTTGAAAACCATTATTGAAGATGTCATACAGAAATATTGTCATCAAATGACTGTTATGACTTGATTTTAAAAAAAAAATTTTTTAAATGTAAGCATTCTTTTTATTTACTTAAGCCATTATTGACGGATTAATGCTGGCATCTGAAGAAGGCAGTGGTCAGCCTCAGGCTGTTGGTATATCTATGGAGCTTGTCCAGGAATGGTACTAGATGTGTACTGTCTCTGTTCCTCATATCTTGTCAACCTTTGTAGCAGATTATTCACCACTTATTTTATCCATGCCTCAGACACACTTGTTGCTAGTTCTTATCTTTAGTTTGTTGAATGAATGTTATCTCATTCTGTTGGGGCCTGTATGGAGTTTAAAGATTGCAACTTACTTGTCTCTCTTGACCTTGCATCTTATACAGAGGTAAGAGTCAGTACCTCGGAATGAAAAGACAGACTTTCAAAAAGAGGAGAAGATTGTTAACAAGAAGACACTGTAATAACATACTTTAAGGGAAGAGAACATCGACTACCACACCCGTGACCAGCAGGGATAGATAATCATTACTCACCTTAGGACAAGACACAACAAACTGAATAAACACATGCACCACTTTGAACATGAGCTCTTGTAATACTGGTTGAAAGTTACATACAAACATTTGATAGTCAAGTTGAAGGTGGCTGCTTTGTTGAAAGTTACATACAAACATTTGATAGTCAAGTCGAAGGTGGCTGCTTTGTTGAAAGTTACATACAAACATTTGATAGTCAAGTCGAAGGTGGCTGCTTTGTTGAAAGTTACATACAAACATTTGATAGTCAAGTCGAAGGTGGCTGCTTTGTTGAAAGTTACATACAAACATTTGATAGTCAAGTCGAAGGTGGCTGCTTTGTTGAAAGTTACATACAAACATTTGATAGTCAAGTCGAAGGTGGCTGCTTTGTTGAAAGTTACATACAAACATTTGATAGTCAAGTCGAAGGTGGCTGCTTTGTTGAAAGTTACATACAAACATTTGATAGTCAAGTCAAAGGTGGCTGCTGCTTTGTTTCCTAATAGTTGCCCATCGCAAGCGAAGATGGCAACAGCATCAGACTTGTGCTGCCAGATGTGTTCTCGTATGTCTATCCTTGCACAGCAGGCTGCCGCACCTGGGGCACTCGTATGAAGAGCCGTTTGTCATCATCATGTAGCATGTCCTTTATAGAACGTCGCTCCCATCACAGTCTGTCTGAAAGAAACTCATTCCCTTGCCAAAACTCCAGCCTCCGCCACAGTCATAACCAGGCATTCCTGGATATCTTGGTGCCATCGTCTTCTTGCTCTACCCCTTCCTCTTTTGCCTGGCACCATACCCTCCATCACTGTTCTCTCAAGACCGTTGTGTCTCTTGATGTGACCAAAGTATTTGCCTTTTCTAGTCAAAATGGAATTGATAAACCAGTTCCCCTCTATGCTCAACTCTTGCCGAATGTCTACATTTGTTTTTTGACTCGAAGGATTCGATTCTTTGTCTGGAAGTTTTGGTAATCATCCATGATTCGCAGCCATAAGCTGCCACAGGAAAAATACAGGCTCTCAAGACTTTAACTTTTGTTGTTTTGTTGGTGCTCTGTCATAATTTCTTCAGGCTGTTCAGTCTCTGCATTGCCATGGCTAGACTTCTTCTTTCTTTCGAGCAGTCGCCATTTTTGTCAATTCTGAAGCCCAGATATTCCAAATGTGTGACCTGAGCTATTTCCTCACCCGCCACTGTAAATTTATGCTGACATTGTGTTTTGTCGGTGATCATTATCTTTGTTTTATTTATGTTTATAAACAGCCGTTTGTGGAATCGTTATATGTTCTGCTCTTTTGGCCTACTTTGAGCCTCCGTAATGGAGTTTTGGTCTGCGATCTGAGCACCTTTGGTGATGCTAATGAGTCAGCTGAAACAGTTCTGTGCAAGCTGCTCCCAAGAGGTGACATCAATGTTGAAGCTTTTCAGAGACACTTTCAAGAAGTCTCTGTAGCATTAATTCTGTCCTTCTAAAGAGTGTTTGCCTGTTCTGAGCTCATGGCATAACAGCTGCTTAGGGGTGCACTCATGGGGAATACAAACATGTCCTGGCCCATCTTAACAGGCCTTTTTGCAGAAGCATATATATGGATGCTCAGCATGTTTGACTTACTAAGAATTTCAGTTAGGCACTTTGTCCTGCCACCCGATCCTGACCTGCCTACGCAGACATCTCAAGTGATAACAATTTAGCTGTCTGGCAAGTGGTTAACACTATAGCACTATACTCTTTAATCTGAAGCTGTGTTGGCTCCAGATGTTTGCTTTGCAGCCTCCCAAATGCAGAGCTCTCCCTTGAAATCCTGCTGTTGACCTCAAATATTCACCTATTTAAGTCTTTGTTTCTAAGATGTAATGCATTATACTGTGTTTTGCACCTTGTTGCCTACTATATCTGACTTTAGTACTTTCCATGTAAGTCATGCAACTAACCACTTTGTAATGTTCCCCCATTCTCTTCTCTTTCCCCACCCCCACCCTTTGAGAACATCATGTTCCAGGGGGAGTTGAATGAATGGGGAGCTTGTTTTACTGGGATCAGAAGAATGAATATGTCATGTGTTCTGTTATTCTCTTTTTTCTGCTTCTATAGAATGCGCAGGCGCAACATTCCATGTCCCATCCCACTCACTCTTAAGAAACATGTCCTCGTCATGACCTGCATCGGTGGTGAGCACCCTGCACCAAAGCTTAAGGAGGTGAAACTCAGCACAGAGGACATGCAGGATGCATACGAGCAGACAGTTGAGGTAGGAAGTCACTGCGGCTGACTTGTTTTGTTTGAACAAGTAGAGATGTTACTAAATGTTAAGAGTAAAAGACTTGATTAGTTTAGATAGATACTAGCATGGATAATAGAATAGTTCTGGATTGAGTCTGCAATGGGGTGTGGAGTCTTCTATAAGGGGGCAGGGAGTCTCCTATAATGGGGTGTGGAGTCTCCTATAATGGGGTGGGGAGTCTCCTATAATGGGTGTGGAGTCTCCTATAATGGGGTGTGGAGTTTTCTATAATGGGGTGTGGAGTTTTCTATAATGGGGTGGGGAGTTTTCTATAATGGGGTGGGGAGTCTCCTATATCGGATGTGGAGTCTCCTATAATGGGGTGTGGAGTCTCCTATAATGGGATATGGAGTCTTCTATAATGGGATATGGAGTATTCTATAATGGGGTGGGGAGTCTCCTATAATGGGGTGAGTCTCTTATAATGGGGTGTGGAGTCTCTTATAATGGGGAGGGCAGTCTTCTATAATGGGGTGTATAGGTCTTCACCCAGCCCCATGCCCAACGCTCACTCTGGTCACCTCTTAAGGTATGCCTATCAGAGGCCTGGTAAAATGCTTAGTAATCCTTCTGTGGCCATGGCTGAGGAAAGAGTTCCAAATAATTTAGTGAATGGAAGGTTGGAAAGATATATACAAAGCAGACTCAAGAGAAGTGACTCTGCTCAAAAAGCAAAAAACATTATCTCCCCTCTATGCCAGACCTCATGCAGATAAAGGCAGAGCTGCTAGCTTATACCATGGAAGAGAACATGATTCCCAGAGCTGCCAGACAACCAGAAGTGATGACAAATTACACCCAAACAGAAATAGTGAGAAAATATATAGCATTCAAAAATATTAAAAGGACATACCCAGCCACAGAAGAGGCCCATGTATACTCAGATGGATCAGCTAGACTGACTCACTTAGTCGTTCCTCTTTTAGACTGGGGTGTCGAGGTTTGCCAAAAATAGCGCCAGATTGTTGTAACTGCGATCTTCCTCTTGATCAGGTTCCAGTCTAGTCCACAGCCTCCTATAGGCTGTCTTATGTTGTCAACACAGCGGTCCTTGGGTCGTCCTCATGGTCTGGACGCTGTGCTCCCCATGGTAGTCCTCCTTCTTTCATTCTTCAGACATGGCCAAACCTGAGATTGCTCCACGCGAGGACTGAGCTGCGAGGTTATGTTACTTTCCTCAGATATCTCATTTCAGAGGCTTTGAATTGGCTTTTCTGGGTTCTTGCCAATGTCTGTGACTCACGTCCATAAATCAAATCTAGTACATACAAGGACACGTAGGCGGAGCAGCAATAAAGAGCTATGAAAAAATGGAGGGAGAGAGATATACATAATATTAATAATGGACAGGAACCCATATCTCAGCGGCCACTGGTAAATTCTCAGACATCTTCGGGGCTGAGGCTTGAAGAACAGTTGCAATAGCCTTTCTGAAAAAACAAGAACCTTGCTCTGCAGAAGACGGATGTGTTGGACCAAAAGGTGCAAATATCGCAGTCAAGCTGTAAACTAGCGACACAACGCATTCCAAGAAAAAAAGAACCACCATGCCAAAGACAAGATAGTTTTCCTTACAGATTTCCTGTCAGTCATAACGGCCTTCAGAAACCATAAAAACAGCCAATTGGACAGCCTGTTTCTGTTCAGGGGAACTCTAGGGTCCTGCATAAGGCCTCTGAAGGTTCTTCTTCTTCGTACGCTGTCAGACGTCAACCTTTATTTTTTCGAAAAAAGCAGCGGCCATCCTGAGGCTGTCGACACTGCCATAGAGCTTGTCTAGTGTTGCCACTGGTGATGGCCACATCTGCTTTCTCTGATCCTCGTATGTTGGGCAGTTTTGCAGCAGATGTTCAGCGGTCATTTTCCCAGTACCGCACATGCATTCGTCAGTGCCACCTATCTTCAATTTATTGAATAGGTGGTACCTC
Source organism: Ariolimax columbianus (assembly GCA_036924085.1). Taxonomy (NCBI): domain Eukaryota; kingdom Metazoa; phylum Mollusca; class Gastropoda; order Stylommatophora; family Arionidae; genus Ariolimax; species Ariolimax columbianus. The sequence continues at coordinate 114,123,177 of JAVGWX010000005.1, forward strand.
AGTCTATTGTGGCCAGTGCGAAGTCTGAAGACCATGACCTGCTCTCTTCTGTTCAACTGGTAATAGGCATCGTTTTTTGTGTAGCCAGTATGTTCTGTTTCCCATTTGGTCATGTATCTAGCTCTAATAAGCCTTTTTGACTCTTCATATGTCACACTAGAATCTGGTTGTGGTAGTCTTGCACCTTCTTTTGCCAGTCTGTCTGCCTCCTCGTTGCCTTGGATGTTACAGTGGGATGGAATCCACTGTACCACTACTCTTTTGCCTGCATTATTGCTTTGCTTAGGCTTTCCACCATGGGTTTCATGTTGTTATTCTGTGTGTTGATGGTTTCGCACAGCTCATCTGTCAGGATTGCAAATCTGTCCCAGTCGGCTCGTTTATAGTTCCAACGTGGGAGCGGTTTTGTTTCCTGTGGGCCTACTTCCATATCAACTTCTAGCCTAATTGGCCTGTGGTCGCTACCTGCCAATTGGTTGAGCACCTGAAGGATTGACAAGAGTCAATCACGTAATAGTTTTCTTTTTAAACTGAACTGAACTTAGAATTGAAAACACAGGTGAATTTGTATATACAAATTGTCGGTCAGACTAGAGATATTTGTGAGGATCTGATATATGGGCACTACATAGTGAATGGGTTAACTTGTGTTCTCTCTCTGCTAGATCATCAAAGCCTTGTACAGAGACTGTGGCCTCGTACATGCTGACCTGAGTGAGTACAACCTGTTGTGGCATGATGACAAAATCTGGATCATTGACGTCAGTCAGTCTGTAGAAGCAGAGAATGCCACCTCCAATGATTTTCTACTGCGAGACTGCCAGAATGTGTCTGATGTAAGTATCTAGATTCTTCGTTATCATCCCATTAAGTTAAAAGGAAACTTATTCTTTGCTTTGGTGTTTGGTTGCTGTGTTTTTTGTTTGCTTTTTTTGGTTTGCATTTGCCTTTCTTCATAAGACAGTTTGGGGACAGCGTGGTTTAAGTGGCACGGCTCACAAACTGAAGGTGCTGGGTTCGATCCCCATCACAGCACCGGCCGTTACCCCGAGGAAGGAAACCTTTAGAAAATGCAGGAGTAAGCAGACCCTTACATAAAATGCATGCTGAAGTCGGATGCACTGGGCCGACAGGCACAAAATAAAAACATAGTGTAACACACACTGCCTTGGGGAATAGAGAGATAAGGTGAACGCAAAAACAAAAAAAATTAAACAGTTTTCATTTGTTTATTTCCCATTGGGGTGCGACCTTGCTATGAGTCTGAACCTGACAAGCTTGTGTTGTGCGATGTTGTCACTAACAGCTTCGCCATGCTGGGTTAACTTTCCCTAGTCCTTGGCTGTCCCAAGCCTTCCAGCAAGGCTAATGTGTTTCATCTGCCAGCATTGTCTTTGATTTCCTCTATTAGCGTTTGATATACTATTATCTCATCTGCCAGACAACAGTAGGTCTGAAATAGTTTTCCTTCTTCTAGATAAGTTATCTTCCAGGCTGAAAAGTCTCATCTTCCTGGAGCATCTATCTTCAGAACAAGTAAAAGGTGGAAGAAGAAAGAGAAGAAAGGTTTCTTAGTCGTTCGTCTTCTACCTTGAGTTGTAATGGTCCGCCAAGCGAACGTCATTGTCTATGCTGTTTTCCTCTTGGCCTGGCTCCAGTCTGGTCCTGTGTTTCTCAGTGGCTGTCTGGTGTTTCATGTTCCATAAATCCTACTCCATAATCCATGCCAATGTGTTGTCTGTGATATCAGTCCGTTATTCTCTCCATTTTTGTTCTTGTAATCAGACTGTAAGTCAAACAGATGATTAGCCTTTCCATGCATCTTTGTTTACATGTTGGAGGAGCTGTCTACTTGTAGGACTTTTTTGTTTTGGTACATGTCTGTTGGAGGAGCTGTCTACTTGTAGGACTTCTTGTTTTGGTACATGTCTGTTGATTCATTATGCACAGCTAACCTCCAAATTTGAATTGTACAACAATCTGTTCCCCAGTTGCATTGTGTTCAGTTCAAGTGCCAACTCCACATTGAAGGTCAGTTGATCAGATCAGTTCAAGTGCCAACTCCACATTGAAGGTCGGCTGATCAGATCAGTTCAAGTGCCAACTCCACATTGAAGGTTGGCTGCTCAGATCAGTTCAAGTGCCAACTCCACATTGAAGGTTGGCTGCTCAGATCAGTTCAAGTGCCAACTCCACATTAAAGATCAGCTGATCAGATCAGTTCAAGTGCCAACTCCACATTGAAGGTCAGCTGATCAGATTAGTTCAAGTGCCAACTCCACATTGAAGATCAGCTGATCAGATCAGTTCAAGTGCCAACTCCACATTGAAGGTCAGCTGATCAGATCAGTTCAAGTACCAACTCCACATTGAAGGTCAGCTGATCAGATCAGTTCAAGTACCAACTCCACATTGAAGGTCAGCTGATCAGATCAGTTCAAGTACCAACTCCACATTGAAGGTTGGCTGATCAGTTCAAATGCCATCTTCACATTGAAAGTTTGCTGCAATGGTTTTCCAAAGACCTCTCTTGTCTTAATGGTACAATCTGCCAGACTTTTGCCTGTCCCTCTGTTAATGTAATCCTCTCACTTAAATCATTGTTTACCTCTGGCACGTTTGCCCTCTACTTTTCCTTTCAGAGTGGTTTTCAGTACAAAATGTCTTAACTGTAAGGCTTTTATTTTGTTTTTCCAATAATCCTATTTGTACTCTTCATTTCTCTAAGACTTCTATATTTGTCATACTGTCTTTCCATGAATATGCGCCCCATTTTTCATCCACATTTCAAAGACATCATTTCTCCTCTTCAACTGTTTGCTCGTAGTTCTGGGCCATGCAATAATAATAAAAACACAACTTTTTCATTGCACTCATTTTTCATTTTGTGACTTTTTTGTTTGAACATCAATATTTGTCTCATGTTGGCGAAAACAGCTTTGGTCATCCATGTTCTCTTGATTTTCACCTATCCTACCCATTTCACTCCACCTCCATCTCAGCACCCAGTAAATATAACATTGGGAAAATCACTTTATTTCAACAATCATTGTATCAATGCTACAGGCAGGCACATTCATTGGTAGTCCCTACCTTAGCTTATTTAATAGATGGGTGTTCAATCTTTTGTGGCCTGTCCTAGAGTATAAAGATGACCACTTACTCTCATCTATTGGCCTGGTAATGTGCGTTTGCTACAGGGATAAAAGAAAGAATATGTGAAAGAGAAGACAGATAGGCCTGCATAAATGGGAGAAGATTGGGAACAAGAAGATATTAAAATTACATACTTTAATAAAAAGAAAGCTGCTATTAAGTCTGTCAGAAGAGAACAGGACCAACCAAACGATGACTTGATAGGCAGGGACATATCACCATTCTTCATCTCAAGACAGGCACAACAGACTAGATGAACAAACTGCTGAGCATGTATTACATGACTGCCCCTGTATGGCCAGTTAAGGAAGGTACTCTGACCCCACTATTCAACACTAAACTCAAAACTGTACCGAGTTAAAGATGAGCTCCAAACAACTGTCAAGTTCATCACAGGAACTCATCTGACAACATAAACATCAAAAATGTAATCACAAGAAGAAGAAGAAACAGCAGTATGTTGTTGTGTAAAAGTGGCCACAAGAATTTCATGTTTAGTTGTAATGATGTTAGTTGTAATGATGTTAGTTGTAATGATGTTAGTTGTAATGATGTTAGTTGTAATGATGTTAGTTGTAATGATGAGAGACCTCAATGTTGTCTCACCTTTATCTTACAGTTCTTCAAACAAGCCGGTGTCCACGGTGTGCGCACCGCAGAGGATCTCTTCATGGATGTGACAAACTACTCCCTGGAGGGTACAGGGCAGGTGTTTGCCTCTCAGGTATGCTGCTACTGGTTGTGATAAATATTTTTTTTAAAAGTATGTTGTGCTTTGATTATGATCAGGTGATTGTTTGCTGGAAAATTGTGCTCTGATTTCTTCTTGTGAGTTGATTGATGATGTCATTAAGGTTAGAGCTGACCATAATCTGATGTCAAATGTTACCTTGAATGCAGAGCCATCAGTATATACATGTATCCATTCATCAGGATACATGAGACAATTAGTCTTGCCAGACAAATCATGTTTTTCCCAGAACCTGACCACATACAACATCAGCAAACTGTGTGACAGTGCGCAGAATAATCTAGGTTGCACCAAATCGGAAGACATGAAAAGACACCATCTTGAAAATAGGACCAGCACAGGAAAATGAGTCCGGAGGTTATAAAAACTGAAGCAAACCGGGGAAAGGGCAGTTTGCGCTGAGATAGAGACTAGTCAGTTAGCATTGAGACAGGGACCAGTGAATAGTAGTTTTAGCCATGGACAGACTGAACCAACTTAGATTTTGACAGACTGCAGCTGACAATTTTTGAGTTGCCATCCTAAGTTCACTGCAGAACGGTAATATAGATTTTTGTCAAAGTAAATAGATTTTATCAGAGCCATCTTAGATTTGACAGAGCCTGCTTAGATTCTGACGACCACTGCACTGTAGGAGAGTGCAGCCCTTCTTCAAGACTCACGTCGGCTATGATATAGAATTTTGCCAGATTATTTGTAGCCAGCGAAAGACATGTGGTCTGACAGCACCATCTTAGATTTGACAGAGCCTGCTTAGATTTTGATAGCCGCTACGCAGATCGGCAGTCGTCGAAGAGAACATAGCCAAGGATGACCACCTTGGTTAGACTACAACGAATTTACCATCAGTGTAAATGTACGAAAAATTCTTCATCACAGCAGGCCATGTTTGGAGAATAGACTGGTGACAATAGTTATAGATTTAGCTGTAGTTAGAGTTAACAATCATAGAAAGCCAATAAGTAGGAAGTTGGTAGTAAGCTGTGTATCATAGAAGAGTGAAGAGAAATTGTAACGTGTAGAAATAATTTGTTTTATTGTTTTGAAATAGTGTTAGTTGAAGTGATAAATTGAGGAGGGGAGAGGAGAAGCATCAGTTCAGTGAGCCAGAAGATCAGAACCCCATTCCGTCTGCTACATATGCATCCTTTGAGCTGCCATCATTAAAGTAATTTGATTGGTTCTTTTTGTTGTTTCATTTATTCATTTCATTTTCTTGTTGAGGAAAAAATGTTTAGTTTTTGTGTCCATTTCAGGTCACAAGATACCAAAAGACGGACTATTCTTTTGACTATTACTTTGAACAGTCTGAGGCCATGAGAGAGCAAGATCTGGACACAGCTGACAGTAGTGAGGAGGAAGAGGAAGATGAGGATGACATACAAGAGGATGATGATGATGAGGCAGAAGTTCTACATGCAGAACCAACATCGAGTCAAGAACATACAAATTTGGCCAGTTCATCCCATTGATGAATACAACTTCGTCATTGTGTGCTTTCAGGCATCAACTTGAGCACATTTCAAGAAAGTTGTGGCCAGCCTGAGGTTGTTGGCATCTGCATGACGCTTGTCCCGGAATGGTGCTGGTCATGACCACATGTGCTTTCTCTGTTGCTCATATGTTGCGGGTTATCCAGAATCGTACACTTTCATGCATCAACTTGATATATCTAAAGAAAGCAGTGGTCATCTTGAGGCTATTGGTATCTCCATAAAGCGTGCCCTTCTCATACACTTTCAGATGTCATCTTAAATATATTTACAAGAAAACAGTGTATAGCCTGAGATTATTGGTATCTCCTTCATACATCTGCAGACATCAACTTGAATATATCTACAGAAAGCAGTTTGCGGTCTGGGATCATTGATGAACAATCATGTAATCATTGGCCAAGCCTGGGGTTATTGGTGATGAATAGTTTAATCAGTGACCAAGCCTGGGGTCATTAGTGAGGAATAGTTTAATCATTGACCAGTCTGAAGAATAATTTAGTCCTTGACTGCCATTGAATTTTGTGCAATTCCAAACCTAATCAGGTCATATAGTCAATAGATGTGTATATTTTTTATGTGTATGTGAAAACTATTCAACGAAATGGTTGTGTGTGTATTCTGATCAAGAAAATCGTATTTCCAAACAGGATATTCATCATCAACTTCATCCATCCTTCTTCTGCATTCGTTCTCAATCTCCCGCTACCAAGGCCTGAACAGAGCTTTGCAAGTAGCAGGATGTAGTCCAGAGAACCGAATGCGCTGTCGCTATTTTACAACTTGACTGCGATGTTTGCATCTATCGGTCTGACACATCCATCTTTGACAGGTCATTAATCCTATTTTTGGGTCCAGCAGATGCATACAGCTACTACTACAGCTGGACTACTTACAGGAAGCCTGTATCAAAGCATGTATGTGCTCGTATAGATTTCTGTGGCATTCGTTTTATGTGATGAGGTTGCCAGTTCCATGCACCTATTTAGTCACCTTATACAACATGCATAGTAATGGTCCTACTCTTTCTTCCCTAGTAAGGGATCCCAGAATGCTGCCCACTGTGGTCTGAAAATGTACATAGGTACATTACTGTCTCACCAACGTGTTAATGGGGCTCGAAAAGGTGCAAAGAATAGTTACACTGTAGCCTGCATGACATATCATAAGAGGTGACTAGAAAGGGTTGAGACTTGGATCAGCTGCCTCTTCCTGGAGACTTTGATCGGTGCCCCATCCAGGACTTGGATCAGCTGCCTCTTCCTGGAGACTTTGATCGGTGCCCCATCCAGGACTTGGATCAGCTGCCTCTTCCTGGAGACTTTGATCGGTGCCCCATCCAGGACTTGGATCAGCTGCCTCTTCCTGGAGACTTTGATCGGTGCCCCATCCAGGACTTGGATCAGCTGCCTCTTCCTGGAGACTTTGATCGGTGCCCCATCCAGGACTTGGATCAGCTGCCTCTTCCTGGAGACTTTGATCGGTGCCCCATCCAGGACTTGGATCAGCTGCCTCTTCCTGGAGACTGAAATTGGCTGCCTCATTCTGTAAAAATGATATGCCATATGAGAACAAAGAGAAGCCTCTACAGCCAAGGGCTGTTGTAAGTCATGAGTTCATTCATTTAACTCTTGACATTGTATCTTTGGTGATGGGTTACAGTGGCTCTTATTTACTGAGGCATACTTGAGAGAGTGGACAGAGGTCCTCTTGGCTGTAGTGCAATGCAAGGCTCCTCATTAAGCTCATTGTCATGGGGATTACAATGTCAGCACTTGTTGGCCAGACTGAAGTCACACATTCTATTTCCTGTTGCCCAACAAGGAAGTGAGGTGATGTCTTGATCAGTATGGTTCATGTGGGCCTGATGTTACTCTCTGCTCCCACACCCTATGGTAGAAGACGAACAATGGTATAGTACAATACATATGCCTACTTTACGTGATAGACAATTCATCATGTAGCATGTCCTTTGCAGAATGTCGCTCTCCATGCAGCCGATCTGTAATACTGTCGATCTCTCGCCATGCCTCTGTCGCTGTCATCTTCAGTAACTCCGTGATGTTTTGTGTCCATCTTCTCTTCGGTCTGCCTCTGCACCACTCTCTAGACACCATACCCTCCAGTATGGTTCTCTTCAGGCCATTAATGACGTCTGATGTGGCCAAAATATTTTTGTTTTCTGGACAAGATATTCTTTACTAACCAATTTTCATCAATATCCAGCTCTTGTAGGATATCTGCATTTTTCTTTATCACTATCCATGGTATTCTGAGAATTTTCCTGTACCCCGGTAGCATTTTAGTTATCTTTTCTTCAATGTTTGTGACGTGGTCCACATTTCACATCCGAAAGATACAAGTTCACAGGATTTTCATTTTCGTCATGTTTATTAGAGTTCTGCCATAAGTTTCTCATTTGATTCAACCTCTGCGTTGCTATAGCCATTCTCCGTCTGACTTCCTACAGACTATCACCATTGTTGTTTATATTTGAGCCAAGGTACTCAAAACTTGTGACTTTCTCGATTTCTTGCTCTAGATAATTAGCTAATGTAAATTAGTGAGCAGCACAGATTGGACATTTCAGTGGCAATCCTTCTCTCCTGACTGAAGCTAGAAGAGCATAGTAACATTTCAGAACATTCAAACAATAAATTACAAGCAGCCTCACTGTGATAACAATAACTGACAAGCCAGCCTCACTGTGATAACAATAACTGACAAGCCAGCCTCACTGTGATAACAATAACTGACAAGCCAGCCTCACTGTGATAACAACAACTGGCAAGCCAGCCTCACTGTGATAACAACAACTGGCAAGCCAGCCTCACTGTGAAAGAACAACAACTGGCAAGCCAGCCTCACTGATAACAACAACTGGCAAGCCAGCCTCACTGTGATAACAACAACTGGCAAGCCAGCCTCACTGTGATAACAACAACTGGCAAGCCAGCCTCACTGATAACAACTGGCAAGCCAGCCTCACTGATAACAACAATTGGCAAGCCAGCCTCACTGTCATGGGTTATTATGACACAGGAGAGGTTCAGCTTTTAGAATATTCAATAAACCAGATTCTGCCTTGCTCATGCCACAGGTGTCCTTCTCACACAGAAGGCATCATATGTGGACTTCCCGTTTTCAGGATGCATGTGGGTAGCAAACATCATCTAAAACAAATTGCTACAGAAACCACCTCTGCAAAAGCATGCCAAGTGCTTTGTCACAGGCTTCCTGAAGGTTGACAACTGTAGTGGTGTCCTGATGCTCCAGCTGGAGTGAAAGAAAAGAGGAAGAAGGATACACAAGGTAGAGATGCTTCAGAGGCTGCTCTAACTCATTGACATTCCAGTATCTTTTATGTGTGATTGTATTTTCTGTATGTGTTTCCTGAGGTGTAGTGCTTTGTACTGTATTTTGGTGCCTTATGGCCCACTGCAACCAACTTCAGCACACATTTTTAAATTGGTTCACTTTATATAGCGGTAAATACATAAATGGAAGCTGTGATGATGCACACCTCTTGCTGGTTCATGAATCCGAACACACGCAAGTTTGGATTGTGAATCGTGCCATTGACCACATCGCTACTCACATCTCCATCCCCCTCGACCTCATCTCTGCATATTTAAATCAGGGGGAGAGCTAACACTGTAACCTGTCTGGCATATTATTAAATGGTGCAAATTTGTTTGGAGTTGAATATGGAGCAGGCAAAACCATCCTGTAGAGACTATAAGTCTGAAGAAACGGAAATGATTTCTACAACACATTTCAACACACCATGGTAGAAAAGGGACTAAGGAGTTTTGTATGGCACCAGCTACTATGTCCTGTAGAAACTATAAGCCACACAAAAAGATAAGAAGACCTCTAAGACCCCATGGTGAAATAGGAGAGACTACATCACTGTGCTCCAGCAGGAACATTGGGCAACACTACAGTTGGCCTTCATGTAGGAAGCCTGCCCCAAAACATTGATTTTTTTTTGCAGAGGTAGTTTATTTAATCAAATCCTCCTGTTCTATGTCATCTGTTTGAGTTCTGTCCATGCCTTTCCAGTTTTCTTTATGTTTGTGTCAAGCTCTCTTCTCCGTATGTGTTTTGGTTTGTCTCTATTTCTCTTGCCCTGAGGATTCCAGGATAGAGACTGTCTAATATGCTCTCAGCTAGTTTCCTCAATGTGTGTCCCATCCACTGCCAACCTCTTCACCTCAACTCATGGCTCAAAGAAATCTGTTTGTCCCAACAGTTGCACGCTGGTGATCCACCATGCAATCTCAACCTCTCTATTCTCCACAAGCATTTTGTTGTTGCTGTTCTCCATGTTACAGAGCCATACAGTAGAACGGACTTTGCATTGGAGTTTAAGTTTGGTGAGCTTTGGTGACCAGATGTAAGGTGTTGTCCTAGAACATACTGTTGTAGAGGATAAAATGTTAGAGACTTAATTGCAATGGGTGTCATCGTGATGAAGTCAGGGTGATCACTTCATTTCCTTACCTTTCCAAACTCCAGAGCTTACCTTTCCAAACTCCAGAGCTTACCTTTCCAAACTCCAGAGCTTACCTTTCCAAACTCCAGAGCTTACCTTTCCAAACTCCAGAGCTTACCTTTCCAAACTCCAGAGCTTACCTTTCCAAACTCCAGAGCTTACCTTTCCAAACTCTAGAGCTTACCTTTCCAAACTCCAGAGCTTACCTTTCCAAACTCCAGAGCTTACATTTCTAAACTCCCACATTCAGAGCTGGGTAACCTAGACCAGGTCACAAACTCGTGACATTTCGCTACAAGACACAAGCACTCAAACTGGTCTTCTTCTTCGTTCGTTCTCAATCTCCCACTACCAAACTCTGAAAGGGCTTAAGTAGCAGAATGTAGTCCAGAGAACGGACTGCGTTGTGTCGTAGTTTTACAGCTTGGCTGCGATATTTGCACCTTTCGGTCCAACACATCCGACTTCAGCAAGCATTTTTTGAGTACCGGGTTAGCATTCCCTCTTGGAGGTGTAGAAGGGTCTTGGCAGCTATGGTTCGCTGGACCTGATGCTAGCAGTCAGCTATGGGTCGCTGACTACTGCAGCTTATGCGCTGCTCAGCATCTTGATCCCTCAAACTGGTCTGAAACCATACACCCAATCAATGTAGTTGCAATCAGGATTACTTAAAAAGGGAGAGAATGAGTATGTTTATAATGAATGGAACTACCTTTGTTTGTTCCCCTTGATTGATGTTTGACAGCATTTAATCATTGGCATTCGTATTCAGGGGCATCTTTATACAGTCAACAGATTCATAGACATCTGTAATCCTGGCATTCAGACATAGACATCTGTAATCCTGGCATTCAGTTAAACAGAATCTATGTCTGATATCAGCTAATAAAAATTTGTTTTAATTCATTTATTTAGTCTCTGCCATTGAGACATTGACCAATCAATGAATTCCATCAAGAATTATTGAGTGTAAACCAGGTTCCAAAAACAGGGCGGAGGAGAAGCTTGCCGAGGCTTGCAGGACATTTTTGGTAAATAATGATATTGGTTTACTGAAATTTCAAACTGTGCTCTTTATCTGGCATGGCTGTGTGAGGTACATTCGAAGCTGTAAACTGCACTTGTTTGTCTCACGTGGCAATGTGAGATACATCCTAAACCAAGAACCTCCATGAGAAGTCAGGTGATGGCTGTTACTAACACAACCTGAGCCTTGAATCAGACACCATAATCTGGAAACACAGGGAGATAACTGTTTTGTACCCACATTTATTTTATTTAAAGTGAAGTATTTTAAAATATAAATGTAACAAAAAATTATTATAATATGGATGGTAAACTGCAAGTCGTTAAAGTGTCACACAAATTTGTATTCGTTTGCAAAAAATAATATGCATTTAATAAATGTGACACAAAATATGTTTCTTCAAATTTGTATATCGTACTTGTTCCATTTCCGTCAGATTTTCTCAAATGTTATTGTTTGTTTTCAAAACTTGAAATGTCAAATGTTCATTAGCTGACATGCATTGACAGAACATTATAAGCATTCAACAACGGGCTCTACAGAAAGTCCGCACAACTCCAATAATTCTAAATGAACTCTGCTCGTTTGTGTGTGTAAACTACCATGACTGGGTTTGCTCCCATCACTGAGGTCCACTCATTGGATTTATAAGGCTGGGGAATAGAGGCTGTTTGCCCTTGTGGTTGTCATGCATTGTGCAGGCTAGGTTTAATATCCATAGTAGGCTCTTCTTTATCCTGTCACTCCATTTGTTGAAGTATAGGTCCAACATTCCACTTGTTGAAGTATAGGTCCAACACTCCACTTGTTGAAGTATAGGTCCAACACTCCATTTGTTGAAGTATAGGTCCAACACTCCATTTGTTGAAGTATAGGTCCAACACTCCATTTGTTGAAGTATAGGTCCAACACTCCATTTGTTGAAGTATAGGTCCAACACTCCATTTGTTGAAGTATAGGTCCAACACTCCACTTGTTGAAGTATAGGTCCAACACTCCATTTGTTGAAGTATAGGTCCAACACTCCATTTGTTGAAGTATAGGTCCAACACTCCACTTGTTGAAGTATAGGTCCAACACTCCATTTGTTGAAGTATAGGTCCAACACTCCATTTGTTGAAGTATAGGTCCAACACTCCATTTGTTGAAGTATAGGTCCAACACTCCATTTGTTGAAGTATAGGTCCAACACTCCATTTGTTGAAGCATAGGTCCAACACTCCATTTGTTGAAGTATAGGTCCAACACTCCATTTGTTGAAGTATAGGTCCAACACTCCATTTGTTGAAGTATAGGTCCAACACTCCATTTGTTGAAGTATAGGTCCAACACTCCATTTGTTGAAGTATAGGTCCAACACTCCATTTGTTGAAGCATAGGTCCAACACTCCATTTGTTGAAGCATAGGTCCAACACTCCATTTGTTGAAGCATAGGTCCAACACTCCATTTGTTGAAGTATAGGTCCAACACTCCATTTGTTGAAGTATAGGTCCAACACTCCATTTGTTGAAGTATAGGTCCAACACTCCATTTGTTGAAGTATAGGTCCAACACTCCATTTGTTGAAGTATAGGTCCAACACTCCATTTGTTGAAGTATAGGTCCAACACTCCATTTGTTGAAGTATAGGTCCAACACTCCACTTGTTGAAGTATAGGTCCAACACTCCACTTGTTGAAGTATAGGTCCAACACTCCACTTGTTGAAGTATAGGTCCAACACTCCACTTGTTGAAGTATAGGTCCAACACTCCACTTGTTGAAGTATAGGTCCAACACTCCACTTGTTGAAGTATAGGTCCAACACTCCATTTGTTGAAGTATAGGTCCAACACTCCACTTGTTGAAGTATAGGTCCAACACTCCACTTGTTGAAGTATAGGTCCAACACTCCATTTGTTGAAGTATAGGTCCAACACTCCATTTGTTGAAGTATAGGTCCAACACTCCATTTGTTGAAGTATATGTCCAACACTCCATTTGTTGAAGTATAGGTCCAACACTCCATTTGTTGAAGTATAGGTCCAACACTCTATTTGTTGAAGTATAGGTCCAACACTCCATTTGTTGAAGTATAGGTCCAACACTCCATTTGTTGAAGTATAGGTCCAACACTCCATTTGTTGAAGTATAGGTCCAACACTCCATTTGTTGAAGCATAGGTCTAACACGACATTTGTTGAAGTTTAGGTCCGACACTCCATTTGGATCACCTCAACTTTTAGGAACGCCTATTACTCGGCTTTATAGCAACAGTTTTTACATGGTGAGGTTGTCAACCCTGTACACAACCTTCTGTAGTCGCCTATTCCAGTGGTCCTATTCGGTTTGCCAACACATAAAGCTGGAACTTCTCCAGAGATGACGGGACACACCATAAGGAAGGAATCAAACAATATATCCAGATATGTGCTGGATTGAAACCCACGTGGAAGGAGAGCAGTGAGGACATCAAATAACACCTAGTGAAGGAAGGATCTTAAACAGCTGGGCATTGTGGGCGGTGCAAGAAGATGGCCCAAAATATGTCGTTGGAGACTAACTTGGTGCCTCAGTTTTGTTGTGTGGAGCTGATCCTGCTGGAGATTAGTGACAGACATTGAAGATGTCATCTGTGTGTGTGACAGAGTCCCGAAGGGGAGCATAATGTAGAAATACCGTAACCCATCTGGCATGTCATGGGAGTTGACTAAGCAGGGTTGTTTGTGAGGTTGGCTCCTCCTGAAAAAATTTGACCCACAAAAACTTCAACAAATATGGAACAGTCAATTAAAAGGAAAACGTGGAGAGCTGGAGTGGATGGCTCAGGACAAGAGAACTTGGTTTATCTTTGTTGAAGACATGTGCTCCACAATGAGCTGAAAAGATTTGGATTGATTGATTAGAGATCGATAGGACATATCCTATGGAATGAACCAAATAATTACACAGATAACTATTGGATTGGAACCACAGGGATAGAGAAATCCAAAACAGCTGGTATCTTTAGAGCTGAGCGCAAAAAGATGACCCCCCAAAAATGTGTGCTGCTGAAGACTAATCATATGCTCCTATGGAAACTACACATCTTGTTCTATCAAAGATCTACGTCACTGCACTCTGGGCAAACCCAAAGATGCTTAGTTTCCCACTTTTAATTAGCAAAATATGGCACTACATTAAAATTACAACTGCATCTTTCTTACTTTCACTGATGCAAATTGGTCTATGGCCTGATCAAAGTCTGTTGTTTTTTCTTCTCTTTCTACAATCAGCAGACCAAGATGACAGAATCTGTCTTGACCAATGTAGGTTCTCAAATACGAAACTATTTGTTTTAACAGCTGTCTGTGGTTAGCATTATCTGAATAGTAGTGTGAAGATTGGGGTAAATGCTCTCATCTCCGGACCGAAAAAATAAATATGTGAAGCTCTTCAGGCCTCCATTTTCCCACACCACCATTTTAATATAACAATGTTATTCCAACTTGATTGTAACATTCTGCGTTCCAAAATGTCTTTATGTAGCTACAGTCCATCGACATCAGAGTTGTACAATTCAGCCACAATTGGCGCACTCCATATTTAGGTTGTTACTATCTGCACCGTATTATGTTTCACTTCTTCTTCTAGTCTGGTCAGGCACACCATGCTGACCAGGACGTCATGTCAGGGTCAGGCATAACATGCTGACCAGGACGTCGTGTCAGGGTCAGGCACAAAATGCTGACCAGGACGCCGTGTCAGGGTCAGGCTCACTATACTGACCAGGACCACTATCTCTCTTCCATGTAGATTTAGCCAAGTATAGCACAGCAGCTTGGAGGACCACAGGCCATCTTCATCAGCATGCTCTGGATATGAGGAACGCTACTACAATCCGCCACTTAACGTTTTTTTTCAGGACGCACAAAAGAGTAAACTTACTCATTGTGGGCATTATACAACAACATACACAGCCAGGAAATTGTGGGCATTATACAACAACATACACAGCCAGGAAATTGTGGGCATTATACAACAACATACACAGCCAAGAAATTGTAGGCATTATACAACAACATACACAGCCAGGAAATTGTGGGCATTATACAACAACATACACAGCCAAGAAATTGTGGGCATTATACAACAACATACACAGCCAGGAAATTGTGGGCATTATACAACAACATACACAGCCAGGAAATTGTGGGCATTATACAACAACATACACAGCCAGGAAATTGTGGGCATTATACAACAACATACACAGCCAGGAAATTGTGGGCATTATACAACAACATACACAGCCAGGAAATTGTGGGCATTATACAACAACATACACAGCCAGGAAATTGTGGGCATTATACAACAACATACACAGCCAGGAAATTGTAAGCATTATACAACATACACAGCCAGGAAATTGTGGACATTATACAACAACATACACAGCCAGGAAATTGTGCTTGTAATAAAAACATTAAAGTATATCGATTTTGCAGATGATTCTAAACTACCTTTTTAGTTTGCACAGAGAATGGTCTTATTTGCCGGTTAGCACTGAGCTAACTGTGTACTAATAATTTATATACGCGATTTATCCACCCATGATAATCAAAAACAGATCATACGAGAGGCTTGTCATAAGTCTTTACCCTGACTATGAAGTAGGAGAAAAAAATTGAAATTTGGCACATATGTAGCTCATTCAATTTGTACTGGACTTGAGAAGTATGAATTTCCCTCCTCGACGGGTTTACCTGGTATGGTGCATGGTACAACACACCTTATTGACTGGATCTGCTACTCTAATGGTTTGTCAGAATAATGACGAAATCAGAGGCTAGAACTGTGATAAAATTCTTGATGTTGCAGGGAAAAACACCTACAGAAATACACAGGGAGATGGAACCAGTGTTTGAGGAATTCTGTCCTTTATATACTTCTGTAAAAAACTGGTGTAGGCAGTTTCAGTGTGGCCGTTTCATGTTGCTGATCTTTCAAGATCAGGAAGACCATCCTCAGAGTACAGCGATTAAAATGGTGCAAGAGTGAAGAAAATCATTGACCAGGATAGGAAAATGACAATTGCACAGATATCTAGGTCAGCAAAACTGAATAAAAGTACAGTTTTTTAGAATTTTACACAACAGACTGAACATGAGAAAAGTGTGTGCCCCTGGATCCCGCATCTGCTGACATGTGAACAGAAACAAACGAGGGTTGGTTGCTGTGGCCAGTTGCTCAAAATGTGTCGGTCGAAAAACATGTTACCGACCATGGTGACAGTAGATTAGACTTGGGCTCACCATTATGACCCAGAATCCACAATTTACAGCATGCAAGCCCAAAGAGCACAGAAATCTGCAAGAAAAGTGATGCTGACTGATTTTTAGGACGTCAAAGGTGTCATATTGAAAGATTACTTGCCTCATGGCATCACGGTTAATGGGCAATATTATGCAGATCTCCTTACCAAACTAAGAAAGACTGTCACCAGAAAACGAGGGACAGCTCATTCTCCTATTCTGCCTTTGCTTCAAAGCAACACACTCTCCCATAAAGCAAGGCTTGTGCTGCAAACAGCCAACGATTTGAATATTGAAATTCTTCCACACCCACCATATTCTCAGGATTTAGCTCCATCAGACTTTTTTCTTTTCCCAAAACTTAAAAAACAGCTGAAAGGAAATCATTTTGACAGTGACGAAGATGTCACACTGGCTTGTGATAACTGGTTTAGTTTGAAAAATAGGTTACTTTATTCTGAAGGTCTTTTCAAGGTCTCGCAGAGATGTCAGAAATGTATAAATTCAGATGGTGGCTAGATTTAGAAGGAATAAGCCTTGAGCCAAATTTCAACTGTCTCCTCCTACTCCTTCATGGTCAGGGTAAAGACTTATGACAAGCCCCAAATTTCAACTTTCTCCATCTACTCCTTCATGATCAGGATCAAGACTTATGACAAGCCCCTTGTACATCTGAAGAACATGATTTGTTCACTATCCGAGGATGGTTGTCTGACTGTAATAGGAACTGCTCAGTGGTGCCCAAGGCACGTACCATACCTGTCATACCTTAGGTATGCCACTGCAAACAGGTGTCTGTCAATGAAAGTGAAAGAGAGTATCTTGCATTGTTATGTAGAACCAACATTGCTTTATATGAATGAGTCTTGGACGATGAATAAACAAATAGTGAAACCATTGGAATTTCCTTTCAGTGTTTGGTAGTGGGAGATTGAGAATGAACGAAGCCAAGCCAAAGCATTGGAAAATGAATACAAATAGTGAAACCATTGGACAATGAATAAATAAATAGTGAAACCATTGGTGGGGAATAAACAAATAGTGAAACCATTGGTGGGGAATATACAAATAGTGAAACCATTGGACAATGAATAAATAAATAGTGAAACCATTGGTGGGGAATAAACAAATAGTGAAACCATTGGAAAATGAATAAACAAATAGTGAAACCATTGCACAATGAATAAACAAATAGTGAAACCATTGGATGGGGAATAAACAAATAGTGAAACCATTGGTGGGGAATAAACAAATAGTGAAACCATTGGAAAATGAATAAACAAATAGTGAAACCATTGCACAATGAATAAACAAATAGTGAAACCATTGGATGGGGAATAAACAAATAGTGAAACCATTGGAAAATGAATAAACAAATAGTGAAACCATTGGACAATGAATAAACAAATAGTGAAACCATTGGATGGGGAATAAACAAATAGTGAAACCATTGGAAAATGAATAAACAAATAGTGAAACCATTGGATGGGGAATAAACAAATAGTGAAACCATTGCACAATGAATAAACAAATAGTGAAACCATTGGAAAATGAATAAACAAATAGTGAAACCATTGGAAAATGAATAAACAAATAGTGAAACCATTGCACAATGAATAAACAAATAGTGAAACCATTGGATGGGGAATAAACAAATAGTGAAACCATTGGATGGGGAATAAACAAATAGTGAAACCATTGGACAATGAATAAACAAATAGTGAAACCATTGGATGGGGAATAAACAAATAGTGAAACCATTGGATGGGGAATAAACAAATAGTGAAACCATTGGATGGGGAATAAACAAATAGTGAAACCATTGGATGGGGAATAAACAAATAGTGAAACCATTGGACAATGAATAAACAAATAGTGAAACCATTGGATGGGGAATAAACAAATAGTGAAACCATTGGATGGGGAATAAACAAATAGTGAAACCATTGGACAATGAATAAACAAATAGTGAAACCATTGGATGGGGAATAAACAAATAGTGAAACCATTGGATGGGGAATAAACAAATAGTGAAACCATTGGACAATGAATAAACAAATAGTGAAACCATTGGATGGGGAATAAACAAATAGTGAAACCATTGGATGGGGAATAAACAAATAGTGAAGCCATTGGATGGGGAATAAACAAATAGTGAAACCATTGGATGGGGAATAAACAAATAGTGAAACCATTGGCAGCAATAGAATGGGGTTCCTAACAAGAATGTTTTGCATTCATTGGACAGTTTGAAAAAATCCAACGCCGATATGCAATATCAAGAGGTCGCTGCCAACGGAAATATAAGCAGGACCACAAACAAGGTTCATTAGATACATACTCAGAAATGAAGGTCTGGAAAATCTTGTCACAAAGGTAAATAGCAGAGGCACGAGAAGCAGTGGACGACGTCCTGGTCAGCATGTTATGGCTGACCCTGACACGACGTCCTGGTCAGCATGTTGTGCCTGACCCTGACACGACGTCCTGGTCAGCATGGTGTGCCTGACCAGACTAGAAGAAGAAGTGAAACGTATTACGATGCAGATAGTAACAACCTAAATATGGAGTGCGCCAATTGTGGCTGAATTGTACAACTCTGATGTCGATGGACTGTAGCTACATAAAGACATTTTGGAACTCAGAATGTTACAATCAAGTTGGAATAACATTGTTATATTAAAATGGTGGCGTGGGAAAATGGACGCCTGAAGAGTCACATATTTATTGCATTTTCTAGTAAAAATGGAATTGATAAACCAGTTCTCCTCTATGCTCAACTCTTGCCGAATGTCTACATTTGTTCTTTTCTCTGTCCAGGGTATTCTGAGGATCTTTCTGTAACATTTTGACTCGAAGGATTCTTCTTCTTCATCGTACGCAGTCAGACAGTAACCATTATTTTTTCGAAAAAAGCGGCGGTCATCCTGAGGCTGTCGACACTGCCATATAGCTTGTCTTGTGTTGCCACTGGTGATGGCCACATCTGCTCTCTCTGATCCTCGTATGTCGGGCAGTTCTGCAGCAGATGCTCAGCGGTCATTTTCCCGGTACCACACGGGCATTCGTCGGTACCACCTATCTTCAATTTGTTGAATAGGTGGTACCTCAGTCTATTGTGGCCAGTGCGAAGTCTGAAGACAACGACCTGCTCTCTTCTGTTCAACTGGTAATAGGCATCGTTTTTGGTGTAGCCGGTATGTTCAGTTTCCCATTTGGTCATGTATCTGGCTTTAATAAGCCGTTTTGACTCTTCGTACGCCATACTAGTATCTGTTTGTGGTAGTCTTGCACCATTATTTTGCCAGTCTGTCTGCCTCCTCGTTGCCTTAGATGTTGCAGTGTGTTGGGACCCACTGTACCACTACCCTTTTTGGTGCGGATTGCTGGCATTGTTGACAGAGTACTGCTCTTAAGTCATTAAGCTCAGTGTTTTTCTGGCTTTTTAGCGCTGTGACTACGGCCAGAGCATCTGTAAGCAGGACTGTGTGGCTTTCATTTTCTTTATGTGTCACCATTTCTTCCACTGTCGCCCTCACTGCCTCTGCCTCCGCTCTGAAATTGCTTGTGTACTTACCAGTAGCGAATGACCTCCATTCTGTGTAGTGTTTGTTACAGAACCGTCGGTGTATGCATGGGTCCAGTCCATGCTTGGGTAGTTTTTCGATATAAAGCTTAGGGTAGTATCTCTCCTTTCTTTTTCAGTCTGGCAGTTTTTGTTTCCAATACCTGGTATATTTTCTACCACCTCTGGAAATATATCCTGCCTCCAGGTAGGTTTTTGAACAGTAGTGATGGGCTTTGGTGTTGTTAGTGCGTTTATGGGATCTTCGTGCATCTTTGCTTTGGCTATTTCTGCAAAGTTTCTCCGCTTTAGTTTCCCATTTCCCAAATTGTTTAGTCTCTGGTGCATTGGATGGTCAGTCAGTCTTCGGAGTTTCTCTGACTGCAGCTGGGCTCTGCAGTCTCTTCTATCGGTCATGGATTGCAGTTTTGTAATCTTTTCAAGTTCTACAATTGGCGTTGACTTCATGCCTCCTGTTATAACTCTCATGGCTTGGTTTTTGAAGTTTGCTAACTTTATCGAAGTTCGCCTTTGCTGCTGTTGTCCATGCCGCAATGCCATACTCGAGAACTGGTCTCACTCTTCCAGTGTACAGTTTCTTTAGTATGCTTTCGTCTGCTCCCCAGCTTGTGCCAGCAAGTTTCCTCATGATTGCCATTCTTTCTCTGGCTCTCATTCGGTTTCTCTCGATCTGACTTTTCCATGTCATGCGCCGATCAAATGTGACTCCCAGATAGTTTGGGTTGTCGTTTGGCTGCAGGAATTTGCCATTTAGGCTTAATTTGGTGTTTTGAGGTTTGATTGAAAGCGAGAATATTGTACATGTGGTTTTCTCCTCGTTTATTTTGACCAGCCATGAGTTCGCCCACTCTTCCAGCGATGTTAGGGCCTGCTGCATCCGATTTCTTGCTATGGTGAGATTCTTTTCAGAGGTCCACATAGCCAGATCGTCTGCAAACATTGAGCTATGGACTCTCCTTGGTATATTCTCTGTAATGTCGTTTATATACACCAGGAAGAGTGTGGGTGACAGTACTCCCTCTTGGGGTACTCCCTGCTCGAGTGTCACCTTTTTGCTCATCTGCCCTTGTACTTGGACTCTGGCCGTTCATTTTTGGAGGTAGGGGTTGATCCACTTGTACATTCTCCCACAAACTTCACTTCTCCTTAGCTTGACTCTAAGTCCATCTTTCCAGACTTTGTCAAATGCCTTTTCCAGGTCCACCCAAACCGCTACTGTGTGTTTCTGCGCCTGGTAGGCATCTTCTATTTCCTGGGCTATGAGGATGACCTGGTCCTCAGTGGATCTGTGCTGTCTAAAGCCTGCTTGCTGTGGAATTAGTATTCGTTTTTCTTCCAGATGCCACATCAGTCTGGTGTTTATCATACGTTCCATCAGTTTGCCGACACAGCTCAGTAGGCTGATAGGCCTGTATCCATTTGGATCTGTTTTGTCCTTTCCTTTTTTTTGGTACTGGTACCAGTACTGCGTCTTTCCATGCCTGGGGTACAATACCCCTTTTCCAGATTTGGTTCAGGACTGATAGCAGTTTCCTCTTCGCGGTTATGCACAGCCCCTTCAGCATTTCGTTTGTTATCCCGTCTTTTCCGGGAGATTTCCTTTTCTTTAATGTTCTCATGGCCTCTTCCATTTCACTCATTGTTAATTTGGCCATCATATGCTCTTCTGGTGCCGTATTGATGTTGTCGTGCCCCTTTTGCTCTTCACTATTGTCGGTATGCCTATCTGCAGGGACCTCGATGTGGTTTGCTCTGGCATAGTGTTCTATAAAAGCGTTTGCGGCTTTTTTTCCAGTGAGCAGGTTTTCGCCCTGTTTGATGGTAATTTGTTTGTTTGAAGGGGTTTCGTCATTCATGGCTCTGACTAGCTTCCATAGCTTGTTCCCTTCTTTGTCTGGGTTGAGGCTTTCGGTTTTGTTTTTCCAGCTCTCTCTTGCTGTTTGGTTTAGAGACTCGGATTCGATTCTTAGTCTAGAAGTTTTGGTAATCGTCCATGCTTCACAGCCATAAGCTGCCACAGGAAAAACACAGGGTCTCAATACTTTCACTTTTATTGTTTTGTTGGTGCCCTGCCATAATTTCTTCAGGCTGTTTAGTCTCTGCATTGCCATAGCTAGTCTTCTTCTGATTTATTTCGAGTAGTCACCATTTTTGTCAATTCTGGAGCCCAGATATTCAAAATGTGTAACCTGATCTTTTTCCTCACCACCCACTGTAAATTTATGCTGACATTGTGTTTTATCGGTGGTCATTATCTTTGTTTTGTTTATGTTTATGAACAGGTTTTGATCTTTACTATGTCCATTAACGGCTGAAAGTGGCTGCTCTAGCCCTTCTGCACTTCTTGATAGTATCACTGTGACATCTGCGTATTGTAACTCTGGAATCTCGTAACCCCCCCCCCCCCCCCCCCCCCAATCGTAAATGTTCTCATCTTCTCGAACATTTCTCATTATACATTCCGCATATATGTTGTACAGATAAGGTGAGAGGATACATCCCTGTCGGACTCCCTTTTGTACTGCAAACCAATCTGATGTTTACCCAGATACTCGGACAGAGGCTTGTTGATCTTGGTATAATGTTTCAATGAGATGGACTATATGCAAAGGAAACCCCATTTCCTTCATGATTCTCCACAGATTTTGATGTTTTACCGTATCGAAGGCCTTAGTGTAATCAATGAAACGTGTGCAAGTCTACATTAAACTCTCTACATTTTTCAAAGATATTCCTTAAATTGAATATGTGGTCCCGGGTCCCTCTGTCTTTCCTAAAACCTGCCTGGACTACGTGAATTTCAGATTCAAACCTTTTCTCTATCCTTCTTAATAGGATTCGCAAGAGTATCTTGCTAGCGTGGCTGATCAGCGTGATAGTTCAGTAGTTCGTGCACAGCTTCAGGTTACCTTTTTTGGGGAGGGGAATATAAATTGATTTCTTCCATGCTTCTGGCCACTCTGCACTGTGCCATATCTGTTTACACAGCTTGTGATAGACTCGAGCACATGCCTCTCCTCCTGCTTGTATTAGCTCTGCTGGGATATCATCGCATCCTGGGGACTTTCCCTTTTTCAGGCTTTTAATTGCAGAGCGTACTTCTTCCAATGTTGGTTCAGGTTCTTTCTCATCCTTTGGTAGGATTGTAACTGAGCGCTTTGTGCTGTCTCCATACATGGTTCTGCAGTACTCTCTCCATCTATTCAGTATGTCTTTGGTTTCTGTTAATGTGTTATCCTCTTTGTCATTTATGACATGTGGAACCGGACAGAATTCCCTTGTCAGTGTTCTTATTGCTTTGAATGCATTTCTTTCTTTGCCTTGTTGTTGTAGGTTTTCTATATCCTTACATGTTTCTACTATGTATCTTCTTTTATCTTTTCTTATTTCTCTTGCGCAGTTTTTATATTCTGTGTTGGTCCCCTTACTTCCCATTTGTTTTAATTGTTGCCTTTCTGCAATGAGTTTCTGTGTTTCCTCTGTTATATAGCTCTGTTTCTTGTGCGACATCTTGGGAATCATTTCTTTTGCTGTCGAGATCAAAATATCCCTTGCGTACGATGTCAACTCCTCAGATGTCATCTCTTCCTGTACAGCAAGCAAAGCCTCAAATTTGTTTTCTACTTTGATGTTGTATTCAGGTGCTGATACATCGAAGCGTATTGGCTGGCAACCTTTGTAGATCCTGCGTAGTCTTGTTTGGAAAACTGCAAACAGTAATTCGTGGTCCGTATCGCAGTCTGCTCCTGGCAGTGTTTTTGTCGCCAGCACATTTGATCTCCATCTTTGTTGCACTAGGATGTAGTCTATTTGGTTTCTGCGGTTGCCATCCGGGGAGGTCCACGTGTACAGTCTTCGTGGATGTTGTTTGAAGAAGGTGTTGGCAATGGAGAGGTTGTTTTCCGTGCAGAATTCAACCAGTTTTTCTCCTCGCTCATTTCTGTGTCCCAAACCAAAAGGTCCTCGAACACTTCTCTCCTCTTCGGCTCTTTCCTCTCCGACTTTCGCATTGAAATCGCCAATGATGACCAAGATGTCTCTTTTTTCAACTTTTTCCATCGCTTCTTGCAAGGTGTTATAGAAATCATCCATTTCACAATCGTCTACTGCTGATGTTGGTGCAGACACTTGAATTATTGTTAAATTTCTAGTCTTTTTCTTTAGTCTGATTACAATTATTCGGTCGTTGACTGGATTGTAACCGAGTAGTGAAGGTGCTGTCGTCTTTGACAGAATAAAGCCGACCCCGCTTTTTCCACCCTTGTCCGTCCCAGAGTAAATAAATGTTTCTCCTGAGGAGCTGGTACAGTGCCCTTGACCGGCGCATCTATGCTCAGAGAGTCCAAGAATCTCTATTTTGGTTCTCTTCATTTCTCTTCCGATCATGAACAACTTGCCCTGGTATAGGCTCCTGACGTTCCAGGTGCCTATTCTTAGTTTTGTTTTTAGTCCCATTTCAGAGTTGTCCACTGTAATGCAGTCAGGCTTTAGGCCGTCATCTCTATTACTTGTACTGACTCTGAAATCGGCCTCTTCCCCAGTTCGTTTTTATTTTGCGCCTGTCGGTCCAGTGCATCCAACTTCAGCATGCATTTTATGTAAGGGTCTGCTTCCTCCTGCATTTTCTAAAGGTTTGCTTTTTCCCGGGGTAATGGCCGGTGCTGTGATGGGGATCGAACCCAGCACCTTTCGGTTGTGAGCCATGCCACTTAACCACTAGGCCACATCTCTCCTCTCTAAAAAATTCAGCCAGGATGCTTGCTGCCATTTTCCCTGTATGTTTCTCATTTTCCTTAATGACTGTCTTCCCATGGCTCCCTCTGGTTTCTTCATTTAAGGCTCTTGTCAGGTTCCAGAGTTTACTTGTATCCCTGTCCATGTTGAGGCTTTCAGTCTTTTCATGCCAACTTCTTTGGATCTCATCCTTCTTTTGCTCTATGAATGTGTTTTTAATTTTGCTGTGTTTTACTATATTTTCTGTTGAAGGATTTTGTTTCCATGGTATCGCTTGCCTCACTTAGTTCCTTGTGCATTTTCCCTAGTTTATCGCTCCAGTAGGGTTTATCATTTTTCCGTTTTCCACGTGGGATTGATCAAATTATTGTAATAGACGAGAGGAATTTGGCATGAGCCTTTCATTCTAGTTGAATCCACAAAAAGGCATGAGCCGTACATGGTTTCCGACTGTAGAAGTCCAAGGTTTCCAACTGTAGAAGTCCAAAGTTTCCGACTGTAGAAGTCCAATGTTTCCGACTGTAGAAGTCCAATGTTTCCGGCTGTAGAAGTCCAATGTTTCCGGCTGTAGAAGTCCAATGTTTCCGACTGTAGAAGTCCAATGTTTCCGACTGTAGAAGTCCAATGTTTCCGACTGTAGAAGTCCAATGTTTCCGGCTGTAGAAGTCCAATGTTTCCGGCTGTAGAAGTCCAATGTTTCCGACTGTAGAAGTCCAATGTTTCCGACTGTAGAAGTCCAATGTTTCCGACTGTAGAAGTCCAAAGTTTCCGACTGTAGAAGTCCAAGGTTTCCGACTGTAGAAGTCCAAGGTTTCCGACTGTAGAAGTCCAAGGTTTCCGACTGTAGAAGTCCAAGGTTTCCGACAGTAGAAGTCCAAGGTTTCCGACAGTAGAAGTCCAACTTGTGGTAGGATTGTTCCCACTAACATGGAAGGGGCGAAATGCGAGTCTCTGCAGCCGCCCCCTCCTCCTGCGAGCAGTCGCATGCAACATGAAGGAGGGATAAACAGGGTAGCCTATGTATATATTACGTACTAGTACCTCCTGGTAGGTCCTGCTGTATCGAACATGCCAGTGGTTACTCTTTAATTTAAAAGGGAGAATTCACAAGTTTCGGCGTGATGCTGACCACATCATCCACTAAGTGCAGTGGGTTACACAATTATATGGACCTAACACCATACTTCCTCCTGCGCCTCGTGGCATGACGGGATCGGTTATTCATAAGTCTGTCTTTCTCCGACACAAGTATCACTGTCAGTGCATGATCTATGTTTCATGATATCAACGTTTAGACGTAAGACAGTCTTAAATGTTTCGATCGAACTTCGTCTATTTTATAATATTATATAGTCGCAAATCTGGAATAACTAAAGGTTTGGTCATTTGGGACATATTTTCTGGGATATTCGGCTTGCTGAATCTAATGTCTAACTCGTGTATTTCACATAACAATACTATCTGGTCACGTGATTGCCCGTGGTTCGAATTCGGGCTGTCTATTACTTCACTTTCTTTTCAGTACAATACAATACAATACAATACAATACAATACAATATAATACAATACAATACAATGTAATACAATACAATAAAATGCAATACAATACAATGTAATACAATACAATACAATGTAATACAATACAATACAATGCAATACAATACAATACAATACAATACAATACAATACAATACAATGTAAAACTATACAATGTAATACAATACAATACAATACCCTCGTCTGCGGTCCGGCGGGTGTGCCGTATGCCAAGTAGTCACACAGGGGACATTCCCATAAGTGCTCCGTTCTCCGTCCAAGCAGCCAGCCAAGAGTTTATATACTCAGTCCCAGTCATGTGTTGATTTCGTGTTCTTCGGATCTTTCCAGACAGAACGCACTTTCTCTCCTCTCCTCTAGTCACTCCCAAATCTATCATCCTCTGCACATATGCATTTTCGCGACCCTCTGTCTCTTCATAATTCTGTAGACTGTCGATGACTGCCCTTACCAACTCAACCCTGTCTCTTGTCATCACCGGGTCTTTCACCACAGCGCATCCCGCCACCACTACGTTGCCCCAGACGCTTGCATGTCCCTGGCAGTAGATCCATGTGACACCCTGTACACCAGAGTTATTTGGAAGAGAGACCCACTCCCTTCTTAGCGTGCACCGTTCCATCTTACGGTACATACCCTGCGAGTCTGACAGTATCACTGCGTGTGTCACCTGTTGTTTCACCAACCAAGCCATGGCCGCTGTTACCGCCTCAATCTCCACCACCTCCTTGTCATTTTTGTAGCTAACTAAACCCCAACCACACTTGTTTGCATCTCTGCCGGCGCAGCCATCTGTGTACAGAATGGGGTCTTATGGTCCTGAGTGTTCCTGGACCAGCTCCTGTATTGAAGCTTCTGTCCTAGTGC
Source organism: Ariolimax columbianus (assembly GCA_036924085.1). Taxonomy (NCBI): domain Eukaryota; kingdom Metazoa; phylum Mollusca; class Gastropoda; order Stylommatophora; family Arionidae; genus Ariolimax; species Ariolimax columbianus. The sequence goes on from JAVGWX010000005.1 coordinate 114,150,121, forward strand.
CGCCCCACTCGTGACACTCTCTGCTCAGTTATATCCCCACCCTTGTCAGGGGACTCTCGTTGCCCACTTCTACCCATTCACTACCTCTTCTCACTTCTTCCGATTTACTACCTCTTCTCACTTCTTCCAATGCACAGACCCTCATCAGGAAGTCTTCTGCCTCTGCCATCAATGACCTTCCTCGCTTAATGTGTCTGCCTTTGAGTATATCCAAGCCTTGGTGCAAAGGGTGGTGTTTGTTATTGACAACATTGGCGTACGCCTTTACCTGCGCTACTTGATGTCACAACTTGATGCTTGGCAAATCAAGCAGGAATCTCGCGGCAGCAATGGGAGTATCTCTAGTACATCCCAGAACTGCCGTCATGGCCTCGTTCTGGATTCTCTCCAATCTATCTACCTGTGTCTGCGATAGCGCGAGTAACCCAAGACGTAGTCCAGGACAGACCAAACCAGTGCTTGCATCAACAGGAAGAGAGTCCATTGTTGCATGTCTGGCCGCCATGACTTTGATTGCATTGATACCCCTCTTTGCTTTCAGAATCACATTGTCAACATGTTTATTGAAAGAGAGGCTTCTGCCAAATGTGATACCCAAGTATTTCATGTTATGTCATCTCTCAATGATGGTGCCCATACAGGTGGCACATGGTAGTGTATCTGAGACCAACCTATTTTTTAAAGAGAACCAGACAATCTTGGCCTTATATGGATTGATTTCGGCGTTATAGTCGGTGCACCATTCAGATAGTTTTCCCAGCTTGCTCCACACACCAGCGACAATTTCAGTCCTGCCTTTGGCCCTGATTGTATAACAGGATGTCGTCCACATATGTGAGGATCCTACCAGGCCCAGTCACCTCCATCTGTGAGGGTCCTACCAGGCCCAGTCACATCCATCTGTGACGGTCCTACCAGGCCCAGTCACCTCCATCTGTGAGGATCCTACCAGGCCCAGTCACCTCCATCTGTGAGGGTCCTACCAGGCCCAGTCACCTCCATCTGTGAGGGTCCTACCAGGCCCAGTCACCTCCATCTGTGAGGATCCTACCAGGCCCAGTCACCTCAATCTGTGAGGATCCTATCAGGCCCAGTCACCTTCATATGTGTGGATCCTACCAGGCCCAGTCACCTTCATCTGTGAGGGTCCTACCAGGCCCAGTCACCTCCATCTGTGCAATTTTGCAAGTGTACACCTTAAAAAGTGCAGGAGACAGAGAGAGCCTTGAGGCAGTCCTGGTGCTGTGGTTCTGATCTCTACGTCCAGGAACCGTACTTTAGGGCGACGCTTCTTGACATAAGGATGCGCATAGCTTTTATAGCAAGGTAATGTAAATGAAACTGGCTGTATACAGACTCAGCAGCGTCTTCTAAAACAGTATAAAGACGTTAAGTTAAGACCAGGCGACATAGAATAGCTTACCACTAAGAAAAAAACAAGGACAAGACAGTGCAACGGACGGCTGTATGAATGTGACGGTCCACGCCTATCCTGTGCTAAGTATCTGGTTGTATGTTCATATTATTATTTTAATTTTTTGTTGTTGCATGTGTTCATCTCAACTAAAATATAATAATTGTTCTTATGTTTATTGTACGTTGTTCCCGATGAAGTCATTTGGACGTAATGTTCGTTTCGTTCTTATCTGTGTGCAATATCTAAAATATACCTGTTTATTTATACTCTTTACTTGTCAGGAAAGAATAGGCCCACACCATTACGTGAATATAGCAAAAGACGACTAAAAGGGTTGTGTGTTGAGCTAGAAACCTCTCTCTTTTTCATGTGTTTTGTAGTGCAAATGCTGAATTTGTCCAGTAATGTCACCACTATGGTGATCACATCATCGATCCCTACCTAAATGGCCATGTTGCTGTAACACAGTCTGTTTTCAGGACCACGACGAAGATGTGAGACGGAATCTTGTCCAGTAGATTGCATCTGGCCATGAGCTGGCCCTGGTGATAGTCTCTTCGCCCCCATAATGTGGTAGTTAATATTTCATCTTGGACTTACGTCTTTTTTAAAGGAACAAAATATTTTTAGCACACTGTTTCTTAAAAACCTGGCAATAATTTTGCTCCTGGCTAATCCGACGATCTGATTGGTCCTTCTGCTACTATGGCGTAATGTTTGAACTGACAAGATTCCCTATCTTGTGCATTCGAAAAAAAGTTTTCAGATTCATCTTACAAAGGTATGTATCAACACAAAACTGCGAATCTATGTATTATACTCACTATTAAATCATATGTAAGTGTATCTGCCGCCTTTCTTGACCAAGGATATAACATTCGGGGCTCTGAAATATTGCAGTAACTGGCGCTTTAAACAGTTTAAACGTAGAGTAGATAGGTAAACTGGGCCACCATTTCCAGTTTCCTGCTGATGGCTATGTAGTATGTAGTAATTATGTTCGGCTTCTTCTCAATTTCACTCATTATTAATAGGGTGACAACAACTGATAGTCCATTACAGGACGTTTGCTCCAAAGTACTTTGCGTTTACTTGTTTACTTCCAGTATGGGTTTCTGCAGTAATTCAATTTGACGAGGGTGCTAACGTAGATGAAAATACCTACCCGGTCGTAACCGACTTACCCATTCCCGAATTCGACCGTCGGTCCGTCATGATCATGCCATATTTCGTGCTTCAATATATTTATAAATGTTTTATCTTCCTATAAAGATAACACCTAATTTGGTCTGTTATTTCGGTTTTCAAAATCTGATCTCTGGAGTGAGTGCAGAAGGGAAACTGGTAATATCAGAAAGCACAAAAACCAAGACTTGATCGCCTGTCCAGCAGAGCAATCAGCTACCTGAGGTGCCATTTTTTTAACTTATTACTAGTCATTACCGTCAATGATGTCATGTAATGTTGTTAACGTTGATAACGACATTTATTAGTGTGTCGTTCGTTTGTTTATTTACTGAAAATACAAGTAACTGCACTGTTTCTAAGAATCGAGTCACTGGCTGCAGTCAGCTCATTCATTGCTACATATTCGGTCCCATTGCTCACATATTCGGTCCCATTGCTGAGGTCCACTTAGAGTAGGATTTATAGAGCTGAGGAATTAAGGTTTAATTGCCCCTGTGGTTGCTGTGGCACTGTGCGATGTACAAGCTAGGTTTTAATTTGAAATTAGTTGTATCACATCCTATGTATTTGACATTTAGTTTCCAGAATAATGTGATTTATTCTAAACACAGTGTGAACATTTGAGCTCCAGCAGCAAAGTGTTGCAAAAGCAACAATCAGAAAGACTTTCATTAATTTGTGTGCCCAGAATAGAGAGATTGAAATGGTATAACATCACTATTGTTGAACTGTTTGAAGGAACCAGACAGATATCAGTGGAACTTGACGTGAGAAGACTGGCTTTGGACAGGACACACATAAATGAAACCAGCTGACAGCATTACAAGGCAGTCTCTGTCCTTTTGTTGGCGAGGTATGAACACCACACAGGGATCAAATGACATCTTGTTAACCAGCACCGGAACTGTCATCACATATTGACAGATATACTGAAGATGAGATCTGAGTGTGTATGGGTTTGTTTTGCGTGCAATGAATATGATTGGACAACTACCTATGTTTAAATGCTTGTTTAAACAGCACATTAAATTATATTTAAAATAACATTTCAAAACAATCTGTTAACAATTAAGAACACTACAGCATCAATTGTACACTCATCTTATGGTGAAAAAAGGGTGAAGGAAAATTAATGTCACGTTTTTCATTTAGCAACTGTTTTTAAATATTGTTCATCTTCATTGTAGTAGCATATTACTTTGATGCTGTTTTACTCTTGTTTTAACACTGTAACCTGCTAGACACAACATAAGAGACAGTTGAAGAGGGTTGGAATCGGCCCAGCTACCCCATTCTGTAGAAACTACAAGCAGTCACCAGAAAAATGAAAGGAGACCTCTACACCTCATAGTAGAAGAGAAGCAACTGAGGGTTAGGCTGGGGCTGACTACCCATTCTGTAGAAACTGAGCAGCCACACGAAACATGGAAGTAAACCTACACACCGGTGTAGAAGAGGGACCACTAGCGAGGGTTTGGGTTATTCCATAAGAAAAAGTCTCTATGACTAATGGAACAAGAGTAGTAAACAAGTATCTAGTAACTAAGTCTTTAACCAACAAATATTTTCCTATCTTTCAGATGGAACCGTCTATGACTGAGGATAAAGTGAAAGCTGATAATTTTAATGTTGGTAATTGTTCAGTTGAAGATCAAGAGTGCTCAAAAGAATATAAAATGGACAGTGCTTTTGATAAGTATCTGTTCAGCACTCCACACATCAGTAGAAAAGATGATAATATTCAGGACAGTGCTACAAAGACAGCTCAGAGCTGCTACAGTGCTGACAGTGGGTTCTCGGACAGAACATTCAACTCGACGTGGTCATCAAGTGTGAAAGACACACCCAATCTGACTGTCCCATCTTCTCCTGAGTTAGAATATGATAGTAATCGGAGGCTTACCTTAAAGGCGTATGAATTATCACCAATTAATCGAGGCACCTCATCGGGTGTCCCAGGAAGAAGGCTCAAATTTGGAGCTTTTGACCTCCAACCTTTGCCCTTACAGCTACCTCAAAGTGATAAATTTATCAAGGAAATTGAAGGAAGCAATGCAGACTTCATCAGGTATGAGGATGCAGGCAGTCATTTTGTTACAGAAGCAGAAAGTGGGCCACTAAAGCCATCTATATTTTCTGATTATCAAAGCCAATGTAGTCCCAGCTTACCACATTCTATAGTCGCTGATGACCTGGAAGCAAGTCTTCAAGAAATGGCCATTGAAGAGTCCTCACCATCTGTCAGATCAGTAACTTCTCCTGTCAACCTAATTTCAACAAACTGTGATAGTGACGTGCAAAATGATCATGTCACTGAAGAGGAAAACATACTTTCGCCATTATGGGCGTCAAGTAAAGAAGTTGAAACAATTTCAAAAATTGAACAATGCTGCAAACATGAGTCTGGTTGTTCCATAAATCAATTTATTGATATGCCATATTCACTTCAATCTAGTCAAACAATAACTCGCATTTTTAATTCTGTATACTCGCCAAAGAAGCATGAATCCCCAAGTACTTTAGATAGTGAAACACATCACGAAGATGAGCCCAAACTGGAGTTTCTTAATGAGCTGTCACTAACACCTGTCAGTTCCAAAGGGTCGCACAAACTGGCACGGGTAACTATCTCACAGCACAACAGTTTTAGGAAACCAAGCTCAGAATATACTAACACAGTATGTGATATATTCCAAGACAGTAAAACTACTCATGCATCCATACACGACTCTCCTCCAACATTGTCAAATTTTAAAGTTTCTCATCTTCCTAATTCGAGCACTTTGCCAACAAGAATTGTAAACCAATTTTGCAAATGTGATTTTGTCACAAAAAACAATGTTGTTACGCACAAACACTTGATACACAAGACTACCACTAAAAACCTCATTAATAGTCCGAGCAAGCGTTTCAGTGACTATGACGAAGGTTCCTGCTCTGTTTTTAGTCCAACAAAAGTTCGAAAGATTGAGTCTGTTTTCAGTACACTCTCGACAGCAGATGTGATTGCTGTGATCAGCAGTCCTACCAAACGTGCTGCTTTAAGAAAGGAAAGTTCTCACTCAGATAACGATGTCATGAAGCTGGTTTGTAAACAATCCCAACTTCATTTAAGTGGTCCTCACCTGCCTGCACGGACATCTGCAGAGGTAAATGGGGTTATCAGACCTTCATGTGAACAAACAGATAACATTTTAAACAAGGAGCTGACAAATAATGCAGACTTCAGGCTTTGCTTACTTTCGAAGAACAGCTGTTGTCAGGCAGAAACTTCACATATTGTCGACAGTGTGGTAGGAAACTTGCGAAGATTCATCGAGGCATTCTCTCCACCAGAACCAACTCGTCTGATCGGCAGAAATGTGGGCCTCCAGAAATTTGATATCGTTGAAGAGCTTTTCAGCCAGAACTTCCAACTGTGTCTGTGGAAAATATTCCAGTACCTAGCCAACGTGGATTTGCTCAGGTAAACGGAAACTTCAAACCTTTAAGCTAGTTTTGAAGCAAGAACATACCTTTGCTTAATACATGTCAATTCCTCCTGAATGTGTCATCTATTCCAGCTCTCTGTACATTGTCCTTTTTTGTCCGTCTCAAGCCACCTCCATTTCATGTGTTTTGGTCTCCTATTTCTCTTACACTTGCAGATTCAAGAACAGAAAGGGCTTTGCCAATCCTTTCTACTGCCGCCTGTCAAATCTGTTCCCGTTCAGCCAATGTAAAAAAGATTTTTCGCACGAAACAAGAAGTCGCCTTTTGGCTTTTTCTCCGCTGCATCATTATCTCTTATATCAGAACACCCTCTGTCTAAGATAGTTTAGTTTCTGTGAATGGTGTCTATATTTGTTGTAGTTTTTGTGATTGAAAGTTTCTCCACTCAATACATAATCAAGATACGGGTTCCCAACATGTCACATATTTCCAGTTAACTTGCTATTTGCAAATAATATAAGACTGATGTCGTGCTAGCCAAAGAGGAAAGAATAGAACTACTGTTGCCTTCCAAGAATGGTGGCTAAAGAAAGTTGTGCATGAATCTATCAATTGCTACAGAATACACCACTGCTTTGTATGGAGCAATAAGTAGACAGAAAATGGTATGGTGGGCTACATGCACGACACCGACTGCCTATGAGGAGGCAGGACAGTTATGATTTACTGGGGCTTCCTACGACTGAAATTTTTTTAATTTTGCGCCTGTTGGCCCAGTGCATCTGACTTCAGCATGCAGTTTATGTAAGGGTCTGTTTTCTCCTGCATTTTCTAAGGGTTTGCTTCCCCGGGGTAACGGCCTGTGCTGTGATGGAGATCGAACCCAGTACCTTCGAGTTGTGAGCCATGCCACTTAACCACTAGGTCACGTGTCCCAGACTGAAATGAAAATGCTGTTTTGATGTGTTGTTGCTGACAAATTCACAGGAAAGAAAGTTACAAACTCATATTATATAATAGTGGAAACAAATACTCTGAGGCAGGCTTCCTTCAAAAAGGCCATTCTAATATGGTTGGCGAATAGATGTCTTGCAAAGTTTCCATGTGAGGCATTGAAAGTCATCCAGTTTCCTTGCTATAAGATCTCAGTAGTTAGGATAAGTATATGCTTTCTGTCATCCAAGTGTGGGCTACACAAGACTTTGTCCATTGGGACCAAACCAGACTTTGGTCATCCTGTTTAGGGACCAAACCAGTCTTTGGTCATCCTGTTTAGGGACCAAACCAGACTTTGGCCATCCTGTCATGGTTCTGACCACTCCACTGAAGAGATGCCAGTGTATAGTCATAACTTGTAGTATACTTCTTCTTCGTTCGTTCTCAATCTCCCACTACCAAACCCTGAAAAGGCTTAAGTAGCGGAATGTAGTCCAGAGAATGGAATGCGTTGTGTCGTAGTTTACAGCTTGGCTGCAATATTTGCACCTTTCGGTCCAACACATCCGACTTCAGCAGGCATTTTTTGAGTACTGGGTTAGCATTCCCTCTTCGATCCCTTCTCCTTAGCCAGTCTGCCCTGCTGCAGTCTGTTATCCAGGATCACCGCGTGGAGGTGTAGAAGGGTCTTGACAGCTATGGTTCGCTGGCCCTGACGCTAGCAGTCAGCTATGGGTCGCTGACCACTGCTGCTCAGCCACTTGTAGTATACAATAAATAATAAAATCGTATGTAATAAAGAAGTAAACATATTCCCATGTGGATACTGGGGACGTTACTTTGAAGGAAAGAGTAACCTACTGCTGCCTAATATTTCTTCTGACAGAAAAGTCAATAATTTGGCTGTGGCTCACACCAAAAGTTGCTGTTATCATTTAAATTAGTTCAATATTTTAGTTGGTTGTTTTTGTACTTTGAGTCAAAAATAAGCTGCTGTGGCACTGAAAATAGAGAGTTCTCCTTCATCGTTCATTCTCAATCTCCTGCTACCGAGCTCTGAAAAGGGTTTTGAAAGTAGAAGTATGTTTTCCAGAGAACAGAATGCATTGTGTCGTAGTTTACAGCTTGACTGCGATATTTGCACCTGTCAGTCCGACACATCTGACTTGAGCATGCATTATTTAGTACCTAAATAAATAGTGTAATAACTGTAATAATAATAAATGGCTCGTATACCGTGTCGGAACATGAAGGAAACCTGCATTATAACCAAAAGACCTTCATAGGGGACAGAGGACAAGACACACACAAAAATGAATAAATCATAGAACAGTACAAAAACAGATTTAGTCCTACACTGGATTTCAGCTCACTGTGTGGTCCTTGAAAAAAAGAAGGCAGATGAGCTCGCGAAAACCGGAAGTGGCTGCACACCGCGACTATCAACGGAACTAGAAAGAAGCAGACACTCATAAAATGATCCGTGATGACGGAATGGAGAGACCAGCACAAAAAACAAACAAGCCAGAAAATGACAGCATAGAGAAACTTGGGATAGATGGACAGAGAAAGATTTTCAGCACCCAAATAAACATATCCTGAAGGACTGCCACACTTATACAGACAAATGGAGAGGCCCAAGGCATTGATCTTGCTCGAAAAGCTTTGGGTGGGGGGTGGGCAACGACCTCAAACACAGTCTCCTCGTGAACCTCACCAGGCTAGAAGCACAGTATCAGTTGATCAAAGAAAACTGTTTCATACATACCTATGAGGTGGTATATCAGCAGTTTTTGTATCTGTTAAGTTGTAGACAATCCCTGATTTCAACTATGGTATATCAGCAGTTTTTGTATCTGTTAAGTTGTAGACAATCCCTGATTTCAACTATGGTATATCCCTTCAATTTTTCCCCTTATTTTTTATTTTGCTGTACAAAGTAATCAACCGAGTGGTACCTATGGTCGGGTGTATTGGCCTCCCAAGCATGTTGTTAAAGGAGACTAAAGAGGGTTGTAGATGGGCCTAGCAACCATGTCATGTAAAACCATACTATTGAAACCATTACCTTGTTTATGAGAGAAATGACATGGTTGAGAGTGAAGGACAAGAGAAAAAACCATGGGGAAACGGTCATTCTGCCACTCCTGAAGTGTGACTAAGGGTATCACATCCAGACATCAGATTTTCATTAACAAGTGCCTTCGTCAGTCACATGCTTCGTGTTAGATGGATAGAGGTTAATGGCAAACAGGTTTTTGTGTTGTTTTTTTTTTTTTGGCGGTCTCACCTTATTTCTCTATTCCCCAAGGCATTGCACTAGGTTTTTATTTTGTACCTGACTTCGGCATGCATTTTATGTAAGGGTCTACTTCACCAGGGCAACGGATTGTGAGCCATGTCACTTAACCATTAGCCCACGCCGTCCCCAATGGCAAATACTGATCTGTGGGACAGATAAGATGGATATGGCCGTCTAGAGAAAAAAACCAGGCCGCACAACCAGGCATGCACTAGATTAGAACCCACAGGGGAAGAGATGCCGGCAGACCAAGAAACACATGGCTGCGATCGGACAAGGTAGAAATCAGTTCAATTGAAGTCGCGTATATGGAATAAGATGGCACAGAATACAAACAATTTGAGAGCATCTTTTGTGACTATTCTAGAGGAAACCGAACAGATAGATGATGATTCTGCTACTGGTACTCACATGCTTTATCATCTAAGGTAAGTTGTGTTCAGGGCATACTTCCTGGTAGGAAGCCAACTACAATTGGTCACCCCATAATCCTACTGGACCCCAAAAAAAGGAAAGAAGATATCCATTCGCTAGTGAATGAGAGGCATGTGTCGATAACTTGTATTCCTGCATGAAAAGTTGTGTGAGCATGTTAGGCGCCTTGTTCTGACTTCTGCCTTTATTAGTCATTGGTATGGGTGTCTGGTCACCAGCAAAGATATCATTTTGTCAAACTTTATGTTTTACATTCACCTTTGGCCTCTGTTATTTATTTTGCAGCCGTTTGCAATGTTAATATTAAAAACAAATTATTTTGGCCTTTGACAGTGTTGCAAGGGTAAGCACTATTTGGAAGTCAGCTTTGTGCAGTGATGATATGACATATAACAGATACAAGCAACATAAGAGAAGTCTCTCCAGGAGTAATCAACACGGGTCTGGAGGAAAGGTGAGATGGCTTCTCTTGTGTATAGGGTTATTTACTGACATTGTTTTACCCAAAAATGTCTGTTCATGGACTATAGCTGCATACTGTAGTTGTTTCGAATGCCCACAATAAGTAGCAGTAGGTTTCCTCACATTCCGAGCGTGCTGATGCAGGTGAACCGGGGGTCGTCCAGACGGCTGTGCTATGCTTGGCTTCATCTGCATGTCGCTCACTACTTCAGGGATCGCATCGATCCCTCAAATGTTAGCCAGGCTGCCATGAAAACAGCCCGTTTCTAGGAAGGTCTATTAGGAAGCTGAGATGAGGGTCTTGATCTTTATATTTTGCCTGACCAGACGTTATATTTCCTCCTCATACTGTAAAAGATGACTAAATAGGGTTGTGCATGATATTAGCATCCCCATGTCATCATGCAATAGGAAAACACAGTCTCATTTTAGATGCGCAGACACCTTAGAACAGGACACAACCGACTCCGCATCCACATGTGCACAAAAATGAAGATTGGCAACTCGGCCATGTGGACAGGCAACACAGACATACTACAAAACTGCCCCGAATATAATATACAGAGAAAATCTGACCGGTCCATAGAAACAACACTGGAAGAGAAACTTTATGGACTTGTATGTGAACTACAAAAGACAGCGAAGTTTATACAAGAGACAACATTGCAGATATAGACAATATTTTCAAATGAACGGAAGAAGAAGATGCGCAGACGGGGAAGGGGGTAACATGCTATGCGTTCTCTGCCAACTATTTATGCAGAGGTAAATTACTTGATGGCTATTGGGTTTTCCAAAGCAATTGTCAGGTCCTACAGTTGCCTGTCAACTCTCTGCTTCCCAAGTCATCTAGCCATTACTAGGTCCTCCATAATGCATCTGTAATCCTAGTAATCAATCAATCGTCTGGGATCAAGATGCTGAGCTGCAGTAGTCAGCGACCCATAGCTGACTGTTAGCATCAGGGCCAGCAAACCAGGGCTGCCAAGACCCTTCTACACCTCCACACGGTGATCCTGGATAACAGCCTGCATCAGGGCAGACTGGCTAACGAGAAGGGATCGAAGAGGGAATGCTAACCCGGTAATCATAAAATACTTGCTGAAGTTGGATGTATTGGACCGAAAGGTGCAAATATCGCAGTCAAGCTGTAAGCTACGACACAACGCATTCCGTTCTCTGGACTACATTCTACTACTTAAGCCTTTTCAGGGTTTGGTAGTCGGCGATTGAGGCGCATGAATCCAAGCCAATCAATCATCTGATGCCTGTTAGTCTTCGGGTATTATGTTAGTCCAAGGGCGCTGCTCATGCCATCTGAACTATCTCATTAAAGACGTTTGAGTGGCCACAGGACATAAAAACCTTTTCTTGTCCATCTGTTATCAGGCATGCACACTCCATCTGCATTTTCTTAAGAATGTATCATTATTGAAAGGGATTTGCTGTCTGATTTCTGTATTGGGAATTCATCAGACCAATTAAATGTTCAAGTTCAGCCCAGTAACCACGGGGATCCCCTGACTAATTGTTTTGGCAACTCGATATGTTACATCACCATGCTCAATCACTGAGCACTAGAAGATTCCCTGTTTTCATGGTGCAGCACATGAAGGTACTATGAGATTTTAGTTAATGTCTAACTATGTAACTTTTACACTAGAATCACAAATTTCTTAGCTTCATTCAATGCTAGTATGAAAATGCTCATGGCATTCTATTTTTGCATACAGGAAAACTGCGGAGAAAAGCCACTTTGTGCTCCCTCAGAACAACCGCTGACCCAGTCCAAAGGTCTCCTGTCCTCTGTGCAGTCACAGGCAAATAGAAGGGTTGTCCTGGATGCTCCTGCCACAACAGAGGTTAGTGTGTGTTGTAAGGGTCAAGTTTTTTCATTCCACTCTTACATCGCCACCTTGTTGTGGTGGAGAGGTTTGTGTGGCTAGTGTTGTGGTGGAGAGGTTTGTGTGGCTAGTGTTGTGGAGAATATGCGTCTATTACCAAAAACTATACAGACAGTAGCATGACTGCCAATATGGTCTCCCAAACCAAACTAGAGGATTTGTTCAGCTTCAACAGTTTCAACCAGACATGTTGCACTGCATGCCTGTTTAGGGCAGCCTAATGTCATGGAGCAACTGTGACATTTGATACACTGTTGATGTTTTGCCCACGGACTGCCAGTTTCTATATGGATCTTTATATATCTGTAAGAAGTCAAGAGTAATCAGGTGGAGCATACTGATTATGACTTTGTTCATGCTTGTGTCTTGGCGGTCTGACCAACGAGGTGAGGATCAACACTGTAATCCCCATAGTGTTAAACTTACAAGAGGACCACAGTCCACCTCAGGATGTAAGAAAAGCCAATGTGACAGACTAGTAAAGAATCACCAGGGGCCAAAGATGCAGCAGTCATTGTGCCGTCAGCAGCTAATGACTCAAAGCTGGCTGCTTGCATCAGGATCAGTGGCCTATAACTGTTTAAGACCCAAGTGGTAGCCCTACAAAACAGACTTCAGCCATGTAGCCTGGCTAAGAGATGAGGGATCGATTAGGGAAGGCAAACCCGATCCCCAAAATGCTGTGCTGAAATCAGTTGTCGGGCCGAAAGGCTCATATCGCAGCCTCACTATAAACTACTCTCATCATCATAAGCGTCTGTCTCTGTAGACCATGCGCGTGTAAGTTTTGTCTAGCTTTGTCTCCTTTATTTTGACACTGTCTGCTAAGGTTGTAAGGGCCGATCCGCGAGTGACTGTCCCTGCCCCAGATTGTACAACCAAACTGAGGAAGCTGGTTTGCCTGACTGTTCCTTGATCTCTTCAGCCTTTCTCCTTTCTCTGCAGCCAGAAGACCTCTACGAGCGTCAGCAGTCACTATGCCCCCTCCAACCGACTCTCCAGATAGCTCGATCCTGGGCAATTTCTTCCCAGCCCTTCATTTCCCTATTGCATACGAACTTGAATCGCAGTGTGAAATGGCCAATTATTCTCTCTAATGGCGAGCTGCCCATAAAGGATATCCTTTGGCAGCCTCTCGTCTTCCATGCGATAAACATGTCCCAACCACCGTAGACATTGCTGGCTCAACATTGAGTACATGCTGTGAGTGTTTGCTCTCTGCAAGACCATATTATGTGACATCACAAACATCCTTTTTAGGATGAAAACAGAAGAAGAATCATCAATAGTTAACTCATCGCAAGTAGCTTTGAACAACAACTATGCATTTGTACAGATTGATCAGTGTACATCCTTGCCCAAATCTCGGATTTATGTTTTCGAAATTTCTTGTTTTGTAATATTATCTCATTAACTTTGATGCTACCTTCGAGGGAAATCTATTTTTTAGAAATTATAATTATTACAAACACTTATTTTAAACAAAAGTAAAGTCCTTTATTCAACATGGTACTCCAGGACAAAAGTAAAGTCCTTGGTCCAACATGGTACTCCAGGACAAAAGTAAAGTCCTTGGTCCAACATGGTACTCCAGGACAAAAGTAAAGTCCTTTATTCGACATGGTACTCCAGGACAAAAGTAAAGTCCTTGGTCCAACATGGTACTCCAGGACAAAAGTAAAGTCCTTTATTCAACATGGTACTCCAGGACAAAAGACACGAATGAATGTTAAGGATTTTTTAGGAACTTGGCATCAGCCACACAATCTATCTGGTTCAATACCAGGATTACAGATTACACAATTATTTTAAACTTATTTAATCACATTCACAGGTAAAAGATACATTACTCTCAGACGATATACTCAGAATCTGTCCCCGTTGTCAAGAGACTGCCATTATCAAGCCTCGCCAGGACAGAGCCACCTGCATGAACAACAAGTGTTGCTATGACTTCTGTACGCTGTGTTTCTCTTCATTCCACCACCCTCGCCAGTGCAAACCTCTCTGCAAGGCTACCTCTCGAGGAGACGTAGCTGGCACCAGAAAGAGCAAGAAAAATCTCAAACGGTTGTGACCAATGCTGGACAATTATTTTAATGTCAAACTAGATCAGGGATTCTTCAATCTTGTCTCTCCTCGCATCTACTCAACAAGTGATCATAGAGAAGCTAGACGACACAGTGTTAGTTGTGGCTTGATCTCAGTGTGGGTTAGTTGTGGCTTGATCTCAGTGTGGGTTAGTTGTGGCTTGATCAGTGTGGATTGGTTGTGGCTTGATCAGTGTGGATTGGTTGTGGCTTGATCTCAGTGTGGATTGGTTGTGGCTTGATCAGTGTGGATTAGTTGTGGCTTGATCAGTGTGGATTAGTTGTGGCTTGATCAGTGTGGATTGGTTGTGGCTTGATCAGTGTGGATTAGTTGTGGCTTGATCAGTGTGGCTTGATCAGTGTGGATTAGTTGTGGCTTGATCAGTGTGGATTGGTTGTGGCTTGATCAGTGTGGATTAGTTGTGGCTTGATCTCAGTGTAGCAGTAAGTCTGTGCTCATCTGTCACACATGTACACACTCTTTCCAGTACCACCCATGATCATGACACTTCTGTTCCACTAGTCTCATCTATCAATACCTTCCATCTATCAATACCTTAAAATATCTCTAGATATTGACCACATTATCACTTCGAGTGCTGTCAAAATAGTTCTGCAGAGGATTCCTGGATACTCAAGCACAACACCAGGCAATGACAAGGCAGACAGACTAGCGAAGAAGGTATCAAGACAGGAACAGCTCATAATATCAGCAAACAAATAAACTTGGCTGAACAGATCGGCCATGGACAACACGTGAAGGGAGGTCTACAGACATATGGCAAGTCCCAGTCTAAATGACAGTGTAAATCAACTCACAAGGAAGGATCAGAGCACCATTTTCCGACTGAGAACCCAACACATCCCACTTAAAGAAACACCTGAACAGAATCCAACACATCCCACTTAAAGAAACACCTGAACAGAATCCAACCACAACACACTCCTGGGTGCCAGCTGTCTACACACCCATATGAAACCATTGATCATCATTTCTTTGAGTGCTCAATGTTTTTAGAAAAATGCTTCTTCTTCCATGGCCAGATACTTGGAACACTTTGTATGGCTCTAGATAACAGCTGATAAGCACTTTCAGATACCATTACATGGCATTGGGCCGAAGGGTGAGAGTCTGGATGCTGCTGGATCCATAACCACAACATCAATACCTTCCATCTATCAATATCTTTTATCTATCAATACCTTCCATCTATCAATACCTTCCATCTATCAATACCTTCCATCTATCAATACCTTCCATCTATCAATATCTTTTATCTATCAATACCTTCCATCTATCAATACCTTCCATCTATCAATATCTTTTATCTATCAATACCTTCCATCTATCAATACCTTCCATCTATCAATATCTTTTATCTATCAATAGCAGCAGAACAGAGTGGATGTCAGCGAGTTACAAAAACCACCAGTATACATACATTTTGTTGAGCACCTGTGGATTTCCCCAGAGTACAGTGATATTGATTGTGAATATTAGATAAGATGCCATGGATGATCTGCTACAATGAATCTCCGGTTTCTCCTACCTCATACCTTGATGATACAGGCTTTATCCTGTTCATGTCTTGATTGTATGCTGTCTCTTGCCTGTCTATTCCCTTGCTGTGTGGTTTTTAGTCATGTCTTACATCTCTGCATTTCAAAATATTTTCATGACTTTCGTTATCTTTTCACTGTTAACTTCAAGTCCGCGTCCTTTGTTTTCTCTTCCTTACAAGTCTCACACTCTATTCTTTTATACTGTTGTTTAATGCCCACAATGAGTAAGTTGACTCTTTTGTGTCGTGGCGGGTTGTAGTAGCTTTCTTCACATCCCGAACATGCTGGTGACTGCTGTCCTCCAGATGTTTGTCCAATGCTTGGTTTCATCTGCGTGGCACTCACTACTACAGGGATCACATCTCGTCAGCCAGGCTGCCTTGAAAACAGCCTGTTTCCATGGAACTCTTAACTTAACTTAACGTCTTTATACTGGTTTAGAAGACCCTGCAGAGTCTGTATACAACCAGTTACATTTACATCACCTTGCTCTAAAAGCTATGCGCATCCAGTTTATTCTTAAATGCATTAACTGTCCCCGCCTCCACTACCTCCCCTGGCAATGCATTCCAAGCAGACACCACTCTCTGACTAAAAAAATATTTCCTAATATCTAATCTAGACCTCTTTTTAGTCAGCTTGTAGCTATGCCCTCGTGTTATTGTGGGTGGCTGTATTTTAAAAAACTTGTTATAGTCTAATTTATCGATTCCTCTGATCATCATATAAACCTGTATTAAGTTACCACTAATTCTTCTCTCTTCGAGACACTGTAGGCCGGTTTTTCTGAGTCGTTCCTCATAACTGTAATTCTGGAATCCCACTATCATCTTTGTCGCTCTTTTTTGTATTCTTTCTAGCATGTTTATGTCCCCTCTATGATAAGGACTCCACACCTGTACACAGTACTCCAATCTAGGTCTAACTAAAGCTTTATACAGTTTGACTTTCACTTCCTTGCTCATATGTTTAATATTTCTTTTTATCATACCTAACATTGCATTTGCCTTTTTCACTGCTACCTGAACTTGCTCCCTCACCTTTCCTGTATGATCTATTATAACCCCTAGGTCCCTTTCCGTATCTATCTTTCTAATATTGCTCTCTCCCATTCTGTAATTATGTTCCATATTGGATCTACCCATGTGGATGACTGTACATTTATCTACATTAAACTCCATTTGCCAGCCTACAGACCATTCTCGAATTTTATCTAAATCCGACATCAATATATCCGCTACCGCTTTAGATGAGACACTACTGCATAGTTTTGTGTCATCAGCAAATTTTGCAATCATGGGTCCCATATCAATGTCCAAATCATTTATATATATATCTAGAACAAAATTGGTCCCAAAACTGAGCCTGGTGGCACCACTTTTCACTTCACACCACTCAGAGTACTCCTTATTTATACCCACCCTCTGCCTTCTTCCTGTTAACCAATTTTCAATCCATTTGGCAACTTCCCCACCTATTTCATGTGATTTTAACTTTCGAAATAATCTTTGATGAGGTACTCTATCAAAGTCTAGATAAATAAATGGAAGAGAGATTGTAGTCTTGGTCAGTGTATTGTGTCTGATGTGATGTCCTGGTCAGTGTATTTTGCCTGACAGTACACATGTCTCAGTTCCCCATTCTTTTATATAAATCCACTCTACACGCTGTTTGTTCATTGTCCATGCCTGCTTGTTTATTGTTCTTGTGTGTTTGTTGTCTACAATAATGTTGAGCACACTTGATCATTCAATGTCAACATTTGTCACTTGTTGGAATTCATTATTGGCCATTCATATGCTCTTGCTAGTGCCACTTCACACAAGTGTATGCTATTTTAGTCAGATTTGTAATATATTGAACAAAAGCTATTATAAAACATGCACAAATTTACTACCTGTAAATACTACATTCCTCTGAGAATGTGGGGGGGATGTACAATTTTAATTTAGTCATGTACAAAGTTTTGATACTTTTAATTTCTTGGCAAATTATATTACTTGTATAATTTTATGGCATTACTATATTTTTTTATATTAGAAATTGATGTGTTTATTATAACTTGTTGAATGCGCATTAAATGGAATGTCTTAAAGAAGAAAACCTCTTGTTATGATGATGTTTTTGCACTTTGTTGTATGTTAAGTCAACCAGGACTAGATCTGATCTGTTATAGGTCCCAGTCGTTGTGGACAAGAAAAAAGACATGACAGTAACTTCTAGTGTGAGAGTGGGGACCTACATGAGAGTAACCTCTAGTGTGAGAGTGGGGACCTACATGACAGTAACTTCTAGTGTGTGAGTGGGGACCTACATGACAGTAACTTCTAGTGTGAGAGTGGGGACCTACATGACAGTAACCTCTAGTGTGAGAGTGGGGACCTACATGACAGTAACCTCTAGTGTGAGAGTGAGGACCTACATGACAGTAACGTCTAGTGTGAGAAGGGAGAGTGGGGACCTACATGACAGTAACCTCTAGTGTGAGAGTGGGGACCTACATGACAGTAACTTCTAGTGTGAGAAGGGAGAGTGAGGACCTACATGACAGTAACGTCTAGTGTGAGAGTGGGGACCTACATGACAGTAACTTCTAGTGTGAGAGTGGGGACCTACATGACAGTAACGTCTAGTGTGAGAGTGGGGACCTACATGACAGTAACTTCTAGTGTGAGAAGGGAGAGTGAGGACCTACATGACAGTAACGTCTAGTGTGAGAAGGGAGAGTGGGGACCTACATGACAGTAACCTCTAGTGTGAGAGTGTGGACCTACATGACAGTAACTTCTAGTGTGAGAGTGGGGACCTACATGACAGTAACCTCTAGTGTGAGAGTGTGGACCTACATGACAGTAACTTCTAGTGTGAGAGTGGGGACCTACATGAGAGTAACTTCTAGTGTGAGAGTGGGGACCTACATGACAGTAACCTCTAGTGTGAGAGTGGGGACCTACATGACAGTAACTTCTAGTGTGAGAAGGGAGAGTGAGGACCTACATGACAGTAACGTCTAGTGTGAGAGTGGGGACCTACATGACAGTAACTTCTAGTGTGAGAGTGGGGACCTACATGACAGTAACGTCTAGTGTGAGAGTGGGGACCTACATGACAGTAACTTCTAGTGTGAGAAGGGAGAGTGAGGACCTACATGACAGTAACGTCTAGTGTGAGAAGGGAGAGTGGGGACCTACATGACAGTAACCTCTAGTGTGAGAGTGTGGACCTACATGACAGTAACTTCTAGTGTGAGAGTGGGGACCTACATGACAGTAACCTCTAGTGTGAGAGTGTGGACCTACATGACAGTAACTTCTAGTGTGAGAGTGGGGACCTACATGAGAGTAACTTCTAGTGTGAGAGTGGGGACCTACATGACAGTAACCTCTAGTGTGAGAGTGGGGACCTACATGAGAGTAACCTCTAGTGTGAGAGTGGGGACCTACATGAGAGTAACTTCTAGTGTGAGAGTGGGGACCTACATGAGAGTAACTTCTAGTGTGAGAGTGGGGACCTACATGACAGTAACCTCTAGTGTGAGAAGGGAGATTGAAAGTGGGCTCCTTTAGCAATTTGATTTACATGAGGTTGCTAATCCTGTGCACAGCTCTCTTCTTTCATCTTTTACACATTTAGAAGGTTGCTGTTGGCCTATTCTTGGCTTCCTGGTATCCACAAGTGCGGATGTGAATTATCCGAGACGTCATTAATTAGGGTTGTACTCATGTTGGACTTCATCATGAAGAGTTGTGGAGGGTGTAGTCACCTAGAGGTCACAAACCTTCAGTTGACTTCATGAAGAGTTGCGGAGGGTGTAGTCACCTAGAGGTCACAAACCTTCAGTTGACTTCATGAAGAGTTGTGGAGGGTGTAGTCACCTAGAGGTCACAAACCTTCAGTTGACTTCATGAAGAGTTGCGGAGGGTGTAGTCACCTAGAGGTCACAAACCTTCAGTTGACTTCATGAAGAGTTGTGGAGGGTGTAGTCACCTAGAGGTCACAAACCTTCAGTTGACTTCATGAAGAGTTGCGGAAGGTATAGTCACCTAGAGGTCACAAACGTATGAAGAGTTGCGGAGGGTATAGTCACCTAGAGGTTACAAACCTTCAGGAGCTTGTGCAGATCTTCTGTCTGGGAGTTTGTTTCAATGAAATTGTTGGCTTCAAAAGGAATCTGGACTGTCTTACAGGGTCCCAAAATGGGAGTAAAAAATACTAACATTTACCTGCCAGCTAACTACGGAGGGTTGTGTGTGGGGCTGGCTGCCCCCAGTTCTGTAAAAACACACAATAAAAGAAAAGAACTCGCACCTTTATGGTAGAAAGGTGACAAGTTAGTTCCAGATGGGCTCATTTCTCAAAATTTCAATGTGTGGTTTACTCAGATGTCAATATCAGACTCGTGTTGATGAAAACAGTGTTGTCCTGTTAAAACTGTGGGCATGTGAAAACATCAGCTATATGAATTGCACTACACTTAAACATGTGATATATTTCACGGCTGAACATCACGAGATTGGTGCCCTGCCCTCTAGCTGAAGACAGGGTCAGCTTTGTTGCATGAAATTTAGACACAACTATAATGAACTGCCACCTGGAGAGAGATGGGCTCCGTTAGGTGTGCCTAAGACACACTGTTGTTGTATGGCGGGAGCTGGTACTACAAACTGCTATAACTGCCTCAACGACCTTCTAGGTTATGGGACATGATAATGTGAAAACACATTTGATGTTTTGTGACAATGGAGGGTGAAAGAGAGGTTATTACAACAAGTAGAGGAGACACGGAACATAACCACAAAATATCACCTCAATGGTGCATCATCCCATAGTCAGTAAGGTCAGCAGCAAACTCCTTTCACTTATCCCGACCTGCAGCCATCATTCATTTGCTACTCAAACTCTGATTCACAATCTCTATTTCAGCTTATATGGCTCATACAACTAAAATTCTGTATTACAGTCAACTTTTCTATACAATATAATACAGGATTTGTATTACAACAGTCGAGTGTCTGCAATGGCTCATAGGTGAGTTTTCTAGATCTGTGCATCTGTCAGAACATTGTCAATTCTGGGCTCTATTAGAACAAAATTGTCAGTCTATTACCATTGCTGACATCCGGAGGAGGAGGAAGAGGTCTATAGGACTGGGGAATAAAGGTCACTTGCCCATTCCATCACCACCCAGACCAGGATTGTAGTTCACATCAGACAAAATAAAACTTTTGAATGATCTGGGGTTTTAATCCGTCTTTTTTGTTTAGTAACCAATGTTGAAACCTCTCCTACTGACCATCAAATCAAAATGCACCACCATCTAAACTTGAGACCTTATCATCAAACCAGTGTTGAAACCTCAGCTTAAAAACTCCTAGACTACCCCAACAATGGGAATAAAGTTGTATGCCATGACATCCCTGCCAGTAGTGTGTCAGCTGTGGGACCATCTTTCCCATATCATATTTAACCACCAATATCTTATCTACAAACTTCGACCAGCAAACTCGTCGTAGGCCTAGAAATATGGTTTGTCGATTCCTGTGCATTTGACCCCCAGAAGACAGACTTTTAAGTAAAAGTTGCTAAACTTATCTGTGTGATTTGTTGTTGTTGCTAAAGCTAATCATACTTGAGTTAAGTACCCTTGATGGCTTTCCTAGGTGGTGGGTTACAGTGACTTTCCTCACATCCCAAGATATATGCATATTGTGTACACTTGCTTGCGGCATATAACGGCCATCTGCTATTTATATTACTATGTCAAACACTGTTGTTACGCTATAATGGTCTGATGGTTTCTGTAACAATGCTTTGACATGAAGAGGTTGCTAGCCTGTGGAAATATTAGTGTTGGCCTGTGGAAACAGCTTTAGTCATTCATTTTCTGTTTCAAATCTTCCATTCTCTATTGTGAGAAAACTTCAAATCTTCCATTCTCTATTGTGAGAAAACTTCAAATCTTCCATTCTCTATTGTGAGAAAACTTCAAATCTTCCATTCTCTATTGTCAGAAAACTTCAAATCTTCCATTCTCTGTTGTCAGAAAACTTCAAATCTTCCATTCTCTATTGTCAGAAAACTTCAAATCTTCCATTCTCTATTGTCAGAAAACTTCAAATCTTCCATTCTCTATTGTGAGAAAACTTCAAATCTTCCATTCTCTATTGTCAGAAAACTTCAAATCTTCCATTCTCTATTGTCAGAAAACTTCAAATCTTCTTCTTCTTCTTCGTACGCTGTCAGACGTCAACTTGAATTTGTTCGAAGAAAGCAGCGGTCATCCTGAGGCTGTCAACGCTGCCATAGAGCTTGTCTAGTGTTGGCACTGGTGATGGCCACATATGCTTTCTCTGCTCCTCGTATGTCGGGCAATTTTGCAGCAGATGTTCAGCTGTCATTTTCCCTGTACCACAGGTGCATTCGTCAGTGCCACCTATCTTCAGTTTATAAAACTTCAAATGATAAGGGGAACAAAAGCAAAGGATAAACAAAAGAAGTTTATTAATATATGGTTACTTTCATTCAGAATAAAACATAATGAAAATAATTATTATGTCTGACGACGAAAATTATGATGATAAAGAATTTATTTTTAAAAATATGAAAATTGTTAATGCAGAAGAATACACGGCAGAGTGGTTAGTCTGGAAACATGAGTTCCAACTATGGTATGGTCAAGGCTTTATATTTGGGTGAAATGTAAAAAATACCTAACCTATACACTTCACTGCAACTACTAGGACCAGTGGCATTTATTCCACTCATTAAACTTTCTGTAGCTGATACCAACAATTAAAACAAAAAAAGTATGTAATGCTTATCTGATATATGTAAAAATAATTTGTTTTAAAATGTATATCAATGCTATTCCATAACTAGGTACTGTCGACAGGGATCACTGGCCAGAGACTTTTTGTGGGAGTGATCAGTTCTGTCCATCACTGTTTTACTATTTTTAACAGTATGTCAATACCCATTTACATCTGGGTAGACTGGAGTGTGTTCAGATACACAGATTGAACCTGGCACCTTCACTATGAGGAGCAAATAATCTAACCACTCTGTCACTTAGAAGCTCATAAAAAAAGATGAATGGAAAAACTAGTTTGCAGATAATGTACATTGTTTTGATAAGGTCTCAAGTTTAGATGGAAGTGGATTCTGATTTGACGGTCAGTAGGAAAGGTCTCAACATTGGTTTGATAAGGTCAGGTTGAGATGGGGGTGCATTTTGATGATTTGATGGTCTGTAGGAAAGGTCTCACCACTGGTTTGATAAGGTCTCAAGTTTAGATGGGTGTGGATTCTGATTTGACGGTCAGTAGGAAAGGTCTCAACACTGGTTTGATTAGGTCTCAAGTTTAGATGGGTGTGGATTCTGATTTGACAGTCAGTAGGAAAGGTCTCAACACTGGTTTGATAAGGTCTCAAGTTTAGATGGGTGTGGATTCTGATTTGACGGTCAGTAGGAAATGTCTCAACACTGGATTGATAAGGTCAGGTTGAGATGGGGGTGCATTTTGATGGTCAGTAGCAGAGGTTACAGTGACTTTCCTCACATCCCAAGATATATGCATATTGTGTACGCTTGCTTGCTTACAACGGCCGTCCGCTATTTATATTACTATGTCAAATACTGTTGTTGCATGATAATGATGATGTGTCTCTCCGCTCCACGTCAAGCATCAGGCCCCCACAAGAGCTGGCTCATTTACATGAAAACTGTGTCTCCAGGTATTTGGTCTGATAGTTTCTGTAGCAATGCTTTGACATGAAGAGGTTGCTAGCCCCGGTTTGTGGCCTATGAAATGTTTTTGACAATTAACAAAATAAGTGGATAGCCCGAGTGGTGCTTGGGTTGAATATAGCCACTGTAACCTTCCAAGCATGTCATGAAAGGCAATTAAAGGAGGTTATTCATAGTTCTAGCAACGTCATCTTGTTAAACCATTGCTATTGAAACTGTCATTGTAAATATTTGGACACAGGGTTCCTATCTATGGGCCAGCTGTAGTCACCTTTTATGATATGCCTGGAAGGTTGTAGTAGTTGCTATTCTTGTCAACAATGGTAGCACTCGCTGTATGATATGTCAATTGTTGTGTCACACTTCCTTTGTGTCTCTAATTTGAGCACGAGGTCACAAGTTTGCACCCTTGAAAATAGGCCTACGCCAAGGCATGTAAGTGCTTCTGCAGCTGTGTTATCTGTGGTACCTTGTTTGACATGATAAAGTTGCCAGTTCCATACAAAACCCTACTTAGTTCCCTATTACAATATGCATAGTAGAATACAGCGAACCTATTTTCTCTTCACCCAATTATGAATGATTGATTGATTGAACAAATGATTGAATGCTGGATTGACCTTTTCATTCCAAGCAAATCACAGGGCCACTACAGCTGGCTCCTTGACAGGAATCCTGTAATCCAGCATTTGCAGTGGCAGTTTTGTAAAAGCAATCAGTTTACATGATGAGACTACTAGTATCATACACAATTCTCTTTAGTCTCCTTCTACAACTTGATGGAAAGAAAAACTTAACTTCCCCAGTCGTTCCATTTGTTGAAGCACAGATCCAACTTAACATCTGGCTCCCCCATACCAGCTCTTAGGAAACCCTTATTTGTTGAAGCACAGATCCAACTTAACATCTGGCTCCCCATACCAGCTCTTAGGAAACCGATTCCAGTCATACGTAGTGCAGATTTATAGCACTAGTTTTTACATGGTAAAGTTGTCAACCCCACACTCAACCTTGTCTAGCTGCCACTTAGGACATGGTAGGAAGGAAACAGTAGGCCGATTCTGTAACCACTCAAATGTAATTTGTGAATACAGCCACACAAACATATTACCGGAAATAACAACATTATATTACAACCGTAAATTTGGTAACATTTCTTAGAACAAGGATCATTTTAAAATAACATGCATCCAGGGTCTAGAAGAGGAAATTCTCACAAACACATTTACAATAAAATAATCACATCGCAGACACTGTCGTAGGAGATGACATGTGACCTCTAATTTGTCGACTGACGTCATGAAAATCCACACACTTGCACAATAATTCTTTCTATAAGTTTGTTAGCAGCGATAATGCAATTGTATGAGCGCAGTAGTGAAAGATTTTTTTAATGATGGTTTGAATCTGGCAGCAGCCACATTTTTTTCTGCTTTTTCAAAGTTGTATGATAAAAAAAACCAAGTTAATTTAAAATTTTATTTTGAAAACCATTATTGAGGACATGCATTTGATTTCTCATTAGAATTGAATTTTTATACACTGAATCTATTTGAGTCCGTAAATTATGCAATACAAAGTGAGTGATGCGTGATTCCAACCATTGAATGTTAATATGAAACATTTGGTACTGTCGTGAATTTAGGCCGGGTTATTTGTTTTCTTAAAAAAGTTGCACGATAACAACATTTTCAATTTTATTTTGATTTACATCGAAAAATGTCTTCTGTTATTGGCAGGTAAAATACTAGTTAATGGTAATGACCAAAACACAGACAAGGTTACAAAGTAGTTTAATGTGAGAGCAGTAAGAAAAGTTTCCACCTGAAAGTCTTTATCAAGTGCTGGACAATCCAGAACAACATTTACAAATTTATCCACAAGTTGAATGAGATTTATCCGTAAGACATTTACTACTGTGTAAAGAAACATGATGCAACATAATACATTGGTGGTCACCTTTTTCACTCCGAGGTGAGTGTACAAATAAAACTGGTCAATTGGAATGTGTTTCACTTGTGTACAGATTGGAGTACTATGTACAGGTGTGGAGTCCTTATCATAGATGGAATATAAACATGCTAGAAGAGATACAAAGAAGAGCAACAAAGCTGATAGTGGGATTCCAGAATTACAGTTATGAGAAAAGACAGAAAAACTGGCCTACAGTGTCTAGAAAAGAGAAGAATTTGTGGTGAAAATACAGGTTTATAAGATAATCAAAGAAAATGATACATTAGACTATAACAAGTTTTTCAAAATACAACCACCTACAAGAACAAGAGGACACAGCTACAACTTAATTAAAGAAAGGTCCAGATTAGATACCAGGAAATTATTTGTTAGTCTGAGAGTGGTGAATGCTTGGAATGCATTGCCACAGAAAATAGGGGAGGCAGGGTCTAATGCATTCAGGAATAGATTGGATGTGCATAGGAATTTTTAGATCAAGTAAATGTAAACGGAACTGGCTGTATACAGACTCTGTAGAGTCTTCTAAACCAGTATAAAGAAGTTTAGTTTCAGTAAACTATTTGTTTTATTACTACACTAGACTTGAAGTTATAATAAGCCTGAATAAAACAAATGTACTGGAACAAGACGTAGACACCACCCCAACCATCACTATTGATAACTATGAACTGGCAACTGTGGACCACTCCACTTACCTGGGGGATACCTCGTCAATGATACGTTCTCCCTAGACCCCGAATTGGGCAATCGCATTGGCGGAGTTGCTACCATATTTTCTCGTCTAGCAACACGTGTCTGGGAAAACTCCAAACTTACACACAAGGCCATGGTCTACAATGCATGTGTCGTCAGTATGCTTCTATATGGCAGTGAAACGTGGACAACCTATGCCAGAGCAAGAGCATAGGCTCAACACCTTTCACCAACAGCAAATGAGATCCATCCTTGGCATCTCATGGAGAAAAGGTGACAAATGCGGAAGTGCATTCTCGCACCGGTCTCCCAAGCATGCACACCCTCCTTCGCCAATGGAGACTGCAATAACTTGGTCATGTTCATCGCGTGGAAGACGGTCGCATCCCCAAAGATATTCTCTATGGACAGCTGGCATGTGGCAAAATGACAACTGGCCGACCACAGCCGCGATTCAAAGGCGCATGTAAGCGGGACATGAAGGCTCTGGATATGGATCTGACATCTTGAGAAGACATAGCTGCAGACCAATCCAAATGGAGATGTAACCTAAAGAGCCATCTTAGGCTGGGCGAAAATAAGCTCATGCAACAAAGCGAAGCGACAACGCCGAAAGGAAAAGGAAAACCAAAAACTCAGTAGAGAGTTGCTACCCCTGGGTCGTAGAAACTTAGTCAGACTGAGATAGGGATACTGCTGCTGCTGCTACTACTACTACTACTACTACTAGACTTGAAGTTGGGAGATGCTCTGTGCCACAGTGGATAAACTGATCTGATGCTGTGAGTGGCTCTTTAATGTGTTAAATCTGAACTTACTTAATGGATTGTCTACCCTGGGGCGTGGAAGTTAAATCTGAAGTTACTTAATGGCTTGTCTAACCTGGGGCGTGGAAGTTAAATCTGAAGTTACTTAATGGCTTGTTTACCCTGGGGCGTGGAAGTTAAATCTGAAGTTACTAAATGGCTTGTCTACCCTGGGGGTGGAAGTTAAATCTGAAGTTACTTAATGGCTTGTCTACCCTGTGGCGTGGAAAGCACAGAGTAACATCAGGGTCAAGTGAAACATGGATCAAGACCTCCAACTCATGTACGAGTCGGTCTCCCTGGAAACAGATTTTGTCACAGCAGTTTGGTCAACAAAGTGGGGATCAAAACTGTAATCCCCATAGTGGTGAGTTTAGTGAGATTACATTACAGCCAGGACGTCCATGGTCCACTTTCTCAAGTATGTATTGAGATGTCAGAAGAGCCACTGTAACCTGCCACCCTAGAAACATCAAGAGTGACTTCCATAACAACAAAAGCCATGGGGTGTAAATGGCTCTCTCATTCTGTCAACACTTGTAGGACATAGAACAATAATAACTGTGATGCTGCGGTGATAATAGGGATTAAAATAATACTTGTAAAAATGTTGATATGTATGGTTGCGATACCGTGTTCAAACAAAACTGGTTCACGTTCCTACACATTATCTGTACTATACTTTGTCCGTATTTTGATACGTAGAACTTGAGTTGATTATCCTACATACAACTGTTAATAGTTTTTGTTCCCATGGCAACAGTTTCCAAGGAGCACATGACTTTAGCAAATACATGCCAAGTCATCTTGCCCTAAGTATAATTTTGCTGTACATCTAATCCTAACCCTTTCACGTGTCTGTCTCTGGCTCTCTTATCTTGGTATCAATACAGACAAAGTAGGAGGTACAGATACAGACAAAGTAGGAGGTACAGATACAGACAAAGTTGGTGCAGATACAGATATCAATATAATAATTGAAATGGTGAGAAGAGCTCTTCATAACTCCAATGTAAAGACTGTTCTCTCGTATGGCTCTAAAGCATGGAGAACTTCAGCCAAAAAAGATACAGACTTTCATAAATAGGTAATTGGCAACTCAGCCATGTGTACATGCGGACAGGCACCCCAGACAGCAGAGCACATACTACAGAACTGCCCCAAATATGATATACAGAGAAAATCCCACTGGCCCATAGAAACAACACTGGAAGAGAAACTTTATGGACCTGTATGCGAACTACAAGAGACAACATTGCAGATATAATCATATTTTCAAGCGAACGAAAGAAGAAGAAATGGGTGCCTGCGCAGAATAGAGAGATTGAAAGGTGAAACTGTTGGAAAGAACTACATAATAGTGGAACACACCATGAGGAGAAGGCACTGATTTTGGATGGAACACACATTAAGGAAACTAGCTGATAGCATTCCTAGACAGTCTCTGTTCTGGAACTCCCAAGGTAAGAGAAGAAGAGGCAGATCAAAAAAGAGAGCTCGAGACAAACATGAGGGAAACAGGAAAGATGTTGACAAAGCTAGAAAAGACAGGACAGGACATGTATTTGTTGAAGAGCTGTGCTACACAGGGAGCTGAAAGGATTTCATTTCATTGATTCAAGCTTTCTTTTCCAACTGTGTTTTGATATTTCTGTTTCCCACTGATATGAAAGTCACGCCTACCAAATCAAATTCTAACAATAATGTTTCCAGTGTCAACAATTTCCAAAACGAATGTCCCAAGATAACATATTTCTCTTCTGTTCACTCAGTACCAAAGACAGGGTGGACCAATACAGCCAGTTCACTTACAGGAAGCCTGTGTACTCTTGCAGTTGTGGCTCCTGTAGCAACATGATCAAGTTGCTAGCCTCTGACACAACCTTCTACAGGTGCACAAACTCAGGTGCAACATACTGATCAAGACCCTCATCTCACCTAATACAAACGGTGTTACAGCAGCCTTGTCAACAAGTTGGGGATCGATCCTGTGATCCTCATAATGGTGAGCCTGCTGTGAAGCCTTGTATTACACTACAGTAATGAGGACACGGGTCCACCTTCTTCAGTACGCCCTGGGATGTAAAAAAAGAGCCACTACCCGAGATAAGTCATCAAGATTGAAGAATTCGGCACAAGTAGTTTCTGCAACAAACAACATTTACGTCGTGCTTGGTAGGTAAACAGTAGTCCTATTCTGTCCTCCTCAGATGTCCTTCATGATGCTAATAATTATTCTTTCTGAAGTCAAGAATTTCCAAAACGAATGCACCAGCCGAGACGGCCGCGGCCAGAATCTCAAAAATAAAACAGAAGTGGAACTCAAAAGGGTCATCGTCGTAATCCTGATCTATGTATGGTATTGGAAACCTGGCCCTCCCTGGATGTCCAGCAGCAAACACAATTACCATGACAAGAGGCAGTAGACCTGAGGAGGAGAAACGGGTCGTTACCATCTTCATATAACATAAATAGCTCATGTTAACAGGAGAGCAATGAACAGCACCACTGTTAGGCATGTCGTAAGAGACGACTAAAGAGGATTGAGCGTCAGACTGACTACTCCCTCTTGTACCGTAGAACCTCCAACAACAGATACTGACAGGTCAACATTTGATGACATGGAATGTATTTGTTAAAGACTTATGCTTCACAGGAAGCTGAAATGGTTTTGCTTGATTTATATTTACTTATTTTTGACCTCCAAAAGAACGTCTCCTATTTTGTTCCATGAAAACCATAACAGATAAAAAGAGCACAATAACACTATTTGATAGAGCAATGTCTTGCCTTCAGAAAACTTTTTTTAACTGTCACCACCCTTGGCTATACATTTTCTCTAACGATGAACAAGAGCATATGTTCCGCACTCATCAAAACCTGCACTAGCGGAGGTGACTCACTGTTTCACAGCTGCTATGACAGCGTCGTTGCTAGGAAAATGTTGCCCACGCAGTCCATCTTTCATTGGCTCGAAACAGATGGAAGTCTGAAGGCTCCAAATCCGGACTATACGGTGGGCGTGGTACGACAGTCCAACCAAGACTGACAATGTGCTGAACTGTCTTCAAACTTTTATGGGGCCTGGCGTTATCGTGTTGCAATAGGCATGTTGTCTTTTTCTCTGATCTGACCCTGGAAATTTGAGCCTTCAGCTTAGTCAACATCGCAATGTAACGGTTAGAGTTGATGATTTTTCCGGGAAATCTAGAAGGATTACTCCTTTCCTATCTCAAAAGATAGTGTACATCACTTTACTCACTGAGAACTGCGTCTTGAACTTTTTCCTAGATGGGGAATTCCCATTTTGCCACTCCATGGACTGCCGTTTTGACTCAGGATCAACACGTCTCATCACCAGCGATGGCGCAATCCGAAACTGTCACTTTCATCCTCGTAATCATTCAAGAGGTCATGACAAACTTGCATGCGATGTTCCTTCTGTTCCAGTGTGAACATTCGTGAGACCTATCTGGCGCAAACTTTGTGATATTCCAACGTTGCCATCATTATTTCGAATGCATTGAAGCCGATATCCAGCTCCGTAGACAGTTCCCTGGTGATAATCCTTCGATCTGCGTCGATGAACTGTTCAAGACATTCTTCATTGTGTAGTGTCACAGCTGTGCATGATTGTCCTTCGTGTCACTTTTGCCACTGTTGAAACGCACAACCCACCGCCTCACTGTGCTAACATGCACTGTTTGATCTCTGTAAATGTTAAGCAAGCGTCGATGAATGTTGATTGGTGCAACTTTTTCCGTACGGAGGAATTCAATAGCTCCCCACTGTTTAAAATGCACTTCCATGACAGATGCCATTTTGTCAGACTGCGCATCCACTGCTACCTATCGGATGGAAACAACATTCTTCTGATATTGGCGGGAAGGTTTAAACTTTACTGCCATTACTTTCGGAGCGCCACTCATACTGTTTTTGTTGTTCATTTAATTTCCAAAGCCAGATTGTTCTGCACTTTAAACTGTGCAGTGTATCCAACTACAGCAAGCATTTTATTAAATGGATCCACTTTCTATAAGGGCACGGTCTTTCTGTTTCATGGATTCAAACTCAAATAAGTTTGGGCTGCGAGGCCCCCCCACGAATATAAAAATATATCCCCCATTTTTCTTCAATGTGATGTATTGCCACAGCTGGTTCCTTTAGATGTATCCCAGATTTTGCTGTTGTTGATTATAATAGCAAGGTTTTTTTTAATGATAAGGTTGCAAGCCCCAAACACAACCCTCTCAAGTATGTCTTTTATGACATTCTTTCATTGGTCTTATTGTGACAATTTCAGCTGGAGCATGGACGTTTAGGACAGGGGAGATTGGGCTGGCGACTCTAAGAACAAAGCTTGCCTGAATGCGTGCCAAGGTCAATCACCGGTTCAACACTAGATTGACAAAGGAAACGAGGGGTTTAGGTGGAAGACTGTCTGGTACAGAAATGGATGTTCGGAGCTGACCACTCTGGCGTTCAGAATTGGCGTGGATGGAGGTTAGTGACAGGCTGATGCTGCCACAACTGGCTACGATATTTAGAGTGACAGTGATTCGTGGATAGTCAACCAGTAACAATTAGTTGAGGATAGTTCTAAATTAGAGTGATGGCTTAGTCAGACAACCAACAGAAGACCATTTCTTCTTCTTCTTCTGCGTACACAGTCAGACAGTAACCATTATTTTTTCGAAAAAAGCGGCGGTCGTCCTGAGGCTCTCGCCACTGCCATAGAGCTTGTCTTGCAGTTCCACTGGTAATGGCCATCTCTGATCCTCGTATGTCGGGCAGTTCTGCAGCAGATGGTCATTTTACCAGTACCGCACGGACATTCGTCGGTACACCCTATCTTCAATTTGTTGAATAGGTGGTACCTCAGTCTGTTGTGGCCAGTGCGAAGTCTGAAGACAACGACCTGCTCTCTTCGGTTCAACTGGTAATAGGCATCGTTTTTGGTGTAACCAGTATGTTCGGTTTCCCATTTGGTCATGTATCTGGCAGAAGACCTTTTGACGGACATGTTGTTGATTGAGACTGTAAAATACTCTGCAAGGATGAGCTCAGCAGACTGGCTGGGAAGAAGGCCGAGAGGTTGTCACAAGTCTGAGAGTGAGTTTGCGGCGTGACTGTACCTTTATACACCTCGAGTTTTGGCCATTCGCTCAATATGTGCTTATGATAGACACCCTGTGAACAGTAAGAGATTTGAATGTGTGTCATATGTGTAGGACACCTTGGGAAAGATGTATGCTCTGAACTGTTACACGAATGTACAGATCGCCTAAGGATGAGATCTTCTTCTTCTTCTTCGTTCGTTCTCAATCTCCCGCTACCAAACCCTTTCAGGGCTTAAGTAGCAGAATGTAGTCCAGAGAACGGAATGCGTTGTGTCGTAGTTTACAGCTTGGCTGCGATATTTGCACCTTTCGGTCCAACACACCCGACTTCAGCAAGCATTTTTTTAGTACCGGGTTAGCATTCCCTCTTCGATCCCTTCTCCTTAGCCAGTCTGCCCTGCTGCAGCCTGTTATCCAGGATCACCACGTGGAGGTGTAGAAGGGTCTTGGCAGCTATGGTTCGCTGGCCCTGACGCAAGCAGTCAGCTATGGGTCGCTGACCACTGCAGCATCTTGATCCCTGGATGAGATCTGAATATGTGTTGTATGTACAGGACACTTTGTGAACAATGTGTATTCTGATCGTACGTGAATGTATAGATTCGTCTGAGTAGGTGAAGTGATCAAGGTAATCTGATCGCAGGGACGAGTTTGTGATTGTGTGCTGAGTATGCAGATGGTGGAGTATAGCGACAATAGTCTGGGTACCATAGATCTTGTGTAACAGTTCCAGCCGGAGCATGAGCGTTTAGGGAAAGGATGATGTGGTCGGCGACTCTGAGAACAAAGGTACCTGAATGTGTGCCAAGGTCACTCTCTGTCTGGACATTGCGCCAAGGTCACTCACCGACTCAACAAAGGAAAACAGGGTGGGGGGAAAGAATGTTTAGTCCAGGTAGATGCTGGCGTTCCGATTTTGGTAGTGGAGGATGAGTGACAGACAAGAGGGCAGCAGAGCTTGCTGTGATATTTGAGTGACAGATGTTCAGAGTAATTCGTTCCAATAACGACTGAATAGAGCCATCCCCCAGAGATCCATTGGATAGCTCTGATACTGCTTGAGACTATAAAATACTAGACAATGTTTAGCTCAAGCAGACTGGCCAGAGAATGGGAGCCAGAGACTGAGAATTTAGATAGGAGTCTGTTTAGCTCACCGATTTGATAGAGGAGCGAATGATAGGATGTTGTTACGAATGTGTGAGATAGAACAGGAACGCTGAACCAGCATATGCCTTGAGTCTTGGCCAGTCGCTCTAAGGTGTGTGTTGTGTGCAGGACACCTTGTGAATGAGGTATGTCCTGATGTGTTAAGCGAGTGTGTAGATCGACTAGGAGAGATCTAGATGTGGTGTGTGTAGACACCGAGGGAACGAGGTATGTTCTAGAGTTGTGCAAGTGTACAGCTGTGTCTAGGAGAGATCTAGATGTGTGTGTGGTGTGTGTAGACACTGAGAGAACGAGGTATGTTCTAGAGTTGTACGAGTGTACAGCTGTGTCTAGGAGAGATCTAGATGTGTGTGTAGTGTGTGTAGACACCGAAGGAACGATGTATGTTTCAGAGCGTGTGTATACGCAGATCGACTGAGTTGAGAGATCACATGTGAATATGCGTAGAATATATTGAATGTATTATGTCCAGATCACCCGCCTGAGGGAATCTGAGTGAGGAAGAGTTTTTGAGAGTGTGTTGAGGATGCAGATAAGGCAAGGGGTGTGTGCTGCAAGAACTGGGTTAGAATAGTGGGAGCAACATCAATAGTTCATACTTATAACTCCCCAGTATATAATTAGTTAAGAAGTATTCTTGTATTATTTGTATCACATTGCACTCACTTTGATAGTGTTGTATGAGTATTATATAATAAATATGTTGTGTGCTATATTATTTGCTGTATGTGGTCATGAATGATGCGGATGAGTGTGGTCATATTCTAATTAGAATAAGCCCAGTGCAACCAGTGGGATCTGCTACACTTAGAGGAAACATCAAAAGCTAGTGCTTAAAACCTCTTTTTGTAGTTCAATATATATATTATGATTATATACTGTGTAACAATTAATAAGTAATATTGTTTTGTTTTAACGATTAATAAATGGCTTGGCTTGGCTTCGTTCGTTCTTAATCTCCCATTACCAAACCCTAAAGGGCTTAAGAAACAGAATGCAGTCCAGAGAACGGAATGCGTTGTCGTAGTTTACAGCTTGACTGCGATATCTGCACCTTTTGGTCCAACACATCCGACTTCAGCAACCATTTTTTTGAGTACCAGGTTAGCATTCCCTCTTCGATCTCTTCTCCTTAGCCAGTCTGCTCTGTTGCAGCCTGTTATCCAGGATCACCGCATAGAGGTGCAGAAGGGTCTTGGCAGATCTGGTTTGCTGACCCTGATGCTAGCAGTCAGCTATGGGTCGCTGACCGCTGCAGCTCATGCGCTGATCAGCATCTTGATCCCCGATTAATAAACAATAATGTTTTGTTTTATGGTCATAGTAGTGTTTACTGTGTGATGTCGTGTCGTGGTGTAGATAGATGTTGTAACTCTTTAGATAAGTAACTACTCATCTAAACCTTGACTCTACCACATTATTTTGTCAACCTGGACACCACTGAGACCAATTGAAAAACATGATGTGCTACAAATAATTCCTTGTTCTCTTTTTGTCTTGACTCTGAGGTGAGTTTCCAAGAGAAGATGCATCTGTCTGAATTGCTCACATATATGTATGAAGCGTTTGCCATTTTGATGATAATTGAATGTTCCGTTACACAAGCTAAACATGATGATTTGTTTGGTGCTGTGAGCGACTCGTGATAGTTAATGTGATGATGCGTCTGAGTAAAGGTGATAGACCACAAGGTTCTAGCAGGTAAACGTGTTGAGTTTGTTCCCTGTTATTGGGGGGGGGGGGGGGTGAATGAGTTGACAGCAGCCAGCAATACATAGCTGGATGCTTGCATTAGGGTCATCGAACCAGAGCTGACCAAGACCCTGTTCCACCTTCACGTGGCAACCCTAGAAACAGGCTGCACTAGTGTAGTCTGGCTAAGAGAATAGGGGTCGCAGTGGGAAGGCAAACCTCATATCCCAAAAGAACCAGCTCAAATCGGATATGTTGGGCCGAAAGGCGCAGATATTGCAGCCTCACTGTAAACTACGTCTCATGTCTTTTTCCAGATGAACTCCGAAGAAGAATCCCTGTTATCGATATGCTTCAGTCGACCTAACTGTAAATAGGTACCTGCCACACAGTTAGGGAAGGTAAGACAACAAGAAAGGGAACTGGCAGCCCCACGTCATAAAAAGCTATGGCCTAAGCAGTGAAGTCTTGAACACTTCATCCCAGACAGCAGTGGATGTTATGCAAGTAATAAGACATGCAATGCAGATAAAATGATCGTCAGCTCTTAATTAAAAATAACACCGTCATTAATGAGGAAAAAGGATGCTTGCTCTTACAGTCACCACTGAGTGTACAAGCTAGGCTTACTTTATTCCTGACAGAAAAAGACCTTTGCCTCACTGAGGTTCTAAACGTGTCCCATTGATCCAAAGATGTGTCTTAATTACTTAGACACCAGCTGTTTATCAATAGTTGTTACTGTTGATTACCTAGCTTGGCCCCTGTGTTCTTAAAGAGGGTTGTGTTTGGAGCTTGTTATCTCATGCTGTAGAAATTTTAAGCCAAAATAAAAAGAAAAGTAGGTTGCTATGTAAACAGCTTTTAACATCTGGCATAAAATATGCCAGATTGAATACCAGGATTACACAGAACTCTAGACACCAGGGTGGGGAGCGAAGAGTAACATCAGGGTCAGCTGAAATATGTTGATCAAGACTCCCACTTCACATCCATGTCAGCTTCACTTCACATCCATGTCAGACTACATGGAAAAAAGCTGTGTCACAGCAGTTTGGCCAATGAAGTGAGGATAGACATTGTAATCTACTGAGTATTTAGCTTACTGAAGAGCCCTGCATTGCACTACAGCCAGTAGGTCACTGGTCCACTATGTCAAGTATGTCTCATTATGTAAGAACAGCAATGTGACACATGACCAAAGGAACTCTATGTTTGGACACCAGGTTCAGGGCCCAAGGTACCCTATGTTTGGACACCAGGTTCAGGGCCCAAGGTACCCTATGTTTGGACACCAGGTTCAGGGCCCAAGGTACCCTATGTTTGGACACCAGGTGCAGGGTCCAAGGATCCAAGTCACCCTATGTTTGGACACCAGGTTCAGGGCCCAAGGTACCCTATGTTTGGACACCAGGTTCAGGGCTCAAGGTACCCTATGTTTGGACACCAGGTTCAGGGCCCAAGGTACCCTATGTTTGGACACCAGGTACAGGGCCCAAGGTACCCTATGTTCGGACACCAGGTGCAGTGCACAATACTCAAATCTAGATTAAGTTTCTAACAGTCAACACAATCTTCACAGACTAGTCCAGAACAACTCTGCATCGACAAACGGAATGAACTGATGCAGGTTCCCTGGATGAGGCTGCAGGAGAGACCTATCCCTGGACACCACTTGCATTTTGCAACATGAAAGTCCCTAAATTGATTCCGAACTGGTGCATTGCGATGCAGGAAGAACTAAATGAGATGGGGATACAGGGATGATCAGCTACGTGGCTATGGAGCAACAGTGCACCTGATGATCTGCTCAAACATTCTGGAAACATATAATATGGATGACATGTTGGTGGGGACCGACAAGGCCATCCCCATGGCTGAACATTGGAAACGTGACGTCTGACGTGGTGCTCAGGACACGGAAAGTCTTAGAAATGTCAAGTGTAGAATGAACTCAGTACGAGTGCCACATCAACAACACCCCAGTGTACAAGAGTTAGTTATATCCTGGTCTGTGTGAGACATGGATGAGAGGAGCAAAGAGGATTGGAGGAGCAGAGGTTGAGAGAAGCAAAGAGGATGGGAGGAGCAAAGAGGATTGGAGGAGCAAAGAGGTTGAGAGGAGCAAAGAGGATTGGAGGAGCAAAGAGGTTGAGAGGAGCAGAGGATGAGAAGAGCAAAGAGGATTGGAGGAGCAGAGGTTGAGAGAAGCAAAGAGGATGAGAAGAGCAAAGAGGATTGGAGGAGCAAAGAGGATGGGAGGAGCAAAGGTTGAGAGGAGCAAAGAGGATGAGATGAGCAAAGAGGATGGGAGGAGCAAAGGTTGAGAAGAGCAAAGAGGATTGGAGGAGCAAAGAGGATGGGAGGAGCAAAGGTTGAGAGGAGCAAAGAGGATGAGAGGAGCAGAGGATGAGAAGAGGATGGGAGGAGCAAAGAGGATGAGAGGAGCAAAGAGGATGGGAGGAGCAAAGAGGATGGGAGGAGCAAAGGTTGAGAGGAGCAAAGAGGATGAGATGAGCAAAGAGGATGGGAGGAGCAAAGGTTGAGAAGAGCAAAGAGGATTGGAGGAGCAAAGAAGATGGGAGGAGCAGAGGTTGAGAAGAGCAAAGAGGATTGGAGGAGCAAAGAAGATGGGAGGAGCAGAGGTTGAGAAGAGCAAAGAGGATTGGAGGAGCAAAGAAGATGGGAGGAGCAGAGGTTGAGAAGAGCAAAGAGGATTGGAGGAGCAAAGAAGATGGGAGGAGCAGAGGTTGAGAAGAGCAAAGAGGATTGGAGGAGCAAAGAAGATGGGAGGAGCAGAGGTTGAGAAGAGCAAAGAGGATTGGAGGAGCAAAGAAGATGGGAGGAGCAGAGGTTGAGAAGAGCAAAGAGGATGGGTTGGACTATTGAGCAGCATGTTGGGAGCTGTTGTTTCATCCCTTCATCCCAAGTGGGCTGTGGTAGTTGTGAACCTCTGGGACTGTAACAAGATCTTCTTGTGCTATATGTGCACAGTGTAGTTGAACAGGTTGCATTATCATGAGAATATTATTTTCACGCTCAATACATACCACTGATAAATGTAAGTACAAAGTTAAACCACATCATCCCTTTGAACATCGTTCCCTTCGGGTGCATGGTGTAGAAAAAATTGATGAAGAGGCCTGGGAGAAACACCACGATGGACATCAGCCCCATGGCCTGGACAGCCGAGTACCAAACTGTGAAAGATAGTGTATTACAGGTCTGAGTATTACCCATCAATGGAAGATATTGTATTACAGGTCTGAGTATTACCCATCAATGGAAGATATTGTATTACAGGTCTGAGTATTACCCATCAATGGAAGATATCGTATTACAGGTCTGAGTCATCAATGGAAGATATTGTATTACTCTGCCCAGGTTAATTATGTTGGGTTGACTAATGATATGTTGGGTTGACTGATGATATGTATGATGACAATGGATTAGGTGATGGATGACAGATTAGGTAACTCTTCCCTGGTTCCATAATAACTTTGGACTGTAACAGTCACTCTCTACAGATTCATATTTTATAATTCAGTTCATCACATGATCCAGTTAATGAGGAAGACTGCTGGAGATAACAGACATCCCTGTCTGACCCCAGTTTGTCACATCACCCGGTGTATGAGGAAGACTGCTGGAGATAACAGACATCCCTGTCTGACCCCAGTTTGTCACATCACCCGGTGTATGAGGAAGACTGCTGGAGATATCAGACATCCCTGTCTGACCCCAGTTTGTCACATTACCCGGTGTATGATGAAGACTGCTGGAGATAACAGACATCCCTGTCTGACTCCAGTTTGTCACATCACCCGGTGTATGAGGAAGACTGCTGGAGATAACAGACATCCCTGTCTGACCCCAGTTTGTCATATCACACAAACAATGAGACTTACTAGGTACCCCTGGTCTGGTGTTACTGTAATCATAAGCTCCGCATATCCACTTGTTATCCAGTTCTGTACGATGGCATGTCATCCAAACCCCTTCATGCCAGGACATTCTGTCACGTCTCCACCCAGATGCCCAGTAGGGGGCGCCAACTGCTATGACCTATCATAAACAGATTACCATGATTGAGCATTTGTATTTTTAAAAACATTTAAAAAAACTATGACGACAGCATTTATTCCCATTGTTGGAGTCCAACAAAAGGATTTACAGAGCTGATAAATAAAGGCTGCTTCCGGTACAGTCACCACACAATATACAGGCAGGTCTTTATTTGACCTCAGACAGAAGAAAACATCTGCTGTACCAAGGTTTTGAAGTCATGATCTCATGGTCAAATGACCGATATCAAAACCACTCAGCCAGCCACTACATCTTTATTTGACCTCAGATAGAAGAAAACCTGTACCAAGGTTTTGAACTCATGACCTCATAGTCAGAAGACCGACACCCAAACCGTTCAGCCAGCTTCCCTGACCCAAGCAAACTCATACTGCTATAAACTGCTATAAATTCTACATTGTTACCATGACAATCATTAAAATTCAAGAGCAAGTTATTCCAGATTGCAAAGACAACTCAAAGTCTGTTGACGTAGAAACATCGGACAGTTTCTGAAGGACGGGGAAAGACTTGAACCAAGTCAGGAGAAAGACAGCAGACCAACTTGGCACTCTCTCTGACACACCTCTATAACACAGAGTTAAGTAGCCACTCAGTAACAGACCAATCTAACACTCTCTCTGACACACCTCTTCAGACCAGAGTTTAGTAGACACTCAGCAACAGACAAACCTAGCACTCTCTCTGACACACCTCTACAGACCAACCTAGCACTCTCTCTGACACACCTCTACAGACCAACCTAGCACTCTCTCTGACACGCCTCTACAGACCAACATTGTACTCTCTCTGACACACCTCTATAACACAGAGTTGAGTAGCCACTCAGTAACAGACCAACCTAGCACTCTCTCTGACACACCTCTACAGACCAGAGTTTAGTAGACAATCAGCAACAGACAAACCTAGCACTCTCTCTGACACACCTCTACAGACCAGAGTTTAGTAGACACTCAGCAACAGACAAACCTAGCACTCTCTCTGACACACTTTTACAGTCTTGGGTTGTTGAAAAACCTGACTAGCATTGTCTGATCAGTATGTTTTACCTGACCCTGACTAACATTGTCCGATCAGTAACTTTTACCTGACCCTGACTAACATTGTCCGATCAGTAACTTTTACCTGACCCTGACTAACATTGTCCGATCAGTAACTTTTACCTGACCCTGACTAACATTGTCCGATCAGTAACTTTTACCTGACCCTGACTAACATTGTCCGATCAGTATGTTTTACCTGACCCTGACTAACATTGTCCGATCAGTATGTTTTACCTGACCCTGACTACCATTGTCCGATCAGTATGTTTTGCCCAACAAGGTGGGAATTGAACCTGTAATCATCATAGTAGTGAACTTACTGAGAAGGTTCGCATTATACAACAGCCAGGAAAGAGGACCCTAGTCCACCTTCTCAACTATGCCTTGGAATGTAAGAAAAGCCACTGTAACCTGCCACCAAAAATGAACTCAATTCAGCACAAGTAACTTCAAACATCAACAACCACTCATATCCTGGAGTGAACTGAAGAAAGTTGGCATGGGCCCTTGTGGCTTTAGTGCAATGCATGGCTTCTCAACATTTACCCCTATTGAGATCACAGCTTTGATCCCCACCTTGCTGTAACACAGCCTGTTTCCAGGAGGATGACTTTGCATCCTCTCCTGGCAGTAGGAACATGTGCGAACCACAAGAAGGCCTTAACTAAACCCCCATTACCACAAGAAGACCTACAACTAAAGTCCCCCTACCCCAAGAAGGCCTACAACTAGGCTCTCCCTAACACAAGAAGACCTACAACTAGGCTCTCCCTACCACAAGAAGGCCTACAACTAGGCTCTCCCTACCACAAGAAGGCCTACAACTAGGCTCTCCCTACCACAAGAAGGCCTACAACTAGGGTCTCCCTACCACAATAAGGCCTACAACTAGGCTCTCCCTACCACAAGAAGCCCTACAACTAAAGTCCCCCTACCACAAGAAGACCTACAACTAGGCTCTCCCTACCACAATAAGGCCTACAACTAGGCTCTACCTACCACAATAAGGCCTACAATTAGGCTCCCCCTACCACAAGAAGGCCTACAATTAGGCTCCCCCTACCCCAAGAAGGCCTACAACTAGGCTCTCCCTACCACAATAAGGCCTACAACTAGACTTCTGCTGTCAGAAACTATGTGTTGTGAAGGCCTCAAGAGTATTTAGTTGAACTGAAGATCGTTCGTTCATGTCTTCCCACTTGGAGCATGGGGCCATAACAGATGCCCTTCATCTGTTCCAATTCTGAGACATTGACTTAAGCTCTGCCACTAGACTCCAACTACACTGGTCTCCTCTTCTACCTTCTTCATCAGGTGTTTCTTATTCTCCCCACTCATCTCTTTCTCTGTGGGTTACAATCTAGCACATGTCTGGTTATATTTCTAAACTTCTTTCTGAGGGTGTATCCTACCCATCTGCATATTCTCTTCCCAACCTACATTTTATTGTTTGCTGTTGTTTTCTTTGTCACAAAGATTGATATTACTTTGGGTCATCTAATACAAAGTATGTAACACAATTATCTGTTTTGTTAAATTTGAGCTTGTCCTTAATTTCACTACCCACTATGACAGCATTCTTATTCTTCTTTATTGTTTCATTCTCAAACTTCTGCTACCAATCCCCGTTGTTTTTTTCCGAATCCCCACAATGAGTAGGTTACTCTTTTGTGCGCCCTGAAAAGGACGTTAAGTGGCCGTAACAGTAGCTTTCCTCACATCCCGAGCGTGCTTATGAAGGTGGACCGAGGTCCTCCAGACGGTTGTGCTATGCTTGACTTCATCTGTGTGTCACTCGCTACTACCTGGATCCCTCACCTTGTTAGTCAGGCTGCCATGAAAACAGCCCGTTTCCAGGGATGGCTACTAGGAAGCTGAGGTGAGGGTCTTGGCCAGTATGTTTTGCCAGACCCTAACATGTCTGATCAGTATATTTTGCCCGACAAGACATTAGTCTTCCTCCCTACCAAGCCCTGTAAATAACTTTGCAAGTAGAAGCATGTCGTCCGGAGAACGGAGTTTGTTGTGTCATAGTTTTTATGTTCGACTGCGATATTTGCATCTTTCGGTCCAACACATCCAACTTCAGCAGGCATTTTTTAGTAACAGGTTAGCCTTTCCTTTTCGAACCCTTTTCCTTAGCCAGTCTGCTCTGTTGCAGCCTGTTATCCAAGACCACCTCATGGAGGTGTAGAAGGGTCTTGGCATCTCTGGTTCGCTGGCCCTGACGCAAGCAGTCAGCTTTGGATCGATGTGGCTCATGCACTGCTCTGCAATGCCCGACAGCATTCAGGACCAATCAGCTGTTAGCTGTACCACTCTCTACACACAACCAAGAAATAATTCAAACCAAACTCCAGAAAACTGACCTGCAAAATGAAGC
Source organism: Ariolimax columbianus (assembly GCA_036924085.1). Classification (NCBI taxonomy): domain Eukaryota; kingdom Metazoa; phylum Mollusca; class Gastropoda; order Stylommatophora; family Arionidae; genus Ariolimax; species Ariolimax columbianus. The sequence continues at coordinate 114,192,564 of JAVGWX010000005.1, forward strand.
TGACAACAAGTAGAACGGAAGACAACTTGAGAAACAGAGTTCCATTTCCACAGGAGTAGCTCAGCTTTGTTTCATCACTAGAGAACTTATAAGTAGAACCTTTCGGTGTTCGTTTCACTTCCGTTGGCTCAATGGCATAGCCCCTAGGAGTTGCAGATGCTGACGAGGCCATAATTATGAATATTTATTCAAATTTGTTCATCAGATGAGATTGGGATGCAGATCTCTGTCAAAGGTTAGAAGCAGCAACTTCAGGCCATATGAATGCACAATCCGCAACCTGTGAAAGATACAATATAAGATCGATACAAGAACATATGATGATCAGCAGAACTCCTAGTCCAGTCAACATGGTCTAACTTAAGTTATTCCTCTTCTACCTTGGTATCTAGAGGCCTTCTTCCATTTTCTTTGCAGTTTATAAAGGGTGAGTAGAGAAAAAGAGAGCCAATACAAATTCATCATCATAAAATGTTGACAAAATTTAATGAAAATTCGTACAGCTGTACATAATTAGCCAACAAAGATATTGGCTATTTCATTTTGTGTTCATTTTCTCAGATGATAGTGCCATGGGGTGATTGCTGCATTAATCGCAGATTGATTCCAGGTGTCCTTCTTCTTCTTCGTTCATTCTCAATCTCCCACTACCAAACACTGAAAGGGCTTAAGTAGCAGAATGTAGTTCAGAGAACGGGATGCGCTGTGTCGTAGTTTACAGCTTGGCTGCGATATTTGCACCTTTTGGTCCAACACATCCGACTACAGCAAGCATTTTTTTAGTATCGGGTTAGCATTCCCTCTTCGATCCCTTCTCCTTAGCCAGTCTGCCCTGATGCAGCCTGTCATCCAGGATCACCTTGTGGAGGTGTAGAAGGGTCTTGGCAGCTATGGTTCGCTGGCCCTGACGCTAGCAGTCAGCTATGGGTCGCTGACCACTGCAGCTCTTGCGCTGCTCAGCATCTTGATCCCGATTCCAGGTGTCCAAAAGTCATTGTTTCAACTCAGTGACATCTCTTATCTTCCAAGGAAACACATTTTGAACTATTAGGCTTTAAATTTCATAGGACAAGGATTTATAGTTCTTTGAGCTGCCCACATGAGAGCAACTGGATCTGAACGAATGATTGTATCATCTATTAAGTTATGAAAAGATGTGGATCGATGTGATCCCCGTAGTAGTGAGCATCACGCAGATGGAGCCTGGAGGACGACTGCGGCCCACCTTTATCAGCATGCTCAGGATGTGAGGAAAGCTACTACAACCCAGCCACATAACACCTTTTTCAAGGCGGACAAAAGAGTAAACTTGCTCATTGTGGGCAAAAACAACAACAATAACCAATGTAACATAATTGGTTCAAGAGAGAAAACTTCATCTCCAAATGAGCTAGCTAAGTCTTATGCATTCAATCGGCAGCTCATTTAGTGCCAAAATATATTTATTTCAAGAATGAACTATTTCTCTGAAAATAGAAATTAACCACACAAGTTGTGCATGTTCATTACAAAACCAATTTATTTTGATTTATAAGTACAAACATGAACATGTTCCATGCCTGGTGGCCTAGTCAATCATGGACTTCCACAACTTTTTGTCATGCATGTTGTTTATCAATGCTGCCTTTGCCAGCCTTCAGTGCCATAATTTTCAATTGCCCTGCATTTTTTCTTGTCGCTCCCTAGCCCTTTTTCCAACAATTGTGCCTGTTGTGACAGTAATTTCAACGTTAATCCTTTCATAACTCTTTAACATACCTCAAAATCCTGGTATTCAATCAGGCATGTGTGTCTGATGCCAGGTAGCCAAATATTTAGTACACTCATATTGCCTTGGTGTACCATGTTGTGCCCAGGGCCTCCATTATGCCATCTCTCCACCTCATCATTAGAAGCCTGCAAGGGCGACTAAAGTTGTATGGCCACCATGACGTCACACCACGTGTCCATCTGTTATCCACCATGCGCACCACATGGTCGGCCCATCTGCGTTTTCATAACAGCACGACATCTATGATATCAGAGAAGGAAGTTCGATGTCTGATCTCTGCGCTGCAGATGTTGAACAAAGTAGTTAAGTGACGAGCAAGTGTGCCCCTACCTGCCTGGATTACATTATTTGTGATTCCGTCTTGTCTTGGGGCTCTACCTGGTTGTTTGTTTGTATGTGCCACCTCATCTGACTCGATCTTTGGTACTGGCACAGATTCGTTGTTGGGTGTCAATTTGGTAACTATCGCCTTTGATGCGACGAGGTCGGTGTAGTACAACTGAGATTTTGATTCTATTTCTGCTCCATTCGCCGTGCTGACATTGTCTGCATTCTTTAGGGGGGTCATAATATTCTTTGATTGGAAAAGGCTTTTCTGGCATTTGATTATGCTACCTCTTGTCTCAGCTGCTCTGATCGTCTTGTTCAGGCTAGGCTGTTCATAGTCTTCTTTTAGTCTGCTTCTGACCAGCTTCTTCGGCTAGCATAACTCGAGGATGTTGTGCATTCCATACTGTTTCAGCCTTATCCTCTTAAGAAAAGTTGTAGGGTGTCTTCGGCAATCCAACTGCCTTTTGCCACTTTGGGTTCTTTTTTGTGCCAGCTGTTTCGGGTGATAGCTAGGAGACCCCTCGCACCTCCAATACTCTTGTCAGAATTTCTCTGACAGCATAGAGTTGTTGGAATCCGGAAATGTCTTTTGTGCGGTGGTGAGTCCATGTATAAGGTTGCCCTAATGGATCTGTGGCCGTTGTTTATATCTAGTCAATTCAGTACCCCTACATTTGTAACAAACTTGCTGGTGTCCCATAGCACATAGCCTATTTCTGCTTTTTGTTTCCCAGTTCGTGGAGTGCCAGGTCCATCTGTTCCCAGCCAGCTTTTGTAGGTAGGTGCTCATCACATGAAGCTTCCATATTTTGACAAAAACAGCCAGATGCTCAGTTCTCATATTTTGTGTGTCGTCAGAGAAGGCGCCGATGTAACGTTTGCCTGTCTGCCTACACCCTATTCTCGCATTCTCTAATTACGACTATTTTGTAAGCTGGTTGTCGTAGTTCAGTTTCTAGCAGCTCATAGATGCACATACCCCAAAATAGAATTATTTGGTTCTGATGCATTTAATAAGTTGTATTTGCGCATTCTTCAACGCTCTAAGGTTAATTAGTCTTCTTTGTTAAGTGCTACTATGTCGAACACTAAAGAGAGGTGCTAAAGACGGAGGCAACCAGCCAAAAGGCGCACCACAGCAATCAGGATGCCACACAAATACGCAACATGAAAGTATGCCTATATCTGCAAAACGTTATGGCGCTCGACCTGTGGTGGACAACCATGCAGGTACAGCGCCGGGTCCCCCGTCTTGAAAGGGCCCAAACTTTATTACTGGAGTTTCTTCTCGGATGCCTCATGGAGTCAGGAGGCACGAGAATAGAGCTACTGGCCAAACAAAACCAAACACAAAGGAAAGAACACTTAAAATAATGCACTGGAATGCTGAAGGCGTCAACAGCAAAAGAGATGGCTATAGTAAAAAATTAGAGCTTGAGAATATTCTATATGAAGAGCAAGTAAATGTATGTTGCTTGCAATAAACGCATCTCAATAAAGATATAGCCTTCAAAATTAGAGGATACTAGTGCTATAGGTCTGACCGACAAGACAGGCAGAAGGGTGTAATACTGACACTTGTGAGAAATAGCATCAATGCTTATCAGCAGGAAGTATACGTGGAGGGGGCAGAATACCAGATGATGCATCTCAAGACAGAAAGTACAGAATTCCACCTGCTAAATTATTACTGTCCGAGTGATCGTCCACTGGCACTGAATACGATTGGAACAAAGGAAAGACTGATTGTGTGTGGAGACTTCAATAGCCACTCGCAGAGCTGGGGCTATGATCAAATGGATAGCAGGGGTGAGGAGCTAGAAAACTGGCAGGATGACAATGGACTTATCCTGATTAACCAGCCAACAGACCCACCGACCTTCTACTCGACATCATGGCACACCACTTCTACACCAGATTTGGCATTCCACTCACCATGCATGGAATGGAACATTACACGCATTGTCGGGAAACAACTTGGAGGTAGTGACCACAGATCAGTATTTCTAACTATTGAAAATGAATTCTTCAAGGAAAGTAGTACCCTGCCTCGGTGGAATTACAGGAATTACTGGTCAATGTACCAGCATCGGTCTAGTGTACTGACTAGAAATCTAACAATAGATGAAGACATAAATAAGGTAGATGATAATTTCAGCAGATGCATGCTACAGGCTGCCCATGAAACAATACCTAGAGGGGCCCGCAAACAATATAGGCCATACTGGAATAGTGAATTAGAACAACTGCAAAACGAGGTAGAAACATCTAGAAAACAAGCAGAGATTAGTCCATGTCAAGAACACCACCAAAAATATCAACATGCTAAGGCCAAATTTCAAAGGGAAAAGTTACAGGCTAGAAGAAGAAGTTGGAGGGAGAAAACAGAGTCTCTGAACTTTGAAAAGGATACCAGGAAACTGTGGAAGTTGGTAAAACAACTTAATGATGAGGGTGCACAGAGAAACACAAAGATTACATTAAACAAAGATGGAAACATCCTCACAGACAAACAAGCCGCTGATTACTTTGCGGACTCTTTTACCAAAAGATAGCAACATTGAAGTAGACAGAGAGAAACAACGAGGTGTTCATGAGGAACGACAAAATACAGAGTGAAATGGTGCCATACCCGAAGTTATGGAGACACCAATCACATACAAAGAACTGGAGTTTGCAATATCCAAACTGAAAATGAGAAAGTCGCCAGGAACAGATGGAGTGTCCAATGAGATGATCAAGAACTTGGGAACAGCAGCAAAAACAAAGCTGCTTCAGATCTTCAACATTTGTTGGACATCAGGTACAGTCTCACAGACCTGGAGAGAAGCAATCATGATACCACTCTCAAAACCAGGGAAAGACAGTTCTATGGCATCCAGCTATAGACCAATCAGCCTCACAAGCTGCATATGTAAAACAATGGAACATATTATCAACCTAAGGCTGCAGTGGTATCTTGAGAGCCAAAACCTTCTTGTGCCACAGCAGGCAGGATTTAGGAAATGCAACTCCACTGAAGACCAGACAACATACCTCTCACAAGGGATCGATGACGCATTCCAGGACAACAAATTAGTATTAGCAGCATGGATAGACTTAAGGAAAGCTTTTGATAAAGTTTGGAAAGGAGGTCTTTTAAAGAAACTGAGAAATAATGGAGTGATGGGTAGGATGTACAAATGGATAAAAGCATACTTACATAACAGAAGAGCCAGAGTCCAACTAGATGGCCTCAAGAGTAAGAAAATTCTACTGCGTCATGGTGTGCCTCAGGGAGGGGTTCTTTCCCCTACACTTTTCATAGTCTTCATCAATGACTTGATTGCTGAGCTACCACAAGGAACAAAATTGCAATGTATGCAGATGACTTGGTAATATGGTGTACAAATGAGCAAGCAACAGTGGCCACCAGAATGCTGCAAAGAGCTATTGATGCCTTGACCTCATGGGCAAACAGATGGTGTGTAAACATTAACACAGAAAAATGTAGCACTACGCTTTTCACCCTCTCCCCAAAACAAAAAGCTGGAGTTATCAAGATAAATGAAGAACACCTCAAAGAAGATAAACAACCCACCTAATTGGAGTTACATTTGATAGGTTGACATGGAGGGAACACGTCAACAAGGCAGCCAAAAAAGCCAGGAGGAAGTTAGCCATCCTGAGAAAATTAAGTGGAACCACATGGGGAGCTAGTGGAAAAATACTTAACAAAGTTTACCAACAAGGTATACGGCCACATCTGGAATATGGGTCAGCAGCGTGGTGCCCTGCAGAAAACACTACCGTAAAAGAGATTTCAAAATTTAGCAATGGGAAGACTGAAAAGAAGTAGTTTTATGCATCAGGCGAAATGACTTAGCAGGCAAATTATAGATCTACATGAAGTTGACATCCCCCTAAAGTCTGTGCCAGAACAAACCCCTTGGAGAGAGGAGCATGGACTATCAGTATACATTCAAACAAAAGTGAAATGAATATTAGACAAGGATGAACAGAACAGTGTGCAACGTAGGATAGTGATCCTCAATTTCCTGGATGAAGAATACCCACAAGACCTCTGGATCAGAGTATACACAGACGGGTCAGCACAGAATGCAGTAAAGAATGGTGGAGCGGAAGTGTACATAGAATACCCAAACAACATTAGGGATACAGTCAGAGTACCAACTGGGAAATTCTGTCATACATATGATGCAGAAATACAGGCAATCAATGTGGCAACTGAGAAACTGTTGAACACCAACGTCAGTTTTCAACCTGTAGTATTTCTGACAGATGCACAATCAGCACTCCAAGCACTTAAATTTGAGAAACTGCCAGATCTACAGGCTCTACTGTCTGAACTGAGCAACCAGCGCAAGATTGTTATGCAATAGATACCTTCTCATTGTGGAGTACCAGGAAACGAGAGAGCAGATCGACTGGCAAAGGAAGGTGCTGCAGACGAGCAACCAGATGTGCCAGTTACATACCAACAGAAGATAATGATGATCAAATCAATCAGAAAGCCACCAACAGTAACACCAGATGATTACCAAACATGAACAGACAAGAGCAAACTGTTGTGTTGCACCTTAGAACAGGACACAACCGACTCCGCAGCCACATGTACACAAAAATGAAGATTGGCAACTCAGCCATGTGTACATGCGCCCCAGACAGCAGAGCACATACTACAAAACTGCCCCGAATATGATATACAGAGAAATTCTCACTGGCCCATAGAAACAACACTGGAAGAGAAACTTTATGGACCTGTGTGTGAACTACAAAAGACAGTGAAGTTTATACAAGAGACAACATTGCAGATATAGACAATATTTTAAAGCGAACGGAAGAAGAAGAGCACTAAAGACTAAGCTAAGATTCTTGTTTAATGTCCACCATTGTGTACATCCTGAATGTGGCGTTAAGTGATGGGTTGTAGTAGTCTTCCTCATATAATGATGAAGGTGGACCATGGCCCTCCAGAAGGTCGTGCTAGGAATTGGCTTCATCTGAATGACGCTCACTACTACTACTAGTACTACGGGGATCATGACGATACACATATCGTCAGCCAGACTGCCTTGAAAACAATATGTTCCACGGAACGCAACATGGAAGAGAGATTGTGGGCTTGGTCAGTATATTGCGCCTGACACGACATCCTGACCAGTATGTAATCACTCATTCATTGTAAGTAATGTTTTGCCTGACTCAGTAGTGACTGACTAGCGTCTCAGTTCCCCCAAACTACTACTAGGATTAGAATAAGAAAGTAGATATTCGGTCAGTTGGTTTATTTTGTGTTGTTACTGTGTTCAATCCCTGATAAATATCGCTATTATTCGAAACCCATCTGCTACTTCTATTAGACTGCTCTATCACTATGAAATACATCACATACCTCGTAAGCTAGTCAAGTCAACAAGACAACGGTAGTCTCATTGCCTTCACTTCCTCGTTCCTGTCTCGTCCTGCTTGTCCCCCTTTACAACAACATCATCACGTGTCACTCTCAAAGCGTCGTTCGAACGCTTAGACACCATTAATAGGGAAGTGTGTGGCCTAGGGATTGTGAAGTTTACAGAGTACCAGGTTCAAATCACGTTGAGTTCGGTTTGACCGGTGTAAACGGACATCTAACAAAGGCAGGGGGAAATGTCCGGGCCGTCTCGGATCCACGGCTTACCATGCCAATTCACAACCTTCAACAAATTGTTTTTAATTTTGTATTTATTTATTCGAGGGGGGCGCTAAAGGTGTCCCTGTATTCTACTGATGCCTGTATGTAATGGACCTGTGATAGTTAGGGTCGTTTCAGTGAGTCCACCCAATCAAAGAAAGTGCAATAGAAGGGCCCCACTTTCAGCAATGGACTGAGCACAGTTAGAGGTGCTTTGCTGCATCAAAGTCGGTTCTATCAACCATTTTTCGTGTCCACCATTTGAGAATCTCAGATGATAATGCAGCTTTTCAATTTCTTCTTCGTTCGTTCTCAATCTCCGGCTACCAAACCCTGAAAGGGCTTAAGTAGCAGAATGTAGTACAGAGAACGGAATGCGTTGTGTCGTAGTTTACAGCTTGACTGCGATATTTGCACCTTTCGGTCCAACACATCCGACTTTGGCAAGCATTTTTTGAGTAGCAGGTTAGCATTCCCTCTTCGATCCCTTCTCCTTAGCCAGTCTGCCATGCTGCAGCCTGTTATCCAGGATCACCGCGTGGAGGTGTAGAAGGGTCTTGGCAGCTATGGTTCGCTGGCCCTGACGCTAGCAGTCAGCTATGGGTCGCTGATCACTGCAGCTCATGCGCTGCTCAGCATCTTGATCCCGCTTTTCAATTTGTTTATGTCTTTATTGCCTTCGAATGTTTCTTTGACTTCAAAGTTGACCAAGCCATCCGAGTATATGCGGTTAGTCTTATGGCAGACAGTGCTGTAAAGGATGAAGTGTTAGAGACTTCGTTGTAATATAGCTGTTTTGTTTTTTAATGAGACAGGGTGATCAGTTTACTTTCCTTCTCTTACATTAACCTTAATACTTACAGTCGCATTGATTTGGGGAGATTATATAACGGGAATCAAACCAGATTCATTTTCCAGTTGAAACAAGAGCTCTACCATTCTGATCCTCTTATTGCGAGGCCAGATATATGAAACTTTTCATGAAATTAGGCAACAATAACAAACACGTGCAGATATCATTATGTGGCGTTTGATGGAAGGTCAACAACAATAACATTGGGGAAATGTCCAAGGTATGTTCGGATTGTACGTCTATATATCGACTTTATTTAGAGGTTTATACATTTTTAGTCACATTCTAAACTAATAACTCACCCTTTTGTTAACCATGTCACGATGATGTGTGATGTTTAGTCATTAATATTGTATGGCACAGAAACATGGACAACAAGCACACAGTTGAAATGCCAGTTAAACATTTTCTGTGACGTCGATGGCAATACAAATATATCACAATCAATATGAAAACATATACACGAGTTAACAGAAAAGAAAGTATATTAATAGGCAATCCAGAATTGAACCTTCGACTTCCAGATGTGTTGGACCGAAAGGTGCAAATATCGTAGTCAAGCTGTAAACTACGACACAACGCATTTCATTCTCTGGACTACATTCTGCTACTTAAGCCCTTTCAGGGTTTGGTAGCGGGAGATTGAGAACGAACGAAGAAGAACCTTCGACTTCTAGGTGCGCCTTATTCTCGAATAAGACGTATCTGTATCATAGATTAACCAAGACAATTGTAGAAAGCAGATGCTGCAGTGAGAGAGCTGACAGCAGCCAGGGACTCATAGCTGATTGCTTGCGTTAGGATCAGTGAGCACGTTGAGCTTGGAAACAAGCTGCTTCTGGTCTCATGAGATCTGACCACTTCCTCACTGTTCAATGGCTTCTGCTCTGGTCCCATGAGATCTGACCGCTTCCTCACTGTTCAATGGCTTCTGCTCTGGTCCCATGAGATCTGACCGCTTCCTCACTGTTCAATGGCTTCTGCTCTGGTCCCATGAGATCTGACCGCTTCCTCACTGTTCAATGGCTTCTGCTCTGGTCCCATGAGATCTGACCGCTTCCTCACTGTTCAATGGCTTCTGCTCTGGTCCCATGAGATCTGACCACTTCCTCACTGTTCAATGGCTTCTGCTCTGGTCCCATGAGATCTGACCGCTTCCTCACTGTTCAATGGCTTCTGCTCTGGTCCCATGAGATCTGACCGCTTCCTCACTGTTCAATGGCTTCTGCTCTGGTCCCATGAGATCTGACAACTTCCTCACTGTTCAATGAAAGAATGTCTGAAATTTCCTAACTTACTTTCATCATCTAAATCTACGTATCTTCATGAATGAATCGCCTGGAGTCAATCAGAACATAATTGGGTTCATCTCATTTCTATGTCCCTACAAATAAGACTGCTCGCTGGCTGAATTAATCGGTGTAAGAATGTCTTCAACAATCCCCTCGCTGAGATCCGTTATACTTCAACAACTTGTACACTTGGTTCTATATACTTTGAGACAACTGTTTTTGGGACTCTACATCAATGCTTGGCTTTCAAGTCTGTATATATCTCGCTCTGTAAAAACTTCAAGATCTATTTCTGGACCTATATTATCCACTCGACTGTTTACATTTATTTGCCTATTTCCTGTCCTATCATTAGCTCACTTCTTTCTCAAGCTGAATTAATCTTGTTCTTTAGTAGACACTGTACCACGTGGGGAAACTATAGGTGTGTCCTGACCCAGCACTCTTGTCAATTCTAGAAAGGAAATGGGCCCTATCCTCCTAATGGTTGTATGATGGGTTAACTACACCTAGTCTGGCTTATTGTCTTGTGCACATGGACTGTCATCTACATATTTATATTGCCATTGTCTCAAAATTTTCGGTTGGTGTGGGTAACCATTATGTCAACCCAACCTGGACTGCATTTTTAGCAATGAGCCCTTTTGAAGTCTACTGGCACCTCCAAGTATGGGCTGCAAGTGATCATGCCTGATCACCTGGACTATGAGTTATATTTCCCTAGACTCAGGATTAGACAATGAACCCCTGCCGAAGACGGATGTGTCGGACCGTAAGGTGCAAATATCGCAGTCAATCTCTAAACTAGCGACAACGCATTCTGTTCTCTGGACTACATCCTGCTACATGTAAAGCCCTGTTCACGGCTTGGTAGTAGGAGATTGAGAACGAACGCAGAAGAGAAGACAATGAACCTTTCCCTACCAATTGGAAGATTCTAAAACTGCCTGTTCGAGCTACTCAAACTGTAATGGAAGATCCCCATCTCGACATGGACTCTGCCACTTTCTCTCAACCATTTATCTTTGAAGTTTTATAAAAATTGTGTTTTTACTTGTTACTTCATGCTGCCTTTCCCTCATATTTGGCGACCACAGAGGTCAACTGCGAGTATGATGATTCACTCCAAGTGAAGTGGGGAGGCCCACTACTTTTGTCTCTGAAACTTGGATGGTCTTCCAGTTTCTAAATCTGTCCATGGAAATCAAGGGTAGGAAAAGACAGAAATTCATATGGAGTCATCCTTAGGTAAAAAAAAAAAGCCAAACTACATATTTTGTTAGCATACATTGAGGGCAGTTCTGGTTTCATGTCTACATTGCAAGAGAAGATTGAACAATCTGGCATATCCACAGTACACTTGTCATTTACCCTAATGCAGCTTGGTAACTTGATATCATGGCAACCACGAGAACTATTTCAGATGTGTATTACTCCTGCTGGGATCTACTAAGCTGGATGACATATTGCAAGTACGGGCCAGACAAAAGGCAGAAGCCTGGTCATGCAGGTTCAAGGGTTTTGTCATAGAAGCTACTTATTCAGAGTTCACTCATAGTGGATTATCTTATATCTCAGAGCATACTGAAGGCAGATCTGTGCTCTCCTGGCTGTAGTGCAATGCAAGGATTCTTTGTATGGGATTATAGGGAAAGTGTCAACCTTCACCTTGCTTTGTCAGGTTGCTGTAACACAGCCCATTTCCAGATGCACAGTTAGGATGTGAGGTTTTGGTCAGCGTGTTGTACCGTACCCAGATACCATGCAGGCAACCATCACAAAGGTGTTAGCATAGATCAACAGAAACAAAACAAACGAAATCCGAAGTAAGAAACCTTGCATTGCTCTTAAATGGCAAACAACACGCTTCCAAAAAAAACAACGACAATATAATGTATAATACAGAATCTTTAATATTATCAACCAAACTGATTTATAAAATCATTTCTTTGGTGGTTCCTCAATATTTTTCAACAACTCTTCTCTCTTCTGGGCAATGCGCTCTTCACGTCTACGACGAGCTTCCTTAACCTTGTGTCTACGAGCCTCAGCTTGGTCACTGCGAAAGTTTAAACAAAGTCAATGGTGAGCAAAACATTTGACCTAAATAATATTTAACAGAGGTTAACGACGCACTTGCTTCTCAAGAAATAAAGTGAGGTTCAATTCCTACAAGTTTCAGCTTTCTAGTCTCCGTCCAGACTAAATTCTAAAACAAGGAACTCGACCGGGAGATGTTGCCCCACCCACCTTGCAGATAGACCTCGCTCCAAGCCATTTTCATCTATTTGGATTCCTAAAAGAATTCTTGGGAGGATCAAATTCCTACCCAATATGCCTAGTAGTCTTTGGCTACCTGTTTGAATACCAGGATTTCAAGTAAAGTAAGTAATAAAATGTAGTATTCATATGATTCGACAGAGTGTCACTGGGTCATGAACTGGGAGCAAAGAATAGTAGCACTGTAACCTGATAGGCATGTGGTTAGTTACATGAAATACAAATATCCAAGGCAGTAAGCCTACAGTGTGGCGAAAGCTGCAAGCAATCCGTGACACTGAACCATCCACTTGAGCTCTGCCCATGAGACCTCAACTGTCTTTTCATTGCTATTTGGGAGATGTTTAAGACTCCGCTCGTGGGTTCCAATCTATCGCATGTCTGGTTATACAACAAGATTTCTTTCTGAGGGTGTATTTTTATTTCCGCTTTCTTTCCCCAATCTTCTACTGTATTATCATGTTCTTGACCACAGATTCATGTTCACTAACACCTCAAAGACAGTCAGTGAAGATCTCCAATATGGACAGGATATTCTTAGCCACAAGTCATGTTTCTGTGCCATATGGCAGGACCAAATTTACCCTTAGTGCCGAACAGCCTGAATGTAGGTGTTTATGCTCCAACATTAATAAGCACACGTGAAGAAAGGGAATCATTCTATGATAGTCTTCAGAGAATTATTATTTAACAATTATTTCCCAAAGATGAGGAATTAATCATTATAGGTGATATCAATGTGTGAGTTGGAGCAGAGTACATGCCCTTGCCTATGTGCTTACCCATCATGGTACAGGCACGATAAATTAAAATGGGCAGAGGTTGCTGGAGTTTAGCTCAAGAAATCATATGTTCATTACCAACACATATTTTCAGGTTAAAAATCGTCACAAAGTTTCATGGCATCATCTACGATCAGGGCATTGGCATAAACTCTACTACGTTCTTGTACGCAGGCACTACTTAAATGCGGTCAAAATTACTCAAGCTTATCACAGCACTGACTGCGACACCGATCACGCATTAATCAACAGCAAAGGGGAAGATAAACCAAAATGCTTGCATCGCTCCAATGAGCCATCTAGCCGTAAAAGACAGACGTGTTCCTGCAACAGCTCTGCGCTGACATAAATGAACGCAGCGATAGTGGCGATGTTGACGACATATTGGAACACATTGAAAGAAAAAATGTACAATAGCGCATTCGGAGGGAAGAAAATATATAGAAAAAATCCACAATGCACAATTAAGTCTTTGCAAAGCCAAACTTAAAGTCCAAAGAGAATCCAGAAGATGTGCTAACAAGTACTGGTCCAATTTTTGCTCCACAATACAGGAAGCTGCACACTCAAGACACATAAAAGCGATGTGCGGACACTTAAAAACTGCTCTAGGTACAAAAAGCTCCAAAATAATCCCATTAAAGTCAAAGTGTGGTGAACTCATCTTAGACAGAAATAAGCAGCTAGACAGATGAGTGAAACTCTACTCAGACCTTACTCTGAAATAAGTCTTTCACCTAGAGTTAGTCGATAAGAGTGCCAAAATACCCAGTAATGCCTGAACTCGACATCATGCTCAAAGAAAAAGACCCATCCTTAGCAATTGATAGCTTGGCAAATGTAATGGAAATTACATGACTTCAGAAGTTATCAAGGAAAACAAAGAGGTTCTTTTCCCGATCCTTTACAGCTGTTAACTAAATGCGGGAGGGAAGGAGACATACCATGAGAAATGCAAGGATAGTCACACACTACAAAAACAAAGGCGACTGTGACAACTACAGGGGAATATCCCCGCTGAGCATAAGAGGAAAAGCATTAGCTCGTCGTTCTAAAGAGACTACAGAAGCTTGCTGAACGTGTACTGCCCGAGCCTCAACGTGGTTCTACTACAGACATTATCTTTACACTGAGCCAGCTGCAGGAAAAATGCACAGCAAATAAGCCCCTATTCATCGATATTGCAAAGGATTTTGACAGTGTAAGTAGACCAGCCCTATATAAGGCTCATTGCTCAAACTAATCGTCTCCTTCCACCAAGATATGGTGGCCACAATTCAGTTTGATGGAAATACATCTGACAGTTTTGAAGTCAAAAGCGGGGTGAGGCAAGCCTGCATTCTTACTCCTACCCTATTCTGAATTTTTTTGGCAGCCTTGCTGCAGAGATTGATTACGTCTTTGTCCGCAGTAGGTTTGATGGCTCAATGTTCAATCCAATCTGGCAAGGCTCAGGGCTAAATCCAAAACAACTGAAAATCTCATCAGAGAGCTATTGTTTGCTGATGATGCAGCCCTTGTCGCGCACGATGAGGACACTCTACAATCATCAGTCAATTGTATGTCTGATCCCAGCAACATATACACGATGAGGACACTCTACAATCATCAGTCAATTGTATGTCTGATCCCAGCAACATATACACGATGAGGACACTCTACAATCAACAGTCAATTGTATGTCTGATCCCAGCAACATATACACGATGAGGACACTCTACAATCAACAGTCAATTGTATGTCTGATCCCAGCAACATATGCACGATGAGGACACTCTACAATCATCAGTCAATTGTATGTCTGATCCCAGCAACATATGCACAATGAGGACACTCTACAATCAACAGTCAATTGTATGTCTGATCCCAGCAACATATGCACGATGAGGACACTCTACAATCATCAGTCAATTGTATGTCTGATCCCAGCAACATATGCACGATGAGGACACTCTACAATCATCAGTCAATTGTATGTCTGATCCCAGCAACATATGCACGATGAGGACACTCTACAATCATCAGTCAATTGTATGTCTGATCCCAGCAACATATGCACGATGAGGACACTCTACAATCATCAGTCAATTGTGTGTCTGATCCCAGCAACATATTTTCAGTCACTGTAAACGTGAAAAAAAAAACAGTTGTCCTAAAACAAGTTGGAACCGCGCCAGTAAAAACAATTATGCTAAATGAAGATCCGCTCGAAGTTCAAGTGTTCAAATATTTGAGTTCCACAGGAACACTATCACTCGAAGAGATTAATATACGCATTGGGCAAGCAGCAACAACTTTTGACAGGCTGAAAGAAAGGGCATGGAATAACAGAAAGCTGACACTAAATACAAAGATCATGATATATCAAGCATGTGTGCTTGGTACACTGTTATACAGAGCGGAAACATGGACAACACATTCAAGACATGAGAAGAGGTTAAACAGTTTTCATATGCGACGTCTTCGCAGTATAATGAACATAAAGTGACACAGTGACCAATTCATAAATGCTGAAACGCGCCAAGATACCTTCTCGACTCTGAGCAATAAGAGACGGATGGTTGGCTCATGTGAAAAGAATGTCAAATACCCACATTGCGAAGCAGTTACTCAAGGGTGAACTCATATCGGGTACCAGATCACAAGGAAGGACTAAATTAAGATACAAAGACAGAGCTACATGAAGAGCAACCTTGAAAATATGCAGAGAGGCATTAGAGCTAGTTCTGATGACAAAGATGGAAGACAAGTGACGCAAAAGAAAGGAGTCTAAACTAGTCCAATCAATCTTTTTCTGTTTATACTGCTTTCATCCCTGTCAATCGAGAAAATCAGTCACGAAAGTCTATGTCCCTTCAGGACAGATGCCACCTACATATCTACAACAGACTAGCTTACTTGACCGTATGTCAAGACAAAAAAAAAGGCCATAACATAATACTATGTCATTTGGTATGTGGAATCTCATTTTTATTGCACTACAAGATGATCTGCCACGCATGCACAGTTGATGTTTCCAGATCGAATGTGTCAAAATAAAAAAATTGTGGCCCGCCACAACAAAGCCGACCTCTGTGACATTTATGGCTGTATGTGATGGTGGCATCCTCGCATGTGCAATTGATGTTCAATTATGCGGTTATATTTGAACGAGAAATGATATATTATTTGATTAGTCCAATTAATTTTAATTTGGAAATATCTATTTGACTGAGTTGTCTCGCTTGGGACTTTTGAGGACACAAATAATATTTTTCAGTGCTTCATTTTGTTCACATTATTTGTCCCATGTAAAAATGAAGGGAAAACAAACCTGAGAATCTTAGATCTACTCTTTTCTGCCTTCCTCTTGTGGATAAACTCCATGAGAACTCGCTTGTTTTTGAAGCCATTACCCTTGCATTTCATGTACAACTCGTGGTACCTGAGGACAAATGAAATATAAAAAATGCATTACAAATAAAAAATACAAAAAGAGCAAGCATTCATCATTGTTGCAATCACTATGCCGCACTTAGGTCATTTGTCTGCATGACACTTAGGTCATTTGTCTGCATGACACTTGGGTCATTTGTCTGCATGACACTTAGGTCATTTGTCTGCATGACACTTGGGTCATTTGTCTGCATGACACTTAGGTCATTTGTCTGCATGACACCTAAATTTGTATTTATAACAGACTTTATAATATGGCAATGGGACAATAAAGTATAAAACAGTACTAAATATATAAATAAAAAGAGGAGTGAGATGTAATCCTTTCTAAATGTCTCAGAATATCCCAGCCCATAGTTAAGACAAAAATAGGCCCACCGTAAATATGCCATGAGAGGCAACTAACACTACAGCCAAACAGCTCGAAGACACTGCATTATATAGCATTTAAACAGGTCAAAAACCTGCTGGATGTTTGTTGTTATTCTGGGTTTGAAAGAAAGCTCTAGAAACAAAACACTTTAATGTATGTAGTGAATAGTAAACAAAGAGAACTTACAGATGCTTGTCAATTTTCTTGGCTTCTCTGTACTTCCTGAGCAATCTGCGCAAGACCCTCATACGCCTAATCCAGAGAATTTTTGTTGGCATACGGGCATTGGCAGTACCTGGAATAATGATGACAATCAATGTATATACAACCAAATGATGACAATCAATGTATATACAACCAAATGATGACAGTCAATGTATATACAACCAAATGATGACAGTCAATGTATATACAACCAAATGATGACAGTCAATGTATTTACAACCAAATGATGACAGTCAATGTATATACAACCAAATGATGACAGTCAATGTATATACAACCAAATGATGACAGTCAATGTATATACAACCAAATGATGACAGTCAATGTATATACAACCAAATGATGACAGTCAATGTATATACAACCAAATGATGACAGTCAATGTATATACAACCAAATGATGACAATCAATGTATATACAACCAGAAGTAATTAGACTATTTCCCATTAACCCTACAACTGTCAAGTGCATTCATTCTGTGGTGCCAAGGCATTTATGAGGATTTTGATATGTTCAAATAAAATACCAGAATCACATAGAAAATGAAATCAGGTCCATATAAGTATAACCCAAGTGGTCTGTGTGTATGACAAGGCATATCGTTAGAGGCGACTGTGACATGACATAACATATCAGCCATGATTAGGTGGTTTGTTTAAAGCAGCATAGATGGTGCCTAACAGGTTGAGGGTCTACTTTGCTCTAGTCTTTGAGTATATATATTTTTTTGTTTGCCCAAGGCGGTTTTTATTTTGCCCCAGTCGACTCAGTGCATCCGACTTCTGCATGTTAGGCTATCTAACATTGAAATTATGGTCTAAACGTGAACTATTCCCTTCAATATCAAACTTTCCCAATCAAATTGGTCAGTGGCAACACTAGGTCAATAGCTAAGCATGATTTCCCTATCTCAGTCTGATTCGTTATCACAGCTACTAATCACTGTCAAGTCCTCAAAATCATCACTGATATCACTTTCGTCCATGGGAAGAACTACAAATAATGATGGTCTAGATTTATATCTAGTTCTGATTTACCCTTTCCAGCATCAGACATGATGCAGGCCCAAAAATCTTGCTCTGCTCAAATGCAAAACAAAAACCATGGAATGTTACGATTAGACAACGCTGAAAACTGCAAATCAGAAGAAAAACCCCCCAAAATTTGTAGCGGTTTTTCTTTGGTGCCGATTTCACCACAGAAAGCGTCATTGCGGCCTTTGTGACAGAGGGTTAATGACATGCAACACTCCCAAATTTCAATCTAAGTTGAATACTGAATCACTGAAGTCATAAGAGCCAATTGGGGGACGGCGTGGCCTAGTGGTTAAGTGGCACGGCTCACAACCAGAAGGTGCTGGGTTCGATCCCCATCACAGCACCGGCCGTTACCCTGGGGAAGCAAACCCTTAGAAAATGCATGCTGAAGTCGGATGCACTGGGCCGACAGGCGCAAAATAAAAACCACAGTGTAACGCACACACGCCTTGGGGAATAGATAAATAAGGCAAACGCAAAAAAAAAAAAAAAAAAAATAAGGGCCAATTGTAAGATGAAAATAAGTTTGACCAGAAGAATGCCACGGTTTTCTTGTGCTGGAGACTCATTTTGCAGCAGACCAGTGAGTGGTCAGTATCGCATTCAACACTGTGAAACGTGCAGGTTCACAAAACATGTTTAAGTTCAAACCGTTTAGTGATGACCAGGTCCAACTGATGCCAATGTCTGGAGCGAGGATGCCTGCAGGATACTTTGTGCCGGGGCTTCGTTCGGAAGGTGTTAGTGATGCAAAGGCAGTGGTAGATACTCCAATAGCCACTGCCCATTTCCTTTCTAACACCAAACTTTCCCATGCACATAGGCCATCGGCACCCACCCTTGCGTTGAAGTCCTGCAGCAAAAATAGGTGTTCCTCACTAGGATACTTGTGATGAGATTTCAGCTGGTGATAGAACAAATCCTTGGAGTCACTAGTGGCGCAAAATGTAGGAGCATACACTCTGAACAGATTAACTATGACATTGGAAGTTCTAAGAGAACGTAGTCGCTCTGTGCCATTTTGGCATATCTGTCAATCCTAGAAGGGAGTTTTTAACAGCAAAACCGGCGTTCTCTTACGTCATCCACTCCTTTCCCCTGCCAGAAGAACGTGTAGTCCTTTTCCCTGAGGGACCTTGACTCGGTCAGACGTGTTTCGTGTAGGGTGGCGATGTTGACCTAAAGCCTTTTGAGTTTCTGGTCTATGACTGAGGTATTGCAAACATCGTTTATCGCCTGGAGGTCTGTTATACCTGCGGTGTGCGTACGTTCCAGCAACCAAGCCTCATTGCAAGCTTCTTTGTTATGGGATGAGTTATGATGTGAACTCTCTCTAGTGCCTGCACACAGATTAATGTTCAGAAGCCCCATACCCTTTCCAGCTTGTAGGTTGGCATAATCGGTAACCTAAAAGTGCTGCACTCTAAGACCAAGACCGACATCTGAAACATGGTTTTGTGATTTAAGTTTGTGGAATTTATTTTAATGGATTTATATGATGGTGGCATCCACAATTGACATTTAAAGATAATATTTCCAATAGGTCGATATTTGCGAAAGTTACAATCATGTATTGCGAGGAAAGTTGGGCTTCAAGACACCAGAAATGATGCATTATTTGATTAGTCTAATGACCACACATATGAATTACTCATAGATACTTAGCACATGTTCGATTGAGACTTCGGCTGGCACACATAATATGAAAGGTATTTGCAAATAAATTGACAGTTTTATCTGCGGAACACATGGTGAGTTATATCAAATATTTTTCCTATGAATAGATAGTATATACGTCTTGCGATGTTTAGTTTCAATTTAGCTAAATTTATTAAATATTGAACTTTGTAATAAAACTGATGTACTGAAATTCCTGCACTTAGCTTGTGGGCAGAAAGACACAAATCTGCAAAATTAGCTCAAACTGAAAAGGGCTAATAACATAAACACACATGTGGCAAAGAATACAGAAATCAACACAGTTGGATATTGGAGAGAAGGCGAAGATTGACAAGGCTCACACTTGGTATGAAACCAAGCATGCGCTGGACTGGAACCCACAAGGGCAAGTGAACATCCTGCAAAGAATTATTGAAAAACAAGGACTGCAGCTTGGAAACATCAGCAGAACACTGGGAGTGCATTCATTACAGTCAAAGGGAGACCAGAATGATGAACTATACTACTATTACCTTTCCTCTTGCCGTGTCCCATGTGTCTTCCTTTACGACGGGCCTCTGCATTTTTGCGAACACGAGCACGAGAGTGAACCTTGACAGGTTTGCGAATAATCAGACCATCTTTCACCAGCTTCCTAATGTTCTGACCTTGAAATCAAATGTACACAAAAATTACAACGGCTGCTTGCTGCCTACCATATCTACATAACAATGTTTTTTTTCTACAGATTAACTCACACTCATGAATTTGTTATCTTTTGCCTAAGACCAAAGTATAGACTTAGGTCAAAGCCACAAAAACCATACTCAACAAATACTAAATAAATGTTTGCCCTAAACTCCAAAATAGGTTGTTTATCGGTGGTGAAGATAAGTGCAACCTATTTATCAGTAAAATTTCATAGGGCCAAAAATGGTAGCAGCTAATAGTAAAAAAGGCATGTGCATAGGGTAACCAGCTCCATCCAATTGAAGTTATCAGGTCACAAGAAATTTAAAAAACAGCCCTCTGCATCCTACAGTAGAAGAGGAGTGATTAGACTAAAGAGGAGATTGAAAATGAAGAAAGCCTATAATTGCATATTTGTCTGCACTATCAATTGCAAGTATATAAAACCTTGAGCAGGACAAAATACCAAATGAGTAATTAAGTATTGCTAAAGAGTAATCAGAAAAATAACATCCATGTGCAAAAAATCACCCAAGAGATTTGTATAAAAAGAGTCAAAGCAATGAGGGCTTCAACATAAAACAATATACCCTCACCTTAAGAAATCATTAAAAAAAAAAAAAAAAAACAGTTTAGAAATTGTTGTCTACTTTTAAATTGACAGGTTATTTTAGTAACAAATAGTCTAAATGATTTTGTGAATTAGAGAATAATAGTAATCTTTTGTACAATGTATAATTTAAAAATAAATATTCATCTCGTTAAACCGTACTAGTTTGCCAAATGTTAATAATTCACAATTATTTTAAGTTATATACTTACGAGAATTGGCATTAGCAATCTCATTTGTTTCATTGGGGTCCAGCCAGATTTTGTTTTTCCCACACTTAAGCACCTTAGAAGCAAGGCGCTTCTGAAGTCGGAGGGTACTGCAAAACAATGTAATGAACAGAATGCAAAATATGTAGATATAACTATTATAACGAACAATTAATTATTCATTTTAGCCACAAATATTTTTTAAAGTCTATAGAGTAAAACGGGGCATTTAGCACCAAGGGGCAATAATCTTCTATATTATTAAGCAAGTGGTGGGGCATTAAGCACTGTTGTTTTCATGTCTTAACTAATCAGAGGCTCCATTGCATATCACTCATGGACCACATGAACCAATGAAAAAGCATAAAAAGAAATTTGAAGAAGCAAGTTTTCCTCCAGTCACTGCCATTTTGACTGTTGCCTCAGAACTTTTTGTGTGATCACAAGCTTCACAGAAAACTTTTTTCACAAAACTACTTGCCAGTGAAAGAATCTAGATGAACTGGAGGTCATAAACCACTGGTTCACCCTTCTGGACAAGGTCTCACTAAAGCTCGTGTAAAAGATATGTATGAACAGATCTTCAATGCTGACAAGACTGGATTTGTGCAGTTGCACGCCAAGACATGAGCAAGAGGGAGATTTGCTCATATCTAGAGATATATGGTGAGAGTCCTGCCGAAGACGGATGTGTCAGACCGAAAGGTGCAAATCTCACAGGCAAACTGTAAACTAGCGACAATGCAAATCCGTTCTCCGGACTACATCCTGCTACTTGCAAAGCCCTGTTCAGGGCTTGGTAGTGGGAGATTGAGAATGAACGCAGAAGAAGAGAAGGTGAGAGTCACTTCAGAGGAATACACAACACCAGAGTTCAATAGTTCAAAATGAGGATGATTTGGAGGAAGGTCATAGATGTGGACATGAACGGGTCTAGTGTAATTTGTGTGATAAGTGGTACCACAGATAGAGTCTAGATATTATTTCATTCACAAGGCGGTGTGCGTTACACTGTGGTCTTTATTTTGCGCCTGTCTGCCCAGTGCATCCGACTTCAGCATGCATTTTATGTAAGGGTCTACTTCCTCCTGCATTTTCTAAGCAGGGTTTAACCAGGGTTTATCCCTGGGGTTAACGGCCGGTGCTGATGGGCTTGGCTGTGCATAAATCACAAAAATGATATCAAGTTACAACACTGGTGCTTAACCCTACCAGACCGCTATACCCTTTTTCCAGTAATTTCCTGAACTACCGCTATACCGCTGGACCTAATTTGCGGTACTTTGGGTAGTACGTGAATAAAATGTGTTAGAATCTAAAAATAACCAACCAATCGTGGTCAAACCTCATGGTTAGTCATTGCAAATGTCTGCCCCTCATGTTTGAATTGATTTTGTGTTGTTTAACGTGAACAAATTCAGAAAATTGACAATGAAACGAGTGGCTGATGAACCAAGCACTTCAACAGGAAAGCAAAGTAAGTCTAGGCGTATGACAGTCCAACAGGTGATCGATAATTTGGTTGATTCAGACTCTGAGGAGTCAGAATTTCATCAAGAATACGTTTCCAGTTCAAGTGACACAGACAGTGAGAGATCGAGTGATGAGGAGAATCTTGAACCTTGTAGATCTAGAGCTAGATCGATAGTAAGAGAAGGGGGCGTGTCCCTCAAATAGCTGATGGGGGAGATCTAGGTGGTGATGAAGGTTGGACAAGGAATTTTGTATCACCAAATACAGATCTGAATTTCAATGAGGATGGAAAAGGCCCAGTGAACATTCCTGGGTATATCACAGAGGATAGTTAACCGATTTAATTTTCATTCTTATTGGATGATACTTTCTGGCAAAATTTGATAGATAAAACCAACCTCCTGGCACACCAATTGCATATAGCGAAGCCCAACTCCTACAATGCCAAAAATTTCAAGGATGTTACAGTGGAAGAAATGAAGGCTTTTCTTGGACTGAGGATCTATATGGAATACTTATGTATAAAGCTCAGCTATCAGGATTTTTGGACAAATGAAGGCTCTGACTTTGTTGGGTTTACTCCTGGATTTCGAGATCTTATGACTCGAGATAGATTCATGGCCATTTTGAGTTTTTTACACATAATTGATGAGAAAGACACAGATATCGATAAGACAGGATATATCAAGTTAGGCCTTTCTTGGAAAGTCTGCTAACCAAGTCTCTCCACTTCTGCCAAAGCAACATTTGAGCTTAGCTGGGATGATCCTGACAAAAAAACCGATTGGCCATCAAGCAGTACATCAAGGCTAAGTCCACAAAGTGGGGCATCAAGTCTTTCCTTCTCTGTGAAGCTGAGACTGGCTACATATTGAATGCAAAAATCTACACTGGTGGTGCACCAATTCCTACAAAAGACTTGGGCGCGGTAGGAAATACAGTCGTTCGTCTCCTGACCTCATGTGCAATGGAAAATAAACCTCATGTGCTTGTCATGGACAGGTTCTACAACTCTGTAACCCTTGCTAAATATGCACTGTCAGAATTACATACAGGAATTGTGGAAACCCTGCAGCAAAACAGGAAGCAGTTTCCTAAGTCTCTGAAAAGTGTAAAAAAAACTTGCTAGAGGTGACAGTCGCTATCTATGTCAAGAAAGTGTAACATGTTTAGTTTGGCAGGATAGAAAGCCCATCACATTTATTTCGAACTACCACGATCCAGCCCAAAATGGAGTAATAAATAGAAGAAATAAAGACGGCAGTGTGCAAGAAATACAGATGCCACAGCTGGTGAAGGACTGTAATAAATATATGGGTGGCTGTGACAAAAATGACCAGATAACCGCCTTCATCTGTCTCGTCGTCATTACTGCTGGCCCCGGCGGCTTTTCATAGAATTTTTTATGTGGGCCAGTTATAATTCTTACATCTTGTATGCTTCAAAGCAGCAAGCTGCTTCAAAAAAGCCAGTTTATTTCACCAGATATATTCAGAAACTGTGCCTGCAACTTGTTGGTGGATACAGGACATCAGCCCACAGAGACTCACAAAAGGAACCCTCACCCTGCCCTCAACGGATGACCCCAGGCAATCATTTTGCCTGGGACATCATTGAATCATATCTGTGTTGTGTGCATGGAAAAGCACTCCAGGTACAACAAGCAAAATCCTGGAGTGTCTTACAAAGACAATCCATGCAAGAAGGTGAAGAGGAACATCTGGTGCTCACTTTGCAAGAAGTACCTCTGTATAAAACAAGGACTCATCCTGCTGGGTGGATTGGCACACAAAGGTGGAATATTGGCACTAGATGAAAGGTAGACCTATATTCTACAATGTCTCCAAGTTACATCTTATTCTAACCACTTGTCTTGTCTGCATGTAACATTTTTCTATATCATGTTGGTTTTTTCTCTTTAATGCTCAGGAGCCCAGGTATAAGGGAAAGTTAGGTTCAGGGCCTTAGGTCTGGTAGGGTTAATGCCCCGCTTTACTCTATTCTATATCTATATAGTAAATATAGTAAACTATATATATAAATATATATAGCAGACATTTGTTGAAATGACTACAATATATAAAATAAGATACCAATGGGTGGTAGTTATGGGTATGAGGGGCTATTAACAAAAAGCAGAAAGTAAAGATCAATGTATCATAATGATGGTAAATCAACAAACTTATCGCGCAGCAGCCATTTTAAGATTTTTCACCCATGCCTGCATGGTTGCTAGCAGATTGTGCAATTGGTTACAATAAAACACATAGACCAAACTTTCTTACTTAACATAAAATTAAAATCTTAAATCGACAACATATGAAATATAAATGGTCAACAATATTTTTCAACAAATATATGGCCCCTACACATAATATTAACGAAAATTTATGTAGAACAGACACATACGTACCTCATGACGGAAATGGGAGCCACTGAAAGGAAACTCCTGCGCTTAAGCGGTTGCAGGTCTTGTTGCAATTGATGATAAAATATAGTTTCCTAAATGTACGTTCTCTATAACAGAGATGTCATACAAACAACATTTTAAAAGGCTTCAAAATAATGTGTAAATTATATAAAAGCTCAAAATAAAAATCCTTGCTATAGTATAAATAATAAGAATATATCTTTATATTAATCCGCATCAGGATGTTTTTTTGTTTTTTTTTAGAATCCGAACAAAACCGCAAGCACCGAAAACAAACCTGAACAATGAGGCAATCATTATCAGCATGTGCCTTGTCGACGTCATCTTGATGTAGCATGTCTTTTGCAGAACATCGCTCTCATGACAGCCGGTCTGTAGGACAATTGACCACTAGCCAACTCTCCCTCCTTTGTCACTGTCAACCCAAAAGCCTTGTGTACATCTTTTTTACCAGGTGACATACATAGGGCATGTTCTCAGAATGGACAGCAGCAAACGCCCTCTGTAAGCTTGAACAACTTAAATGAACTGAAAAGAGTATGATGGGGTGGATACATGAAGTGGTGGATACATGAAGTATGAAGTGGTGGATACATGAAGTATGAAGTGGTGAATACATGAAGTATGACGGGGTGGATACATGAAGTACGATGGGTTGGATACATGAAGTGGTAGATACATGAAGTGGTGATACATAAAGTATGACGGGGTGGATACATGAAGTATGACAGGGTGGTTACATGAAGTATGATGAGGTGGATACATGAAGTGGTAAATACATGAAGTGGTGATACATGACGTATGACGGGGTGGATGGGCGCGGGAAGAAAGTAAGCATCACCAATCGGCAGTGGGTGGTGAGGAAATAGATCAGGTCATTTTGAAAAGCTGGGCGGGAAACCGAACATACTGGTTACACCAAAAATGATGCCTATTACCAGTTGAACAGAATAGAGCAGGTCGTTGTCTTCAGACTTCGCACTGGCCACAATAGACTGAGGTACCACCTATTCAACAAATTGAAGATAGGTGGTACCGACGAATGCCCGTGCGGTACCGGTAAAATGACCGCTGAACATTTGCTGCAGAACTGCCCGACATACGAGGATCAGAGAGAGCAGATGTGGCCATCACCAGTGGAACTGCAAGACAAGCTCTATGGCAGTGTCGACAGCCTCAGGATGACCGCCGCTTTTTTCGAAAAAATAATGGTTACTGTCTGACTGCGTACGACGAAGAATAGCTGGGCTCCAGAATTGACATAAATGGCGAATGTTCAAAATAAATTAATAGAAGACTAGCCATAAAAACGCAGAGGCCAAACAGCCTGAAGAAATTATAGCAGAACACCAACAAAACGAAAAAAAGTGAAAGTCTTGAGAGTCTGTGTTGTTCCTGTGGTAGAATATGGCTGCGAAATATAGACGATTGCTAAAACTTCTATAAAAAAGAATCGAGTCCTTCGAGTCAAAATGTTCCAGAAAGATCTTCAAAATACCCTGGACGGGGACAAAGATAAATTTAGACATTCGGCAAGGGTTGAACATAAAGGAATTTAGACATTCTGCAAGGGTTGAACATAAAGGAGAACTGGTTTATCAATTCCATTTTGGCCGGAAAATTGAAATAATCTGGTCATATCTTCTTCTTCTTCTTCTTCGTTCGTTCTTAATCTCCCACTACCAAACCCTGAAAGGGCTTAAGTAGCAGAATGTAGTCCAGAGAACGGAATGCGTTGTGTCGTAGTTTACAGCTTGGCTGCGATATTTGCACCTTTCGGCCCAACACATCCGACTTCAGCAAGCATTTTTTGAGTACCGGGTTAGCATTCCCTCTTCGATCCCTTCTCCTTAGCTAGTCTGCCCTGCTGCAGTCTGTTATCCAGGATCACCGCGTGGAGGTGTAGAAGGGTCTTGGTAGCTATGGTTCGCTGGCCCTGACGCCAACAGTCAGCTAAGGGTCGCTGACCGCTGCAGCTCATGCGCTGCTCAGCATCTTGATCCCCTTTGGTCATATGAAGAGACACAAAGGTCTTGAGAAATCAGTGATGGTGGTGGTGTAATAATAATAATGTTCGCGTAGGCGTCAAAGGCCCATTTCGTTGATCGAATCACTACCATGTCCAACTGCTGGGGCTGTATTCATGCGTATCGTGTCGACCAAAATCCTTACACACTCCCCAGGTGGAGCCATGTACTCCGCAGCCTTGAGATGAGGGTCACGGGGAGTGTGTTAGACTAATGTTTGTATCAGGCTTCCCGTGTCTATACGTGTCAAACTCCCTGTTTTACGTGTCCCGTCGCCGAAACTTCTAATTGTGTCCACCTTTTGGTCAGCGTGACCCTTGCCATGCTGAGAATACGAGGTTAGGAAAGGTATCGTATAACCTCGGGTGGAGGGAGGGGCGAGCAGAAAAGTTCTTGAGTAGTGTTATTCTGGACTGAATTCTGGTATACAGTTAAGCGGAACGTTGAACTCTGTCATGAACTGGTCTCCCGCGGCTTTACCCAGACATGAAATGCAGCGAAATGCAGCATAATAAACAGAATAACTGATCGAAAGCACATCAATTCTACATAATAAAGTCCTTGATACCACCTGGTGAAGGAGTTGTGAAATATAATCCGAACATTAACCACCAAACGTCAGGAAACTCGAGACAAACACCGTAGCGAGTGGAGAGCGCAGCCACTAAGGCGCGGCCAGACAAAAGAGGCAGGAATGTACCGAACAGACAATGGCACCAAGATATCCAGGAATACCTGAAAAGAGAATAGGTATGGCCAAGATGATATTCCACAACGTGCGAAACATACTGCTCTGACATCTAAACATATATACCATAATTTTAAAATGTGAATTGTCAGGTATTATGTATAAGTGGGTGGATAGCATCAAGAGATGGAATAGAAAAAGCCTCTCAGATTGCACCATTACGGCAAGAGATAGAGTACACTAGAGATCCATTGCAGCCGACATTCGATGAGAAGATGGCACTTGAACTGAACTGAAATCGTCTTCCTTCATGGAAATCGATAGTGGATTATAAATAACAGTAAACTGGAAAGGTGGTCACAGCTTGAAAAACCAATGATCCATTACAGTGAATATAAACCTGATACCCCTCAATGCAGTGTGAGTGATTTAGTTGAGGAAACATGCACTATGTTACAAAGAATGACTACTTTCATCTGAAGAGATAAATATGCCAATATCAGCAAAAGCAAATAACGTTTATGGCAGAGCAGTTGTAGCTTTTTATCACTGATACAATAATGCCGAAGCTAATATCACCAGAGCTAGAAGCAAAATTGATGGCATGTAAACTGCACAAGAAGCTGCTTATGCATATTGTGAAATGTAATGTCGAGGAGCATTTACAAGTTACAAACTCATAATATTTCTCTTATCCAGTAGGACGTAGTATGTGACGTCACAAATGGGTTTCCCGTCACTGCACAGGCTCATTATTAAAGTAAGTCATTATTCTACAGTTTCGTCTGTCTTACATTGGCTGTAGCCCAGTCATGGTTCCAAGTCTTCTATTTAGGTGGACTCAATGCTCCTGTTATGATGCAGGCTGCTTGATTCCGGGTGCGCCCTATTTTGTCGAAGTTTGATTTAGATGCCACGGACCAAGCTGCAATGCCGTAATAAAAAACTGGTCTCACTCTGTATGTGCATAATTTGTTTAGTGTGTTTCCGTCAACACCCCATGTAGTACCAGCAAGTTTCTTCATAATGACCATGCGTAGCCTCACCCTCAGCTGGTTCTTTAAAATTTACGGTGTCTATGTCAGCCCTCGGTCTAAGGAAACTCCTAAGAAAGTTGGAGCCTCATCTAGCCGTATCTCTTTTCCATTTAGTTGGAGTTTTACTTGCTGCCGTATGTTTGACAGAGATAAGATGGTAACACATGGGTCAAGGTAAATGGAGAACGAATATATTCCATCAAGTTCGCGGATGATCAAGTCATCATAGTAGGAACTGAGAAATCATTACAACTACTCACCAGGACTAACGACACAGCCAAGACATTTGGTATGAGGATAAATGCTAGTAAAATAAAAGGGATGGTTATAGACAGACAAACCCAAAGATTAAATATCTAGAGCAAGAGTCAAATTTTGAACAAGTGTAGATGTTTTCATATTTTAGGTCAGATCAGATCATCCCGTAACCGGTGAGGTCGTTGGGACACACATGAAGACATACTCACAAGCTCACGCCACCCTTCTCTGTCAGCGGCCGCTGTCTGTGACTCTTCTGGTCGGAGATTGGTCCATTATTTTATGTTGTCCTCCCATCTCTTTTTGGAACGGCCCCTTCGTCGTCTGCCATGCACCTTTCCGTGGAGGATTGTATTTGCAAGACCATTTGATCTCGATATGTGACCGTACCAAGAGAGTTTCCTTATTTTGACAGTTGCCAAGAGGTCTTCGAAAGGCCCTATTGCTGTTGTACTTCAATCTCGTATTTCCTCATTTATAACTCGATCTTTGTACGCGACGTTTAAAAGTCTTCGGAAACATCCCATCTCCAAGGCCTGTATCCTTCGTTGAAGGTCAGCTGTAACTGGCCATGTCTCACAAGCATAGAGGAATATTGACAGGACCAGTGTACGCATTAATCTGATTTTCGTGCATAGTGCTAACCGTTTTTCTTGCCACATTTTGTTAAGCCGTGCAAGCGCCGCTATTGTCTGTGCTATTCTGGCCAATATCTCAAATTTTGATCCTTCATCACTGACAATCGACCCTAGATATTTAAAACGGTCAACCACTTCGAGTTCCTGACCGTTAGCTTTTATCCTACTTTTGAAGCATTTGGTCTTGTTGGTCATTAATTTTGTCTTTCCAGCGTTTATCTCCATACCATAGTCAAGAGCTGTTTCATCGAGCCTTCTGACCCATTCCTGGAGTTCTGCTTCCCATCGATATCATCTGCAAAATGAAGGTTGGTATATCGTTCGGCCCCCTATCTTGACAGTACCAACGTGACCTCCAAGTGCCTCACTCATAATTCCCTCAAGGAATATAATGAAAAGAGTTGGAGAGAGTGTACAACCCTGTCTCACACCAACTGTCCCATTCACAAGAACTGCGCTAGGCGCCTTGTCATACAGGTGTTCAAGGACCGTTATAATATTTCCGTTGATTTTATACATCCTCATGGTTGCACATAGCGCTTTATGCCATATCCTATCAAACGCCTTCTTAAAATCCACAAACACATGATACAGTTTTTGCTTCTGTTCTAGATATTTCTCGCTTAGCAGCCTTAAATTAAATATCTGTTCTGTAGTGCCTTCCCTGTTTAAACCCTGCTTGCTCCTCGGCAATGATGTTCTCTGCTTGGGGTTTCAATCGGTCGAGGATTAATCTAAGCATGACCTTGCTAGGGTGGCTGATGATGCTTATTGCTCTGTAATTTTGGCACAGCTTTAGGTTTCCAGACTTATGTAACGATATAACCATTGATTTTGTCCATAAGTTCGGCCAGTTTCCTGTCGTCCATATTTTGTTGCAGATGTGTGTCAGGCCTTCCACCACTACCTCTCCACCTGCATGTAAGAGCTCGCTGGTATATTGTCCACGCCGGCCGCCTTCCCTCTTCTCAATGTCTTTACCGCTGCAGTTACCTCTTCCTTCGTTATCAGTTGGTTATCCTCTATATTTGTTGATATTGGGGGGGGGGGGGGGTGTTGTTTTCGCAGGTTTGTTTCGTCATTCATAGTTATATAGCTCGGAACAGTACTCTGTCCATCTTGCTAGTACGTCATTTTCCTCAATAAGGCACTTGCCGCTTTTATCCTGGATCATAACGTTCTTGCCTTGTCTTGGTGTTACCAGTTCTTTGACAACCTTGTATGCTCCTTTAGCATCATTTCTGTTTAATCTCTCTTCGATGTTTGTACATTGCTCACATATCCACGCTTCTTTCGCCTCTCTCATCCTTTGTTGTATCGCTTTCTTGGCCTCTTTATATATGCCGACCCCATCGATGGGGTTTCATATTTGGGACAAATTATTACAGAGGATGTCCGCTGTGAGGAGGTTGAAATAAGAACTAGGATCACAGTAGCAAAAAAGGCATTCCGTGATAAACAAGAACTTCTAACAACAAATAGCATCAATATTGAGCTTGGGAAAAGAATAATCACTACACTATCTGGAGTGTCGCATTCTACGGCTCTGAAACATGGATTCTAAACGATGAAAAAACATTAGCAGCTGTTGAGATGTGGTGCTATCACAGGATTAAAAGAATAAGCTTTATAGAGAAAAAAAATGCCAAATAAACGAGTGCTTAAAGATATAGGGTCACATAGACAACTAATGACGAGAATACAGAAAGATAGAAAGGTCTTGACTTATTCCTAACATGAGACATGGAGGCCTATTATTGAAAATTTCATAATAGGCAAAATTCAGGAGGACAATAGAAAGAGGACGTCAAACAAACAATGACATCATACAGGATTGCAAGGACCTAGTGGCGTGCCTTCAATGGACTAGAAGGACTTGGCTAGTCCTCAGACATTTTAGTTAAGCTATTTTGAGTTAAATGTTCACGGGACATTGGCTTTGAAAAAATGACTGGAATCACAAGACATTATTATTCCACTCTCCCTGATCTGTTTTGAACAGCACACAAGGCCAACAATATTGGTGTTTCTGATCAACTGTCCTATCATATCTTTGATAAAGCATTGATCAATTTGCTTGTTAGTTTCATTGAGATGTTGTACAAGTCGTTCATATTTCTTTTTGCAGCAGCTTCCTCCGTCTCTCGCGCCAACTGATCAATATATTTCTTTTATCGCTTCTTTTTTACTTCTTTGTTGGCTTCAGCTTATTTTTCCTGTGCCAAGCCTTTTAATAACATTTACACCTACTAAATTAGATGTCTGTGAATGGTGGCCCAGTATCTACAGGAGAGACAGATTGAGAGACAAGCACATTTAAAAGATGGTCAGTTCCATTCCATGTGTTGAATACACAAAAAGACAGTAAGTATCATGGTTCAATTATCTCACGAGAATGATCCCATATAAGCTTCCCCCGTGGGCCTACAATGTCCGACGTCCAAACGAGAGGGCGACTGAAGGGAAGATGGGAAGACGACGTAAAGATGATTTTCCGGCCGCATGGGTTCACGATGTCAGACAAAACACATCTGTTCCAGACTCCCCAAGCCGTTCAGTTGTGGACAGATAATGAATTGGGGAAGAAGAAACTGAATGACAGCTGAACTCAGAGCAAGTAATGCACAAATAACCATTCTTATTGTACTTGATCCCCTAATTTTTAAGGTGGGGTGACCTGTTTCCTTTCTCAACTGTTAAAAAAAAAATAACTGTAAGTCAGGTAACAATTTACAACTGGTTATTATCAGACGATTCGAGATCAAGCTAAAGAATGAAGGGTGGACAAGACAAACGAACGAAACCGAGGCCGCTGACCTACTTGTTCATGGACGGAAGGGGAAGCGCGTCTGCCGCCATGAATGTTTGGAGACGGCGGTAGAGTGTGTGTTGAAGGCACTAAGTTATTCATTTCTTCTAAGATCTGAGCGAGCAGGGAACAATACCAGATGTTTCCTATCCAACAAGGTAAGATATTAGTCCACCAGACACACGGAGTTTGCTGTTATTTTACATGAATTAATAAATGATGAGACATTTTCTTTGTTCGCGTGCGTTCAGTTTTTTGTTTTTTTGGTTCCATGTTGATGATAAAATGGTCTGCTATATCCAATATATTATGAAGTTACAGGATTGCGAGACTATTTATATTTTATTGTGATAGTTGAACACGTTCAAGTAGATCAAATGTAACTTGGTAGATACATAAACTCTTCACGCATTTGATCTCATGATATTGAGAAAACAAACAACACTTTTCTAGATCATCTCATGATTCATGACTTGTCATCTGTCTTTCACTTTCACTTGGAGTTGGTGAACGGATTTGTGATTTTGTCTCTAAATCATGGACTTCAGATTACATTTTTACGGTGACTAATCGTTAGGGGTACATGACACACTGACTAATACAGTTTATAATTTGCACGACGCAACAGTATCTGCTTATAAATCCTTTCCAGAAGTTTACGTTCAAATGAATATTACTCAATTACTCTATTTATTAGTATTACAACTATAGTTATACTTATAGTATAAGTATTAGTATTATTATTAATTACTATTACTAGTATGACTATTATTTAATTAACTATTATTATAATTATTAGTATATTTAGACCTATATATCTAGATCTACACACTGCAATAAGTCCATGGCTGACACTACTCAGTACTCTGTGAGTACTCAGGCCGCTACTCACATTTCCACGAATTTGTTCCGAAACGACTGCTGTAAAAAACATGTTTTACACTATTTTATATTTACAGTTACACTTTACTTTACTTACAGACAATTATTGCCATCACGATACAATATTCCAGATGATTGTTTGTTGTCTAACGAATTTCTTGAAAAAACATTGCCTTTTAAAAAATTTGTAGATACTGTAACTGTAAAAGGCAGTCTACTAGTACTACTACTAAAGATAGTCTCATAGTACTTTCAGACACCATTGTGATTGTCAGGGATGGAGCCTTCTCTGTACTCAGCCTCAGATAGTTCCCTTCTTGCTTGTCTTCCCAAACAGTAAGCAACGTACCCATTTTTTTAGTTGGGTCAACTGGGATCAAACCCAGTCAGTGCCTTAGCAGTGAGAAGTGAGTGCTCATCTGTACTGTATGATGTATTGTTATATAGTACCCGTACAACTAATGTAATAACCCTGTATGGTAATAGGCTTGCCAACTTATGGAGGCATTGAACAGCTCACCAATCACATAGGAAAAAGACTACTTGGTTTTAAAGCAAGTTCTAGAAATTATTATATACATGATATATTGCAATGCAAGTGCTAATGCATTCATTTCTCTGAGACCAGAATAAATCTGTCATAATGAGTTGGTATGTAGTTTGCAAAAATGAGGCAAAAAATACATAGATCTAATCAACGTTTAGGACTTTATGTTTTTAGTAGTAGTAGTCTGAGATAAGTTTAGCCTTCTGACTATCTTACTGTTCAATACACCCTAATTACTATACATAATAATTGAAATATCTAATGTAATCTAGATCTACATAGAGTCTATGGTCTTTCTTTCCACTTTAATTTTACGATTAGACTATTCATATTATTTATTTATTTAATTTTCTATTAAAACACCCATTCAGCAGCAACATAAGGTTGTAACTGGTCCCAAAGAAGCTTGCATGGATGGCTGTAGCAGGCACACTCTAAAGGTTATATGGAAACATTTGACTAACAATCACTTCCCAGTAGTTCCATGTGAACACATAGTAGTAACGGTCACACTACTCCGGTTCTGTAAGAACATGTTCTTGTAAAAGTGACTTTTCCACAGGTTCTAGAGGAACACCTGACTGTAAGAGTCACTCTCTACTAGTTACATAGGAACATCTGACTAGCATTCACTCTCTACTAGTTACATAGGAACACCTGACTGTAAGAGTCACTCTCCACTAGTTACATAGGAACACCTGACTGTAAGAGTCACTCTTCCACTAGTTACATAGGAACACCTGACTGTAAGAGTCACTCTCCACTAGTTACATAGGAACATCTGACTGTAGCATTCACTCTCCTCTGCTAGTTCTTGTTTTGAGACTTGGCCTTCTTTTTCACTATCCTTTGTTGTTATTGTTGACTAAGTCTGTAGAGCTGTTTTCTCTTTCATGGTAAGTTTTAGAATTTGTAGCTGGTTAATGGAGCCTTATTGATGTTGGTGATTGATGGAGTGATTAACTTTTTTTTCTTTTTGTGCTGTCCTGGGAAAGTGAGCAGTACATGTTTTACTGCCTTATATTGGTGGGTGGTCGTCTGTGGCAGTTAGGTTCATGGGCAGTGTCTTCTTCTTCTTCTTCTTCGTACGCTGTCAGACGCCAACCTTTATTTTTTCGAAAAAAGCAGCGGTCATCCTGAGGCTGTCGACACTGCCATAGAGCTTGTCTAGTGTTGCCACTGGTGATGGCCACATCTGCTTTCTTTGATCCTCATATGTCGGGCAGTTTTGCAGCAGATGTTCAGTGTCTAACTTGTTTAAGTGTTATTCCACTATATTTCACTAGGGTGTTCTTGGTGTTTTAAAATTTTTACATTTTGGGTTCCAACCATGTGCATCAATCAATTAACATCCTTCAGCTTCCTGTGAAGCATAGATGTTCAACAAATACATGGCAATAAATCTAGTGCATGTCTGGTTGTACTGTTAGGTTTCTTCTTAAGGGTGTGTTTTATCTTCATCTTCACTTTATCTCCTTGATCTTCAGCCACACAGTTGTTGTGTTAGTTGTCTTCCAATACTAAGAATGCAACTGATATATTGTTGATGGTGTGCATTAATCTGGAAATCATGTTAATCAACCAATCAAACAATTCGGCGTGGGCTAGTGGTTAAGTGACAGGCTCACAATCCTAAGGTGCTGGGTTCGCTCCCAATCACAGCACCGACCATTACTACGGGGAAGCAAACCCTTAGAAAATGCAGGTGGAAGTAGACCCTTACATAAAATGCATGCCGAAGTTGGATGCACTGGGCAGACAGGTGCAAAATAAAAACAGTGCAACGCACACCGCCTTGTGTAATAGAGATATAAGGCGAGCGAGAAAAAAAATCACAAAAAATAGCTTGGGAAAAGAATAATTGCTACCCATGTCTGGAGTGTCTGAAACATGGATCCTAAACATTAGCAGCTGTTGAGGTGCTATCACAGGATTCACAGAAGGAATTGCATAATTAAACAGCCAAATCAACGAGTGCTTAAAGTTTTGTAAGACCACATTGACAACTAATGACGAGTATACAGAAAGGTAGAGTGTCTTGACTTGGTGATAACATGAGACAATGAGGCCTATTAATGAAAATTCTAGAAGGCAAAATTCAGGGGAAAAAAGAAAGAGGACGTCAAACAAACAACGACATCACACAGGATTGCAAGAACGTAGTGGCGTTACTTCAATGAGTTTGACCACTCAGTTATGTTGTCTGCCCATCTCTTCCTTGGACTTCCCCGTCCTCTCTTTCCTGGTACAGAACCATACAGTATCGAATTTGTAATTCCGTTGGACCTCGTGACATGTCCATTCCAAGACTTTTTTTGCCTTCTGATAGCTGTGAACAGATCCTCAAAAGGCCCAAATGCGTTATCCACTCTTCGTCATATTTCTATGTTCATGACACGATCCTTATATGTAACATTTAAGAGTCTTCTAAAGCAGAGTGGTAAAAAAAATTATCATTTCTCCCTCCCCCAAGGCGGTGTGCGTTTCTTTATGGTTTTATTTTGCACCTTTCCTCCCAGTGCATCCAGCTTTGGCATGCATTTTATGTAAGAGTCTGCTTCCTCCTGCATTTTCTAAGGGTTTGCTTCCCCAGGGTAATGGCCGGTGGGGGATCGAACCCAGCACTTTAGGATTGTTAGCCTTGTCACATAACCACTTGGCCACGACATCCATTTCTGACTTGCATGACAGGTTATAGTGTTGCCATTCATTGCTCCCCTTCTTGGACCTGGCATCATTCAGATGTTTTTCTGTACTGTTAATCTATCTTTCCCTGTATGTCTTGCTGCTTGCATGACAGTAGACATAGTATCTGCAACATCAAAATCTTCTTGTTTGTCCGATGCTCATTGTATTACAATTTCTGTTATTTATTATTTGCCACATTACTCCTGAGAAAAAAATGTGTATCCTGTGCTGCCTACAATGGTCTTGACTACGTCTTGACCCCGAATTATGACAGCAGAGGACGAGAGAATGAAGCTGACGACAGAGAAAATCTTCCCTACTGTCATCTATTCAAGCGCAAGTTACAGCATCAGATGAAACATGAGCTACAAACAAATCTGAGAGAAAATTAGGACTCTTTTATATTCAGTTCCCGAATATACAAATTATTATCTCAATTATTACCTCACCTTCCACTCAAACTCCTACAAGTGGGAGGTGAGGTAATAATTGAGGCTCTAACATACATCTGTAACAGAATTTGGTGGACAGGAGAGTGGCCAGCCATCTGGACGAAATCAGTGGTTTTACCGCTGCCTAAATCAGGGAACCTAAAGATGTGTCAGAACTATAGAACAATTAGCATGATTAGTTATCCTAGCAAAGTTCTCTAAAGAATAATCCTCAACAGATTAAAACCACAGGCAGAGAATATCATTGCCGAAGAGCAAGCAGGGTTTCGAGCGGGAAGAAGCACCACTGAACAGATATTTAATCTGCGGATATTGAAAGAGAAATACTTGGAGTATCAACAACACATATATCATGTCTTCATCGATTTCAAAAAGGCATTCTACAGAGTATGGGATGCGGCGCTATGGACAACAATGAAGCATTACAAGATCAATAGTAAAATTGTAAAGTTAATTGAGAACCTATATGAGAAGGCGTCAAGTGCAGTTTCTGTAGACGGAATACTAGCTGAATGGTTCCGCACATCTGTTGGGGTGAAACATGGTTGTATACTCTCTCCAGCACTCTTCAATGTATTCTTGGAAAGAATAATGGAGGCGACCCTGAATGGACATGTTGGTACGGTCAGAATAGGTGACAAGACGATTACAAACCTACAATTTGCAGATGATATAGATGATCTGGCAGACACAGAAACGCAACTCCAGGAGCTGATTAGTAGATTGGACAGAGCGACTCAGATCTATGGCATGGAGATAAATGCAGAGAAAACAAAGCTGATGACTAATAACACGGAAGGGTTTACATCTATAATAAAAGCAAATGGTCAGGAACTCGAAGGTGTACACCGGTTCAAGTATCTGGGATCAGTGAAAGGGCTCGCAGCCTGAGATAATTGCCAGAATAGCACAAAAAACAGCGGCGCATAAGCGCTTGAAGCCCATATGGCAGGATAAGCGGCTCGCCCTCAGCATAAAAGTTAGACTAATGTGCCCATTGACGCTCTCAATATTTCTGTATGCATGTGAGACTTGGACCATTGGTACGTATATCCAGTGCAGAATACATGCAATGGAAACGAGGTGCTTTAGAAGACTCTTAAATGTTACATATAAGGACCGTGTCATGAACATAGAAATATGACGAAGAGTGGATAACGCATTTGGGCCTTTTGAGGATCTGTTCACAGCTATCAGAAGGCAAAAGATGTCTTGGAATGTGCATGTCACGAGGACCAACGGAATTACAAATTCGATACTGTATGGTTCTGTACCAGGAAAGAGAGGACGGGGAAATCCGAGGAAGAGATGGGCAGACATCACTGAGTGGCCAAACCTTCGTCCCTGTGAGGCACAACTGGCGGCAGTGGACAGACACAGATGGCGCGGAATTGTGGGAGTGTCATCGAGTGTGCCCTAACAACCTGATGTGTTACAAGATAAACTGAACATACAAAATCTGCTGGACATAGCCAGAGAGCTTAAGCACTAGCGGGTTAACATGGCTGCCCTTAGCGAGACATGATTACCAGATGATGGTAAGCCAACAGACTAGGATCAGCTAAATATTTTTCTGAAATGGCCATGTACGCACAGAATGCTCATTGTCAGTTCTCGACTGGTCCGAGAGCTTGCTGTGCGTGGCGCGCCCCCCCCCCCGTTCTCTGCCCCCTCTTTTCTCTCCCCCCCCCCCCCCCCAACCCAGGATGGCAATCATAGGCTGTTGTCTCATTGGGGAGGGAGGCCTACATTGATCAGTGCAAATGCCTAACAATGACCGACCGTAAGTCGGCAAAGAATAGATTTTATGAGAATCTCCTCACCCTTGGTCTGTCTTTCCCCAATCTGTCTCTAGCACTCGTTGCCAGATTTTAGTGCTAGAGTAGGCTCTGACCACACTTCCTAGGAGAGAGCCTATGGGTCATCTTCAAGCTACAAAACATGACACCTGCGGATATCATCATCAGGGACATGGACAGTCAGCTGGGGAGAAATCAGAGCCCACTGCATACGGTGGAAGATAGATGGGCCTTTCTAAGGGATGCAGTCCACCTCTCTCTGCAACAGAGTGTTTGGAACACATGACTCACAAGACAAATAACTGGTTCAACCAGTCTGCTCTAAGGAAGCTGTACAAATGAACCAAATATCACCATACAAAAACTGTCCCCAGGCAGTCAATAGGTTCACCTACATAGACAGTATCTTCACTAGAGAAGCGAAAATCAAAGTCAACAACAGGATTGTAAAGCTCTGCGTTTAGGAGAGTACAAGTAGAAGCCTGGAACCAACAGGGCAAACGTGTATTGTGCTGTAGTGGTACCCGGTTGCATTCCTGCAAAACACGGACAGTGAATAGCAAACAGCTAAATCGTTGCCACATGAGCTGTCTGTGCAGGTTGAACTACTTACTGAAAGGCTTCAACATAGATGTCCCTTCCTGTAAGATGCTTGCACAGAACTGTTCCACCTGGCATACTAGTATGACAAGGTGCTCAGATCACAGAACGAGACATCACAGAGACTCAAGACAAAGCGAGTCACCCGAAAGAACAGAATACACGATGACCCCACAGTTGACTGCTCACGCGTGTGTCCCAAGTGTGGCAGGATCTGCCATCTCAGGATTGGACTTTACAGCCATATGAGATCACACGTCACAGCACAAATCCGATGCTGTTGCATTATCCAACCATGGCCTGCCATTGACTAGTTTAATTTATTGCTGTATTTAAATATAGAAGTTGAGTAACTTTTAAGAAAAATTTAAGTATCTATATCCACACTAATAATAATATATAGGGGAAAGCAGAGAAATCCACAACCATAAAACATTTTAAAGCTGTCCAGAATTGCTCTATTATTATGAAATTTAGTGGCATTTGTTCATTTGCTGAAATCTGATGGGTCGGACTGAAAGGTGTAAATGTCGCAATCAAGCTGTAAACTACAACACACCACATTTCATTCTCCGGACTATATCCTGCTACTTGCAAAGCCCCTATCAGGGCTTGGTAGTGGGAGTTTGAGAACGAAGATTTAGAAGTCACTTTAGTGAGAAAATGTTTATCTACATTTTGTCTATTTCCGTTCATGCTCAAAATGTCCTACCCACAAGAAATGTACGAGGTTGGGTGCGACACGTTTTTAACTGTAGCATCAATTATATACAGTCTGCCCAACTGTAAATGCACTCCTACCTTGCATGCAGATAAGGCTACACACTATAGATAAACCTAATGCGGGCATAGTTGGCTAATAGTAGTTGAGTGACAGATCCCATAATCTGAAGGCGCTGGGTTCGTTCCCTAATCATAGCACCGGCCATTACCCCAGGGAAGCTAACCCTTATAAAATACGCAGGATGAAGCAGACCCGTACATAAAATACATGCCGAAGTCGGATGCAATGGGCCGATATGAGCAAAAATAAACATAGTGCAAAGCACACCGCCTAAAATAAGACGAATGCCAAAAAAAAAAGTAGTTGAAAATTTAATATGGAGGTTACATATTCACATTTCTTTCCAATGTGAAAGAGGTCACTAGTGCAACTGTCAGCGTTTCAGTCCAAAATGAAGAACATACTACAACTACAGTTGGTCCCTTCACAGTAAGCCTGAATCTGAGCATTTGTGGTGGTTGGTTGTCATAACAAAGTTTTTTTACAAGATGAGGTTGCTAAACCAAAGCACAACCCTCATTAGTCACCTTTTACGACATGCATGAAAGGTTATTGTGATCTCATTCTTTGCACCCCGTGTAGGGATTTACATGTTCCTTTGCCGTATGCAGTCTAGTTATATCATTTCAAAATAAGTTAGGGTTACCCATTTTCATAAGTGAATCACAAGGCGAGTTGAAATATGTTTTCTAGTGTTGTTAATATCTGTGAATCTTTCCATCTTTCAGGTGGGTATGGACAGGCTCCCACTGGTAAGTCTCACTATGTCTGCACTTGGTGTCTTATCTTTCTTGTTGCTATGGAGCCATATGCTCATCCGTCATTCCAGTCTTTATCTTTAAATATGTCGATATGTTACAGAAATATTTATGAATCTTCATACTATGTCGTGTTATGTAAGGCAAATTCAGTATCAGTGAACTTAGACGGATACGCAGGTGCTAAATATCTTGCAGCAAATGGGTGAAAGGTATAGATACAATTCAGCTGGCTGTATATGATCCTGCTCCATCATATGAGGCCAGACCAAGTTTAATTTGCGGTGATATAATCTGCATATGTCATTGTGAGGAGCCGAGGTAGGGTAAGTGTTAGTGCACAGACTTCCTAGTCAAGCAATAGGGGTTCGGTCCCAAACGAGTAGGATTTTTTTATCATCGGAAAAGGGTTCTTGGGGTTGACCCAGTTTAAAACAAAATTTGATACCATAATAATCTGGGAAAGTAAAGACGGCCAGCTTGATGTTGACCAGATCACCCCCAGTGTGCCGTTGGTAAAAAAAAAAAAAGTGGCCTAAGATCATAAACTCAAATATGCCATACAAACATGTTAACATAATTTTTCCTTTAATGTCATGTGGAGTGGGATCAAGACGCTAAGCAGCACATGAGCTGCAGTGGTCAGCGACCCAGAGCTGGCAAGACCCTTCTACACCTCCACGCGGCGATCCTTGATAACAGGCTGCAGCAGGGCAGACTGGCTAAGGAGAAGGGATCGAAGAGG
Source organism: Ariolimax columbianus (assembly GCA_036924085.1). NCBI lineage: Eukaryota > Metazoa > Mollusca > Gastropoda > Stylommatophora > Arionidae > Ariolimax > Ariolimax columbianus. The sequence continues at coordinate 114,234,401 of JAVGWX010000005.1, forward strand.
GAATGCTAACCCGGTACTCAAAAAATGCTTGCTGAAGTTGGATGTGTTGGACCGAAAGGTGCAAACATCACAGTCAAGTTGTAAACTGCGACACAACGCATTCCGTTCTCTGGACTACATTCTGCTACTTAAGCCCTTTCAGGGTTTGGTAGCGGGAGATTGAGAACGAACGAAGCCAAGCCATTTGGAGTGAAGTGTTGTCTTGGTCAGGTGACACATACTAATCAAGACCTAATACCCCCCACCCACACACACATCCTGTTTCGTGCTCCTGGAAACAGAGTCAGACCAATGGAGTGGGGATCAACGCTGTAATCCCCATAGTGGTTAACTGTCTGATAAACTTTGAGTTGCGCTACATAGAGTGTGAGTCGGTTAGTGGCACAGCCCACAAACAAAACCTGCTTGTGTTCGGAACCATGAAGCAAAAAGTTCATATCCCTTTGGGAAGCAAACCCATTAAAACAACGTGCACTGGTTTGTTAGGCGTAACATACAGTACAACGCACCCTCACCTTAGGAAACAATGGGAATGAAAAGTAAAAAAGAAACTATACAACATTAACATACAAGCCCTCAATATGATTACATTATATATAAGCTTGTCCATGACAGACTGTACATTGCTTCCACATAACCACAGGGTCTTATCCATGAAACAATCCTGACATACAGGAGTTATATTCTGAAATAATCCTGACAGATCAAAATTGTATTCATGAAACAGTCCTGACAGAGATTCATTTGAAGGATTGATATTAGTTGCCCTAATAATAGCTTTGGAATTCTTCCACACAGCTTTCCTTGACATCATGCAAAGCTACTACCTATCTTTGATTGGCCACCTGATACCACACAAGCTAATGATAGCTAAGTCAGGGGGTTTTCATGGATGGCACATATAAAGAAAACTATACCATAGTTACACTTTCACTACGCATGATTGCTACTAAAACAATACACTCAACACGCAGTAGAACTTGGTACAGTTGGCCGTAGCTAAAGTATATGAAGTACTGTAGCAAATACTACTGGAGTCCTAGTATTCAATCAGACAGATCAGTGCCTGATGTCAGGTCACCCAAAGCTAATCTTTTGTTCTGCAAATCAATCTGGTTGGTCCTTAGATGATGCTGTCGTGTATCTTCCCTGGTTTGCCGTTCAGACTCACATTTGACTAGTAGAAATAAGTTAGTGAGGGTTGTCCTTCTTGTGGCTTACTAGGCCTAGGAAAGGTGTAGCTCTTTGGTGTCCAGCCTCCAAGACATTTCCTGTTGACATTTAGCCTACCCAAGCAGTACAGGACCTGCATTCTGACTTTAGCCATTCCGTGAGGCTGTTATTGCTACAGGTCGTTTCCCACCATCACCTCCAGGAGGTATGTCAACATCGATAGTCATAGCAAATAATTCCATTGAAACCCTACTGTAAAAAGTATCAGCTTTTTTGAAACGGAATCATCACTATCTTGTATTAGTATATGGTGAAGTTTGCTGCCCGTGGTAGTAATGTCAACTGGGATGAAGTTCTAGAAACATAATTATACAAAGTCTTCGCTTTTCTAAGTTGGGGTGACCAGTTACCTATCTTGTTGTTTTTGCAAAGGGTCTGGTTTAAAACATTGCCTCAGTATGATATGGTCTACCCAGATGTAAATGGGTATCTGATTGTCAAATAGTGAGGCAAGTCGGTAAGAACTAGTAAACTGACCCTAGAGAAGCTGAGAGCCAGTAATATTCCGTTTAACTGTTCATCTCTCTTCCTAAGTTGAGACTGAGTGTGCCAAACTGTGTTTTGCACCTTATAACCCAGTCCTAGTGCATTTGACTTGAGCACTCATTTTGAACAACAATGTGCTCACATCCCCTTTGGACACGACTGTGATGTCCATGAATCTGATCACGTGCAAGTTTGTTTTGTGAGCAGTGACTCCACCCATCCACCACCACCTCATCTCAATAGTGTGGAATTTCTTTATCCCTAGAGGTAGTGTACCCGCCATGTAAATACCTTTTTACTGATCAAGGCAATGTAGAAAACCTGCATAAAATCCCAAGAACCACCTGCAGCTTTTAGTTTGTGGCAGCATTTAATTATCATAGATAGCTGAATGCAAATATTAGAGGCATTGCTTTGTTTGTGTGCTTGTTTATGTAGTCAGTGCTTTGTTTGTTCTATCCAGGCTTGTTGTTTTCGTGCACAAAGAAATTGTGACATTTTTATATGTTTGTTGTCTTGTAATATTACAATTTAATAGGTTACTCTATATCCATCCTTAAATGATTGCTACAAAATGCAATGGATAAAGAGCTTGGTTTAAGTGGCAATACAGTGAATTTGATTAGGAAAGCAAATATATACTAGCAGTCATTAAAAACGCATCACTTTATTTTATGAACCGCAGCTCGTCGTGCTAAATTTAAAATTGCCGAAATTACTGATTTTACATTTTTGATCCATTTGCTAACCCAAATTTGCTGGATTCTTAAAGTGAGACAATTCGGAGGCGGCTCCTAAGGAGTTGTCAAGCCTAGGTATTGTTTGCGAATGCTCACATTGAGTAGGTTACTCTTTTATGCACCCTGAAAAGGACGTAAGTGGCGGGTTGCCATAGCTTTCCTCACATCCCGAGCGTGCTGATGAAGGTGGACCGGGGTCCTTCAGGCGGTTGTACTATGCTTGGCCTCATCTGCGTGTCACTCTCAACAATGGGGATCACGTGTCAGGCTGCCATGAAAAGAGCTCGTTTCCAGGGAGGGCTACTAGGAAGCCGAGGTGAGGGTTTTGGCCAGTATGTTTTGCCTGACCCGATGTTAGTCTTCCTCCCCATCGTAGGTGTCAGAATAAAAAAGTCGCACTGTCATGAAGTCACAGCCATCATTAATACTGTGTGTGACCCTCCTGCAGCATCAATACAGGCTTGGCATTGACGTTTCATGCTATTGCAAAGTGTCTCGAAAAACGTTTGGGGTATGGCTTTCCATTCTGCAACGAGTGCCCTCTCCAGATTATTCACATTGTTTATGTCATGATGGCGAACCCTCCTGTTCAGTTCATCCATCCCACACTTGTTCAATCCGGTTCATGTCAGGAGAGATTGCAAGCCAATTCAGTACAAGAAAAGGTTGCTGAGCTAAGAAATTTCTGGTAACGTTAGCTGTGTGAGGCCTAGCCTTATCATGCTAAAAGATTTCCAGATCTAGGTGATTCTGGAAGTAAGGCACTATGATGGGTCGCAGCACTTGACTAGCGTAGACGTCAGCGGTAATGTTAGCTCTGAAAACATGAAATGGGGTACAGTGGTGATTAGAGAATCCATCCCACACATGTACACTTCTTCCTCTGTCACTACACAGGCATCGTCATAACTTTCACCGGGACGACGCCAGACACGATATCTCGTATCAGGAAATAAGACATTAAACCGGCTTTCATCAGAGAACATCATTTATCGCCATTCCTCCCTTGGATGATGAATATTGTGTAGGGTTCAACGCAGTCTATTGATCCAGTGACATCCAGTAAGGATAAATCCAATGTTGGGATGTCTGTTTTGCAAATTTCCGCCGCACAGTGCTTGCGCTGACAAGTCCCGCCGCGTCAGGTAAATGAGCTGCTGTTTAAGTTGGTGTTTGGAAGCGGTTGTTCAGATGTATTAAAAGAATTTGATGAGCTTGTGTTGTTACATGAGGTTGACCAAGCCTGGGGCAGTCATTGGTGGTACCTGTCGCTGGTTTGGCCTTACTATAGCGGACTGATCACAATTAAAATGTCTGGCAACTTCTCTAGTCGACATTTCACTCCTGAGCATACCAACAGCCTGCAATCTCTAATGTGACAATAGTCAAGGCATGACAAAAACATTAACAGACTTTTCTTTTGATGAAAAAAAGATAATGGCTTTTTACTCGCTGAAACTTGGCTAATGCGTGTGCCAAATTTCAACGTGATTCTACCTTTCATAAAGCCAGAATTTAGCAATTTGTTGTTTTGCATGTGACGCACATAAAATTGTAAGTGCACAGGAAAATGAATTAGCATGACCTTCATCACTTGGACCATTTTGGAGTTTGCGTAAGCACTTTCTGTGTTAATGATAATAATTGTCATAAAATATGTCGATGCGTATTTAATGACCGATAGTATAATTTGATCTCAACTATCATTTTTAACCGAGTTTAATTTTGCCCATTCGTCACATAGAGTGAAAAAGAGAATCAATAAATTTGATCTTTGCTGTGATTTGTAACCAAATTTAATTTGTCACCACTGTATTGGACTAAATTAATGTTATCACTAATGTCATTTTAACCAAATGTAATATCAATGTGCCACATCCACACCGGGACTATTGAACCAAATGTAATATCAATGTGCCACATCCACACCGGGACTATTGAACCAAATGTAATATCAATGTGCCACATCCACACTGGGACTATTGAACCAAATGTAATTATACATGTATCGCCATTGTATTTAGCTTGCGTAGTAAAGTCTAGGGTATCTTCTGTTTCTAAGGCCAAGGTGTTCCAGCAACCTTCCCGACACCCCATCTGGGAAATGGTAGGTACCAGCCAACCAATGTACTCTCTCCGACACTATCAATCTCAAGCCTGTTGTTTATTTGTATTTTTCTACGTTTTATTGGTGTCTTTTTGCAACTTTTATGTTTTGATGGAGCACATATTGTTGTAATAGGCATCTTGTATTACATATCTACCATGCAATGTACTACAATTTACGGCAAGCCAACTTATGCAACTAAACACTTAAATACATTTTTGCATTACCATCATACCTCAGAGTGATATTGTTTGATTTGGAGTTACTGGCATTTAGCATCGCAGCGCCACCGTGCCACGTCAGCATGCACAAAACCCCTGCAATTCACATCTTCTTGTGTTTGCAATTGTCCTGTATGATTAAGGGAAAATTAAAGTGGGAAGGAATTTTGATTTGGACCAGAAATGATGAAACTTAGTCAGTATGGCAGATCTAGACTTTTAGTGAGCTAGATGTAGGCTTATCAACCAGTCAGTACCATGAGAATGTAGTGAGCATTATATTAATTTTACCGTCTTCATCTGGTCAACGGGTTGAGCATGTGTGCTAGTTTCCATATTTAGGGCAGATTATTACTGTGGATGCCCATAGCGATAAAGATATAAGAGCTAGAATTGCAACGGCACAAACAGCATTCAGGGAGAAGTGGAGAATACTTTGAAAAGTACAATCTTCCACTGTCAAATAATTCTCGCTGCGTGTATCTGGTCTGGCACTGAGTGGTTTGGAGACATGGTTTTTCAGATGTGGTGCTATCAAAACCATCAGCAAGACAGAAGAAAGCCAAATAAAATGGGGCTATAGGCAGTGGACGAAAAAAGAAAACTTATGATAATAATAAGGCGGCTAAGATTATCAATTTGCCGCAATCTGAGACATGTTGGTCCAGTTCAAGATGTACTTGCAGTTAAAAAAAAGGCAGACTGCGCCCAAGGAATACCTTTATACACAGGTTTACAAGGATGTGGCAGTAAAATCCTACCTTATGCTAACTAGTAAAAGGCGAAGGTAAATGTCTGTCCCATGGCAACAGTTGCTGTCTGGGATGAAGATAATCTCGCAGCCTATTTAAGGTCGGGTGGCCAGTTCCCTTCTTTGTTGTATTTACTTTCCCTAACTCATACATCAGGTACCATTTACAGCTGGCTTGACTGGGGAGGAGCCGTCGTACCATGCATGAACCATGGCCCTGATTTTTTTCTCCCCGCCCATGATTTTGAACTCTGGCACGCTGTAATCCCAGTCTGGCAAGCCAGGTCACTGTCAACTAGTAATAGCTACTTTATTTTACTTGGGGCATACAGTTTTACAGGATAGGGCAACCAGCCTCATGCCCAATCCTCCTTAGTTATTCTTCTTCTATGAAGGTCTGTTCGTCTTCTTTTTTTATCTCGTGTATAGTTTCTACAGGATAATGTTGTTGTCCTATACCAAACTCTCCTTAATCGCCTCTAACGGCATGCGTAGCAGGGTACAGTGCTACTATTCTTTGCTCTGTTACATACAGGCAGCTTGGTGTGAGCACAGATAAAACCCGCTAGTAAACAACCAATGGCCTTCATAAGGGACCATACAACCTCAACGACAATGACCAATAGGGATAATGAAAAGAGCTTATGTGCCACAATGCTCTACTGGGACGATATATATGGTCAATAGCAGTTAGCATATTCTTTCCTCTCATGTACAAAATCCTGCTATTCAAAAGTGGATATGATTATCGGCCTAAATATTCACGATGATTTCCAGTCATTTGTAGACTAAAATGCTCAAGTTCTAATGTCATTAATATAATCTGTAAAAGTGAGTTGATTGGGATCTGTCAGTCATAATTACATGAATCTATTCTGGCAATCTCAACATTGGAAACTCAGCATGCATAATGATTAGCAGTGTTAATGGTCTCTTAGTGCTTCTCCTGGGATGTCAGGTGTACATCAATGTTAAAATCATGTACGCAGATAACTTTGTTGATATTCAGTATACACGGGTCACTTCATGGATGGTTGGAACACACATGGATGGTCAACACAAGCACCTGGATAGTCTCAACATGTTTTGACTGACCATCCATCCATGTTCATGTTTTGACCACCCATGCAAAAACACACATGGATGGGTGGTCAAAACATGAACATGGATGATCAAAACACATATGGATGGGTGGTCAAAACATGAACATGGATGATCAAAACACATATGGATGGGTGGTCAAAACATGAACATGGATGATCAAAACACATATGGATGGGTGGTCAAAACATGAACATGGATGGTCAAAACACACATGGGTGGATGGTCAAAACATGAACATGGATGATCAAAACACACATGGGTGGATGGTAAAAACACACATGGGTGGATGGTCAAAACACACATGGGTGGATGGTCAAAACATATAGATGGATGGTCAAAACACACATGGATGGATGGTCAAAACTTGCACATGGATGGGTGGTAAAAACATGCACATGGATGGTGGTCAAAACATGCACATGGATGGGTGGTAAAAACATGCACATGGATGGGTGGTAAAAACACATGGCTGGACAAAACTCACTGACCACTCTATGAACAGTAACATCATATGCTGCACAAATTTATTTTATTTTAAGTCAAAATGTGTGCTGACCATCGTAAAAGGGGTCAAAACGCACTGACCATGGAAAATTTAAAACAAGCACCTCACAGATGGTTAAAAACTGACTTGTGGCGGATGTGTGTGTAATAGGGAGGAGAATGCTTGAGAGCATGTCTTAACAGATTGCTAGCATTGTGTTTGAACCCTCTCCCTCATCTAAGGTAGACACCTCATGACATGCACACCCAACCATCCACACATGCCCAAAGACAGACACAGATGGAGCAGCCACCTGGGAGTGAACTAAAGACAACACCCCATATATGATACAAAACAAATAAGTGAAGAACTAGATTTTCCCAAAGTTGACCATAAGCTAACACTCCAACCTCCAAACACATCCTAAACCTGAGACACCTCCAGTCACAAGCACTTCAGATAAGGGATACTCAGCTTGAAATAACTGCTATGGCATCAGCAGCAATTAAATGTATCACGATAAAATAACACATATTTAATGGGGAAAATGGGCCATGTTAATTAAGTCCTTGATAGGTCATCTCATTACTAATATCATATGTATTGTTTATTTAATCAAATATCTTATTTTTGATGTCACAAACTGTTTATTAAAAATGTAAACGTAAATCAATTTAAGTCATGATGGAGTATTGAATGACCACTGTGGCTAGGCCCCTTGCAGGAAGCCTGTATCCAATTAGTTTGTCTGCTCTCTCAGGGTGCTGGTTTCTGTAGCAATTCATGTTACATGGTGAGATTGCTAGCCCCATGTACTCATTCAGCAGAAATGAACTTCAGTTCACAATTTAGTCATTAGAAATAATCATTACTCTTACTGGTAATAAGGGTCAGGGGGAAACATACCTTCACTTCATGTCCTCATGGAAGCAGAGTGTATCACAGCAGTCTGGCCAACAAGGTGGTGATTAACACTAATTCCCGTAGTAGTGATCTAAATGGGGAACCTTGCATTGTACTACAGCCAGGTATGGTTGGAAGTATTATGTTTAGTGATGGGAATATTTGTAGCACATCAGAATATTTTATATAGTGTTGGGGGGCATTAGGGATATTTGTAGTACATGAAAGTTTTAGATGTAATTTGTTTTAGTGGTGGACAATTGTTTATAATATTATCAGTATTATTTGTTGGCGTTTATGATATTTGTAGTGTTGGAAGTGTACAGAGGTTATTTGTTGGGGTTTATGACATTTGTAGTGTTGGAAGTGTACAGAGGTTATTTGTTGGAGTTTATGACATTTGTAGTGTTGGTGGGAATTTGTGACATTAGGAGAATGTGAAAGACATTAATTAGCGAAGGGTACATTTGTAGTGGAGATTGGTGTCCCTTCATTGATTTCTCTCCATTTGTGAACTCTCCATGCAGGTCAAACAGGAGTACATTTCCCCTTCCCCCAGACACAGTCAGATGGTAAGAAAAGCTGTTTCTTATATTGATTTTCTTTTAAACACAAAAAAAAAAGCCCACTTGATGCCAGAAATAGAGCATAAAGAACTAACAAAGATGGACACCCCTTCGTCATACGTACAACACAATTGCTTACTGCAGGTTAACGCCAGAAGTACTGCCGATGACGGATGTCGGGCCGAAAGGTGCAAATATTGCAGTCAAGCTGTAAACTAGTGACACGTCGCATTCCGTTCTCCGGACTACATCCTGCTACTTGCAAAGCACTGTTAGGGCTTGATAGCAGAAGATTGAGAACGAACGCAGAAGAAGAAAAAGCCAGAAGTATTAGTGTCTTGTAACTGTTAATAGTGCAGATAACGTTTTTTATATTCGTGAGGAAGTTACATGTGAAAGTCAGAATAGTGCCTTGTAACTGTTAATAGTGCAGATAACGTTTTTTATATTCGTGAGGAAGTTACATGTGAAAGTCAGAAAAGTGTCATCACTAAAATAGTGAAAACAGCGTATGACCTTTATTTCGGATGCAAGATGGAGGACAAGACATGGGCCCCGTTCATATGCTGCAGTTCTGGTACATGAAATCTTCAGAAATGGCTGCAGGCAAAAAGTGGTGATGTCATTTGCTATTCCTGAGGTCAGGAGAGAGCCAAGCAGTTATGCAGATCACTTTCCATCTATTCAGATGATAAGGATCGAGGTGAACCAACATCAGCTTATCCACAGCCGTTGGCGTACATGGTGTGTCATCTCCTCCACACATTCTCAGCCAAGAATAAGTGAATGATCTTATTCATGATCTGGAGCTGTCCAAGACCAGAGCTACACGCATCAACACACCAACAATGGAATCTTTTTTGTAGCCATCATGAGCAGTTTGCTGATTACTTCAGAAAGGAAGATAGCTCGTATCTGCTCTGATGGTGATGTCTCAGTAAATACTTTAGAAATCAAACACGACCAGCAAGAATGGCGACTGTTCAGAGACTTCTATAAATTGAGTTTCTTCTTCTTCTTCTTCGTTTGTTCTCAATCTCCCGCTACCAAACCCCGCAAGGGCTTAAGAAGCAGAATGTAGTCCAGAGAACGGAATGCGTTGTGTCGTAGTTTACAGCTTGGCTGCGATATTTGCACCTTTCCCACTTCAGCAAGCATTTTTTTAGTACTGGGTTAGCATTCCCTCTTCGATCCCTTCTCCTTGAGCCAGTCTGCCCTGCTGCGGCCTGTTATCCAGGATCGCCGGGTGGAGGTGTAGAAGGGTCTTGGCAGCTATGGTTCGCTGGCTCTGATGCTAGCAGTCAGCTATGGGTCGCTGACCACTGCAGCTCATGCGCTGCTCAGCGTCTTGATCCCTAAATTGAGTTTGAAGATGGGTCTTCTTCTTTTGTCCTACTGCTCTTTCCATGTGGCGTCGCAGAGAGTCAGGATGCGTAGATCTCTTGTTTGAGCCAGGGGAGAAGCTGGTGGGGTCGTCAAGTGGAACACACACACATACAGACACACACACGTTTCAGACACACCTTCTATCCATCTGCGACAAACGGCCTTTTGCACGAGGACCTGATACTAGCATGTGATGGGCCTTTTCTGCTGGTTGGTCATAACGCATTCGAACCAAGTTGCCAAACCACTTGATTTGTTGGGCTTCAATGTAGGCATTTACTGTGTTCGTTCCAACCATCTGCCTCAACGTGGTGTTTCTGATACGGTCTCGGATGGACTTGCCAACTGCACTTCGCACACAGCTCTGAATCCTACTCTTGTGACGTTTCAATAAGGACCATGATCGACACTGGTAACACATAGTAGGAAGGACAAGCGTGTTGATCAACTTCCTATTTGTTGAAAGTTGCACTCCAAGATGTTTTAGAATGGGTGTAAGCTCGAAGTCGACATTGCTTGCTTTCTGAATTCGATGTGCTATCTCTCTGTCCACTCTGCCATCATCAGTGAAAACACTTCCAAGATACTTGAACTCTCGAACCAGCTGGAGATTTTTGTGGTCGATGTGGAAGTGTTGCTTCACATTTACGGGCTATTTTCATTGACACAGTCTTTTCTATGTTGATCTTCGTGTCATATCTTTGACAGGCGGAATTGAGGGAGGTGAGATGATGTTGTAGGTCATCCTTGTTGTAATAGAAGATGCTTTGATCATCAGCGAACATCAATTCATTTAGGGTTCATCCAGGGGATTTTCTAACTGGGTAATTTTATCCATATAAATGATGAAAAGAAGAGGAGAGGGAACACATCCCTGGCATACACAACTCTTCACAGAGAACCAGTAAGTCAAAATGGCGCTTGTTCCCACAGCACCCTCGCTGTTACCATAAAAAGCGTGAATGTTATCAAGTAGCTGACCTTTAATACCTTATTCCACCATTACCTTTCATAGCGTACTCCCATTTATCATGTTGAAGGCCTTTTCCTGGTCTAAGAAGGCCACATTCAGCTCTTTATTGTATTCTATGGTTTTTTTTCTCGCTTAACTGAGTGTGAATATGGTATCCGTACACCCTGGGCCGTTTCTAAAACTGGATTGTGATGCACTAAGCAGCGGTTCCACCATTGCCCAAACTTTCTTTTCGATGACCATAGCAAACATTTTCCAAACGTGGCTTAGAAGCGATATGCCTCTATATGAGCCGCATTCTGTTTTGCTTCCTGTGTTGTTCCAAATAGGCATCATAACTGCTCTCTGCCAATCTTTAGGTACCATCCTTTCTAGCCACACCTGATTAAAAAGCTGTGTTAACCACTGGACACTGACCTCCCGGCGGGCTATTAATGGCGTCCGCCGGTATATTGTCCACCTCCGGGCCCTTGTTGTTAGGGCTTCGTCTAAGTGCTTCTCTGACATCTTGTTCTAGTATTATTCTGTCATTTTGGACAGTTTGGCCTGGGTATTATACTATAGTTTGATTTTGCTCAGGCATTGAGTTGTCATCTTTCCGTGTTTCAGGATTTAGAATCTCTGTGAAAAAATCTTTATCTAGTCGGGATCAATGATTGGCAGACCCTCGCTATCATTAACGATTGTGGAGGGATTGTAGATCTCATCTTGCAAACAGAGAGCACATATCTTTTGGTAAAAACCTTTGGGTGATGTGGAACATAGTTTATCAAGTATTACTCAATATTTCTGCCAATTACTCTCGCGCGCCTGCCTAGTGACCGTCTTGGATTTTCGCTGTGATTCTTTATAAGCGATGTAATATTCGATGTTGTGTGTTCTTGAATGCCAATTTTTTTTCCTTGATTGCCGCATGGACACTTTTGTTCTGCTATATCGTCCTTTTCTTTCTGGCCCCACCTGTTCAAGCTTTTCCACATTACTCTGGCAAAATAGTGGACTTGGCTACCTCATTGTCCAGTCATTTTGTAACGATTACCTCTGACAGAAAAGTGCCATGGATAGTGCATGCCACCCTCTGTCTAAAGTAAAGCACAACCGGGTGGTGGCCAGTATCAATGCTCACACTGGGAATCACCTTGAATTCTGTGATACGTTATTGATTTTGCGCCCTTGATAGAATGAAATCTATTTGTGATGACGTCTGCAGATTGCCCCACTAGTACCACAGTTGTGTGTGACTGCGTTTGTGTTTTAAAAAAAAGTATTTGTACAGAACAGACCGAGTTTTGCACAAAGGTTCAACATCTGTTCAGCGTTGAAGTTAAATTCTCCTTTGATGTCACTGTAAGGTCCCAGGTATATTTCTCATGGATTTCTGCGATTTCTTGTCTTGCCATTGAAGTTCCCCAAGACTTAATAACGGAGACTGGTGATGGTGCATAATGGAAATAACTTCCATCTATTCCAGTGGACACACTGTGTTCTTGAAAGAAAGCTAAACCAGCTCGTGACATGTCTTCATTACAGCAAGAGCCCTTGACAACTCTGTTGTGACTTGAAGGTTGTAGCTCTGTTAATCTGTCTGCTGCTGGGATATATAAGTTTCTGCTGTTTCTTATGTGACTTTGCACTATGTGAAGAGAGACTGAACTCAGAAAAAATCTATAGAGCTTGGAGTGAAGACTGTGCAATACCCAGCACTGGCAGAAATGCACAACATCTTGGTACCTTCCCTACATATCATACTGGGTATGTTGAAAAACTTTAAGTCATTGACCCCGCTGGATGAGCCTCCAAGTGCGTGGCTAACAAATGATCTTGACTTGCAAATAGAAAATGAGTGAATTGTTGTTGGTCCTGAGGTCAGTGAACTCATCAGAGATGAGATGTTAGACAAGATGCTAGAGGGCATTGAGAAAACAGTTTAGGGCACGTTTTGTCTGACCTCAAACTAACTTCCTTGGGAATGCCAGGGCAGAAATCTTCAAGAGACTACTTGGTTCACTTTAATGTTGGCTGTCTGCTGTTGGACACTTACCATAATTTATCCTAAGCAGCCATATATAAGCAACATCAGACGTAGAAGCGGACTGTTGCTGGTACATGCCATGTGTATGTATTGCTGTAAATAATATATATACACACACACACATACATGTTATAATAAATTTTGCGGATTTTTCAGCAACAGTAGCCAATTTAGCTTTTTCATTCTCAAATACGTGTTCAGCACCTTGACATCTTAACATAAATGACTACTCATATCGCAGAGGCATGACTTTTATTAAAATTTGTTTTCCGGTGTATTTAGAGTCAGACATGTCAAGCGAGCACTTGTTATTGAATTTAAATGTTATGTTCTGTCTGGCATGCAATTTGTTTTGTTTTATGCTTCTGTAGAGGCGATGTTGACAATATTAGCTATGCATGCTTCAGACCTCATGGCTTGATTTGTTGTTGTTTATCAATTATCTTACATTGCTTTCTTTTGTTAGCACTAACCCCTCTTTGATAACCAGCAGCAGCTGCAAGTTGGTACCAGACGTACAACTAGTAGAACAAAGAGAGCTGGGAACACCACCTCAGATAACACAGTCTCCAACACTTCATCCCCAATGGCAGTACCTGCAATAGGATTACATTCACCCTAATGTTTGAAAATTGTATTCAATGAGGCGTATCGATTCAGGTAGTCTGATGTCAGGTAGACAAATGCTATTTAAACTCATTAGTGGACCTTGCAAATGCATAGACTGCTTGCACTGAAGTCTCTGAACCTTCATACCTAATGGTAGTATCTGCTATGGGATGATAACTGTTATTTTCGGGTTCGGAAGACAAGGATGGGAACTGGCTATGCAGCTTCAAGGAGGACTGCGACCTCTACATCAAAATCTCTAACACTTTATCCCCAATGACTGTAGGCGGGAACTATATTTACTTTTTATATTTTCTTCCGTGCAGTACCGCCACCTCCAGTAACTACACCTATAACACAGTCGGAACAACAGTTACCATCTTATGGGCAACCAACTCAGGAGACGATTGTTCCCCCAGTGCCGCTAGCAGACTTTGTCTCCCCACCACGACCCAACACTGGAACCGAGGGACGAACCATCTCCCTCCGAGCCAACCACTTTCAAGTACGGGTACCAAAAGGAATCATCCACCATTATGAAGTGAATATATCACCAGACAAGTGTCCACGCAGGGTTAACAGGTAACTTCCACACAGTTAATCCTTTATCATAAATGGGGAGCTTGCCCAGACATTGACGAGACATTCACATTTCTTGTATATCTATATAAATGTTTGGGGAAATATTTGATACCCCGACTACAATCTACTAACAGATCTTCCATGGTCAGAAAAGGTTCTCATTCTTTGTTAATATCCACCAAGATCTGTATAACTTTCTGGAAGATCTTAAGTACTATAGCCGCAGTCTACCAGCAGAAGATCTTCCACGGGCAGAATAATTTGATGTCAGTCTTATTCTTTCCATGACACCATCCTTCAAACTCTGTTCATTTATTTATTGTTTCAAGAAGAACAGTAACATCTTAGTTCTCCTCTATCTGTTACAGTGTTATCCTCATCTTACTATACTGATCACCCATTTATACTATCATGTAATAGACCTCTACAAAATGTGATGTCCTACTGGTGTTACAGTGTTATCCTCATCTTACTATACTGATCACCCATTTATACTATCATGTAATAGACCTCTACAAAATGTGATGTCCTACTGGTGTTACAGTGTTATCCTCATCTTACTATACTGATCACCCATTTATACTATCATGTAATAGACCTCTACAAAATGTGATGTCCTACTGGTGTTACAGTGTTATCCTCATCTTACTATACTGATCACCCATTTATACTATCATGTAATAGACCTCTACAAAATGTGATGTCCTACTGGTGTTACAGTGTTATCCTCATCTTACTATACTGATCACCCATTTATACTATCATGTAATAGACCTCTACAAAATGTGATGTCCTACTGGTGTTACAGTGTTATCCTCATCTTACTATACTGATCACCCATTTATACTATCATGTAATAGACCTCTACAAAATGTGATGTCCTACTGGTGTTACAGTGTTATCCTCATCTTACTATACTGATCACCCATTTATACTATCATGTAATAGACCTCTACAAAATGTGATGTCCTACTGGTGTTACAGTGTTATCCTCATCTTACTATACTGATCACCCATTTATACTATCATGTAATAGACCTCTACAAAATGTGATGTCCTACTGGTGTTACAGTGTTATCCTCATCTTACTATACTGATCACCCATTTATACTATCATGTAATAGACCTCTACAAAATGTGATGTCCTACTGGTGTTACAGTGTTATCCTCATCTTACTATACTGATCACCCATTTATACTATCATGTAATAGACCTCTACAAAATGTGATGTCCTACTGGTGTTACAGTGTTATCCTCATCTTACTATACTGATCACCCATTTATACTATCATGTAATAGACCTCTACAAAATGTGATGTCCTACTGGTGTTACAGTGTTATCCTCATCTTACTATACTGATCACCCATTTATACTATCATGTAATAGACCTCTACAAAATGTGATGTCCTACTGGTGTTACAGTGTTATCCTCATCTTACTATACTGATCACCCATTTATACTATCATGTAATAGACCTCTACAAAATGTGATGTCCTACTGGTGTTACAGTGTTATCCTCATCTTACTATACTGATCACCCATTTATACTATCATGTAATAGACCTCTACAAAATGTGATGTCCTACTGGTGTTACAGTGTTATCCTCATCTTACTATACTGATCACCCATTTATACTATCATGTAATAGACCTCTACAAAATGTGATGTCCTACTGGTGTTACAGTGTTATCCTCATCTTACTATACTGATCACCCATTTATACTATCATGTAATAGACCTCTACAAAATGTGATGTCCTACTGGTGTTACAGTGTTATCCTCATCTTACTATACTGATCACCCATTTATACTATCATGTAATAGACCTCTACAAAATGTGATGTCCTACTGGTGTTACAGTGTTATCCTCATCTTACTATACTGATCACCCATTTATACTATCATGTAATAGACCTCTACAAAATGTGATGTCCTACTGGTGTTACAGTGTTATCCTCATCTTACTATACTGATCACCCATTTATACTATCATGTAATAGACCTCTACAAAATGTGATGTCCTACTGGTGTTACAGTGTTATCCTCATCTTACTATACTGATCACCCATTTATACTATCATGTAATAGACCTCTACAAAATGTGATGTCCTACTGGTGTTACAGTGTTATCCTCATCTTACTATACTGATCACCCATTTATACTATCATGTAATAGACCTCTACAAAATGTGATGTCCTACTGGTGTTACAGTGTTATCCTCATCTTACTATACTGATCACCCATTTATACTATCATGTAATAGACCTCTACAAAATGTGATGTCCTACTGGTGTTACAGTGTTATCCTCATCTTACTATACTGATCACCCATTTATACTATCATGTAATAGACCTCTACAAAATGTGATGTCCTACTGGTGTTACAGTGTTATCCTCATCTTACTATACTGATCACCCATTTATACTATCATGTAATAGACCTCTACAAAATGTGATGTCCTACTGGTGTTACAGTGTTATCCTCATCTTACTATACTGATCACCCATTTATACTATCATGTAATAGACCTCTACAAAATGTGATGTCCTACTGGTGTTACAGTGTTATCCTCATCTTACTATACTGATCACCCATTTATACTATCATGTAATAGACCTCTACAAAATGTGATGTCCTACTGGTGTTACAGTGTTATCCTCATCTTACTATACTGATCACCCATTTATACTATCATGTAATAGACCTCTACAAAATGTGATGTCCTACTGGTGTTACAGTGTTATCCTCATCTTACTATACTGATCACCCATTTATACTATCATGTAATAGACCTCTACTTAACAATAATACTAGTACTGGTTTATCAGACAGTGGCGTGTAGTGGATTGTTCCACCTTTTACCTCCATTATTCCCCTCACAGATGAACGTGGCTAAACACAGGAAAAACTTTCTTTCTTTATATATGAAAAGCGCATTGATAATATTTATTTGTATATCTTGTCAATGACAACATCAACGAGTCAATAACAACATCAACGAGTCTTTGACTTAACTATCTAAATCAAAGGTTGTAATCTATCTAAATCAAAGGTTGTAATCTATCTAAATCAAAGGATGTAATCTATCTAAATCAAAGGATGTAATCTATCTAAATCAAAGGTTGTAATCTATCTAAATCAAAGGATGAAATCTATCTAAATCAAAGGTTGTAATCTATCTAAATCAAAGGATGTAATCTATCTAAATCAAAGGTTGTAATCTATCTAAATCAAAGGATGTCAGCATGAGCTGGGTTGGAACCTCTGGATCTAAAACACCCAGTTCTATCTTCTTTTGTTAACTAACAATTTCACCTAGACTTGAACTATCTGATCCCGTGGTTACGTAGTGTATTTTGGCGATAAGGCTGATCTCTAACAGTCTACTCACTAGTCATCAGAACTACCATGTGGATCAAAAGCATTCCCAAACATTGGGATAGTGCCCATATTACACTCGTTCTGAGAGGAGGTGCTCTCTGAGGGTTCAGGTTACAATTCTCTATCTGCTCGGAGCTACTTACGACTTGCCTGAACTGAACCGAGTCAGTTTACACGAGTATTGTCATTTTTGACGGACCACCAAGAGCCGATGACAGCGGAATGCACAACCAACCATTCTCACAAATCGTGTCTTGTACTGCTTCTGAGTTTACCAACTCAGTTTATTGCCTCTCTCTTCAGGATTGTATCCCAAGTGTTTGCAACGTCCTTCGTCCACTCTCTTTGTTACTGCCTCTAAGTTTTCAGACTAAGTTTGTTGTCATTCACAGCAGGCTCAAGAAATGAACCTGTAAGCGATACGACTTTGTTCTCTCTCGTTCTCTCTCATATAGAAGGGCCACCATTCATTGCAATTGGACTGGTGCAATTGCTAACGGAACATATTCTGCTGGAATATCCTTCTGACAAGCTCTCTTTTACTCCTGGTTTTATTGGCCCCCTTACTACAGTAAACATTTACCACGCCTTCTCAAGTAGCTAATCAAAACCTGGCATTGTCAATGAACGCATGACGTGTGTGACCTTTGTTTGATCTGCCTCCACCTGTGGTGAAATATCTTATTATAGTCCCGGCTAATTTCGGCTCTCTGAGACTTAGCTGCTAGTCACAACTCCTATGCTCCACTCATGTTATTTCACATACAGTGTCCCTGTCACATACAGACGTCGTGGGGAGGTGTGACCTCCTTTGTTAAAAATTTTTTCTAAGTAAAAATCAACGGGTGACTTGCCAGGTCAATCTCAGGATCTGTTAGCCCCTGGAATATAGGATCGCCTATTTTTTAGACTATTGGTGGAAGTGTAAATTAGAGCAAGGTAGATCCGCAGCCTGTCAGACATCTTCTAAGCCGCTCCGCTAACCACATAACCAAGACCTGAAGTTATATCCTCACAGTCTCCTTTTTGCTACATATTCTCTGTGGGGTGAATATCCCTAGAATAATTTGAGTAGATTTTTAACTTGAATTTTGCCAGAGCAGCTGCCGTTAGGCCTACTCTTTTCGATTTCCAACTGCTACAGTATTTTTAATGTGCGCGCCACTGCACACAGGTGTTTGATCTCACTACTCAGAGATCAGGGGAAATATTTACCTGATGATCCACGTGAAAAAATCTCAGGTTTTCACCGTGATTTGGAACCAGCGACCTCCAGCACCCGAGGCGAACACCTTACCTCGAGACCACTGTGTCCCCCATGTAAGATATTTTCTGGGCTTAATTAGCTGCTCCTGTCTGTCTCATTTCCTTGACAATATCTACCAAGATATGTATAATTATATCAGGGAGACAATCGAGCCTATGGTTACTGCCTACCAACAGATCTTCCATGGTCAGCAGAATCTGCTCATGTCTGTTTCATCATGGGGAACTGAGACGCAAGTCCAGTCACGCACAACATACTGACCAGGACTTCGCATCAGTGTCAGGCATAATACACTGACCAAGACCACAATCTCTCTTCCATGTAGCTTCCCTGGAAACAGGCTATTTTCAAGGCAGTCTGGCTGACAAGATATGGATCAATGTGATCCCTGTAGTAGTCAGTGCCATGCAGATGAAGCCAGACATAGCACAACTGCCTGAAGGAACGCTGTTGACCTTCATCGGGATGTGATGAAAGCTACTACAACGCACCACTTAACATCTTTTGCATGGCGCACAAAAGGGTAAACTTTTTCATTGTGGGCATTGAACAACAACAACAGTCTCATCATTCCCTTGATAACATCTACCAAGACCTGTATAATTATTTCAGGGAGATCATCGACACTATGGTTACTGCCTACCAACAGAAGATCTTCCAGGGACAAAAGCCAGTATTTGATGGAAGGAAAAATCTATACAGTAGGGAAGCTCTCCCTATTGGCATGGAAAAGGTGTTTCTTTTTTTCTTTCTGCTTCTGCTGTTTTCTGTCCCATTCTATTTGTTTCATTCTGCCTTTTTGTTCTTTAATATTCTTTAGATACTGTCCCTCTTTCTCTTACCTTGTTATTCTGTTTTTTTGTTTTGGTTCTGTGTATTTTTCTTTTCTTTTTTTCATTTTTACTTTCATATGTTTTTTCCTTGTTTTTTTAATTTTTATTGATTGATTTCTGTTGTGTTCTTATACCATTGTTATCGGGGCCATAAGGATACATAAGCTTCTCTAGTCTGGATTGGGAGACGTTTCCTTATTTACATTTGGCCAATCTCTGCAGATATCTCCATGCAGGAGGCCTGTGCAAAAGCACAGGTGCTCATGCAGTTGTGGTTTGTATAGCTACTTGCTTTGTATGTGAAGGTTGCTAATCCCATGCACAACTTCTATAGTTGTTGCGACATACATGGAGGCACAGTTGACCTATTCTGTCCTGCCCAGTAAGAGATTCCAGGACCTACCGACTCATAGTGATATACAGGCTCCTCTAAGGGGTTCTGAGATCCAGTGGCATAGCTCTTTGGGCATAGAGATATACAAGTTTCTCTAGGGGGCATAGAGATATACAAGTTTCTCTAGGGGGCATAGAGATATACAAGTTTCTCTAGGGGGCATAGAGATATACAAGTTCCTCTTTGGGCATAGAGATATACAAGTTTCTCTAAGGGGCATAGAGATATACAAGTTCCTCTTTGGGCATAGAGATATACAAGTTTCTCTTGGGGGCATAGAGAAATACAAGTTTCTCTAGGGGACATAGAGATATACAAGTTTCTCTAGGGGACATAGAGATATACAAGTTTCTCTTGGGGGCATAGAGATATACAAGTTTCTCTAGGGGGCATAGAGATATACAAGTTTCTCTAGGGGGCATAGAGATATACAAGTTTCTCTTTGGGCATAGAGATATACAAGTTTCTCTTTGGGCATAGAGATATACAAGTTTCTCTAGGGGCATAGAGATATACAAGTTCCTCTTTGGGCATAGAGATATACAAGTTTCTCTTGGGGGCATAGAGAAATACAAGCTACCCTAAGAGGCTCCAAGATCCAGTGCCACAGCTCTTTTGGCATAGAGATATACAAGTTTCTCTAGGGAGCATAGAGATATACAAGTTTCTCTAGGGGGCATAGAGATATATAAGTTCCTCTTGGGGCATAGAGATATACAAGTTTCTCTAGGCGGCATAGAGATATACAAGTTTTTCTTGGGGGCATAGAGATGTACTGTTTCTCTAAGAGGCTCCAAGATACAGTGCCACAGCTCATGGAGGCATAGAGATAAACAAGTTTCTCTTGGGGGCATAGAGATATACAAATTCCTCTTGGGGCATAGAGATATACAAGTTTCTCTAGGGGGCATAGAGATATACAAGTTTCTCTAGGGGGCATAGAGATATACAAGTTCCTCTTGGGGCATAGAGATATACAAGTTTCTCTAGGGGGCATAGAGATAAACAAGTTTCTCTTGGGGGCATAGAGATATACTGTTTCTCTAAGAGGCTCCAAGATACAGTGCCACAGCTCATGGGGCATAGAGATAAACAAGTTTCTCTAGGGGGCATAAAGATAAACAAGTTTCTCTTGGGGGCATAGAGATATACTGTTTCTCTAAGAGGCTCCAAGATACAGTGCCACAGCTCATGGGGGCATAGAGATAAACAAGTTTCTCTTGGGGGCATAGAGATATACTGTTTCTCTAAGAGGCTCCAAGATACAGTGCCACAGCTCATGGGGGCATAGAGATAAACAAGCTCCTTTAACTTTTTCAACCTTATCCACAGAGCTGAAAAATCCCATTCCCTTGTGCTCTTGAGAAAATACGCACAAGGTAGACATCTGAGGAAAGCTATTTACTCTGACAAACCTATGTGCTCTAATATCATTATTCTATCTCTAATTGATTGACCTGATCATCTCCAATGTTCTGACTTTTTATGTCAGAAAATTGTGAAATATATTTTTTGAAAACCATTTGGTATCAAATGTTCATGATACATTACGCTGAACAGACACCGGTGCATCAGTGTCACAGGTTCACAGGGTTAAGCCTGGCTTGGGAGACCCTAATGGTAGCTATGCTTCTACCAGCACAGCTCCTGCGATAATAGGGATACACAGACAGTAGCTGGCAAAACTTGGGGTGACACAAAGCTTCTCTAGTCCATTTATAGTTATTCTGCTGCTAGCTTTGCTACCACCGGCAAAACTCTTGAGGTAATAGTGACACAAATGTTCCTTTACCAGAGTTTCAGAGATCTTGCTTTTAGTTATGCCACAACTGGTAAAACACTTGGGGTAATTTTAACACGCAAGTTCATATAGCAGACTCAGTTAATGATTTATTACCATGTAACAGAGTCATCGTATTAACCCTCAATCCTCTTATTTGTATTCTTTATCTTTGATCATTGGGACCATTTGTTTCCATAGAGTTCTATTCTTTATGATCTTGTCCTTTGACAATATATTCAACACAGAACGATCTTAGGCTTCACAACAATTTAGCAGCTTCCTTGCATATATTTATTTGTATAACGCACATTACATGTTACACAATAAAATGAGTTCCACTTCTAGCTCGATGAGGGACTATCTATAGATGAGTTTAACAAAAAAATTTTGTTGTTCCCTGTTCGCCTTTTTTCTCCATTCCCCATGGCGGTGTGCGTTGACTGCGGTTTTTATTTTGCGCCTGTCGGTCCAGTGCATCCGACTTCGGCATGTATTTTATGTAAGGGCCTGCTTCCTCCTGCATTTTCTAAGGGTATGCTTCCCTGGGGTAACTGCCAGTGCTGTGATGGGGATCGAACCCAGTATCTTCGAGTTGTGAGCCGTGTCACTCGCAGTCCCCTTGTATGTGAGTAATTTCCATTCTTCTACTTCTTTCTATCTATACACTAAATTCTAGTCTTACACACTATTATCACACAATTGTTAATGCTCAGGGAGATCAAGATGCTGAGTAGTGCATGAGCTGCAGCAGTCAGCGATCCACAGCTGACTGCTAGCATCAGGGCCAGTGAACCAGAGCTGCCAAGACCTTTCTCCACCTCCATGCGGTGATCCTGGATAACAGGCTGCAACAGAGCAGACTGGCTAAGGAGAAGGGATCGAAGAGGGAAGGCAACCCGATAGTCAAAACTGCCTGCTGAAGTCGGATGTGTCATACCAAAAGGTGCAAACATCGCAGCCAAGCTGTAAACTGTGACACAGTGCATTCCGTTCTCTGGCCTATATTCTGCTACTTGCAAAGCCCTTTTCAGGGCTTGGTAGCGGGAGATTGAGAACGAACGAAGAAGAAGAATGCTCAGCGTTTTTGTGCAAGTTGCATAGATGGTTTCCGTTATGTCTTTATCCATGTTTTCTCTGTCGCTCTAATTAGTCTGAATACTACTAATTAAGTAAACTCTAAATTCACAACTTCTAGGCTTGCTAGCAATTTCATCTCTGCTATCGGACAGCTTCTAGGCTTGCTAGCAATTTCATCTCTGCTATCGGACAGCTTCTAGGCTTGCTAGCAATTTCATCTCTGCTATCGCATAGCTTCTAGGCTTGCTAGCAATTTCATCTCTGCTATCGGACAGCTTCTAGGCTTGCTAGTAATTTCATCTCTGCTATCGGACAGCTTCTAGGCTTGCTAGCAATTTCATCTCTGCTATCGGACAGCTTCTAGGATTGCTAGCAATTTCATCTCTGCTATCGGACAACTTCTAGGCTTGCTAGCAATTTCATCTCTGCTATCGGACAGCTTCTAGGCTTGCTAGCAATTTCATCTCTGCTATCGGACAGCTTCTAGGCTTGCTAGCAATTTTATCTCTGCTATCGGACAGCTTCTAGGATTGCTAGCTATTTCATCTCTGCTATCGCACAACTTCTAGGCTTGCTAGCAATTTCATCTCTGCTATCGCACAACTTCTAAGCTTGCTAGCAATTTCATCTCTGCTATCGCACAACTTCTAAGCTTGCTAGCAATTTAATCTCTGCTATCGCACAACTTCTAAGCTTGCTAGCAATTTCATCTCTGCTATCGCACAACTTCTAGGCTTGCTAGCAATTTCATCTCTGCTATCGCACAACTTCTAGGCTTGCTAGCAATTTCATCTCTGCTATCGGATCTGCTATGGGACATAGCTTTTTGATCTCCTTGAGACCTCTACTCTGATACAAAACGCTTTTCAGATTGGTTTTAGAACACAACACTTTTCTCATCTCTCTGTCAGATCTATTTGAACACAAGACTTACAGATCTGTTTTTGTACACAATTCTTTTCAAACCTATTTTCATTGTACAATGCTTGTAGATGATGGCTAATAGTCAGGTCTTGTAGATATGACTGGGTTTCTGTAGAGTCTGTTGTCTAACCGTTCGGTCGGTCTTATGTCAAACCTTCCGCTCGAGAAAATTGTGAAAGTTTCAAGTGAGAGTGCGGAATAACCGAGCGAATGATTGCAAAGTTGCTTTGACTTTTGTAGTCACTCCCACCTCTAGTCTACTCTTACCTATTCAATTTGTCCACGACTGTCATGACTCCACAACGTGTACAAGTTTGCCACAAAGTTCGCCTCATATAGACAGACAGTGGAACTGACATGCTTCTTTCTTTCTGTTTTTCACGTCGTCCTTTCTGGTGGCCAACACCTGTACCCCCAATAAAATAATGGTCAACTTAGATAAACAATCCCTAAGCTTGATGGGAGCCGCGTAGCGCAGTGGTTAGCGCGCTGGCTTCGCATCTGAGTGGTCCTGGGTTCTGTCCCCAGTTGAGGCGGTAATGTTTTTTCAGATCGCAATGGCTCCCGGGTTGACCCAGCCTTAAATGGGTACCGGTTCAGTCCGGGAAGTGAAAGTGGCGAGGGAGAGGAGATGGCACCGCCCTCATATAGCCGAGCCTTTGAAATGTGAGATCGCTAACACCTCACACCCCTACGGCAGTAATGCTATGGGTTACTTGACTGTTAAACTTGATGGCCTGTTTGTCCTTGCTAACCTCTTCAACCTTGAGGAGCCATAGTTTGGTCAACAGGCTAGGAAGTACCTGCTCATGTTAGAGTGGTCTTGACCAGTCATCTAATAAGTTGGACAACAACTATCTGGTGTAACCTTTCCCGTCACTCGACCAATGACCTGATAAGTCCTTAACCTTTATGACTCAGGAGTCAGCGCAAAGTGGTGACGCCATTTTTGTGTGTGAAGCGACAGTGCATGGTGGTTGACTTACAGTATCCGTGCATAGTTTTAATCAGACTTGAAAACGAACGGCTATGTAGTAATAGTCTAAACAATACTGATCTTTTGATTGTAGAGAGTTTCTTCTTCCATAATGTACGGTTAGACACCAGGAATGGTGATCGTGGAATTAGCTTTAGACGTTTGAAAATGATTTCTTCTGATTTTTGCTTGGATTTGAAGATTCACCCATCTTTGAGAATGGGGGAGTCAAGTTCCTGCAACAGATTTTTCTGAGGTAGATCTGTTTAGGTTGTTTTTTTAGATACAATAATTACGTTTGTAGTCAAAGTAACAGGCATCGCCATTACGGCAAACATCGGTAAAAAATCTCAGAAACTAACACACAAACAATAAAAACAATAACACCAACAAATTCTTTATTCATTTATCTCTCTACTTACAACCAAATCAAATCAATAGATCATCAAATAAAAATGTTACAGGCTCTCAAAGTAGCAACCATAGTTAAATGACGTGACGTCCTGAAGAAAATGTAGGTAACGGGAAATTGCTTCCATTTTGTATGTAGAGTAGTAACGGTTAATGATCTTGACCATTGGTGGGTAACAGTTTGGACAATAATCATTTACCTGGTCAGTGTTCTAACGAAATTCGTTCGTGCATTATCAAAACGGTGTTAGAGGGGCCCCCGTTTTGGCCCAACATGATTTGGTCATTTCGATCTGTGCCACCTTGGGACCCATGACTCATCTACCACAGCCAGGTGGAGACACGAGAGAGAAACTAGTTTGTATCTTGTAAATACATTTTTAGTTCTGAGAACATATTCATGTTTTGATATGCCCTAGCATCTTGCCAGTTCGTGATGGTCGTGCTTGCTGCTGTCTTGTCTTTAGGTGGAACTCGAAGTCACGTTACCTGGTGAAGGTCGTGACCGCGTTTTCAAGGTTGCCATCCGGTTTGTGGGTCAAGTTAGTCTGTTTGCCCTTGAGGAAGCACTGCAAGGTCGCACGAGGCAGATCCCAATGGATGCCATCCAGGCTCTCGATGTTGTGATGAGACACTTGCCAAGCAAAACGTGAGTACTATTTAAATTTGTATTATTGACACAGCAGGCTCCTGCTGTTTTTATTGCTTATATCTTTCACAGCTTTTCAATTGTAACCATCCCATATTCATTCATCACCCATTCACTAATTTACAATGTTTTATAGCCAATGCTGAACACATCAGTCTGTTTGCAGAAGTAATTTAGAATAGATCGCGTAGAAATTGTGCATAGAATTCAATTTTGTGCCGATAACTTTTCTTAAATAAATCACCATAATTTCTTTTTTTTTAAAGACCTCGAGAATTAGGAAGTTTATACATTCACCAGGAGTTAACAATGTCATACTGGAGTGGCCAATTGAGAATTAGGAAGTTTATACATTCACCAGGAGTTAACAATGTCATACTGGAGTGGCCAATTGAGAATTAGGAAGTTTATACATTCACCAGGAGTTAACAATGTCATACTGGAGTGGCCAATTGAGAATTAGGAAGTTTATACATTCACCAGGAGTTAACAATGTCATACTGGAGTGGCCAATTGAGAATTAGGAAGTTTATACATTCACCAGGAGTTAACAATGTCATACTGGAGTGGCCAATTGAGAATTAGGAAGTTTATACATTCACCAGGAGTTAACAATGTCATACTGGAGTGGCCAATTGAGAATTAGGAAGTTTATACATTCACCAGGAGTTAACAATGTCATACTGGAGTGGCCAATTGAGAATTAGGAAGTTTATACATTCACCAGGAGTTAACAATGTCATACTGGAGTGGCCAATTGAGAATTAGGAAGTTTATACATTCACCAGGAGTTAACAATGTCATACTGGAGTGGCCAATTGAGAATTAGGAAGTTTATACATTCACCAGGAGTTAACAATGTCATACTGGAGTGGCCAATTGAGAATTAGGAAGTTTATACATTCACCAGGAGTTAACAATGTCATACTGGAGTGGCCAATTGAGAATTAGGAAGTTTATACATTCACCAGGAGTTAACAATGTCATACTGGAGTGGCCAATTGAGAATTAGGAAGTTTATACATTCACCAGGAGTTAACAATGTCATACTGGAGTGGCCAATTGAGAATTAGGAAGTTTATACATTCACCAGGAGTTAACAATGTCATACTGGAGTGGCCAATTGAGAATTAGGAAGTTTATACATTCACCAGGAGTTAACAATGTCATACTGGAGTGGCCAATTGAGAATTAGGAAGTTTATACATTCACCAGGAGTTAACAATGTCATACTGGAGTGGCCAATTGAGAATTAGGAAGTTTATACATTCACCAGGAGTTAACAATGTCATTCTGGAGTGGCCAATTGAGAATTAGGAAGTTTATACATTCACCAGGAGTTAACAATGTCATACTGGAGTGGCCAATTGAGAATTAGGAAGTTTATACATTCACCAGGAGTTAACAATGTCATACTGGAGTGGCCAATTGAGAATTAGGAAGTTTATACATTCACCAGGAGTTAACAATGTCATACTGGAGTGGCCAATTGAGAATTAGGAAGTTTATACATTCACCAGGAGTTAACAATGTCATACTGGAGTGGCCAATTGAGAATTAGGAAGTTTATACATTCACCAGGAGTTAACAATGTCATACTGGAGTGGCCAATTGAGAATTAGGAAGTTTATACATTCACCAGGAGTTAACAATGTCATTCTGGAGTGGCCAATTGAGAATTAGGAAGTTTATACATTCACCAGGAGTTAACAATGTCATACTGGAGTGGCCAATTGAGAATTAGGAAGTTTATACATTCACCAGGAGTTAACAATGTCATACTGGAGTGGCCAATTGAGAATTAGGAAGTTTATACATTCACCAGGAGTTAACAATGTCATTCTGGAGTGGCCAATTGAGAATTAGGAAGTTTATACATTCACCAGGAGTTAACAATGTCATACTGGAGTGGCCAATTGAGAATTAGGAAGTTTATACATTCACCAGGAGTTAACAATGTCATACTGGAGTGGCCAATCGGATCCTTCTTTTGAGATTGCAACATCATTTTTTTCTTTCTGATTTGTGGCCTGTAACAGATGACACTGTCAGGAATAGTTCCCTCACGAATGAAGCCTCAGATGAACCTCTCAGGATTAGTTCCCTCCGAATTTAGCCTCAAAGGAACCTCTCAGGAATAGTTCCCTCCGAATTTAGCCTCAAAGGAACTTCTCAGGAATAGTTTCCTCACGAATGAAGCCTCAGATGAATCTCTCAGGAATAGAATAGTTTCCTCACGAATGAAGCCTCAGATGAACCTCTCAGGAATAGTTCCCTCCGAATGTAGTCTCAGATTAACCTCCCAGGAATAGTTCCCTCCGAATGTAGCCTCAGATGAACCTCTCAGGAATAGTTTCCTCACGAATGTAGCCTCAGATGAACCTCTCAGGAATAGTTTCCTCAAGAATGTAGCCTCAGATGAACCTTTCAGGAATAGTTTCCTCAAATGAAGCCTCAGATGAACCTCTCAGTAATAGTTTCCTCACGAATGAAGCCTCAGATGAACCTCTCAGGAATAGTTTCCTCACGAATGAAGCCTCAGATGAACCTCTCAGGAATATTTTCCTCACGAATGAAGCCTCAGATGAACCTTTCAGGAATAGTTCCCTCCAAATGTAGCCTTAGATGAACCTCTCAGGAATAGGTCCCTCTGAATGTAGCCTCAGATGAACCTCTCAGGAATAGTACCCTCCAAATGTAGCCTCAAAAGAACCTCTCAGGAATAGTTCCCTCCAAATGTAGCCTCAGATGAACCTCTCAGGAATAGGTCCCTCTGAATGTAGCCTCAGATGAACCTCTCAGGAATAGTTCCCTCCAAATGTAGCCTCAGATGAACCTCTCAGGAATAGTTCCCTCCAAATGTAGCCTCAAAGGAACCTCTCAGGAATAGTTCCCTCCAAATGTAGCCTCAGATGAACCTCTCAGGAATAGTTCCCTCCAAATGTAGCCTCAGATGAACCTCTCAGGAATAGGTCCCCCTGAATGTAGCCTCAGATGAACCTCTGAGGAATAGTTTCCTCACGAATGGGACCTGACAATATAGCCAGATACATAATGCATTGGGTGCTTCAGCAGAGTAGAAGAATTAAAATGGCATGAAAAGATCACTCATGTGCGACTTAGGAAAACCCAGACAGATAACAAAAACATGAAATGAGAATAAAATGCTGGCTGGTAGCACTGCAAAGTAGTCTCTGTTTGGAATGTCCAGGACCTCAAACAAACCACATCACTCTAAACTAAGGCTAAATGGGGACAATCCGCACCTTGATGAGAACCCAAATATCTAGATATTACCTTTGATCGGCGTGTTGACATGGAAAATACAGCAAGATAATCTGGAAGTGTTCAAGGAAGAGAATGGCAATCATGAAAAAACTTACTGGAACAACTTGGTGGGCAGATGAAAGTGTACTATAGAAGTTGTACACTGGATGTGTGAGACCAGTCCTAGAAAATGGCATAACAACATGAGCCACTGGGGCCAAATCAAGCTTTGATGAGATAAATAGAGTGCAAAACCAAGCAATGCAAATCAAAATAAGGAGTATGAGGACCAGGCCCATTGGAGAACTGGAAATAATTATGAACCTGCAACCGAATGAGGACAGAAGAGACAGCTTGCAGAGATCAACATCAAGGTGATAAACTAAGATGGCTGAGAGAACACCCAGTGGGCCAGAGAATAAAGATGCTTGAAAGGGAAAGATGTTCATGGAGCAACTTTGTGGCACCAGTGAAAGAAAAGTGGAGAACAGCTCCTATAAATGGCACACCACAAATAGAACCTACACACATGCAACACAGGTCTTCAACAAATACACTTTCTTTGCCTCTTTTTCCCTAGAGGTTCCATGACAGATTGCCTGGTGATTACTATCTTGGGGCTCTTGTGGTTTGTGGCCTATCCAGTCACCTAACTTCCTAATATTTCCTAGTCCATCATTTATCTCATTCTCTTTCGTAAGCTTATGTTTGTAACCTTGCTGAACCACTGCAGACACATCATTTTTGCTAAGGATTTGTTGATGACCTCATGTAATCTCTTAATATTGAGTTTGCTCATCCGTTGTGTTCCTGCTCCACATAGAAGAACCAACAGTTTGGTCATCCGTTATGTTTCTGCTCCACATAGAAGAACCAACAGTTTGGTCATCCGTTGTGTTTCTGCTCCACATAGAAGAACCAACAGTTTGGTCATCCGTTATGTTTCTGCTCCACATAGAAGAACCAACAGTTTGGTCATCCGTTGTGTTTCTGTTCCACATAGAAGAACCGCGAAGAAAGATCTTCACATCGAAGAAAGGGATCTACGAGAATGTAAAAATGACAGAGGAATAATGCTTGTGTCAATACCCGACAGTGTTCAACAGAGTTATGATTGTAAGACTTTTTTTAAATGTATCAATCAGTCTGAAAAATAGACATCTCAATTTGATGAAAGGTGATGAGACCCCTAGATCTGCTACGGGCCAGGCAGCTGACTAGAATAAGATCTAAATGAATGGTGTTTTTCTTCATGTCAATAGGTACACTCCTGTTGGTCGGTCATTCTTCTCGCCTCCTGAGGGCTATGATCATCCACTTGGTGGAGGCAGAGAGGTTTGGTTTGGTTTCCATCAGTCCGTGCGGCCTTCTCACTGGAAAATGATGCTAAACATTGATGGTAAATATCTTGTCTTGTACATTTAATGTTGGAAGAGTGGGTGGCTGAAAGGTTTGAACACTACTGTTCTAATGGGGCACGGGTTCAAAGCTTTAGTAAGGCACACTTTATTTTTAATATTTTGGGGGAAATTAAAAAACTTAGCCTGTACACTGCATGCTGACTGTATGTACAAGTGGCATTTATTCCTCAGTGCTATAATTCCTTCTGGTGGACTTTAGCAATGAGAATAAACGACGTGCACAGCTTAACCCATTCAATCCCAGCCGATCAGAAAAACTCAACTGAATTACCAGGGCAAGGGGAATAACTCCGCAAAAATTAGACGTGCTTGCGTAATAAAATTAGTAACAAATACAATTTTTCATTTATTTGTGTGATTCAAACTCCAGTTTAGGGGACGGCGTGGCCTAGTGGTTAAGTGGCACGGCTCACAACTCGAAGGTGCTGGGTTCGATCCCCATCACAGCACCGGCCGTTACCCCGGGGAAGCAAACCCTTAGAAAATGCAGGAGGATGCAGGCCCTTACATAAAATGCATGCTTAAGTCGGATGCACTGGGCCGACAGGCGCAAAATAAAAACACAGTGCAACGCACACCGCCTTGGAGATTAGAAAAATAAGGCGAACGCAAAAAAAAACAACAAAAAACAACAAAAACTCCAGTTTACAGATAAATGGAAGCGGTACTCTGCTGTGCACATGTTTTTTTTGTGAGTGTCATGTATGTTGGATCCAAAAAATTAAACAAGTGAAGAAAAAAAAGTGTCAATATAAAATGTCTGTTTCACTCTTGTCAATTTTGCTAATAAATGTTCAAGCGAAAAACAATCTCCGTTGGTTCATTGCAGCTAGTACATCTTTCATCTTCTTGTCCAATGTCTAACTTTCCAGTATACACCTCAAAGTTATAGAGGTATCTAGTATGAGGATCTGCGGCACACCAAATTGTAATTCCTCAAGGATCTTTTCCCCCCTAAAATTCTGATACATTGGTTTGCTCTGCCAAGTACTCAAAAAAGGTCTGAAGTAGAAATAATGAAAGTGAAAGGAAATCAAAAGCAGAGTAATCTGGATCTATGTCATCTGCAGGACCTGTTCCCTCACTAAATCCGTCAATAATGATATTACTCCGTTGCTTTGACCATTCTCTATCACCACTAGGGCCTTCCTGTAGGGCGGGACACTTTGTCACCGTCTTCTACCGATAATTCGTCATCACTACCGAGGCCAGTGTCGCTACTTTCATCTTCTAAGTCCTGAACTTATTCCTCATCAACGTCCGATTCGTTCTCATTCTCTTCAACTCCATCAACAAATTCGCAACCACTATCGTCTGACTCATAAGTATCTTCAGTCCGCACCAAGTTTTGAAGAAAATTGAAGGTCATTTAAAAAAAATCATGGCTCGAACACCATACGTGATAGAAACGATCTGTAAACTGCAATGGGAGCCGCCATTACCGGTAGTCACGTGCAGGCTAAATTTATTGTGTCTATTCGCAGGTAAAACGTAAGAAAAAATTATTTTAATCAGTATATCCTCGGCTGCCGTCGCCGGCCGGTCTGGGAGCGAGTCGATTGAATGGGTTAATGATAGTTTAAACAAATGTTGTTTGTTGTTGAACTTTCTTGTGCTGAATTCGTTACTCTTGTTGATATTTCTCCACTGTGGTGATCACATTGTTGACTGATTTTCCATTAATGTTGAAGAACTGCAATCTGAATGTTTTTACCCCTATTCTTTCTCGTGCGCTTGGTTTTCTGTGTGTTGTACTGTGTTTTGCGCCTTAGTGATCAATACATCTGACTTGGGCACACAGGCGCTCACATCCCATTGAGGCATGACCTTGCTGTTCCATGAATCTGAACACTTTCATTGAATTGTGTTTATTGATTCTTTTCAGTGTCAGCCACTGCCTTCTACAAAGAGCAACCTGTTATAGAGTTCATGTGTGAGGTGTTGGACCTCCCTGACATCGGTGAGCAGAAGCGACCCCTGGCGGACTCTCAGAGAGTTAAATTCACCAAGGAAATCAAAGGTAATCAATGTTATCTACTTTGGTGTTGCTCATCTTCCTTTTTTTCGTTTGACCAATTGTCTGGAGAAGTGATGTGCGGCGCTGAGGTTTGTCTCTAGGATCAAGTGTGTTGGGAGGAAGGAAGAAGCACCAGCAGGTAGATGAAGGGCTCACAACCCAAACTTGCAAAAGTTCAGATTCTTGAAACAACATGGTGAATACAAACACAATTCTGTACCATGCACTCCTCAGGAAACAAGACAAAAAAAAAAGTGTATTGCCTCGGTTGTTGCAAGTTTATATGCACTATTTCTGTTATATCATCTATCCATGTGCCACATAGTCATCATTGTTCCCTAAACTAGATCTGCTTGTGTTATATTTACCCATGTAGAGATGATGGAGCATCGAACTTCGCCACATGCAAAACTTTGGTAATAAACTTGTTTTTGTGTGGAAGAAATATGGCATCATGTGGCCCTAGAACTTAATTTCATTACACCATATGAATTGTCTTCAAATAGCCACTGGGCAATATAAATGTCATACCCATTCAGCTGGACGTTTGTGCTGCCCTTGGATCAAAGTATTGTCTTCATGTGTCCCTTTGAGCACATCATTCTCTTCATTTCACCCTTTAACAACTGTGGCCCTTGGACTACATAACTTGAGGTTCATGTGGCCCTTGAACTACATAACTTGAGGTTCATGTGGCCCTTGGACTACATAACTTGAGGTTCATGTGGCCCTTGGACTACATAACGTAAGGTTCATGTGGCCCTTGGACTACATAACTTGAGGTTCATGTGGCCCTTGGACTACATAACTTGAGGTTCATGTGGCCCTTGGACTACATAACTTGAGGTTCATGTGGCCCTTGGACTACATAACTTGTGGTTCATGTGGCCCTTGGACTACATAACTTGAGGTTCATGTGGCCCTGGGACTACATAACTTGTGGTTCACGTGGCCCTTGAACTACATAACTTGAGGTTCATGTGGCCCTTGGACTACATAACTTGAGGTTCATGTGGCCCTTGGACTACATAACTTGAGTTTCATGTAGCCTATGGATCAAATAAGTGAGTTTCATGTACTCACCTGACTGATTGAATTCAATCATTGTATTCTCCTTTCAGGTCTCAAAGTTGAAATCACTCACTGCGGTACAATGAGACGCAAATATCGAGTATGCAATGTCACACGCCGCCCTGCTCAAACACAATCGTAAGTTGGTCTCTTCCATTTCATTGAACGTATATTTGAATTCCACCTGTGTCTAAATGGGGTTCAAGAAGGGGAGCAAATAATAACCACACTGTAACCTGCCAGTGGTCTTTAGAGGTGACTATAAGGAGGTCTGCTACCCCACCCGGTAGCAACTGTAAGGCACAAGAACAAAAGACCTCTACACCCCATGGTAGAAGAGAAGCAGCTAAGGGGGGGGGGGGGGGGTTGAGCATGAGGTCCGCTACCCCACCCGGTAGCAACTGTAAGGCACAAGAACAAAAGACCTCTACATCCCATGGTAGAAGAGAAGCAGCTAAGGGGGGGTTGAGCATGAGGTCCGCTACCCCACCCGGTAGCAACTGTAAGGCACAAGAACAAAAGACCTCTACACCCCATGGTAGAAGAGAAGCAGCTAAGGAGGGGTTGAGCATGAGGTCCGCTACCCCACCCGGTAGCAACTGTAAGGCACAAGAAAAAGAAAAGTAGACCTGCACACCCCGTGGTAGAAGAGGAGGACGGTTGGGTTGTCTCGGAGGCTGTGGAGTAAAGAATAGGCCCACTGCACTCTACCATTTAGGTATTGAAAAGTGCCTAAGTAGAAATGTGTGAGAGGATAGCAACCTCGTTATCTAAAATAAAGGGCTACAGAAATCACCTGCACAAGAACACATAAATTCTTTATTAGCACATGCTTCCTGTGGGGGGGGGGGGGGGATATGTTACCAGAGGCTGCATACTGATGCTGGCCTTACACAGGCATATGGTATGGTGTAATATTGGTGTGTGTTTTATAGACTGATAGATTGATGCTTGTTTTTGTCAGACCAATCTGGTTGTCTCTGGATTTGTCCATCATACACATGCTTGCAAGCCGCATAAAGGTTGCCAACTTGACTTTTTATAATTTTAACTTAAAAAATGTGGCCTCGTTAAAGATTGGTGGGTGTCTGAGAACTGTTCATTGTTTTTCTGGGGATTTTGGGTGGTGTTTGTTTGTAAAAATATATCTGGTATTGGCAACCCCTGTCTGCACTGACACACACACACATAGTTTAACGCATACACACGTAATGTTTTGTGATGGGAGTTGGTTTGTATGCTTTGCACTATTCAAGTGTAGATTTTTTTATCTGGTAAATGTTGGCAGTTATGGAAAATTAGACTCATCTCTGTATACAGAAAGGTAAGGCAGTGAGGTAGGGAAAATGTCATCTTTCCCTCATAATGCTGATGATTTTTCATTGTCGCGCACTCCATCCTTTACAGCAGCATCTGATATGGAAGCTAACTATATAGACTATAACACTCATCTGTTTTGGCTGTATATGCTACATAACCTGTCTGCTGGGGGACTGCCTTGGTCAGCCCACCTCATGAAGTCGACCTGTACTTCTACAGGGGCTGATGCCCCAGCTCTAGCATGAGCTGGATGTAACTGGGAGAAGGATTTCCTGCTGAGACTGGGACAAGTGCAGCAAAGGGTGGTTAACCGATGTACGAGTTCATCTTAATAGACTCAAACACTAGAGCAAATAGACCTGCAGCCTGTTAGGCGCCATCTATGCTGCTCTAAACAAACCACCTAACCATGGCCGGTGTTATGTCATGTCACACAGTTGCCTCTTACGACAAGCTCTCTGTGGGGCAGGGGTGCTGTTGTCTTTGTCATACACAAAGACTCCGGTGGACCACTCGGGGCATGAGGTTAAAGACCTAACATAACAAAGTCCGCAACACTTCATCCCCGTGCGACAGGTGCTGCTGTTGAACAACTTTTTGTTATCGCTAATGAAGATTGCTGCTCCCTCCACAGATTCCCTCTTCAAATGCAATCTGGTCAAACTATAGAATGCACAGTCGCTCGTTACTTCATGGAACGTTATAAGATGAAGTTACAGTAAGAACTCCTTTGTAACATTTTCTGGATTTTTATTTTTGTTGTAACATATTTTTGCCATTTTAGATTGTTATAACATATTTTACCTTATCTAGATGTGGTCACTAGGATTGGCAAGCCTAGGCCCGGTCAAAGATGACCACGGTCAGACGAGTATCGTCCAGCGCTCAGATGTAGGAAATTGGTCCTACACTGTGCCTAACATTCCGCTTGACCGCACTCAGGGCAGCCAAGTAATACAATACTCCAAGGACTTTCTCCTCAATATGATGACGCTCCCCTCTCGCCCCACACTAGAGGCCCTACGTAACCTCTCCTCCCTCTGTATCCTCAACCCGGTGAAAATCATGCCGCCCCGTAGGAGGATAAATTTCAGAAAAAAGAGAGGATGGGCGCGTAAACGTCAGAAGACACG
The DNA here is from genome assembly GCA_036924085.1 of Ariolimax columbianus. Lineage (NCBI taxonomy): Eukaryota > Metazoa > Mollusca > Gastropoda > Stylommatophora > Arionidae > Ariolimax > Ariolimax columbianus. The sequence continues at coordinate 114,270,508 of JAVGWX010000005.1, forward strand.
GACACCGGCCTGACACACAGGAGACTGAGTACTCCTTACAAACTCCCTCCTCGCGGTCCCCGTCCCAAGGCAGCGGAGTATCTGGCCCTCCCTCAAGGGATTACGGTCACCACATCCACTGCTCAAACAGAACACGGCAACGTCCCCTCACCTGGGGTTGTCAATCTGCATTGGAACGTGTCACCAGCACCCTCGCAGTAGCAGCGTCTCCCCCCCCCCCCCCCCCATATGAGGGTTGCAACATGAAATGTACTGACACTAAACTGAACTGGCTATGTCACTGCGCTGGCCAGAACATTAGATTGATTCAACATTGCAATCGCCAGTGTCACTAAAATAAGACCAAAAGCCAAGGCCAATAAGATGCCGAAGACGCATGTGACCCCCCACTCAGAGACAGTATAGTATCCTGGCACACCATTTCGGACAGGCCCCTCCGGGCACGACTGAAACATAAACATGGATATCTCACAATAATAGTCGCCTACGCCCCCACAGGCAAAAGACAACTTTTATCAGGATCTGGCTGGTGCCTCAGCCACAGTTCCCCCTCATGATGAATTCATCCTACTGGATGATTTAAACGCAGTTTCAGGGTCCCAGTGTAGTGGTTATGAATCAGTCCTGGGCTCGTTCGACAGTGGAAATACAAATGTCATTCTGTGCCACCTTCAGTCTAAAGAGCACCGGGTCATAGTACCGCCACTTAGACATACACCGAAGGACTAGGAAGGAACTCCACCACATCCTTGTGAGAAGTCTTGACCGGGGGACTTCCTGTCGTCTTTACCACGGTTCGGAGGCCCCTTCCAACACTGCCCATCACTTGCTGATGATCACGTACTCCATCACCCCATATGCCCCTCCAAAACCTGTGCTGACCCCAAGGTACAATATCCAGCTTTTCAAGGCTAACCCAAGCGTCGCAGAGAAATACGCCGAGGATGTCGGGGAAACCCCTACCTGATGGCCCAGAGACAGCATGGACAGTCATAAAAACGCCATGTTAGGTCACCAACTAAGGTCTCCAAAGTGTCGGCAATGGCTCACCGATGACTCGTATAACATCTTACTCCAAAAGAACTCGGCCTGGCTTCACAACGACGGCTGAAAGGCCAATTATGCGCGGCAGCCATGGCAGACAAGGAACGCTTTCTAAACGAAATTGCTGATGTCGTAGCTGATCTCAGATATCACGGCCTCCGCCCTGGAGGCAAGCAGAACGAGAAAAAAAAGCATAGAGTTCATCAATAAATGATAGCTCCCTGTGCTCGTTGTACGAGGAGGTAGCGAACAGGTGGAAGGAGCATTACACGCATGCTCTTAACCAGCAACGACTTGTCCTGATCTATTTTCTGAAACTCCTGATCCTCCCCCTGATACAGAAACCACCATTGACAAAAAAACGCACACGGACCCGGACGGATCACATCCAGCCAGAGCTGTGGAAACACGCCATCGACCCGATCAGCTCTGCTCTCCATCACTTATTCCTGCAAGTATGGAGGACGGGACAGGTCTCGGCCAACTGGTGCAATGGAATCGTAGTCTCCCTGTACAAAGGCAAGGAGAGTCGCAAAGATTGCAGTAATTATAGGCCTATAACACTACTCTCGGTTCCGTGGAAGGTGTTTGCTCATGTGCTACTGGCTAGACTCAAGCCTCTCTTGAGCACAAAACATTGCCCAGAACAGTCTAGCTTCACCACGGGTCGTTCTATAACTGACGCTATTCTTGCTCCATGCCCCCTCACCGAGCTGCATACATGGACTTGAAGTCTGCCTTCAACTCGGTTGATCGGCTGGCTCTTTGGAAAGCCCTCCAGAGAATAGGCACCCCCGTGCGCCTGTTAAACCTGATCAAGGAGCTACACAAGGACACTGACGCCAGAATTCGGCTGGGTGGCACTCTCTCTGACAGATTCTCCACAACTTCTAGTGTCATACAGGGATGTGTTCTTGCCCCTGACCTATTCTGCAGGGCCGTTGACTAGCTTCTTGACTGTCTCAGCGTGCACCAAGTCAACCTTCACTGATTTCACCTACGTGTACGACATTGTCCTGTTCGGCACAGACAGCTCTGCGCTCTAGCGATATCTGAAAATGCTAGACAGTGAAACGCCCTCTCTAGGCCTGTCTATATCCTGGGCCAAGACCAAAGTTCAGAACCTCGTTTCCAACACAGCACCCCAGGGTATCGAAACCCAATGTCACACTGCGGAGGGCTCCAGGGATCCATCTATCTCTGCAGCATGATATCATCTAATGGGCGCAGCGGTCCCGATATGTCAAGGTGGATCGGACTAGATGCGTCTGCTATGCACGACCTCCGACGTGTGTGGAGTAATGGCAAGATCTCCTCTGAGACAATCATCTGTATCTACCAGTAATACGTTTTTCCAGTCCTGCTCTATTGCTCCGAAACATGGACATTGCTGAAACATGACACATCGAGACTAGAGGCCTTCCACATGCGCAACCAGCAGCGTATCCTGGGCATCCGATGGCATGACTACATCCGCAATGTGGAAGTCTCTGCTAATACAGGCCTTCTCCCAATCTCAGAAACACTTGACAGGCGCCGAGTTTCTTTGTTTCAGTCATGTTATACAGCTGGACCAGGAAGCCCCGGCACACAAGATATTACACAAGTCGGCGCTTAGATACTACACAAGTCGGCGCTTAAAGACTTCCCCCGGCTGAATGAAGGCGCAGAAGGGACCGTCCCCGTACGGTATGGCTCCAGCAGATATCAACCTCCACCTCTGCCCTGGTCGAGGTCTGGAACCAGGCCGTAGCAGTGGGTCATGGATGTGGCCGACAACGCAATGGGCCTCAGACGCCTAAGCGAACATTAAACTTAAACTTAAACTTAACGTCTTTATACTGGTTTAGAAGACCCTGCAGAGTCTGTATACAACCAGTCACACTTACATCACCTTGCTCTAAAAGCTATGCGCATCCAGTTTATTCTTAAATGCATTAACTGTCCCTGCCTCAACTACCTCCCCTGGCAATGCATTCCAAACAGACACCACTCTCTGACTAAAAAAATATTTCCTAATATCTAATCTGGACTTCTCTTTAATCAGCTTGTAGCTATGCCCTTGTGTTATTGTAGGTGGCTGTATTTAAAAAAACTTGTTATAGTCTAATTTATCGATTCCTCTGATCATCTTATAAACCTGTATTAAGTCACCACGAATTCTTCTCTCTTCGAGACACTGTAGGCCGGTTTTTCTGAGTCGTTCCTCATAACTGTAATTCTGGAATCCCACTATCATCTTTGTCGCTCTTTTTTGTATTCTTTCTAGCATGTTTATGTCCCCTCTATGATAAGGACTCCACACCTGTACACAGTACTCCAATCTAGGTCTAACTAAAGCTTTATACAGTTTGACGATCACTTCCTTGCTACTATGGTTAATATTTCTTTTTATCATACCTAACATTGCATTTGCCTTTTTCACTGCTACCTTAACTTGCTCACTCACCTTTCCTGTATGATCTATTATAACCCCTAGGTCCCTTTCTTTATCTATCTTTCTAATATTGTTTTCTCCCATTCTGTAATTATGTTCCATATTGGATCTACCCATGTGGATGACTGTACATTTATCTACATTAAACTCCATTTGCCAGCTTACAGACCATTCTCGAATTTTATCTAAATCCGACATCAATATACCCACTTCCGCTTTAGATGAGACACTACTGCATAGTTTTGTGTCATCAGCTAATTTTGCATTCATGGATCTCATATCAATGTCCAAATCATGTATATATATATCAAGAACAAAATTGGTCCCAAAACCGAGCCCTGTGGCACACCACTTTTCACTTCACACCACTCAGAGTACTCCTTATTTATGCCCACCCTCTGCCTTCTTCCCCTTAACCAATTTTCAATCCATTTGGCAACTTCCCCACCTATTCCATGTGATTTTAACTTTCAAAATAATCTTTGATGAGGTACTCTATCAAAGGCCTTTGCAAAGTCTAGATAAATAACATCCACTGGCTCCCCTTAATCTATGATTTTAGTAACCTCCTCCATGAATTTTAATAGATTTGTTAAGCATGATCTCCCTCTAGTAAACCCATGCTGACTATTTCTAATTAGATTAAATTTGTCTAAATGCATTACAATGTTTTCTTTGATTATTGACTCTAACAATTTACAGACTATGCTCGTTAAACTCACCGGTCTATAATTTGCTGGATCTGATTTTTTGCCTTTTTTGAATAAGGGGTTCACTCCTGCATCTTTCCAATCCCGTGGAACAATCCCTTTTGTAAGTGATTGAGAACATAATATAGCCAATGGTTTTGCTAGTTGGTCTCTAATTTCATACAGCAATTTTGGATGAATACCATCTTGACCTGGACATTTATTCACTTTCAACCCCTCCAATTTTTAAAAAACCATTTCCTCTGTAATACAGATTGATCTTAATCCCGCTGTATGCATGTCTCTTTGAAAAATATCTATAGGCTCTGGGATCTTGGAGCAGTCCTCTTTTGTGAAGACTGTGCGAAAGTACTGATTGAGCAGATTAGCTGCCTCCCTATTCTCACTTATTATTTTCCCTGTATTGTCTATGAGAGGGCCTACTTTGTCTTTCGTTCTTTGTTTATTTCTAACATAAGAGAAGAAGCTTTTACTGTCTTGATCCTCTGAGCAAGTTTTTTTTCAAAGTCTATTTTTGCTGTTTTATTCACTTTCTGAGATATGTTCTGCTTGTCCAAATATTTTTGCATGTTTCTTTTGATTTACCTGCCTCTAAATATTTTTTCCATGCTTTATTTTTAGCTCTTCTACATTTCACTACAAATCTAGTTATCCACTTTTTACGTTTGGGGTTTACCCTACATGGAACACATTCCTCTTTTGGCGTTTCTAGAACTGTTTTAAAACTTTCCCACTACTGTTCAACATCTGTTCCTACGACAATATCTTTCCAGATTGTGTGGTTCGCTGCCTCTTTCATCCTCTTAACATCTGCCTTAGAGTAGTCGTATGTTCGCGTGTTTATGTTTACTTATTATTATTAATTATTATGTTTTCTGTTTTTTAATTTTTGTGATAACATATTCTGTCTTTCGATTTTTGTTATCGCATATTTTCTGTCTTTTAATATTTGTTATAATAGCATTTTATATCAATTGAAAGGCTAAAATATTTCTGTATTGACCAACAATCCAGATAAGAATGAATGATGCAGATTCTTCTAAAGTCAGTCTTAGAGGAAGGCTTACCACAGGGCTCTGTTTTGAGCTGCACTCTTTGCCTCATCTACACCAATTCATCTTTCATTTTCTGTGACGTTCACGATGGAGAATGTGCATTTCAGGTACTCCACAGCTTTTCGAGCAGGGTTGTTTCCCCTGACCAGACTGCCTCTCTTTGGTCCCTATAAGTAGGGCAGACCTGCAGGAAATGTTCTGGTGTTTTCCTGGGTGCTTCCCAATCGCACATGGCGGTGTCTAAGACCAATTCTATGGAGGCGGGCCTTGAGTCTGAAGATCTTTGTCTGCCCAACTCAGCCACATTTATCTATGCTGTCATTTTCTATTTCATTTCTTTGTGCTGGCCTTTCCGTTCTATCTTTATGTGTCGTTCAATTTGTGTCTTTATAGCTCTGTTGATGGCGAGTGCGTGCCGCCACTTCTGGCTTTGATGAGCTCAAGTGTCTTCTCCTTTCCAAGGATACCACAGTGGGCCGGATTCCACGGCAGTACAATATTTATTTTTTGGGACAGCGACGCGATGTTGCATTTTATTTTGTGTGAGAGAATCTTGTTTGAGGCTTGAGATGGCTTGGAGTACACTCCTGGAGTCTATCTTGTTGGGGCTTGAGATGGCTTGGAGTACACTCCTGGAGTCTATCTTGTTTGGGGCTTGAGATGGCTTGGAGTACACTCCTGGAGTCTATCTTGTTGGGGCTTGAGATGGCTTGGAGTACACTCCTGGAGTCTGTCTTGTTTGGGGCTTGAGATGGCTTGGAGTACACTCCTGGAGTCTATCTTGTTGGGGCTTGAGATGGCTTGGAGTACACTCCTGGAGTCTGTCTTGTTTGGGGCTTGAGATGGCTTGGAGTACACTCCTGGAGTCTATCTTGTTGGGGCTTGAGATGGCTTGGAGTACACTCCTGGAGTCTGTCTTGTTTGGGGCTTGAGATGGCTTGGAGTACACTCCTGGAGTCTGTCTTGTTTGGGGCTTGAGATGGCTTGGAGTACACTCCTGGAGTCTATCTTGTTTGAGGCTTTAGATGGCTTGGAGTACACTCCTGGAGTCTATCTTGTTTGGGGCTTGAGATGGCTTGGAGTACACTCCTGGAGTCTGTACAAGTATCTCCTGCTGGTATGGAGTGGTTGAAGTGTGCATTGTAGATTCTACTGCCTTTCCTTTTTTCACTGTGGCCTATCCATCTGTGTACACATGTGTCCAAGAGCTACTAGGGTACTGCCTCTTGAGCTCCTGTGGATTGCTTGTCCTGTTGCCAACTGCTCACTTTTATCCCTGGAACCTCCAAGATTATCCTGACTCTGTATCCATTGTTCTTGATTGAGTGCTTTGCACTTTTTGGTTTCTGCTTATACGTCAATGACCTGGCCAAGCACATTAAAGCTGAAAATGTCCTAAATTTAATGTGTTTATACTGGTTTAGAAGACTCTGGAGAGTCTGTATACTTTTACATTCGTAAAAAAAAACAAAACAACCTATGCGTATCCAATGTACTCTTGAATGTATTAATTGACCCTGCCTCCACTATTTCTTGTGGCAATGCATTCCAAACATTCACCACTCTCTGACCTTTTTTTAATTCATTTATGGCTGTGCCCACATATTCTTGTAGGCGGCTATATTTTGAAAAAACAACTTGTTATAGTCTAATTTATCCTTTGCGTAGATTATCTTATAAACCTGTATTAAATCACCTTAAATTCTTCTCTTTTCTAGACACTATAGGCCGTTTTTTCAGTCTTTTCTTATAACTGTAATTCTGGAATCCCACTATCAATTTCGTCGCTCTTTTTTGTATCCTTCCCAGCATGTTTATGTCTCCTGGACGATAAGTCTCCATACCTGAACTCAGTACTCCAATTCAGATCTAATTCTTTATCTAGTTTGAATAGAAAAAGGAGATAAAAGATAGTAACATGATGCTTGCTTTAACTTGGTGATTAGGACAACCCAAGGCTGCTCGGGGCAATTCAAGGGTGCTCATGGTAGTTTAAGGGTTCTAAGGACAATTCAAGGTTATCACCACAATTCAAGGTTGTCGGGACAATTCAAGGATTTTGGGACAATACAAAGGCGCTTAGGACAATTCAAGGTTGTCAGGACAATTCAAGGTTGTCAGGACAATTCAAGGTTGTCGGGACAATACAAAGGCGCTTAGGACAATTTAAGGTTGTCGGGACAATTCAAGTATTTCATAAAAAGACAACATATTGTTGCTACGCAGCAACCATTTATACTAGTCGTTGCGGGTGAATGGAACTGAAAACGTTTTATGGGTAACAAATCAGACATTAAAGGGTTAACATAACATATTGTAACATGGTGTCTGATTGGTAGAGCAAACATGCTAGGTTCGATACTAGCTAGTTATCGACATTCTTCAGTCAATCCAGCTGTCAATTGGTGCATGGTTTACTCTTAGGGAAAGAAAGACGATGAGAAAGATAACTGCCCTCCTCACCCAATCCCATAAAAAACTGATGCCTAAAATAGTAAATCACTAACACTTCATTCCTGGCAGCAGTGTGGGCTGTGTGAATACTGTTAGCTTTTATTGTACAATAAAATGTTTATCCAGTATTTGTATGATCCATTATATTCTCATTTCAACAGACATCCACATTTACCATGTCTACAAGTAGGTCAAGAACAGAAACACACATATCTTCCGCTGGAGGTAAGTGATCCTTCAAACAATCAACGTCATCATTACATTGTCATTGTTTCTCTTGTGCTTCTGTAGGAGCATGGAGCAACTACTCTTTTTTAGTTTAAATTATATGTGACGATAGTCGATTTGTCTCATCGGATTGGTGCTGGGTTTAACCATGGTCAACAGAGGCTGCAGGTTAACACAGATATACAAGACAATGAGAATGATAAAGGGTTGACATTAGTGCCACACTATCGAGGATACCATGTCAAATAGATGTTCAAGAAGTCTGCCGAAGGCGGATGTGTCGGACCGAAAGGTGCAAATATCGCAGCCAAGCTGTAAACTAGCAACAAAATGCATTCCGTTCTCTGGAATACATCCTGCTATTTGCAAAGCCCTGTTTATGACTTGATAGTGAGAGATTGAGAATGTTCAAGGCTTGGTAGCGGGAGATTGAGAAAGTTCAGGGCTTGGTAGCGGGAGATTAAGAATGTTCAGGGCTTGGCAGTGGGAGATTGAGAATGTTCAGGGCTTTGTAGCAGAAGTTTGAGAACGTTCAGAGCTTGGTAGTGGGAGATTGAGAACGTTCAGGGCTTGGTAGCGGGAGATTGAGAACGTTCAGGGTTTGTAGCGGGAGATTGAGAACGTTCAGGGCTTGGTAGCGGGAGATTGAGAACGTTCAGGGCTTGGTAGCGGGAGATTGAGAACGTTCAGGGCTTGGTAGCGGGAGATTGAAAACGTTCAGGGCTTGGTAGCGGGAGATTGAGAACGTTCAGGGCTTGGTAGTGGGAGATTGAGAACGTCAGGGCTTGGTAGCAGGAGATTAAGAACATTCAGAGCTTAGTAGTGGGAGATTGAAAACGTTCAGGGCTTGGTAGCAGGAGATTGAGAACGTCAGGGCTTAGTAGCGGGAGATTGAGAACGAACACATAAGAAAAAGAAGATGTCCAAGACATTGAAAGTGATAACAAACTGTCACAAAACAAAAGTCAAACAGGACAAAACAAGAGTCAAACATGCCACAATCGAAAATCCACATCAGAGTACTTCAGACAAACATCATCCACAAGAAGGCTCTCAAAGGCTCACCCCGTGGGCAACATGTTGCTCACCAAACCTTAACCTGTTGCTCACAATGGAAGTATCACAACAGCGGGTCAGAGATGAAAATAAACCATCGTTGTTTCGTTTATTCCCATTTCTGGACGATTATATGGCTGTGGAATAAAGGCTACTTGCACTTAAAGTCTTCACACAGATTTTAATTTCTTTTTACATCTGATAGAAAAAGACACAACTCGGATTAGAACCTGTGTCCCGTTGTTCAGGAAGTCGATAACTAAACCATTCCACCATCCACTCTTGTGAAAGAAGATCATGTATATTTTGCGCCAAAAGACTTTAAACTTCTGTGGTTTAAGTCTGAATTTGTCTAAAGTAGAAACATTGATGATAATACAAGAGAAAATAAGATTGATACCTCAAGCACTTCATTTTGTGAGACAACAATGGCTTTAACAAAGACAGCTGTCAGTTTAAGGTTTCAAACATTGCCATACAGTTTCTCCTGCAACGTGTATAGGTTGCTTCTCCTTTCATTAGTGATTATTGGGGAGGCCAATAACAAGTGTGTTCGGTTGTCTTGAAATTTCTATCACTTCTGACAGCATTGGCTACTATGGAACAGTCTTGACCTAGATATATGACAAGACTGTCCACCAACTGACAGTTAATAATTTTACTATTTGTTAAAATTGGCCACTTTCATTTGGTACAAAGGTAGAGGTAGTCCCATAGCATAGACTACTGTCGAAGATTAAGTGTTAGAGTATTCATTACCATAGACCAAAGCTTTTTATGATGTTTGATGGCTTTCCTCAATGCCTATAGAACAACATTGATCTGCTATAGGCAGTGTATAGTTGGATGGTGGTCTGAAGCTTGTCTTTGATCGGTTACATCATCAATCTTCTCTACATGTTTCATCCCAGGTTTGCAACATTGTCGGGGGCCAGCGCTGTATCAAGAAACTAACAGACCTGCAAACTTCCACAATGATCAAGGTACTAATGTTTATCATAGTTTACACTTACTTAGTTGCTCATTCCACCATGGACTGTACAGGATCTGTAGGACAAGACAGCCGGGCCAAACAAAACCCTCTTTAGTTGTCCCTTATGACATGGCTGGCAGGTTACAGTGTTACTATTCCTTACTGTAACCCACGACCAAATGAACATGAAGAGTTAACTCAAGCACAAGTAGTTATGAGCAACAGCTGATTTGTTGTTTGTCCTGACAAGGACATTTCATTACATTGTGTCCTAGTTTACAGCAAGCCTATGATTGTGACATCTGTGTTCTTTGGCCCGGCACATCTGGTTGCAGCATGGCACACCATTTGGATCAGGTTTGCCCTCCCCCCTTGATTCAAATTCCTCTCAGCCAGGCTGTAATCATGGATGCAGCCTATTTCCATGGTCCACACATGGAAGCAGAATAGTATCTTGGACGCAAGCAGCCAGCTGTGAGTTACTGACTGCTGTCATCTCGCTCCCTGCCTGGAAGTGAAGATTTTGTTTGGTAGCTGATTGTAGTTGCTCTTCTTACATCACACAGGGGTATACTGAACAAGGCTGACCTTTGCACAATTCTCTCTCTATTCCAATGCAAGGCTAGTGAGCAGTCTCACAACTGCGGGAATCACATTTAGTTCCACACCCCCTTGACCGGGCTTCTATAGCGCAGCCTGTTTTCAGGTGTGTAACATGGACATTAGGTGGGGGTCTTAGTCTCAGTATGTTATATCTATTAGGTGTGAGTCTCTGTCAGTTTGTTTCACCTGACCCTGATGCAAGGTGTGAGTCTTAGTCAGTATATTTCACCTAAACATGATGCAATGTGGGGGTCTTAGTCAGTATATTTCATCTGAACCTGATGCAAGGTGTGAGTCTTAGTCAGTTTGTTGCACCTGGCACTGATGGAAGGTGGAAGTCTTAGTATGGTTAACCTGCACCTGATGGAATTCATTATGTTTTCAATGTGATAAATGTATAGTCTCTGTGAGAGCTGCTTTCAGACTGTCCAAATCCTTGGTTTTATAGTTTCTAAGGGCCATTGTGACATACATTTGAAGAGCATTTGTTCCACTTAACAAATATGTATTTTTTTCTTTAAAAAAATAATACAGGCCACTGCCAGATCAGCTCCCGACAGAGAAAAGGAGATCAACAACCTGGTGGGTATTTTGTGTACTGTCTCAGCTTATCTGACTTGCATAACTTTATTTTGTGTACTGTCTCAGCTTATCTGACTTGCATAACTTTATTTTGTGTACTGTCTCAGCTTATCTGACTTGCATAACTTTATTTTGTGTACTGTCTCAGCTTATCTGACTTGCATAACTTTATTTTGTGTACTGTCTCAGCTTATCTGACTTGCATAACTTTATTTTGTGTACTGTCTCAGCTTATCTGACTTGCATAACTTTATTTTGTGTACTGTCTCAGCTTATCTGACTTGCATAACTTTATTTTGTGTACTGTCTCAGCTTATCTGACTTGCATAACTTTATTTTGTGTACTGTCTCAGCTTATCTGACTTGCATAACTTTATTTTGTGTACTGTCTCAGCTTATCTGACTTGCATAACTTTATTTTGTGTACTGTCTCAGCTTATCTGACTTGCATAACTTTATTTTGTGTACTGTCTCAGCTTATCTGACTTGCATAACTTTATTTTGTGTACTGTCTCAGCTTATCTGACTTGCATAACTTTATTTTGTGTACTGTCTCAGCTTATCTGACTTGCATAACTTTATTTTGTGTACTGTCTCAGCTTATCTGACTTGCATAACTTTATTTTGTGTACTGTCTCAGCTTATCTGACTTGCATAACTTTATTTTGTGTACTATCTCAGCTTATCTGACTTGCATAACTTTATTTTGTGTACTATCTCAGCTTATCTGACTTGCATAACTTTATTCTTGACATTATCATGACACTCTTTGGAAGAAAAGATCAGGTTGGTGGGTGTGTTATTGTTTAATTGGTCTAGGTTTAGCTGGTTCGATCATTGCTGAATTGGTTTAGTTTGTGGTGATTGGACTGGTCTTGTCTAGGTTTAGCTGGTTACATTCATTGCTGAATTGGTTTTAGTTTATGGTGATTGGACTGCTCCAGTCTAGGTTTAGCTGGTTACACTCATTGCTGAATTGGTTTTAGTTTATGGTGATTGGACTGGTCCAGTCTAGGTTTAGCTGGTTACACTCATTGCTGAATTGGTTTTAGTTTATGGTGATTGGACTGGTCCAGTCTAGGTTTAGCTGGTTACATTCATTGCTGAATTGGTTTTAGTTTATGGTGATTGGACTGGTCCGGTCTAGGTTTAGCTGGTTACATTCATTGCTGAATTGGTTTTAGTTTATGGTGATTGGACTGGTCCAGTCTAGGTTTAGCTGGTTACATTCATTGCTGAATTGGTTTTAGTTTATGGTGATTGGACTGGTCCAGTCTAGGTTTAGCTGGTTACACTCATTGCTGAATTGGTTTTAGTTTGTGGTGATCGGACTGGTCCAGTCTAGGTTTAGCTGGTACCAGTTACTACTGAATTGGTTTTAGTTTAACATGATTAGACTGGTCTGGTTTTGTTTAGGTTTAGCTGGCTCCATTCATTGCTGAATTGATTTTAGTTTAAGGTGATTGGATTGGTCTTGTCTAGACTAAACTGATTCCGTTGGTTGTTGAAGCAACTGTAGCTGGGGGGGGGGGGGGGGGGCTAGGCTACCTTTGTTCAGCTGATTCGAGTGATTGCTGAATTTAGTTTTAATTAAAATGTGTTGTTATAGTCTATTCTGTATTGTCATTTATTGAGGTGATTTTAATCTGGTTCATTTGTAACCGATTTCATGGATGATTGAAACATTATGGGTAACATGAACTGGGGCATCATACTGGGACACACAACAAACCAAGGCCATACCAGGATTTCTTCTTCTTCGTTCATTTTTAAACTACCACTACCAAGCCCTGAAAAGGGCTTTGCAAGTAGCAGGACGTAGTCAGGAGAATGTGTTGTGTTGTAGTTTACAGCTTGACTGCTACATTTGCACCTTTTGGTCAGACACATCGACTTCAGCAGGCATTTTTCGGTACCAGGTTAGCCTTCCCTCTTTGATCCCTCCTCTTTAGCCAGTCTGCGCTGTTGCAGCCTGTTATCCTGGATCACTGCATGGAGGTAGAGAAGGGTTTTGGTAGTTCTGGGTCGCTGGCCCTGACACTGGCAGTCAGCTTTGGGTTGCGGACTGCTACAGCTCATGCGCTGCTCAGCTCTGGGTCGCTGGCCCTGACACTGGCAGTCAGCTTTGGGTTGCGGACTGCTACAGCTCATGCGCTGCTCATCGTCTTGATCCCCTGTATCAGGATTTGAGAGTCATGCCACTTAATAAAGAATATGGGTATCCTAACCACTGCTATGTAGGTCCTACCACATGGTTAATAATCACTAACACATACGGTTTCACCCACCAGCTACAAAACTCCTGCAAATTCTAGAACTTGCCATTGACTGAAAGATTTAACAGCTACCCAGACTTAGTTTTGTTAACTAGGCTATACCTATATATGTTTTTATCGACTCAACAACAACATACAATTGCCTTAAAATATCCAGGAGGAACACATGGTTTCTATAAATGTTGTACTCAAGTCAGTTACAATACAGGGCAGTGAATAAGCTGGCAGCGGACCACTCAAATGGCTGCTTGCATCAGGGTCAACAAACCACAGATGACCAAGTGACAGCACTGGAAACAGACTGTACCAAAGCAGCCTGACTAAGAGACTAGGTAATGATGAGAGAAGGCAAACATTTTAAAACTGCTGTGCTGAAACTGGGTGTATCGGATAGGAAGGTGCAGATACCGCAACCTCTCTGTAAACTGAGATGCATCCTTTTCAGGACGAATACCGAAGAAAAGTTACAATACAGACAGTTACCTATTTCTGATAGTGAATTTACTGCCAAGACAAATTATGATCGCTGTATAAATACATACCCGGGACCTCTTTAATAAGGACTCATGCTTTCAGACTGTAAATACTTGCTTCGAAATGTACAAAAGGGCTGACTATGGCGAGTGGAAAAAGGCCTCAATCCTCCGATTGTCCAGGTCATGATGGAGTTTACAGACACGAAAGAGCTGGTCTCAAAGGCACCTGACATTGGGTCGTTGGCTTGGAGTGACATTAGATCAATGGCCATCTCTTCGATGATAACCCTGCATCCGCTGAACCGGCAATTCTCAAACCGCAAAGTGTTTAAATCATGCGTGAGTCCTGCAGGGAAGAGTGCCTGAGATGATGGAGGAAAACTGTGTCCAATCAGCAAGCTACAGGAACCATCGTCTACACCCTCTGCCATTTGCTGAGAGAAATAGAGTACCTATAAGTCTGGAAGAAGTGCGGCGATGTTGTTTCTTAGATATTTTGTGTCACTTAAAATTCACGGGGATGTATACGATGTGGGAAATTTCACTAACAAACACGGGACTGGTCCAGAAATGTTTGGCACCACAGAAACATTCCTTGGCGCACATGAATTGCTGCACCACAGTGTAATAATAGTTTATTTAGGTTCCTTGACTAAATAGTGGGTGGCTGTACACAGAATGAACTGAAGAAAATCTGTAAACGTAACAGTAACTGGTGCAAGTCAGCATGTCAGATTTCACTTCTAATTAAGAAATAGTAGGAAGATCATCTTCAGACTAAGTACACAGCATAACAGATTCAGAAACCATCATTACCATTAATTCAAGATTGACTCTTTGAATCTGCGTACCTGTGCTACTGACCTTTTTACCGCCAAATAGAGATCTGCCCATCAGGAATGACACTCGGCAACAGCCTGTTTCCTTGCACAAGAAACCGTATGGGGATATCTGTAAACTTGAGTTGACTGCTGCGTTTATTAGTCACAAATGTTGAAGTTTGAAGACGAGCGAAGAAGAAGAGGAAGATATTTAATGATTGCATGACATTTAATTGATCATCTCATACGTTCATCTCATCATTTTGTAGGCAGGTGTGCTTCATTTTCTAACAGTTTGTTTTGTTACAGTGAAGGGATGAATGTGCCAAGGTTTCTCCTTTAACATATATAAGAGTGATGAATAAGATCTGGAATAAATTTATAGGTCTTAATAAGTAACTGAGAGCGACCCAAGATGCACTTCAAAGATAGCCTTTTGGTAACCCTGACGAGCTGTCAGGTCGACGTAACCACATGGGAATGAATATCTGACACAAGATCGGCCAACGTGAAAAGGTGCGACTAAAAGGAGTGTGGTAGGCAGCATGGGACTGACGAGCAATCCGAGGTTTTTGAGATTAAAGCTAACAATCGCTACCTTCAGAAAACATGTGATCAGTCGTCTGGCAAAACCTTTGACACTGGCACTGGCCTGATGAGCTAGATAGGCTCTTGTAAACCAAAATGTGATATGTGTGTTGGAACGTACGCGATGTTGGCAATGGACAAGCAAAGAAAAGCAAATACAAACTTATTCGAAAATAAAGAAATTAACAGTAGATTTCTGGACATTTTAAGCTCAACGTCTATGTACCAGCGTTAGTTATATTCCATAGCAAAATGGCCACAACCATTTTTGATCCATGCAAGGAAAACACATTTTTGATTTCAGTTGGAAAAATACTGTCCTGATAAAGAAAACCTGTATAACAACAACAAATGTTTATACAATCTGTAATAAGAAAACTCTTTATGGGGGAGAAAACCCATTCAAAATAGCATACAGGTGTAAATTGAAGGATATTGGGATAACTTGAACAGAATACAGGATGCCTGTACAAGTTGACCATCTAAGCATTACCAAATTACAGTTTGTTTGGCTTCATCCATATTTCATTATTATTTTCATTTATGGCATTTGATTTTTCATACACAAAACACATGGCCAGGCCCCATTGATCAGGCGATGGGGTCATAACAATGACTCCTTGCCCCTTCCCTCACATTTCTATAACAGGTTGCCAAGGCTGACTTCAATAATGATATTTACCTCAAGACGTTTGGTATTTGCGTCAATTACGACATGACAGAGCTGAAAGGCCGTGTTCTGCCACCACCCAAGCTGCTGTATGGTGGCCGGGTAGGCCCATGCATACTACCAACTAGTTCCCTCTCACACGCTGTAAGAGCATTTTTGACAGCAAGCTTCTTTTTCTGCTCATTTTGAAGCACTTCCAGATTTAATGATCGACTAATTAAAAAAATTCTTGCAGCACTTAAATGCAGCTCCATTAACTTGTATTTTTCTTCTTTTTTTTTCTCTATCCTATAAATTACAAAAATAATTGCTTGAAAATTTAAATGACACATATATAACACATTTTATTGTTGCCAATAGAATACATTAAAAATATAGTCTTAATCTTAGTCGACCTCTACTTGTACAGGAGCTTTTAACTCGGTGGTTAAAATAAAAAACAGAATAAAACAGTCAATTTTATATTTATACTTTCTCTTAACATATTTCAAAAAGAAAACCAATGAAATTAATTTCAAGTTAGGGTTTTCCCCTTAATTACTACTAGCCAAATGATAAATTGCATGCTTGGATATTTTCCCTGATCAATGACCCCACTAAAAAAGAAACAGATTTAGTGTAAAAATAAAACCACCAAACAATAGATTAGATTGCTGTTTAAAAACAAAATTGTGTCTGTGCACTTGTTTTTTCCCTTAAGGCTAAAAGAAAAAATAAACATTAACAACATTATAAAAATTGATTTCCTGTTTTGATACTACAACATATGAAATGCATTATCAAAATTACCGAGTTCTTTTTCAGGAATGTAAACATGGCAATGGAGTAAACAAATTTTAATTAAACACTACCCACAAAATTGTGGAGATAAATGGAAGCTTGAAACAAAGAAGCTCTTACAGTCTCTGCCACTACTGACAATATTGTAATGTATTTAAAGGCTGCATAATATTCCTGATACCTTTTTTTTTTTGTTTCGTTACTGTACGCCCCCTACTTATCAGGTTCTCTATTTACTAGAAAACTGCTAGAGCAGACACTGGATGAGCGCACCCTGGTAGAT
The DNA here is from genome assembly GCA_036924085.1 of Ariolimax columbianus. Lineage (NCBI taxonomy): Eukaryota > Metazoa > Mollusca > Gastropoda > Stylommatophora > Arionidae > Ariolimax > Ariolimax columbianus. Next base: position 114,287,544 of record JAVGWX010000005.1, read on the forward strand.
ATAAGGGGGCAAGATGTCTAGATGAGCAATCTGATCAGAGAAACATCAATGATAATAGAAAACAAATGGCAGAGCAGTTAAAATTCTAGTCTCTTAGTCTGGAGAGACAGGTTCGATTCCCTGGTAAAGCCTACATTTTTTTTGGTTTCAGGCGAAGTGAAATAAACACTTACTCTGCAGTGACTGTTAGGGCAATCTATCATTATTGCTCAGTACTGTAAATCCCCCTCTTTGTTAATCCCTCAACTGCAGATCCCAGGCAAAAAAATCATATAATAATAGTTGTTGACAAAAGTTTAGAACGAAGATGCAGATGTTTAGGATAAGAGATATTCAAATATTGTTTTAAATGAAGTGGGAGAGACTAAAATGATGGGCGTGTTGAGTGGGAAGCAAGCATAGGATCACCACTATAGCTGTCCCCTTTTCAGGAAGCCTGTATGTGAGTTTCTGCAGAGGTGGTTTCAGGAACAACGCTTTTACATGATGAAGTTGCTAACCACATGTGTACAACCCTGTACTTGACTTTTACTTGCAAGGTTACAGTGACCCAGCTGCCGCTTGGTTTTGAATGACGACGCTGGCAATATCGACTGAGTAGGATGTACTTGTCGAAATAAGAACATAAAACGGGAGAACACCTTTGAGGGACAGGATTGAGGAACATGTGCAACTCACAAGAAATGAACTCCAATGTAAAGTCCATTCTATTGTATGACTCTGAAACATGGAGAGCAACACAAATAACATTGGAAAAGGTACAGACTTTCATAAATGGGTTCCTGCACAGAATAAGGTACAGACTTTCATAAATGGGTGCCTGCACAGAATAAGGTACAGACTTTCATAAATGGGTGCCTGCACAGAATAAGGTACAGACTTTCATAAATGGGTGCCTGCACAGAATAAGGTACAGACTTTCATAAATGGGTGCCTGCACAGAATAAGGTACAGACTTTCATAAATGGGTGCCTGCACAGAATAAGGTACAGACTTTCATAAATGGGTGCCTGCACAGAATAGTCAGATTAAAATTGTAAGGATAGCTCTATGACAGACACTGCTGTTGGGGATAAAGTGTTATGGACTATTTAACAAGACCTTTGTTTTTTTCTGATGTGGGGATGACCAGCTCCCATCCTCGTTGCATTGTCCTCCCTCATTATGTCATTTACCCATTTTCAGCTCGGTAGTCTATAATGTGCCAAGAACAATAATCAAACATAAAGACAAGCACTTTAACTGCTCCGTTACACATACATCATGGGAACTGAGTGTGTACTCCTAATTAAATGTAATGCGCTCAAGAATAAAAAATTGGTGCGATCTATAGGTCCGTCAGTGTCTGCTGTAGTGGAACAGCTTTCAATTGAATGTTTTTTGGTTGTGTTCTGTCTTTGTGCAGTGGTGTCTTACATTCATTGTGTTGTGTGGGTGGCTGTGTGTGTGCGTGCGTGCGTGTATGTGTGTGTGCTGTTAATGGATCACTTTAACAGTGGCATGACGTGGTACATTTTCAGATACAATTGCTGAATAATTTTAGCACTTCAATTGACATCACTTTCCACAGAGACACTTTGTTTTGGTATATTTGAAAACATCCTCTTTATTTAAAAGAAATCTGGTACTGTCAAAATTCACAGACATAGCATTCTCCATTTTTGAAATTTACTTTTGATTCACATTACATTCTGGTTGCCCTGTAACTCGAATGTCCGCTTTGACAACTATGAATGGTTCAGTATTTTGCTCTGAAGCAAAAGACCGAAATCAGTTAAAAAATTAGTCTACCTGGCATCATGCACTTGTTATGCCTGATTAAATACCAGGATTACATATTGCAGATATTTTTATGTAAAAACATTTTAAAATCTATTTTTATTTTAATGTATAAAATTCAATTTGAAACATTTTTTTATTCAAATGAAATTACAAATAGAATTTGTAAATTAAATAAATGATAAATAAATGAACACAATAACTGCTGCATTAAAAAACATACTGTGGTATAATACATTTTTATTCACTGTTCTCACCTGGTTCTCACCTGGTCAGTTCAAGTCCTGGACTGCATCACAATGGATTTAAGTTCCTTTTTGATGTGTTTTATTTGTCACAACAGTGTCTTGATGCTGGGAGTGGCTCTGTGCCACAGTGAATAGACTTCTCTGACTCTGGAAGTGGCTCATGGTAGTTGTGTTAGTTTTAAGCGGCGCAGTGATTGTTATTGACCAAATTATATGAGATGTGCAGACTGTATGTCTTCTTGCTTTTCATTTCTCCAAGATAACAAAGCATAATCAAACATTATCATCTATAGTATCTGTATGCTCTCTTCCCCTCCCTCCCTCCAACAAATATTCTGCAAAATAATCTAAAATGTACCATCACTGCATGCCCTTGGTCACTCCATATCAGTGTTTTCTTTTGCCAACAGGTGTCGCCAGTGTCACTACTAACATGTATAATATCTGTTACCTTTCCTTGTTGACATAATGTCTACAACTGCGTACGTGTCAACGTGTACCACATGACAATTTACTGGTAGGGACAGTAACTGAGCTGTTTGAGGTGTCCGTGTTAGTTTTGTGGCTGTTGTTGATTTCCTGGCCTAGTTAAACACATGCATTGACATTTTTGATGGGCTTATTTTCCAGTTGCACTTCTGCGGAGGGCATACAGTGTTAATTAGATACTGGGTCTTCTTTCTATTGATGTTCATACCACCGGCCCTGTCTGCGTCATTCAGCTTGTTTAGGATTTGTTTGTCTTCTCCAATGCTGTGACTGAAGATTGCAATGTCATCTGCAAAATGTAGGTGTTAGAGCATTTCACCATCTATGTTGACACCTCGATCTTGCCAGTTTAAGGACCTAAAAACTTTAAGGTCAGCTGTGAATGGTTTTTGAGAGACAGTATCTCCTTTAAGGTGTAAGCGACACCTCCCATAAACTTCTATAAGCCTGTCTGATCTGCTTGTCTCAGCTTCCTTTAACAGACCCTGTAAGCGGCACCTCCCATAAACTTCTATGAGCCTGTCTGATCTGCTTGTCTCAGCTTCCTTTAACAGACCCTGTAAGCGGCACCTCCCATAAACTTCTATAAGCCTGTCTGATCTGCTTGTCTCAGCTTCCTTTAACAGACCCTGTAAGCGGCACCTCCCATAAACTTCTATGAGCCTGTCTGATCTGCTTGTCTCAGCTTCCTTTAACAGACCCTGTAAGCGGCACCTCCCATAAACTTCTATAAGCCTGTCTGATCTGCTTGTCTCAGCTTCCTTTAACAGACCCTGTAAGCGGCACCTCCCATAAACTTCTATGAGCCTGTCTGATCTGCTTGTCTCAGCTTCCTTTAACAGACCCTGTAAGCGGCACCTCCCATAAACTTCTATGAGCCTGTCTGATCTGCTTGTCTCAGCTTCCTTTAACAGACCCTGTAAGTGGCACCTCCCATAAACTTCTATGAGCCTGTCTGATCTGCTTGTCTCAGCTTCCTTTAACAGACCGTGTAAGCGGCACCTCCCATAAACTTCTATGAGCCTGTCTGATCTGCTTGTCTCAGCTTCCTTTAACAGACCCTGTAAGCGGCACCTCCCATAAACTTCTATGAGCCTGTCTGATCTGCTTGTCTCAGCTTCCTTTAACAGACCCTGTAAGCGGCACCTCCCATAAACTTCTATGAGCCTGTCTGATCTGCTTGTCTCAGCTTCCTTTAACAGACCCTGTAAGCGGCACCTCCCATAAACTTCTATGAGCCTGTCTGATCTGCTTGTCTCAGCTTCCTTTAACAGACCCTGTAAGCGGCACCTCCCATAAACTTCTATGAGCCTGTCTGATCTGCTTGTCTCAGCTTCCTTTAACAGACCCTGTAAGCGGCACCTCCCATAAACTTCTATGAGCCTGTCTGATCTGCTTGTCTCAGCTTCCTTTAACAGACCCTGTAAGCGGCACCTCCCATAAACTTCTATGAGCCTGTCTGATCTGCTTGTCTCAGCTTCCTTTAACAGACCCTGTAAGCGGCACCTCCCATAAACTTCTATGAGCCTGTCTGATCTGCTTGTCTCAGCTTCCTTTAACAGACCCTGTAAGCGGCACCTCCCATAAACTTCTATGAGCCTGTCTGATCTGCTTGTCTCAGCTTCCTTTAACAGACCCTGTAAGCGGCACCTCCCATAAACTTCTATGAGCCTGTCTGATCTGCTTGTCTCAGCTTCCTTTAACAGACCCTGTAAGCGGCACCTCCCATAAACTTCTATGAGCCTGTCTGATCTGCTTGTCTCAGCTTCCTTTAACAGACCCTGTAAGCGGCACCTCCCATAAACTTCTATGAGCCTGTCTGATCTGCTTGTCTCAGCTTCCTTTAACAGACCCTGTAAGCGGCACCTCCCATAAACTTCTATAAGCCTGTCTGATCTGCTTGTCTCAGCTTCCTTTAACAGACCCTGTAAGCGGCACCTCCCATAAACTTCTATGAGCCTGTCTGATCTGCTTGTCTCAGCTTCCTTTAACAGACCCTGTAAGCGGCACCTCCCATAAACTTCTATGAGCCTGTCTGATCTGCTTGTCTCAGCTTCCTTTAACAGACCCTGTAAGCGGCACCTCCCATAAACTTCTATGAGCCTGTCTGATCTGCTTGTCTCAGCTTCCTTTAACAGACCCTGTAAGCGGCACCTCCCATAAACTTCTATGAGCCTGTCTGATCTGCTTGTCTCAGCTTCCTTTAACAGACCCTGTAAGCGGCACCTCCCATAAACTTCTATGAGCCTGTCTGATCTGCTTGTCTCAGCTTCCTTTAACAGACCCTGTAAGCGGCACCTCCCATAAACTTCTATGAGCCTGTCTGATCTGCTTGTCTCAGCTTCCTTTAACAGACCCTGTAAGCGGCACCTCCCATAAACTTCTATGAGCCTGTCTGATCTGCTTGTCTCAGCTTCCTTTAACAGACCCTGTAAGCGGCACCTCCCATAAACTTCTATGAGCCTGTCTGATCTGCTTGTCTCAGCTTCCTTTAACAGACCCTGTAAGCGGCACCTCCCATAAACTTCTATGAGCCTGTCTGATCTGCTTGTCTCAGCTTCCTTTAACAGACCCTGTAAGCGGCACCTCCCATAAACTTCTATAAGCCTGTCTGATCTGCTTGTCTCAGCTTCCTTTAACAGACCCTGTAAGCGGCACCTCCCATAAACTTCTATAAGCCTGTCTGATCTGCTTGTCTCAGCTTCCTTTAACAGACCCTGTAAGCGGCACCTCCCATAAACTTCTATGAGCCTGTCTGATCTGCTTGTCTCAGCTTCCTTTAACAGACCCTGTAAGCGGCACCTCCCATAAACTTCTATGAGCCTGTCTGATCTGCTTGTCTCAGCTTCCTTTAACAGACCCTGTAAGCGGCACCTCCCATAAACTTCTATGAGCCTGTCTGATCTGCTTGTCTCAGCTTCCTTTAACAGACCCTGTAAGCGGCACCTCCCATAAACTTCTATGAGCCTGTCTGATCTGCTTGTCTCAGCTTCCTTTAACAGACCCTGTAAGCGGCACCTCCCATAAACTTCTATGAGCCTGTCTGATCTGCTTGTCTCAGCTTCCTTTAACAGACCCTGTAAGCGGCACCTCCCATAAACTTCTATGAGCCTGTCTGATCTGCTTGTCTCAGCTTCCTTTAACAGACCCTGTAAGCGGCACCTCCCATAAACTTCTATGAGCCTGTCTGATCTGCTTGTCTCAGCTTCCTTTAACAGACCCTGTAAGCGGCACCTCCCATAAACTTCTATAAGCCTGTCTGATCTGCTTGTCTCAGCTTCCTTTAACAGACCCTGTAAGCGGCACCTCCCATAAACTTCTATAAGCCTGTCTGATCTGCTTGTCTCAGCTTCCTTTAACAGACCCTGTAAGCGGCACCTCCCATAAACTTCTATAAGCCTGTCTGATCTGCTTGTCTCAGCTTCCTTTAACAGACCCTGTAAGCGGCACCTCCCATAAACTTCTATGAGCCTGTCTGATCTGCTTGTCTCAGCTTCCTTTAACAGACCCTGTAAGCGGCACCTCCCATAAACTTCTATGAGCCTGTCTGATCTGCTTGTCTCAGCTTCCTTTAACAGACCCTGTAAGCGGCACCTCCCATAAACTTCTATAAGCCTGTCTGATCTGCTTGTCTCAGCTTCCTTTAACAGACCCTGTAAGCGGCACCTCCCATAAACTTCTATAAGCCTGTCTGATCTGCTTGTCTCAGCTTCCTTTAACAGACCCTGTAAGCGGCACCTCCCATAAACTTCTATGAGCCTGTCTGATCTGCTTGTCTCAGCTTCCTTTAACAGACCCTGTAAGCGACACCTCCCATAAACTTCTATAAGCCTGTCTGATCTGCTTGTCTCAGCTTCCTTTAACAGACCCTGTAAGCGGCACCTCCCATAAACTTCTATGAGCCTGTCTGATCTGCTTGTCTCAGCTTCCTTTAACAGACCCTGTAAGCGGCACCTCCCATAAACTTCTATGAGCCTGTCTGATCTGCTTGTCTCAGCTTCCTTTAACAGACCCTGTAAGCGGCACCTCCCATAAACTTCTATGAGCCTGTCTGATCTGCTTGTCTCAGCTTCCTTTAACAGACCCTGTAAGCGGCACCTCCCATAAACTTCTATGAGCCTGTCTGATCTGCTTGTCTCAGCTTCCTTTAACAGACCCTGTAAGCGGCACCTCCCATAAACTTCTATGAGCCTGTCTGATCTGCTTGTCTCAGCTTCCTTTAACAGACCCTGTAAGCGGCACCTCCCATAAACTTCTATGAGCCTGTCTGATCTGCTTGTCTCAGCTTCCTTTAACAGACCCTGTAAGCGGCACCTCCCATAAACTTCTATGAGCCTGTCTGATCTGCTTGTCTCAGCTTCCTTTAACAGACCCTGTAAGCGGCACCTCCCATAAACTTCTATGAGCCTGTCTGATCTGCTTGTCTCAGCTTCCTTTAACAGACCCTGTAAGCGGCACCTCCCATAAACTTCTATGAGCCTGTCTGATCTGCTTGTCTCAGCTTCCTTTAACAGACCCTGTAAGCGGCACCTCCCATAAACTTCTATGAGCCTGTCTGATCTGCTTGTCTCAGCTTCCTTTAACAGACCCTGTAAGCGGCACCTCCCATAAACTTCTATGAGCCTGTCTGATCTGCTTGTCTCAGCTTCCTTTAACAGACCCTGTAAGCGGCACCTCCCATAAACTTCTATGAGCCTGTCTGATCTGCTTGTCTCAGCTTCCTTTAACAGACCCTGTAAGCGGCACCTCCCATAAACTTCTATGAGCCTGTCTGATCTGCTTGTCTCAGCTTCCTTTAACAGACCCTGTAAGCGGCACCTCCCATAAACTTCTATAAGCCTGTCTGATCTGCTTGTCTCAGCTTCCTTTAACAGACCCTGTAAGCGGCACCTCCCATAAACTTCTATGAGCCTGTCTGATCTTCTTGTTTTAGTTTGCAGAAGGTCATCTTATTGTGCCAATTTCTGATCTTCAGCATTTTTCTAGTTGCAAGAAGTTGCTGTGTACCCACACTGATGTGGCTTCTTGCTGCAGGATTAGGTATTTTGATGAAGGTGGTACAGCTATAAAGAATTTGGATCATTTGCTTCAGGTGGCATGTAGGAGTTGCCACACATTGCCAGTTCTGGGAGTTGCCAGTTCTGGGAGCTGCCACACATTGCCAGTTCTGGGAGTTGCCACACATTGCCAGTTCTGGGAGCTGCCACACATTGCCAGTTCTGGGAGTTGCCACACATTGCCAGTTCTGGGAGTTGCCACACATTGCCAGTTCTGGGAGTTGCCACACATTGCCAGTTCTGGGAGTTGCCACACATTTCCAGTTCTGGGAGTTGCCACACATTGCCAGTTCTGGGAGTTGCCACACATTGCCAGTTCTGGGAGTTGCCACACATTGCCAGTTCTGGGAGTTGCCACACATTGCCAGTTCTGGTTTTGAATAAGGTCCACAAACTTGGCAGCATCTAGTGTTGTGGGCACTATTTGAGAGGAAGAGTGTCCACCCTAATCGGCTTGTAGTTAATGCATATACCAAATCTGCTCAGTGCCTCTAGGCTGGTAACAAATCTCACATCGATACTGAGAACATCATTGATTTCAACCTTGCTGTCTCAGTCTGCTGAGTGCCATGTCCATCGCTTCTCAGCAGGTTTTGAAATAGGTGTTCATGATGTGTAGCTTGTGCATCATAGCAAAGACCAGTCGGTGCAAAATATAGCTCATGTACACCCGCGTGGAAATAAAAAGGTGAACCAAAATAATATTCAAAACCAAGAACTAGAAAAGTTGCTTATCGTGAAGGCCATCTGATAGATTTAATGAATTGTGTTTGGATTCTAATGGTTGGTGGCTAGGTGTAAAGATCAATTCTCATCTCTTCAAGGCTTTACTTCAAATGCTTGAATTCAGGCATACTGTGAAGGGGCTAGCTGTGGTGGTGGCCCAATGCTTCACTTGGAGCGACGAGGGCAAGTCGGCCAGTAAAACATACAAACTTCTCAAAGTGTCGTTCATCAACTGTGGATTTTGAAATTTGGGACTTTTGGGTTATATTATGTCGACTACCTCTTTTCTATAGTGAAGTGGCAAGAGATTATCAATAATGATGGTTTGATTTGATTTGATTGATTGTTGTAGTAGAGCCATGCTGTCAGCAAGGCCATGATTTCTCAAACAGGAAGCATATTGACATAACCTGTCATGACAAAACTATTTAGGACAAAATAACCCAACAGGTACAGAATGTACAGATGTACAATGAAGAAGACAACCTTGCAAATTATGGGTGACCTGTACATGTTGACATCAATGCCAGTGTTTATCTTGTGTTTCATTTGGTGTTTTTATGCGCTTTTATCATTATTTTCATTTAATTTGTTTGTTTTTAATACTCAATGGAATTTCTATGGTTTTTCTTTTTTTGCAATTCACATTTCACAGGTGTTTTTTTAATATCAATTATTATTTTGGTCTTGTTTTTTTTTCAAGCATTTCTGCCTGCTGATTTCTCACTGCAGTAATCTAGGTTTAGTTGGGGCTCTATAGCTCGGCCAGGCACGGGACTAGTCCAGTTTCATAACTGCAAGCCCTCCAGCAGACAAGCGCCCTCCCACAAATCCCATGCACCGCCACCAAAATGTTCATAAATCACCCGATTCCATCCGCCAAAAATAAATCCTAATTGATATTTTATCTTTCGGTGTCTGCGCCGGTCTCTTCCTTTCTTCTCCCCAAACCAGATCCGTAAAGCGAATTTCAATGCGGATCCATATCTCCAAACGTTTGGAATCAGTATTCACACCCAAATGATGGACGTCACAGGCCGAGTCTTAACTGCTCCTAAGCTGCTGTATGGTGGAAGGGTAAGAAACAGATCTGTTATGTTATGTTAAGTAGAGAGCCGACATAACACCACTCCCGGCAGAGACACATAGTAGACTCACCACTATGTTGATCCAGACAAAGGGTATGGCTGTTTCCTTGTTCTGATTTTCTGGGAACATGAGTCATTTGCTCATAAATTGCTGTGTATTAAGTAGGGATTTGTTTCTAGTGTTACAGTCTCTGGTGGTTCATGTAGCTCACTGGTTGTACACACTCCCGATCATTCTTTCCAGAAGTGTCTCCTTTGTTTGACTCATACTTCTTTGACTTGTGCATGATTTGAAAATGCTGCAGTCTGTGTATAATTAATTCATTGATCACGGTATCATCACCTAGCAGACAGTCATTGATCATTCTTTTGTTTGTGTTTGCCAATTGATTTGTACACCCTCAAACGAGTTTCTGTGATGGACTTGACCTTTGTCTTGAACTTCTCTTTGGCTTTGAGTCACATGTTGAGTGATTCAGCTGCTGGTACGTCTTCCTCAACTATACTTGCTGCCATTGATTTCAGTACTAAATGTACACATAATATCCACATTTGGAGGGCTTTTCTAAGCCAGGATATCAGCTCTTTCATTGTCAGGAACGCCAGCATGACCAACACAATGGATCCACACTAGCATCCTTAAGGTTGGAGGTCTGTCTGCTATCAAGCTTTTCTTTGCCATGAATCTTAACACGACTGGCAGATTAGATCCACACTAGCATCCTTAAGGTTGGAGGTCTGTCTGCTATCAAGCTTTCCTTTGCCATGAATCTTAACACGACTGGCAGATTAGATCCACACTAGCATCCTTAAGGTTGGAGGTCTGTCTGCTATCACATCTGTCATTGCCATTAGTCCCTTTGACCAGGATAGTTGATCTACTCAATCCCTGCTAGTTTGAAGCTTCCATTTCTGATATCACCTCAATCTAGCCATCCCTTCTGAAGGATGTGTTGTCAGACACCATATGTGCCCTATTAATGCTGTCCCAGAGCTGTGACAACTATCAGATCTGAACTACTTCCAAATGCTGATTAATGAGTCAATGTCTGAGACCATTCCCTGTTTCTACCAGCCTTATCCGTCAAAGTTCTTTATTGTGTGTGTGTTTTAGAACATGGGTCTGTTCATTGGTATGTTCAATCAAATGTCAAGGTTGGCCATTCATCTACATGCTAATGCACATTACTCAACTTTGCAGATCTAGCAGTATGATCATTTTTTTACAGACAAAAAATAGTTAGGGCGAGGAAATACATGTACAATGTTAGTGAGCAATGCAATTAGGGCAAAGATACCAATTTACAATGTAAGGGAGCAATGTAGTTAGGGCGAGGAGACCCATTTACAATGTAAGGGAGCAACACAGAGCGAGGAGACCCATTTACAATGTAGGTGAGCAACATAGGGCGAGGAGACCCATTTACAATGTAAGGGAGCAACACAGAGCGAGGAGACCCATTTACAATGTAGGTGAGCAACATAGGGCGAGGAGACCCATTTACAATGTAAGGGAGCAACACAGAGCGAGGAGACCCATTTACAATGTAAGGGAGCAACACAAAGCGAGGAGACCCATTTACAATGTAAGGGAGCAACACAGAGTGAGGAGACCCATTTACAATGTAGGTGAGCAACATAGGGCGAGGAGACCCATTTACAATGTAAGGGAGCAACACAGAGTGAGGAGACCCATTTACAATGTAGGTGAGCAACATAGGGCGAGGAGACCCATTTACAATGTAAGGGAGCAACACAGAGTGAGGAGACTCATTTACAATGTAAGGGAGCAACACAGAGTGAGGAGACCCATTTACAATGTAGGTGAGCAACATAGGGCGAGGAGACCCATTTACAATGTAAGGGAGCAACACAGAGTGAGGAGACCCATTTACAATGTAGGTGAGCAACATAGGGCGAGGAGACCCATTTACAATGTAAGGGAGCAACACAGAGTGAGGAGACCCATTTACAATGTAGGTGAGCAACATAGGGCGAGGAGACCCATTTACAATGTAAGGGAGCAACACAAAGCGAGGAGACCCATTTACAATGTAAGGGAGCAACACAGAGCGAGGAGACCCATTTACAATGTAAGGGAGCAACACAAAGCGAGGAGACCCATTTACAATGTAAGGGAGCAACACAGAGTGAGGAGACCCATTTACAATGTAGGTGAGCAACATAGGGCGAGGAGACCCATTTACAATGTAAGGGAGCAACACAGAGTGAGGAGACTCATTTACAATGTAAGGGAGCAACACAGAGTGAGGAGACTCATTTACAATGTAAGTGAACAGCTACCTAGGGATGAAAGAGTAGGGCATCAAATGTAAATTATATTGAAACAGATTTGGGAGGTCATTTTGAAAAATAGATTCAGTAGATTGCCTTGAAGTGTAGATTCAATAGGTTTTGTCAATGGATAGTTTTACATTCGGTAGATTGTTTAGAAACAGACTGGATTACAAAAAATATGAGGTGTGTACAAATGAAACCAGACCTAACTGCACCAAGTGAGCATGCGTACGATGCGCATGATGACATCACTCCTGATGTAAACAGCACATACCAACCACCAAGTTTGCAAAATTTCATTATCCTCCGACTCAGTTTCCTCAGCAGACTGTTGAAAACATGGTGTGTGTGATACGGAATCCATCCAAAGTTGATCAGCGAGTGGTGATTCGGTTTCTAAGAAGGACGTTAGTTAACGAAAGATCTTCCAAGACCAGGTCAGGCGCATATTGTTGTGTCAGAAGATGCCATCTCCAAAATTGATGCAGCAATTCAGGTCGCCGGAGCTTACCTTTGCCACACTTTTGTCATCATACACTGCCTGCATTCTGCGATGAATATCAACTTGTCAACATCCTTCGGCTGTTAGAAACCGAAACACCGCTTGCTGATCAACTCTGGACGGATTTCGTATCACAACCGCCATATTTTCAACGGTCTGCTGAGGAAACTATGAGTAGGAGGGTAATGAAATTTTATAAACTTAACAGTTGGTACGTGCTGTTTACACCAGAAGTGATGTCATTAATGCGTATTGTCCGTATGCTCACTTGGTGCAGTTAGGTCCGGTTTAGTTTTAACACGCTTCATAGATTCAGTAGATGATTATAAAATATAAATGCAGGTGATTGTTTGAAACATCGATTCAGTAGATGATTATAAAATATAAATGCAGGTGATTGTTTGAAACATCGATTCAGTAGATGATTATAAAATATAAATGCAGGTGATTGTTTGAAACATCGATTCAGTAGATGATTATAAAATATAAATGCAGGACATTGTTTGAAACATCGATTCAGTAGATGATTATAAAATATATATGCAGGTGATTGTTTGAAACATCGATTCAGTAGATGATTATAAAATATAAATGCAGGTGATTGTTTGAAACATCGATTCAGTAGATGATTATAAAATATAAATGCAGGACATTGTTTGAAACATCGATTCAGTAGATGATTATAAAATATAAATGCAGGTGATTGTTTGAAACATCGATTCAGTAGATGATTATAAAATATAAATGCAGGACATTGTTTGAAACATCGATTCAGTAGATGATTATAAAATATATATGCAGGTGATTGTTTGAAACATCGATTCAGTAGATGATTTTGAAATTAGATTCAGTAGATAGATTTGAAATGTAGACGGTTATGAAATATAGATTCAGAAGATTGTTTCTTTAAAAATCGTTAATAAAAATGGTTATATTGGAATTATATTTCAAATAATAAATAGATTTCACAGTGGCAAAGAAATGAATCGAATCATTATATATATAAATTTTTTTTAAAAGCTACCAAACTCTCACATAGGCAAATAAACAAATGTATTTAGTGGCATGTATATATTAGGCCCTCCATATGACAAAGGCATGTCCGCCATGACTGACTTCACACATCAACTACTAAATATATGCTGTGGCATAATACCATTTTTCTTCTACTTTTTTTGTCCTTAGTGTAGTGCACACATTAATGAATCTGCAGTTTTCTCACAGACATGCGTGATTCTTGCGCCATTTAGGAGAAAATTAAATGTGCTGCTGAAAAAAATTGAAGGTGCCATGAGCGGTTCATGATAGTAGTTAATGTGGTTAAATAGCTGTTTCTCTTCTGTCATTTCTAGCTTATGACTAAGTCAGGCTGGCTGACCCTTATGGCTTTAAATCTGGCTGGCTCGCTCTTATGACTAAGTCTGGCTGACTTGCCCCTATGACTCTTGAGTCTGACTGACTCCCTTCAATGACTCTTGAGTCTGACTGACTCCCTTCAATGATTCTTGAGTCTGACTGACTCCCTTCAATGACTCTTGAGTCTGACTGACTCCTTTCAATGACTCTTGAGTCTAACTGGCTCCCTTCAATGACTTGAGTCTGACTGACTCCCTTCAATGACTCTTGAGTCTGACTGACTCCCTTCAATGACTCTTGAGTCTGACTGACTCCCTTCAATGACTCTTAAGTCTAATTGGCTCCCTTCAATGACTTGAGTCTGACTGACTCCCTTCAATGACTCTTGAGTCTGACTGACTCCCTTCAATGACTCTTGAGTCTGAATGACTCCCTTCAATGACTCTTGAGTCTGACTGACTCGCTTCAATGACTCTTGAGTCTGACTGACTCCCTTCAATGACTCTTGAGTCTGACTGACTCCCTTCAATGACTCTTGAGTCTGACTGACTCCCTTCAATGACTCTTGAGTCTGACTGACTCCCTTCAATGACTTGAGTCTGACTGACTGCCTTCAATGACTCTTGAGTCTGACTGACTCCCTTCAATGACTATTGTTTGACTGACTCCCTTCAATGACTCTTGAGTCTGACTGACTCCCTTCAATGACTCTTGAGTCTGACTCCCTTCAATGACTCTTGAGTCTGACTGACTCCCTTCAATGACTCTTGAGTCTGACTGACTCCCTTCAATGACTCTTGAGTCTGACTGACTCCCTTCAATGACTCTTGAGTCTGACTGACTCCCTTCAATGACTCTTAAGTCTGACTGGCTTGACTCCTAACTCTTGTCTGTCTGGCTCACCCATATTGTCTGGCTGGCTTTTATCGTCTGAGATTGTCATCTTGGCCTGGTCCTTGTCTAATTGACAGACTTATTTCAAACTTTCATTGGAAGTCTCTTTCTGCAGTGAGGAACATGTAGCTGAGAGGTTAGGATAAATGTCTTTTGGTGAGAAGGGACGAGGTTCAAACATCCCAATATGGACCACACATTTTGTCATTACTAGCCTGCACACTGCGGCAGTTGAAAAAAGCAGCCTTTATTACTTTTTAGTCACTCCTCTTCTACCATATACTGTAAGATAAAGGTAGGCCCATAGCAGATACTGTCGTCAGGGATGAAGTATCTTCATTGTACTAAGCCACAACTTTGTGAAGTGGGGTGGCCAGTTCTTTGCCTCGCTGCCTTTTTCCTTCCCTAACCATTAGCTAGGTATCTGTTTACAGCTGGGTTGATGAACTGCTGATAGCGGGAGTTGAACCATAGACTAAACAGGTCTTCTATTATTTTCTTGTGACAGTTTCTATTGGATGAAGTAGCTGACCCAATGCCCAAACCTCCTTAGTTGCTCCTTGTATGCCAGGTTACAGCATAACTATTCTTTGCTCCTTTTGTGATCCCTGGTAACACACTGGTGCCTATATCCGTCAGTCCTTCAGTGCCACCTCGAAATGTAAACAAGTTTTGTAATGGTAATTATCAAATGACTTAATCTGTCATGGTGTGCTGCTTATCTGGTGTGATCATACGACAGGCCTCATATATTCATGACGGGTTTTGTTGGAATCGTATATTATTGGATAAGCCCATTTAAGCACACCCTAACTGACTATAAAGGGAGAGAACTGTTGCTATGGCTAAGATTGTGTGGGTCAGTCAATGTGGCTAATGCATGATTATCTGCCCATGTTTATTATCTGCCCATATTTATTCGCCCATGTCTCACACACACCTTTGTGTCTTCTCGTCTTGTGTATTTTGCAGCACTATGTATATTTTCAGGGCGGTCGCGATGTACGTGATGGGTACGTTCAGTGAGCCCAATCTAAGATTGACCAACATCGTATGATTTTGCACATAAATGTGACCACATCTTTATTTAGTTTGCAAAAAAAAAATAAAAAAATAAAATAAGAAACCTTTAAAGATTTTTAAAATGATTAAGATAAGGTTTTTTTTAAACTTTTTAAAAATACAAAATAGAAACTACTTCTTCTCCATTTGACATCATATAAATATTATGGCTACCACTGTAGATTGATCCATAGAGAGAAACCAGCACTTTCTGTTTTCCTTTATTGGTGGATTCTGTTGTAGTTTGTTGTGCGTGATGAGGTTGCTAACTCTTTGATATAGCTACCACTGTAGATTGATCCATAGTCCAGCACTTTCTGTTTTCTTATATTGGTGGATTCTGTTGTAGTTTGTTGTGCGTGATGAGGCTGCTAACTCCCAGTACATCTCATCTCAACTGTCCACTTATGTCATTAGATGACAATTGAGGTACAATTTTCTTTTGTGTGCCATCTGTGTGGCTGATGATTATTTTCAATCCATGCCGCTGTAGTGATTATTTAAAACCACCAGCCCATTTTTATTGTGGTTTTTTTTGGTAGTCTCCTTTTACTTTAAAGCTCCTGCTGTCTGGCATTATAGGTTTGTGCTGCATGTAAATTTGGAGACATTCTTGTTGAATGTGTAAAACTATTTAATCCTTCCCATCTGTGTATTGCATACATAGCATTGTTGCCACCTTCCATGGGATTCCTTCCTCACTGACTCGTTCACTGACTCGTTCACTGACTCGTTCAGTGACTCTCTGATCGCAAGCCTCTTCTTTCATTCAGTGAAAGGGCTATCAGTAACAGAGATCAATTTGTGTCTGTCATCTTGGGGATTGATTTGTCTAGTTGTTCCTAGTCCACCACCACAACAGTCTCCATCCACCACCACACCAGTCTCCATCCACCACCACACCAGTCTCCATCTAACACCACACCCGGCTCCATCCACCACCACACCAGTCTCCACCCACCACCACACCAGTTTCCATCCACCACCACACCAGTCTCCATCCACCACCACACCAGTCTCCATCCACCACCACACCAGTCTCCATCTAACACCACACCCGGCTCCATCCACCACCACACCAGTCTCCATCCACCACCACACCAGTCTCCATCCACCACCACACCAGTCTCCATCCACCTCCACACCAGTCTCCATCCACCTCCACACCAGTCTCCATCCACCACTACACCTGGCTCCATCCACCTCCACACCAGTCTCCATCCACCACTACAGCTATCACCTTCCACCTCCACACCAGTCTCCATCCACCTCCACACCAGTCTCCATCCACCACTACACCTGGCTCCATCCACCTCCACACCAGTCTCCATCCATCACTACACCAGTCTCCATACACCAGTCTCCATCCACCTCTACAGCCATCACCTTCCACCTCCACACCAGTCTCCATCCACCTCTACAGCCATCACCTTCCACCACTACATCTGGCTCCATCCACTACCACATCTGGCTCCATCCACCACTACATCTGGCTCCATCCACTACCACATCTGGCTCCATCCACCACTACATCTGGCTCCATCAACCACTACACCTGGCTCCATCCACCACTACACCTGGCTCCATCCACCACTACATCTGGCTCCATCAACCACTACACCTGGCTCCATCAACCACTACACCAGTCTCCATCCACCTCTACAGCCATCACCTTCCACCACCTCTACACCTGACTCCATCCATCTCTACATCCGACTCCATCCACCACTACATCCAGCTCCTACCACTACATCCTTACACCTCCACATTCGGCTTTTCCATGTCTACATCTGGCTCCTTCCACCACTACAGCTGACTGCTTCCACCACTACAGCTGACTGCTTCCACCACTACAGCTGGCTTCTTCCACCTTTGCAGCCATCACCTTCCACCACTACATCTGGCTCCATCCTCCATCTACCGCCACACCAGATCCTTCCACCTCCACATCCGGCTCCATCCACCTCTACACCCGCTCCTATTTTCACAACTGGCTCCTATTTTCACACCCGGCTCCTTCCACCACTACATCCAGCTCCTACGACCACACCCGGCTCCTTCCACCACTACATCCAGCTCCTACGACCACACCCGGCTCCTTCCATCACTTGATCAGGTTCCTTTCACCATTACAGCTGGCTCCTTCCGCCACCTTCATACCTGGTTTCTTCCAACACTACAGCCAGCTACTTCTACCAGTACAGCCGACTCCATCCATGTTTACAGCCGGCTCCACCATCTCCACAGCCGACTCCTTCCATTACTACAGCTGGCTCCTTCTACCACTACAGTCAACTCCATCCATTTCCAGTGACTCTCCTTCCACCACTACAGCCGACTCCACCCACCTTCACAGTTGACTCATTCCACAACCACACCCGGCTCCATCCACCACCACACCCGATTCCTTCCACCCCTACAGCCGATTCCTTCCACCTTTACAGCCGATTCCTTCCACCACTACAGCCGACTCCTTCCACCACTACAGCCGACTCCACCCACCTTTACAGTTGACTCATTCCACAACCACACCCGGCTCCATCCACCACCACACCCGGTTCCATCCACCTCTACAGCCGATTCCTTCCAGCACTACAGCCAGATCTTTTACTTTAAAATCTGTATCTGGACATTTGCAGTGGCAGTTTCATAGCAATGTGTTTGCATTATACGATTGCTAGTCCCATACACAATCCTCTTTAGTTACTTATTACAACATGCTCTAACATTTACAGCAATCCTATTCTCTTCAGCTTGGGTGTCACTTAAATGGAGGCACCGTAAATCACGACCGCCCTGCTTCTAGTCTGGTCTGTGTGTCATATATTAACATTGGAGTGTCTGCTTGTTTGATAAGTAATCATTATTAATTCCTATACTCAATGAGTTGCCAATTAGCTAGAAGGTTCCACAATGCTTGGGTTTATACACCTTGCCAAGATTGGATGGCCTACTTAGTTTGGAATAGAGAACTCTCCCTAAATGCTATTTTCATTTAAGGCTTTGAAGAAACTTGTATCTTCTTCTGTTTATTTTGAAGTGTACAATAATCCTGTGCAGTGTTTGAAAGTGGGATTGCGATATCTGTGGATTGCGATATCTGTGGATTGCGATATCTGTGGATTGTGATATCTGTGGATTGCGATATCTGTGGATTGCGATATCTGTGGATTGTGATATCTGTGGATTGCGATATCTGTGGATTGTGATATCTGTGGATTGTGATATCTGTGGATTGCGATATCTGTGCCTGTTATCTAGCACAACCACTTGTCATGGCAATTCTTGTTTTATTCAGCGGAACTTTCCAGCTTTTGGCTGTCAACAGGCTGGTGCAAGTCAGCATGTGGTTTAGAAGTCAAAAGCAGCCCTTATCCTAGGTGAACTACTACATATGGCTTATGGGCTATATCTACCCAGAACATTCTAGTTTTAGGGCACTGGCTCACTCCTTCTTCTGTTAGTAGAAATAGTCAGATCACAAGAAGACCAGAGCTGATCTTTGGCTGTCAGTGGCTTGCTTGCCTTGAGAGTGTTTAGTTACAATTGTGAATTGATCCTCAATTCTGCTTCAGGCTGTAGAATGCGTAGTCGGTCATCAGGACCAGGGGGGGAAAGTACTAGTCCAGGCCCCTACCTCACGTACAGTATGAATCTGGATAACATTAAAAGGGGATATTATTTAATGGATAATTGAGCTAGATTTATTGGAAACAAAGAATTTTGTAAAACTTGTATTTCTATTTTTGTGTGGGTATTTTGGCTGCACTTTGAATTTCTTTGAATGTGTTTCATTAACTTTGATTGCATTCCTTTAATGGTTCAATTATCAGTTTAAATCTTATGGGCGGAGCTGATGTAAAGCAGTACCAGGTGTGTCGTAAAGCAGAAGCTGCCATCAATGATGAAGCATTAGAGACTTCAATGTACTAGGCCTCTGCTTTTTCTGAGGCTGGGTGACCAGCTCCCCCGACATCGCTGTCATGCTTTCCCTTACTGAAACTTAAGACACCATTTACAACTGACTAGATTGGAGAATACAACTCAAGTAGACCATCTAAAATGTGTGTTGGTAGATACCATCCACATGGGATTAGGGTTACGGGCATTTTAAAATAACATAAACACACTGGGAATTAATTTGTTCTCATTAAACATTATTTTGGGGTTTAAATTCTCTCTTAATTTTGTTCTTGTTAAACTTTATTTTGGGGTTTAAATTCTCTCTTAATTTTGTTCTTGTTAAACTTTATTTTGGGGTTTAAATTCTCTCTTAATTTTGATCTTGTTAAACTTTATTTTGGGGGTTTACATTCATGTTGTAATAAGGTGCCTAACAAGGTTGTGTCTAAGGCTAGCAACCTTACGATACAAAGTACATTTCTACAGAAAGCACCACTATAAGATGACACAGACTTCTATGTCACACACTTACTGTAAGGTGTCACCTGCTACAGTAATGGCCAAATGCTTAGTAGAGAGCAAAATAGAGAAGGTAATGATCTTCTTTTGTCTTCTATCTGAAGCATAGGGGCATCACTGCAACTGGTCCTTCTACAAGAAGTCTGCATGTGCAGTGGCGGTGTCAATAGCAAAGGTCTTACACAATGAGGTTGCTAGCCTGTGTCCAATCTTCTTCAGTCACTTTTTACGACATGCTTGTATGTTTATAGGGGTGCTGTTCTTTGAACCAGAGAACCTTTTGAATGATTGAAAAGAAGGATCCAGTAAAATGGTTTTATTTTCTAGAAATAAGTTGATGTTATCAACAAATATTCGATGAGAAACTAGCAGTTAAAGGCAGACATTGTAATATGTATACATTTTACCACTAACATGTTATATTGTCCTCGGTGTCACGTCCCTTAACAGTCAAAAACACAGACTGTGCCCAACCAGGGTGTCTGGGACATGAGGGGCAAGCAATTCTACCAAGGCATTGAGATCCGAGTGTGGGCAATTGCCTGCTTTGCTCCTCAGCGGACAGTCAGAGAAGATGCTCTCAGGTAAGCTAATGTATATGAAACATTGTGCGTTGGTATTTATGCACCTTCTCTCTCCAAATGGAGCACAGGGCCCAACTACACCTGGATTCTTTACAGGGAGCATATATCCAAGCATTTACAGTTTCATAGCATTTATTTTACATGCTGAGGTTGCTGGCACCATGCACAACACACTTTATACAGTTCTATTCCTATCCACCTGGGTACTACTGAGGTAGTGTATTGATACATCACATCTGTTAAGTGAATTAGTTAATGCAGATGTCCTCACTGGTGTTTAAAAATACGTACAGGGTGGCCCAAAACATGCGCTACTGTAAAAAGAAACTGAATGACTTTTGATATTGATGTATTTTTGAAAGAACGTTTCTGTAAACCACAATATAACATTTAGGCATTTTAGAATTCTAATTAGGAAAGATGGTGTTATGCAAATGACCTCCATTTGCCACCTTACAAGCACATGCTTTTTCAAGTTTTGTTTTTTCAAGTGCATTTTCCATGTCAGCATGTTGGGTCCCAGGAGCTCCATAGTCAGTCTCCCAGTATGGACAGTCACTACATCTTGTCAGGATGTCCATAGTAAATCTTCCAGTATGGACAGTCGCAACATCTTGTCAGGACCTCCATAGTCAATCTCCCAGTATGGACAGCCGCTACATCTTGTCAGGATCTTCCAACTTGTGGCAAGTCGACCACAGAAACTCTGTTGTTGGAAACGATGAATTAGACAAATAATTGCTGATTTTCCTCTTTGATAATGGCGGCTTGTGTGCTCAAAATAGATCACTGATTTTCAACATAAAATTCTACAATTTTGGTTCACTGGCCCATGCAAAATTTCTCCATAATAAATTTCCAAGGGTTGAAGTGTTCATATCTGAAAGAAAAGAATAGTTATCATTATTATGAAGATTGTATTGAATTTGTTAAATGACTTTTGGGCCAACCTGTATTTATATATTTATGGGGCCGAACAGGCAGAAGTGAAAGAGCTGACATCAGCCAGTGACTGATAGTTTTCTGCTTGCATCACAGGGTCAGTGATCCATAAGTGACCAAGACCCTGTCCTGCTTCCAAGTGGCAGCCCTGGAAAGTGGCCATGCAGCCTGGCTAAGAGATTATAGATTGAAGTGGTGCTGAAATTGGATGTGTAGGGACAAAAGGTGCAGATATCGCAGCTTCGCTGTAAACTACTACATTAATGCCAAAGTAGAAGATTTATTTTGTCTCCCCTTCCTTGTGTGTTGGTTAGGGTAAGGAGTGCCTCATTTTACAATTGGATAGTTATCTGCATCTATAGGCACAGCAGGGGAGGAAAACTAACATCTGGTCAGGCAAAAACATTCTCATCAGACATGTTAGTCAGGATCAGGTAAAATATACTGGCCAAGACCCTCACCTCCACTTCCCGTAGTCCCCCCTGGAAACGGGCTGTTTTCATGGCAGCCTACCTAACAATGTGAGGGATTGGCATGATCCCCATAGTAGTGAACGACAATCAGATGAAGCCAATCATTGCACCACCGTCTGGAAGACCCTGGTCCACTTTCACCACCACACTCGGAATGTAAGGAAAGCTACAACAAACCGCCAATTAATATCTTTTCAGGGCGCACAAAAGAGTAACGCTACTCATTGTGGGCAATAAACATCAAAATAGGCCCAGCACAGTTGTTGACTTTCCTTCCTTCCTTCCTTATTTCCTTCCTTCCTTCCTTCCTTCCTTCCTTCCTTCCTTCCTTCCTTCCTTCCTTCCTTCCTTCCTTTCCTTCCTTCCTTCCTTCCTTCCTTCCTTTCTTTCTTTCTTTCTTTCTTTCTTTCTTTCTTTCTTTCTTTCTTTCTTTTCTTTCTTTCTTTCTTTCTTATTTTCCTTCTTTCCTTTCTTTCCTTTCTTTCTTCCTTTCCTTCTTTCCTCCTTTATTTCCTTCCTTTTTTTCTTCTTTAATTTTGCACTGTGAGTGAAGCATAATGCACCACAGCTGGGGTCCCTTGCTGGAAGTCTGTATTCCAGCTCTTGTAAGTATGTTCCATATTAATGGCGGTCCACATGCTTTAAACTCTATGCTGGAATCCTGGGTATTCAATCAGGCAGGTGTTATCAAGCAGCCAAAAGCTATCCTTTTGTTTTCTACAATATCTGATGGCCGTTTGAGAGTGCCATGGTTTGCCTTTCCTTATTTGGCTGCTAGTTGTAAGTTTCTGGCTGTTTTCCTAACAGTGGCCTGCTAGTTCTGGTTGATCACTCCTGAAGTCAGTTATTGAATGCAGACCTCTCCGTTTCTTTATATTGTTCTCATTTCTCATGATTCCTTTCTTCGAAATTACTCATATTTGAGATTGTCGGAAAACTCCTTGATTGCTGCGCATGAAAGAGAGCCCTTGGCAGTCTGAAATTGATAAGAGTAGGCCGTTAGCCACTGTCCCAGCAAAATTGAAAAAAAAAAGGGAAATTCCTATCCAATACGCAACCTATCTTCCACTCAGCCTTTAAAATCCTGAGGCAGGTTCTCGACTTGCAGTCGTTCGACACAGTTACAAGTAAAAGCCTATGCTTTCATAGGAGCAAGTAGAAAGACTGTTTAATTAATTATCTGAGAGCACATCCGCTGTTCCACTCCTGGCTGTGACAGCATTTACAAACAGTTCTCTAAGTGAAGATCATCACCTATTTTCTCCCACAGCCTTCAAGTTTGTTGGGCATTATATCTCACTATTTGTTGGTGCATGAGATCCACGCCACCTCATAAACAAGCTGTGACCTAGTACAATAAGGTCTCTAACACTTCAGCTCCAACAACATATGGAACTGTGTTAACCACTTACATGATCAAATAAAGGTGACACTTTTAAAATGCTCATTTTGGTTCTCTCCTTGTTCAGGAACTTCACCCAGCAGCTTCAGAGGATCTCAAATGATGCAGGAATGCCCATTATGGGACAGCCATGCTTCTGCAAGTACGCCACAGGGCCAGACCAGGTGGAGCCAATGTTCAGGTACTTGAAGAACACCTACGGAGGCCTGCAGCTCATCGTTGTGGTTTTACCAGGGAAGACCCCAGTTTATGGTCAGTTCAGAGCTCATCTATTAGTGTTTGTGTTAAATGTGCATGATGGCTACACAGTATTTCCTGTCCCTGACAGTAAATCAAGTACCAATTTACAGCTGCGTAGATTGAGGTATGAGCAGCGCAGATACATGTCTTCTTACCAAGGGGTTGTGTGTTCAGTACCCTCTTCAAGCCAATTTTTTTTTCTCTTTGGTGAAAAAAACCTAGTCATCACACTGCATCATTTCTGATGCAAAAACTATATCGTGTGTTTGTTCATTTCAAGAAGGCGTTTGATAGGGTATGGCATAAAGTGCTATGGGCAACCATGAGGATGTATAAAATCAATGGAAATATTATACAGGTCTTTGAACACCTGTATGACAAGGCGTCCAGTGCAGTTATTGTGAGTGGGAGGTGTGGGGACTGGTTTCGAACATCGGTCGGTGTGAGACAGGGTTGTACACTATCCTCAACACTTTTCAACATGTTTCTTGACGGCATTATGAGTGAGGCACTTGGAGATCATGTTGGTACTAGCAAGATAGGGGACTGAGCGATTACCAACCTTCATTTTGCAGATGACAGTTTTGCGGGCACAGAAGCAGAACTCCAGGAACGGGTCAGAAGGCTCGAGAAACAGCTCTTGACTATGGTATGGAGATTAATGCTGGAAAAGCGAGATTAATGATAAACAACGCTGAGGGCTTCAACTATCTATATCTATCTTCAGTCCACCCATGTCGTTAGACGTCGTGGGGAGGTGCGACCTCCTTTGTTTCATATTAATTGGCAGGTGAAAACCCACTGGTGACTTGCCAGGTCAATCCCTGCATCTATTAGCCCATGGAATATACGATCGTCTATTTTTGAGAATGGTGGAGGTGGAAACGTAAATTATAGCAAGGTAGACCCGCAGCCTGTCAGGCGCCATCTAAGCCGCTCCGCTAACCACATAACCTAGACCTGTTATGACCACACAGTCCCCTTTTTTGCTACATATTCTCTGGGGGACCAGAATCCCTAGAATAATTTTAGTCGATTTTTAACTTGAATTTTGCCTGAGCAGCGGCCGTTAGGCCTACTCTTTTCGATTTCCAACTGCTACGGTATTTTTAACGTGTGCACCACTGCACATGGGGCTTTAACAGTAGGTTGAAAGCTAATGACCAGGAAATTAATGTTGTCTACTGTTTTAAATATCTGGGTTCAATTGTCAGTGATGAAGGATCAAAATGTGAGGTGTTGGCCAGAATAGCACAGAAAATAGTGGCACTTGTATGGTTTAACAAAATCTGGCAAGATAAACGGTTTTGCCATGTGCACGAAGATCAGATTAATGCATACATTGGTCCTGTCAATATTCCTCTATGCTTTAGCTGACCTGCAGCGGAGGACACATGTCTTTGAGATGAGATGTTTCTGAAGACTTCTAAACGTCATGTACAAAGATCGAGTTACAAATGAGGAAATAAGACAAAGAATTACAACAGCAATAGGGCTTTTTTGAAGACCTCTTGGCAACTGTCAGATGAAGGAAACTTGCTTGGTACGGGCATACATTGAGATCAAACAGTCTTGCGAATACGATCTTGCACATACAGGTCCAAGGCAGGTGACGAACAGTTCCTACAAAAAAAGAGATGGAAGGACAACATAAAAGAAAGGACCAATCTCCGACCAGAGGAGGCACAGACAGCGACTGCTGACAGAGAGGGATGGCGTGGGGTTGTGGACCTTCATGTGTTCCCGAACGACCTCACAGGTTACTGGATGATCTGACCCCAGATACAAGATCATTTGTCTGATCGACTAATAATTCATTTCTCGGTTCTTGAACTTACAATTTTATTGCAGAGAATGCCACAACTTTGGAGTTTCGCTGCACATGTAAATGTTCACCTTCCGGAAATAATTGTTTATTAGATGTAAGCTGTGCACGCACCAGATAGTCGGCCAACTGTAGGGCAGTTCTAATATGTAAACTTTTGCTGGAAACTAAGTGCTAAAACGTTGGAGAACCAGAATTTGACGATAACAGATTTTTTTTCATGCTGCCAAATGTCACAGAATTTGACAATAGCACTGATTTTTTCATGATAAAGATGCCTACTGACCGAATGTCACACAATTTAACCACAACACTGATTTTTGCATGCTAAAGACACCTACTGAATGTCACACAAATTGATAACACTAATTTTTGTTCATGCTACCAATGCCTACCGAATGGGACTGAAAAAAAGTTAATGTTGGTTGTTTGCCCCCTGTATGTTGATTTTGAGTTTTTCATTCTAAGTTCAACCCTTTTTAGAGGTAATCTACCTGTCATCATAGAGGTACCAAGCTTGATCATGGTTATCATCATGCTAAAGTTACCAAAGATGTAATAGGTACCTGAAATATTTATTGATAGGAAAGAAAAGCAGCCAGAAGGGAATTGGCCACCCTGCCTCATAAACAAGCTCTTAGTACAATAAAGTCTGTAACACTTCATCCTCAACAGCATTGTCTGCTATACTACATTTACATTTACTCAACCAGTGTTTTTAGGAATGCCATTTAAAAGTAGTGTGCATCCAGACGTAACACATTAACCGTATCATTTGTCATCATTTACCATGTCACCCCAGCCAGCAGACTTCAGACCCAACACTACATTTGGTTTATCTTAACCAGCCAGCAGACTTCAGACCCAACACTACATTTGGTTTATCTTAACCAGCCAGCACACTTCAGACCCAACACTGCATTTGGTTTATCTTAACCAGCCAGCACACTTCAGACCCAACACTATCTGGGGTAGTTGTCTCGCCACCGCGATTCAATTTCAACCAGTGTTCGTAAAGCGATCTCAGTCCCGCCAGGCGGAGCGATAGCGCGGGCTTGCGGAAAACGCTTGCTCGCCTCTCCCCGTACAGGTATCGGGATGCATTTTTTTTTTTGCGTCTCCTCCACTGAGGTGCGCTGCTCTGGTCCGTATCGAGAAACGTCAGTCGGTGGTGATTTATCTAAGGCTTATAGCAGAGCTCGACAGTTCGTCTCGCTGGTGGTCAGACTCTCGCAAAGAGCTTGTGACCGGCAAATGGAAAGCAGGAATCGTGCCTGAAGGCCCTGTGTTCTCCCGGGGACCAACCCTTGGGAGAAGGGCAGGCCGGCAGGCCAAATTGTCTCTAGTCCCAGTGAAATTCATCGCCGGGGTCGTTGGCATCCGTTCTGCACAGAGCGCTGCCATCCCTCCTCGAGCGAGCCCAGTCGGTCGGTTGTCTGGTGTGTGTAGGGGCCCTTGTCAGGCGGTCCTAGGTCGACGGAGTGAGGGACGGGGGGGAACAACCGTCCGTCCGTCCGTTCGTCAGTCGGTCCCTGCGGTTGTCCCAGTGAGGCTTTTTACACACCCGTCCTCCGCCGACCGGTGTGTGCGGTACGTACGTCTCCGACAGATATCTGGTTGATCCTGCCAGTAGTCATATGCTTGTCTCAAAGATTAAGCCATGCATTTCTAAGTTCACACTGTCTCACGGTGAAACCGCGAAGGGCTCATTAAATCAGTCGAGATTCCTTAGATGACACGATCCTACTTGGATGACTGTGGCAATTCTAGAGCTAATACATGCTTACCAAGCTCCGACCCTCGCGAAAAGAGCGCTTTTATTAGTTCAAAACCAATCGTCGTTTCCCCTCACGGGGTTGCGGCGTCCCCACTGGTGACTCTGGATAACTTTGTGCTGATCACATGGCCTCATGTGCCGGCGACGCATCTTTCAAATGTCTGCCCTATCAAATGTCGATGGTACGTGACATGCCTACCATGTTTGTAACGGGTAACGGGGAATCAGGGTTCGATTCCGGAGAGGGAGCATGAGAAACAGCTACCACATCCAAGGAAGGCAGTAGGCGCGCAACTTACCCACTCCCGGCACGGGGAGGTAGTGACAAAAAATAACAATACGGGACTCTTTCGAGGCCCCGTAATTGGAATGAGTACACTTTAAACCCTTTAACGAGGATCTATTGGAGAGCAAGTCTGGTGCCAGCAGCCGCGGTAATTCCAGCTCCAATAGCGTATATTAAAGTTGTTGCAGTTAAAAAGCTCGTAGTTGGATCTCAGGGGCAGGCGGGCGGTCCGGCTCGCGCCGGTTCACTGCCCGTTGTCTCCTGCCCTACCGTCTGCCGGCTCTCTCCCACGGGTGCTCTTCGCTGAGCGTCCTGGGTGGCCGGCGCGTTTACTTTGAAAAAATTAGAGTATTCAAAGCAGGCCTCGGCTGCCTGAATAATGGTGCATGGAATAATGGAATAGGACCTCGGTTCTATTTTGTTGGTTTTCGGAACTGGAGGTAATGATTAACAGGGACAAACGGGGGCATTCGTATTGTTGCGTTAGAGGTGAAATTCTTGGATCGCCGCAAGACGAGCTACTGCGAAAGCCATTGTCAAGAATGTTTTCATTAATCAAGAACGAAAGTCAGAGGCGCGAAGATGATCAGATACCGTCATAGTTCTGACCATAAACGATGCCAACTAGCGATCCGCAGGAGTTGCTTCGATGAATCTGCGGGCAGCTTCCGGGAAACCAAAGTGTTTAGGTTCCGGGGGAAGTATGGTTGCAAAGCTGAAACTTAAATGAATTGACGGAAGGGCACCACCAGGAGTGGAGCCTGCGGCTTAATTTGACTCAACACGGCCAACACTGAAATGATTGACATGCCGAGAGCACTTTCGTTGGGTCTAATTTGGAACGGGTGCTGGAATTAGACCCTCGAAAATCTGGGGCTATCCTCTCGGTAGCTTGATTGTCTCGCATCTAGTGTTCGCTAAAGGAATTGACGGAAGGGCACCACCAGGAGTGGAACCTGCGGCTTAATTTGACTGAACACGCCAATACTGTAGAACGACTGACAAATCGAGAGCACTTCCGTTGGGTCTAATAATGAACGTGTGCTGGTATTAGACTCACGGAAGACAGGTCAGCTGTTTAACATTCTAATGAAAGAACGCTACGGAAATCGGGTTTAACCCCGCAGAAATCGCAGATTTCAGATACCTGGTCATTGACAAACAAAAGCCCTCAATTAATTCGTCTGGTCTAATAGTGAACGGGTGCTGGAAATAGACCATCTGAAGATAGGTCAGTTTTACCCTACTAATGACAGGGCATTGCTAAGGTAATCCAGCTCAATTCGAGAGGAGCCGCAGACATTTTGGTTCACGTACCAGGCTGATAAGCCAATGGCGCGAGGCTACCATGTGAGGGATTACGGCTGAACGCCTGTAAGCCAGAATCTCGCCCAAAATCTCAGCACCACTGCAATGGGAGGCTTCGACATGGTCGGGACCTGGGGCTCGCGCTCCAGCCCTATCCGGTAGAGCCGCAGAAAGAGATCTCCGCCGATCAAAGCGGGCGGATAGCTGCTTGATATTCACCCTATACGGCGATGGGGTACGAAACCACCAACATAAGACTTAGTTCTTGATCGGGGTGTCGAAAACAGTAGAGCAGCCACCTCACTGTGAACTGTCGAGACTCAACCAATGACCATGAGATTTGTCCGCACACTAGGCGAACAACATCTCCGTGACATTACCAGGCTTGTCCCCTGGTTAAATGCACTTCTGCCTCGATCTCTACCTCTGTACGCTATCAGCCATACCAATGGACGCAGAAGAGATGCAGACTAGCGGACATTGCACATCTGCCCTACTGTGTCAACCTCCCAGGTGGCGGGGAATGCTAGGCGTACCATCACTGAAGATGTGCCGAGAAAATAAAGGGAGCAAAGAGGTACCCCGCCCACATGCACATAATACGTTTCTGGCAGGACGTGACGATCCTGGGATACAGACACACTGGACTGCCTCTCCGGGTAAACCAGTCCATATCATATACCATCTCATATATCATCACCGCACCCTATAGACACGAGTAGTGAAGACTCGTTAGTCTGGTAAGACAACTTCCATAAGAGAGACAACTCTGATCCAAAACAACTGCTGCCTTGCAGATAGGCTGGGGACAGCCAAAGGCTAAGGAGGGCATCCCTACAGAAACGCCTGTTGAAATGGATGCACGGGGCCACAAGCCTAACGAAACAGTGCAACTTAAATCGCAGTATGATGACAGTACAACCGATCAGAAAAACGTATGGCGCTCATCCTGCGGAGTCCCGCCAGGCAGCGAGAGTGCTGGGCCTCACGCCTCGAAGGGGCCCACCCTTGACTACTGGTGGTCACCCACCCATGTGTTGTGGAGTCAAGGCACATGGCTATGGGGCAATTTCTATTGACCAAAAACTCAAGACCCTCAAAATACTACAGTGGAATGCGGAGGGAGTCATTAACAAAAAGCTTTCCCTAACACATCACCTGCATGAAGGTAAGATTGACGTGGCATGTATCCAGGAAACGCACCTCAACAATAACCATAAATTCTCAATCAGAGGATACCAGACCTTCCGTCTCGATAGAGAAGGTCACAAAGGAGGGGTCCTGATACTGACCCGAAACTGCATACCGAGTAGCGCGGTATCTGTCAATCACACCGGACAAGCAGAAATTGTAGGAGTTGACATAATGGCTCAAGAGACGAAGCTCCGCATTTTCAATCTGTATGGACCACCAAATAAAGACCTATCGCTCTCGAGTATGGAAGTCAAAGACTCCAACTGCATAGTAGTTGGAGACTTCAACAGCCACTCGGAGAGATGGGGATACTCTGACACAGACAGCAGAGGTGACGAAGTGGAAGATTGGGAGATAGATACAAATCTCTCCCTAATCAATAGGCCGGAGGATAGCCCTAGTTTCTATTCTAGAACATGGCATACCACCTAGACTCCAGATTTGGCCTTCTCCACACAGGACATACACCATAAAATAGACCGCCAGGTGCTAAACCAACTGGCAGGTAGCGACCACAGGCCGATCAGGCTAGACATTGATATGGAAGTAGGCCCACAGGAAACAAAACCGCTCCCACGTTGGAATTACAAACGAGCCGACTGGGACAGATTTGCAATCCTGACAGATGGGCTGTGTGAAACCATCAACACACAAAACAACAAAATGAAGCCCATGGTGGAAAGCCTAAGCAAGGCAATAATGCAAGCTGCCACTGAAACCATCCCAAGAGGAGCTAGGAAAAACTATAAGCCCTATTGGAATGATGAGTTGCAGAAAGCGGAAGATGCAGTAACAAATGCTAGGAACATGGCAGAGCGAGAACAATCTATGGAGGCAAACATCGCCCTCAAAGCCGTCACGGCGAAATACAAATACACTCTAAACCAAACAGCAAGAGAGAGCTGGAAAAACAAAACCGAAAGCCTCTACCTAGACAAAGAAGGGAACAAGCTATGAAAGCTAGTCAGAGCCATGAATGACGAAACCCCTTCAAACAAACAAATTACCATCAAGCAGGGCGAAAACTTGCTCACTGGAAAAAAAGCCGCAAACGCTTTTGTAGAACACTATGCCAGAGCAAACCACATCGAGGTCCCTGCAGATAGGCATACCGACAATAGTGAAGAGCAAAAGGGGCACGACAACATCAATACGGCACCAGAAGAGCATATGATGGCCAAATTAACAATGAGTGAAATGGAAGAGGCCATGAGAACATTAAAGAAAAGGAAATCTCCCGGAAAAGACGGGATAACAAACGAAATGCTGATGGGGCTGGGCCAAACAGCGAAGAGGAAACAGCTATCGGTACTGAACCAAAGCTGGAAAAGGGGAATTGTACCCCAGGCATGGAAAGATGCAGTACTTGTACCAGTACCAAAAAAAAGGAAAGGACAAAACAGATCCAAATAGATACAGGCCTATCAGCCTACTGAGCTGTGTCGGCAAACTGATGGAACGTATGATAAACACCAGACTAATGTGGCATTTGGAAGAAAAACGAATACTAATTCCACAGCAAGCAGGCTTTAGACAGCACAGATCCACTGAGGACCAGGTCATTCTCATAGCCCAGGAAATAGAAGATGCCTACCAGGCACAGAAACACACAGTAGCGGTTTGGGTGGACCTGGAAAAGGCATTTGACAAAGTCTGGAAAAACGGACTTAGAGTCAAGCTAAGGAGAAGTGAAGTTTGTGGGAGAATGTACAAGTGGATCAACCACTACCTCCAAAAAAGAACGGCCAGAGTCCAAGTACAAGGGCAGATGAGCAAAAAGGTGACACTCGAGCAGGGAGTACCCCAAGGGGGAGTACTGTCACCCACACTCTTCCTGGTGTATATAAACGACATTACAGAGAATATACCAAGAAGAGTCCATAGCTCAATGTTTGCAGACGATCTGGCTATGTAGACCTCTGAAAAGAATCTCACCATAGCAAGAAATCGGATGCAGCAGGCCCTAACATCGCTGGAAGAGTGGGCGAACTCATGGCTGGTCAAAATAAACGAGGAGAAAACCACATGTACAATATTCTCGCTTTCAATCAAACCCCAAAATACCAAATTAAGTTTAAATGGCAAATTCCTGCAGCCAAACGACAACCCAAACTATCTGGGAGTCACATTTGATCGGCGCATGACATGGAAAAGTCAGATCGAGAGAAACCGAATGAGAGCCAGAGAAAGAATGGCAATCATGAGGAAACTTGCTGGCACAAGCTGGGGAGCAGACGAAAGCATACTAAAGAAACTGTACACTGGAAGAGTGAGACCAGTTCTCGAGTATGGCATTGCGGCATGGACAACAGCAGCAAAGGCGAACTTCGATAAAGTTAGCAAACTTCAAAACCAAGCCATGAGAGTTATAACAGGAGGCATGAAGTCAACGCCAATTGTAGAACTTGAAAAGATTACAAAACTGCAATCCATGACCGATAGAAGAGACTGCAGAGCCCAGCTGCAGTCAGAGAAACTCCGAAGACTGACTGACCATCCAATGCACCAGAGACTAAACAATTTGGGAAATGGGAAACTAAAGCGGAGAAACTTTGCAGAAATAGCCAAAGCAAAGATGCACGAAGATCCCATAAACGTACTAACAACACCAAAACCCATCACTACTGTACGAAAACCTACCTGGAGGCAGGATATATTTCCAGAGGTGGTAGAAAATATACCAGGTATTGGAAACAAAAACTGCCAGACTGAAAAAGAAAGGAGAGATACTACCCTAAGCTTTATATCGAAAAACTACCCAAGCATGGACTGGACCCATGCATACACCGACGGCTCTGTAACAAACACTACACAGAACGGAGGGGCAGGAGCATTCCTGAACCTACCAAATGGTAGAAAAATAACACTGTCATTCGCTACTGGTAAGTATACAAGCAATTTCAAAGCGGAGGCAGAGGCACTGAGGGCGGCAGTAGAAGAAATGGTGACACATAAAGAAAATGAAAGCCACACAGTCCTGCTTACAGATGCTCTGGCCGTAGTCACAGCGCTAAAAAGCCAGAAAAACACTGAGCTTAATGACTTAAGAGCAGTACTCTGTCAACTATGCCAGCAGTCCGCACCAAAAAGGGTAGTGGTACAGTGGGTCCCATCACACTGCAACATCCAAGGCAACGAGGAGGCAGACAGACTGGCAAAAGAAGGTGCAAGACTACCACAAACATATACTAGTATGACGTACGAAGAGTCAAAACGGCTTATTAAAGCCAGATACATGACCAAATGGGAAACCGAACATACTGGCTACACAAAAAACGATGCCTATTACCAGTTGAACAGAAGAGAGCAGGTCGTGGTCTTCAGACTTCGCACTGGCCACAATAGACTGAGGTACCACCTATTCAACAAATTTAAGATAGGTGGAACCGACGAATGCCCGTGTGGTACCGGGAAAATGGCCGCTGAACATCTGCTGCTGCAGAACTGCCCGACATACGAGGATCAGAGAGAGCAGATGTGGCCATCACCAGTGGAACCACAAGACAAGCTCTATGGCAGTGTCGACAGCCTCAGGATGACCGCCGCTTTTTTCAAAAAAATAATGGTTACTGTCTGACTGCGTACGAAGAAGAAGAAGAAGACCCAACACTACATTTGGTTTACCTGAACCAGCCAGCAGACTACAGACCCAACACTACATTTGGTTTACCTGAACCAGCCAGCAGACTACAGACCCAACACTACATTTGGTTTACCTGAACCAGCCAGCAGACTACAGACCCAACACTACATTTGGTTTACCTGAACCAGCCAGCAGACTACAGACCCAACACTACATTTGGTTTACCTGAACCAGCCAGACAGCGCCAGCGTTGATTGTCTGTTGCACGAACAAATCTGACAGTCCCGGCTGAGTCTCATGATGAGGCCAAAAAGATTCACATCTGAGTTTATTCACTTTGAACACTCATATTTGATATTCAAACAAATGTCATGGTCCAATCATGTGCCTCACTAATTAGC
Source organism: Ariolimax columbianus (assembly GCA_036924085.1). Taxonomy (NCBI): domain Eukaryota; kingdom Metazoa; phylum Mollusca; class Gastropoda; order Stylommatophora; family Arionidae; genus Ariolimax; species Ariolimax columbianus. The sequence goes on from JAVGWX010000005.1 coordinate 114,321,480, forward strand.
GGAGGAGACATTTGGCTACCTTAAGAGAACTTTTGTTACTCCCACCTTGTAGCTGCACTTGGTCGAATTTTCGCGTTCAGAACTCCCACCTTGTAGCTGCACTTGGTCGAATGTTCGAGTTCAGAACTCCCACCTTGTAGCTGCACTTGGTCGAATGTTCGAGTTCAGAACTCCCACCTTGTAGCTGCACTTGGTCGAATGTTCACGTTCAGAACTCCCACCTTGTAGCTGCACTTGGTCGAATGTTCACGTTCAGAACTCCCACCTTGTAGCTGCACTTGGTCGAATGTTCCCGTTCAGAACTCCCACCTTGTAGCTGCACATGGTCGAGTGTTCACGTTCAGAACTCCCACCTTGTAGCTGCACTTGGTCTAATGTTCACGTTCAGAACTCCCACCTTGTAGCTGCACTTGGTCGAATGTTCACGTTCAGAACTCCCACCTTGTAGCTGCACTTGGTCGAATGTTCACGTTCAGAACATGGACAGAAATGATATTGTGTTAACATTGGGTGATAACTGTTGCAGTGCTATATTTTAATTGAACTGCTAGATTCCTTTGAGCTGCATCAGTTCTAATTTGACTTTTGAATGCCAGTCAATGTAGACTAGTGATGGTGGTCCACAGGAAGTTTGAAACCACTTTTTGAGCTTGGCACTTTGCCTGAGTTCATCCTAGAAACTACTGTATTGAAAAATATGTTGGTATGCATTGATTTTGCTGAGCAGTTTCTCTGTGCACAGTAGATACACTTCTCTGATGATGTAAGAGCTCATGGTAGCTGATTGTTAACCTCGTATTCAAAGCTAAAACCAAACAGTAGATACACTTCTCTGATGATGTAAGAACTCATGGTAGCTGATTGTTAACCTCGTATTTAAAGCTAAAACCAAACAGTAGATACACTTCTCTGAGGATGTAAGAGCTCATGGTAGCTAATTGTGTTAAACTCGTATTCAAAGCTAAAACCAAATAAACCCTCAAAAGGACTGCACTCCAAGATAACTACATGATTGTTGAATTTTGAAATATGAAATTGACGATGGTTAATGGCTGTTCTCAAGTACACATTTTTATTGGCTGAAGTTAATGTGTATTGATGTCCTGATAGACTTATCAGATTTGATGACCACTGACTATCTTGTCAGTCATCAGGCAAGGATTCATTTGTCTTGATAGATGCTATCAGACGTGATGGCCACTGACTGTCTTGTCAGTCATCGGTCGAGGACTGTGCAGTAAGAATGGTCACCCAACACACGATGATGATTAATTTGTAGCTATTGTCTGTTAGGTACACCACTCACCCTTTACTATTCCCATTTAACATGGCAGAAATGTCAACGTATTTACGTCTGCAGCCGAAGTGAAGAGAGTTGGGGACATATGCTTCGGCCTGGCCACACAGTGCGTACAAGCCAAGAATGTGAACAAAACCACCCCCCAGACCCTCTCCAACCTTTGCCTTAAGATCAACGTCAAGTTGGGCGGAGTCAACAGCATACTTGTGCCTGGGATCAGGTGAGTGATTCTTTAGTCATTTCATCATCATTTTTGTTGCCATCATTATTATTACATTTACCATCATCATAATTACATTTACCATCATCATCATTACATTTACCATCATCATCATTACATTTACCATCATCATAATTACATTTACCATCATTATCATTACATTTACCATCATCATCGTTACATTTACCATCATTATCATTACATTTACCATCATCATCGTTACATTTACCATCATTATTATTACATTTACCATCATTATCATTACATTTACCATCATCATAATTACATTTACCATCATCATAATTACATTTACCATCATTATCATTACATTTACCATCATCATCATTACATTTACCATCATCATCATTACATTTACCATCATTATTATTACATTTACCATCATTATCATTACATTACCATCATTATCAACCATCATAATCACCACCACTATCATCATCATCACAATCATCATCTCAACTACAATCATCACAATCATCTTCACCACTATCATCACAATCATAATAACCATCACTATCATCATTATCACCACTATTATCATCACAATCATAATAACCATCACTATCATCATTATCACCACTATTATCACCACAATCATCTCCACCACTATCATCATCATTACAATTATCATCTCAACCACTATCATCATAATCACCATCATCATCAACACCCTCATCATTATATCATCATTTTAATTTTCTTTATTTCGCTCCTTACGAAGCATAGAGCCTCACCACCGTGGACAGCATCTTTGAGCAGGAAACATGTTATGTGTGCTCAACATAGGTGGTTTTTGTGACATGATTACGTTACTAGCCCAATGCCCAACCTTCTTATCTCTGCGTACAGTATACGTGTGGTTGCAGTGTGCCTCTTCTTTTTTCCACATAACAAAAAATTGAAAATGGTGTATGCAATTTTGTTGATTTGATGAGTTTATTTGATGATTTGTTTCCATGCACAACCCTTTTTAGTCTCCTTTTTTAGTATTCATGGAAATACAGTGTAAACGAGGTGTGTTCAAAATGTTCAAGAACTTTTGAAATTGTGTGTCAATGTTATGTCATAGCAATTTCTAGTCAGTGGTGCTGTCTAATGATGACTTTTGTTACATATCCCACTGTTTCCTGCGTTTTTCTGTTGTCATTGTTTATTGTCCTGTATGTATGTGCAAATTGTGTTTTGTGTTTCTAGAGATGTCTGAATGTCATGAAGAACAAATGACAAATTTTGCTTCTCGGGCTCATGAAATGTTCAAACAAGTTGTGGGGATCTGTTTGTGAGCGATACGTGTTTTACTGTTTTAGTGTTACAAATTGGTTAAGTGATCTAAGGATGCCAACTAGCGTTCAGGACAACCCACGGCATCATCTGACGATGCTTATGTTGAACTGATATGTGAGATAATGTGTTCCAATCGTCGTCTGATAGTTCGAGAGAAAGCAGAAGAATGTAATATCTCCATAGGATTCTGCCATGACCCTTGAACAGAGAAATTGCAAATGTATTGGGTAGCTGCAAAGTTCGTTTCACAATACGTGACACAATGTCAGACAGACATATGCATTGCCATCTGTCAGAAACTTCTGGAACTCGGCAAATACCAGGACAAGTGTTCTTCAGTCACCCAGCTCAACCTGACCTGACCCCAACCACCCTATTCATCTAACCTGACTCCAACAACCCTACTCATCTAACCTGGCCCAGGCCAGCCACTCTACTCACATGATCTGACCCCAGCCACTCTTCTCACCTGACCTGGCCCCAGCCAATCTACTCACCTGACCTGGCCCCAGCCACTCTACTCACCTGACCTGACCCCAGCCACTCTACTCACCTGACCCCAGCCACTCTACTCACCTGACCTGACCCCAGCCACTCTACTCACCTGACCTGACCCAGCCACTCTACTCACCTGACCTGACCCAGCCACTCTACTCACATGACCTGACCCAGGCGGCCACTCTACTCACCTGACCTGACCCCAGCCACTCTACTCACCTGACCTGACCCCAGCCACTCTACTCACCTGACCTGACCACAGCCACTCGACTCACCTGACCTGACCCCAGCTACTCTACTCACCTGACCTGACCCCAGCCACCCTACTGACCTGACCCCAGCCACCCTACTCACCTGACCCCAGCCACTCTACTCACCTGACCTGACCCCAGCCACTCTACTCACCTGACCTGACCCCAGCCACTCTACTCACCTGACCTGACCCCAGCCACTCTACTCACCTGACCTGACCCCAGCCACTCTACTCACCTGACCCCAGCCACTCTACTCACCTGACCTGACCCCAGCCACTCTACTCACCTGACCTGACCCAGCCACTCTACTCACCTGACCTGACCCCAGCCACTCTACCCACCTGACCTGACCCTAGCCACTCTTCTCACATGACTTGACCCCAGCCACTCTACTCACATGACTTGACCCCAGCCACTCTACTCACATGACTTGACCCCAGCCACCCTACTCACCTGACCTGACCCCAGCCACTCTACTCACATGACTTGACCCCAGCCACTCTACTCACCTGACCTGACCGCAGCCACTCTACTCACATGACTTGACCTCAGCCACTCTACTCACATGACCTGTTCCCGGCCAACTTGTGTGTTGTGGCCCCTGTAGACTATTTTCTATTCCTCAAACTGAAATCCAGCCTTAAAAGGTACAGATTTCAGACCATTGATGAAATTAATGACAATTCACAGATAGATCAACACGCGATAATCAGAAACACTAAACCAGGACTGAAAACGACATTGGGTGTGATGTATTTACAGACCAGGAAAGTTTTTGGAAGGTTTATTCTCATGTTGTTTTTTCCTGTTCCACCAATTCTGTCCTGTCATGGGTCTGTTTTTTGATTCCTAATGTATGTCTTGTTGGTGTTGGTGGTGATGTTGGTGTTGGTGGTGATGTTGATTGTGAATGTGATGATGATGGCGATGGTATTAGCTGCAATGTTTTCATCATGCATTTGTTTTAGTCTGCTTAACTACCCCGTGGCTGTCCTGAGTCTACCTGTAAGGCAGTAGTTTGTTGTCAGAGTTGCCGCTCCTAGGAAAGCTTACAGGACTAGCAATCCTTTCCCACCATATAACTGGTGACTGTTTCTCTTTCCGTAGACCCACTGTGTTTCGAGAACCAATAATATTCCTTGGTGCTGATGTAACGCACCCTCCAGCTGGTGACACACTGAAGCCTTCTATAGCTGCCGTAAGTTTTGTGTTACCTGAGCCTGATAGCGGAACAGCGGTTAATTACACTGTAACCTGCCTTGCATGACAAAAGACAATTTGGGGGAGGGTGGTGGGGGATGTCATTGTTGAGGTACTCCATCCTATAGAAACATAACTAAATATAACAACCATTGCACTAAATATAACTATTGCACTAAATATAACAACTGTTGCACTAAATATAACTACTGTTTTACTAAATATAACAACTATTGCACTAAATATAACAACTGTTGCACTAAATATAACAACTGTTGCACTAAATATAACAACTATTGCACTAAATATAACAACTATTGCACTAAATATAACAACTGTTGCACTAAATATAACAACTGTTGCACTAAATATAACAACTGTTGCACTAAATATAACAACTATTGCACTAAATATAACAACTGTTGCACTAAATATAACAACTATTGCACTAAATATAACAACTGTTGCACTAAATATAACAACTGTTGCACTAAATATAACAACTGTTTTACTAAATATATCAACCATTGCACTAAATATAACTATTGCACTAAATATAACTATTGCACTAAATATAACAACTATTGCACTAAATATAACAACTATTGCACTAAATATAACAACTGTTGCACTAAATATAACAACTATTGCACTAAATATAACAACTGTTTTACTAAATATATCAACCATTGCACTAAATATAACTATTGCACTAAATATAACTATTGCACTAAATATAACAACTATTGCACTATATATAACAACTGTTGCACTAAATATAACAACTATTGCACTAAATATAACAACTGTTGCACTAAATATAACAACTATTGCACTAAATATAACAACTGTTGCACTAAAAATAACAACTATTGCACTAAATATAACAACTATTGCACTAAATATAACAACTGTTGCACTAAATATAACAACTGTTGCACTAAATATAACAACTGTTTTACTAAATATATCAACCATTGCACTAAATATAACTATTGCACTAAATATAACAACTGTTGCACTAAATATAACAACTGTTGCACTAAATATAACAACTATTGCACTAAATATAACAACTGTTGCACTAAATATAACAACTGTTGCACTAAATATAACAACTATTGCACTAAATATAACAACTATTGCACTATATATAACAACTGTTGCACTAAATATAACAACTGTTGCACTAAATATAACAACTGTTGCACTAAATATAACAACTATTGCACTAAATATAACAACTGTTGCACTAAATATAACAACTATTGCACTAAATATAACAACTGTTGCACTAAATATAACAACTGTTGCACTAAATATAACAACTGTTGCACTAAATATAACAACTATTGCACTAAATATAACAACTGTTGCACTAAATATAACAACTATTGCACTAAATATAACAACTATTGCACTAAATATAACAACTATTGCACTAAATATAACAACTGTTTTACTAAATATATCAACCATTGCACTAAATATAACTATTGCACTAAATATAACTATTGCACTAAATATAACAACTATTGCACTATATATAACAACTGTTGCACTAAATATAACAACTATTGCACTAAATATAACAACTGTTGCACTAAATATAACAACTATTGCACTAAATATAACAACTGTTGCACTAAATATAACAACTATTGCACTAAATATAACAACTATTGCACTAAATATAACAACTATTGCACTAAATATAACAACTGTTGCACTAAATATATCAACCATTGCACTAAATATAACTATTGCACTAAATATAACTATTGCACTAAATATAACAACTATTGCACTAAATATAACAACTATTGCACTAAATATAACAACTGTTGCACTAAATATAACAACTATTGCACTAAATATAACAACTGTTGCACTAAATATAACAACTATTGCACTAAATATAACAACTGTTGCACTAAATATAACTACTGTTTTACTAAATATAACAACTATTGCACTAAATATAACAAGAAATGAGAATAGATAAGAATGGATAATGTGTGTGTAATAAGTCTCCTGTTGTCATGTTCATGAGCAGGTGGTTGGCAGCATGGATGCACATCCTAGTCGTTACTCTGCCACAGTTCGAGTCCAGGAACATCGGCAGGAGATTATACGAGACCTTGCCACGATGGTGAAAGAGTTGCTGATTCAATTTTATCGTGCCACACGGTTCAAACCCACCAGGATCATCTTCTACCGTGATGGTGTCAGCGAGGGACAATTTAACACTGTAAGTAGAACATGTCACAATATAGTGGTGATAATAATGGTCGAGGTAGTAGTAATGATAGATGTGGGTCAAGATGGCGCCGGGCATGGTCGCAGTCGATTTCCCTCTTGATAAAACGGTGTTTTGTTGTTTGTGTTTTCTATGATAACTCTTGGACTATTAACGTGATTCATGGATATTTTCTTTTTCTTCTTCGTACGCAGTCAGACAGTAACCATTATTTTTTCGAAAAAAGCGGCGGTCATCCTGAGGCTGTCGACACTGCCATAGAGCTTGTCTTGCAGTTCCACTGGTGATGGCCACATCTGCTCTCTCTGATCCTCATATGTCGGGCAGTTCTGCAGCAGATGTTCAGCGGTCATTTTACCGGTACCGCACGGGCATTCGTCGGTACCACCTATCTTTAATTTGTTGAATAGGTGGTACCTCAGTCTATTGTGGCCAGTGCGAAGTCTGAAGACAACGACCTGCTCTCTTCTGTTCAACTGGTAATAGGCATCGTTTTTGGTGTAACCAGTATGTTCGGTTTCCCATTTGGACATGTATCTGGCTTTGATAAGCCGTTTTGACTCTTCGTACGTCATACTAGTATCTGTTTGTGGTAGTCTTGCACCTTCTTTTGCCAGTCTGTCTGCCTCCTCATTGCCTTGGATGTTGCAGTGTGATGGGACCCACTGTACCACTACCCTTTTTGGTGCGGACTGCTGGCACAGTTTGCAGAGTGCTGCTCTTAAGTCATTAAGCTCAGTGTTTTTCTGGCTTTTTAGCGCTGTGACTACGGCGAGAGCATCTGTAAGCAGGACTATATGGCTTTCATTCTCTTTGTGTGTCACCATTTCTTCCACTGCCGACCTCAGTGCCTCTGCCTCCGCTCTGAAATTGCTGATTCCTGGATATAAATGTGCCAACTTGTGAATTAAGCATACTAATGTGAAAGAAGTGATGCAACGAAGTATATAACAGTGTATTTTTAGTCGTGAAAGGTAGACTAATGTGTACAGTTTCGATGGGACAAAGCGTGGCCGAAACTTGACTCGGTCAAAAGGTAGTGTCGCTCCGTGCTGTATCGCGACCCAGATAACGAAGCATGAACACTGAAACGAAGGAGGTCATCCTGACCCCGTCAAACAGAAGGTACATCAGAAAGGAGCTCATTGCGCTTCGATCAGCACACTACGTCCCTTCAAACTCAGATCTACATCTGTTGCGTGTGCTGACACCATACCGTCTGCATCCGAACCGTTCACTAGAAGTCTTGACAATGTCTTGCCTCTAGAACATGTTGAGTCCGGACGAGAGAGTGAGGAAGATCCTGCGCACATCTGCCTCACTATAAACACATTGCGCAACTCACGAAATCATCCTACAGATCACACCCTGACTAGCAACTCGCAACTGGCAGGGCCCCCAAACTGCAGCGGCGGAACAGGCAGAAAACGATCACGAAAACTATCCATCACGCTTGCAACATGGAATGTCCGCATGCTACTGGACAACGCCAAAGCAAACAGACCCGAACGACGGACAGCACTGATCGCCAGGGAACTGGCTAGATACAACATCTGCATAGCTGCCCTGAGCGAGACACGACTGGCAGAGGAAGGGCAGATCACAGAAGAAGGCGCTGGTTATACTTTCTTTTGGAGCGGCCGCAGCAAAGAAGAACGCTGTGAAGCTGGAGTTGGCTTTGCCATCAAGACCAACATGGTCGACAAGCTCACAAGCATCCCCAGAGGAATTAATGACTGCCTGATTACACTGCGTCTCCCTCTAATAGGAGGGCGCCATGCAACACTCATCAGTGCATATGCACCCACAATGACAAATCCTCAGGAAACAAAAGATAAGTTTTATGAGGACCTTGAGGCGCTCATCGCTGCAGTCCCCAAATCTGACAAATTTTAACGCTAGGGTTGGCACAGACCATACAACCTGGGAGGCAGCCATTGGCAGACATGGTATCGGAAAATGCAATAGTAACGGACTGCTCCTTCTGAGGACATGTGCCGCAAATGAACTACTCATTACAAACACAGCTTTCCGACTTCCTGTCCGAAATAGAACCACATGGATGCACCCAAGGTCCCGCCACTGGCACCTCATTGACTACATTATCATCAGACGTAGGGATCGAGCGGATGCTATAGTTACGAAGAGCATGTGTGGTGCAGAATGTTGGACCGACCATCGACTTGTCATTGCCAAGCTTAACTTCAAGATCCAGCCCAAAATGCGCCCCCAGGGAAAGAAACCACAGAGGAGGCTAAATGTCTCTCAGCTGAAATACGAACCCACGAGAGAATGCTTCCAGGAAGAGCTTGAGGGCAGACTATCTGAGCTTCGTTTTGAAAAGAACGACATCGAAGAGAACTGGGCATCACTGAGAAACACACTCTACGATACAGCTGTTAAACACATTGGCCAACTCACGCTACCGCATAAGGACTGGTTTGATGAGAACGATCTGGAATTACAGGGCCTTCTCAATGCAAAACATGAAGCGCACAGGGAATACCAGAGGGACACATCATCTCCGGCAGCAAAAGCAGCCTTCAATACTGTTCGCAAAGCTGTCCAGACCAGGCTTAGAGAGATGCAAGACTCCTGGCTCAGCAAAAGAGCTGACGAAATTGAGATGTTCGCCGAGCGTCATGACATCAAACGGTTTTACGAGGCACTGAAAGCTCTCTACGGCCCGCAGCCCTCTAGTAATACTCCAGTTCGCAGTGCGGATGGAACACTGCTAACAGATAAGGTTCAGATTCTAGGCAGATGGGCAGACCACTTCTGCAAAATACTAAACCACCCATCGTCCATAAATGAAGAGGCCATCCGGCGAATGCCGCAGGTGGAACTGAACCTGGCGTTGGATGAAGTCATCACTGAGGAGGAAGTTGACAGGGCAATCAGTTCACTATCTATAGGAAAAGCTCCAGGAGCTGATGCAATACCAGCAGAGGTATATAAGACAGCTGGCCCATCCTTCACCAGAAGGATCACTGAACTCTTCTGTCACATGTGGGCTGAAGGAAAAATTCCGCAGGAGCTAAAGGACGCCTCAATCGTTCACCTGTACAAAAGAAAAGGCAACCGTCAGGAATGCGACAATCATCGTGGAATATCGCTACTCTCCGTAGCAGGCAAGATCCTAGCTCGCTTACTGCTAAACAGGCTCAACAAACACCTTGAACAAAGCCACCACCTCCCAGAAAGCCAATGTGGATTCAGAGCCGGAAGAGGAACAGTGGACATGATTTTTGCCGCTCGCCAAGTACAAGAGAAGTGTCGAGAACAAAATCAGGCCTTGTACACCACATTTATTGATTTGACAAAGGCATTTGATACAGTAAACAGAGGAGGGCTGTGGATGATAATGTCTAAGTTTGGCTGCCCCAACAAGTTCATAACAATGGTGAAACAGCTACACGAAGGCATGTGTGCTCGTGTACTGGACAGCGGTGCAATCTCTAAAACGTTTCTAGTATCAAACGGAGTAAAACAAGGATGTGTACTCGCTCCGACTTTGTTCAGCATGATGTTCGCGGCCACAATGACAGACGCCTTCAGATCACTGGAGCTTGGAATACCCATAAAGTACCGCACAGATGGCAAATTACTCAATCCCAGAAGAATGAAGGCCAAAACCAAAGTGGCTGGCGACATAATCAGGGAACTTGTATTTGCTGACGACTGCGCTCTAATGAGCAACTCAGAACTGAACATGCAGGTTGGAATGGACCAGTTCTCTGCGGCATGCGAAAATTTTGGCCTGACCACAAATGCCATAAAAACAGAGGTCATGTACCAACCAGCACCAGGCATGCCGTACACAAAACCAGAGACTACAGTCAGTGGGCAGACGTTGAATGCCGTAGACAAATTCACATATCTGGGCAGCACGCTGTCGAGATCTGTCAGCCTAGACGATGAGGTGGCAAGCAAAATAGCAAAGGCCAGCACAGCCTTTGGTAGAATGCGCTCGATGGTCTGGGCACGTCGTGGCATCAGCGTCAAGACCAAACTCAAAGTCTACCGTGCAACCATCATTCCAACCCTACTATACGCTTGCGAAAGCTGGACTGTATACTCTGGACATGCAAGGAGGTTAAACCACTTCCACACAGGTTGCCTGAGGCGAATATTCCACATCCGATGGCAAGATCGTGTCACTGACATCGAGGTTCTCTCGAGGGCTAACATGCCCAGCATCCATGCACTGCTAGAGAAAGCACAACTAGGATGGGCCGGACACCTCGTCCGTATGTCAGACGAGCGGCTCCCGAAGAAGCATCTCTACGGCGAGCTGAGAGAGGGATGGCACGAGAGAGGGCCCAAAGAAACGTTTTAAAGACGGTCTGAAGAACTCACTGAAAAGTTGCCAGATAGACATCGACACCTGGGAATGTCTTGCGCAAAACAGATCTGACTGGAGAAGCGCAGTCAAATCGGGGGTAGCTGCCGGTGAAGACGACTGTGTTGTGAAAGCCCAGAGCAGACGCGAGACGCGGAAATCCCGAGCAGCGGGAACACCATCCCCTTCTACAAACCTCGTGTGCCTGATGTGTAGCAGATATTTTTGTACCCGCATTGGCCTGTTCAGCCACATGCGCACCCACCCCAACAGGGAAATTTGTGACGAGGATGATGTCGGCGGTCCTCATCGAACAACGATGGACAGCTATTATTATTTATTAGTAGTAATGATGATGGTGCTTATGGTAGTAAATGGTAGTGATAACAAAGATGGTGATGGTGGTGGCTATAGTGATGATGATGATGGTGGAGGTGATTGTGAGGATGGTGATTGTGAAAGTAGTGATGGTAGTGATCATGATGGTCTCACCATCTGTAACTTTGAAAGGCATTTATAACTTATATGTTTACATAATTGTCACATGAAGGTTCTCAGTCACGAACTAAGAGCTGTCAGAGAAGCTTGCATGAAGCTGGAGTTTGATTACCAGCCTGGCATCACATTCATTGTTGTTCAGAAAAGGCACCACACCCGCCTGTTCTGTGCTGACCGCCGCGACCAGACAGGAAGAAGTGGCAACATTCCAGCAGGGACTACCGTCGACCAAGGCATCACCCATCCGACAGAGTTTGACTTCTACCTCTGCTCCCACGCTGGTATCCAGGTCAGTCCTGATTGCTTATCTACACACGGCTTACTGCGTGTATGTTTAGGTTATCTCAGAACATAGAACTGCTATGGTCACTCTCCACCATTTTCCATGGGATAATATTCTGCCCAGAGCAGAATGATGATTAGTCTGTATAACACAAAGTAACATAGGACTGTACTGGGGACCCTCAATATATAAGAACGTAGGACTGTAACAGTCACTCTCTACAGATTATATAGGATCCATGTTATTGTTGTTGGAAGCCATTCATGCTGAGTTAGTTTGACTCTTGATGACGAGATGGCGGAAAGCGGCTCATCCTACATTCCAAGATATATTTGATAACTCGGACCGGCATCCTCCTGACTGTAGTGCAGTGTCACATGAAGGTTCTTCGGTAAGTTCACAACTATTGGGATTGCACTACCAATCGCCTCCCTCATTCGCAGAACAGCCTGTTTCCAGAAGCCTTACAAGGATGTGGTGGGGGTCTTGGTCAGTATGTTTCACATGACCCTGATGTGGTGGGGGTCTGGTGGGGGTCTTGGTCAGTATGTTTCACATGACCCTGATGTGGTGGGGGTCTTGATCAGTATGTTTCACATGACCCTGATGTGGTGGGGGTCTGGTGGGGGTCTTGGTCAGTATGTTTCACATGACCCTGAGGTGGTGGGGGTCTTGGTCAGTATGTTTCACATGACCCTGATGTGGTGGGGGTCTGGTCGGGGTCTTGGTCAGTATGTTTCACATGACCCTGATGTGGTGGGGGTCTTGATCAGTATGTTTCACATGACCCTGATGTGATGGGGGTCTGGTGGGGGTCTTGGTCAGTATGTTTCACATGACCCTGATGTGGTGGGGGTCTTGATCAGTATGTTTCACATGACCCTGATGTGGTGGGGGTCTGGTGGGGGTCTTGGTCAGTATGTTTCACATGACCCTGATGTGGTGGGGGTCTTGTGGGGGTCTTGGTCAGTATGTTTCACATGGCCCTGATGTGGTGGGGGTCTTGATCAGTATGTTTCACATGACCCTGATGTGGTGGGGGTCTGGTGGGGGTCTTGATCAGTATGTTTCACATGACCCTGATGTGGTGGGGGTCTGGTGGGGGTCTTGATCAGTATGTTTCACATGACCCTGATGTGGTGGGGGTCTGGTGGGGGTCTTGATCAGTATGTTTCACATGACCCTGATGTGGTGGGGGTCTTGATCAGTATGTTTCACATGACCCTGATATGGTGGGGGTCTTGGTCAGTATGTTTCACATGACCCTGATGTGGTGGGGGTCTTGATCAGTATGTTTCACATTACCCTGATGTGGTGGGGGTCTTGATCAGTATGTTTCACATTACCCTGATATGGGGGTCTTGATCAGTATGTTTTACATTACCCTGATATGGGGGTCTTGATCAGTATGTTTCACATGACCCTGATGTGGTGGGGGTCTTGGTCAGTATGTTTCACATGGCCCTGATGTGAGGTGTGATCGTGGTCAGTATGTTTCACATGGCCCTGATGTGAGGTGTGATCGTGGTCAGTATGTTTCACATGGCCCTGATGTGAGTTGTGGTCTTGATCAGTATGTTTCACATGGCCCTGATGTGAGATGTGATCGGGGTCAGTATGTTTCACATGGCCCTGATGTGAGGTGTGGTCTTGGTCAGTATGTTTCACATGGCCCTGATGTGAGGTGTGATCGTGGTCAGTATGTTTCACATGGCCCTGATGTGAGGTGTGATCGTGGTCAGTATGTTTCACATGGCCCTGACGTGAGGTGTGATCGTGGTCAGTATGTTTCATCTGACTCTGATGTCACTCCTCACTCCCACCTTGATCAGTATGTTCGTGATCAAAGTGGTCTCCACATGGTCAGGATAGACTGCGTCAAATATGATCCAATGGATCACTGGCAAACTGCCTCTAGCTGCGACTGACAACTTACATTCATTCTGATCAAGGTGATGTAGACGTGATCAGTGGGACTCTGCCAATATGATGAATGGGATGACTGGAAGACTGCCTCTATAACCTACTAACTACTTGTAATTACAACCACTACATAATATGAGGGTAGTTATCTGCTTGCTGCGTGTCTATCTCAGCTATCTTTCTCCATCGCCTAAATCTCAACTCATATTTGCCTCAACTGCATATCTTCGTCGCCTGTCCTCCACTGAGCGTCTCTTTCCAAAATACCTCTGTCTCTGAAGTGAAATGTTTTCTCTCTGTGGTTCTCAACTCAAATCTGCCTCACTCTGTCGCCTGCTCTCCACTGAACGTCTCCTTTGAAAGTGTTCTCATGTAATCTCTGAAGTCAAGTCTTTTCTCTCTGCCGCCTGCTCTCAACTGAGCGTCTCTTTCAAATGTCTTCTCAAGTAATGTCCCTCACGTCTCTCTGCCGGGATTTATATTTGATCTGCCGCGACCCCCCCCCCCCCCCCCCCCCCCCCCCCCCCCCCCCTTCCCATCACGTGATTTCCAAAACGGCCCGCGTTTTTCTCCGTCTGTTTGTCATTAGCCCCCATCCTATTCATGTGATTTCCAGATGACGCAGGTTTGTCAGTGGCAACAAGTCTATCACCACTATCTTTCCAGGTGTAGACACATGGCCTGTAACTTACGTCAGGTTACGAATGTTTACCAAAACTCCCACTTGCGCGGTTCGAGACAAAGCGTACGTATTGGTTACTCAAATTCTGGCGGGACTGAGTTCAGCTGCACTGACTCAAATCCCACGAAGAAGAAAGAAAAAGATGGTTGTCTAAGCTCTTTCTATCTTCCTACCAACTGTTAAAATATGTCTAAGCTCCTACCTATATATTGTCTCTACAGCTAAGATCTGTTACACTATGAGCCGACAACTGGTTTAACCAGTTTATTGTATTCTTCCAGGGCACTATCTCACTACCACGTACTTTGAGCCTGCAATTTTTGTCTGTTCGTCTTGTTCACTAAAACGGAGTACATTGCACTGTTTTGTGCTTTATGGACCACTGCATCCAGCTTCAGCACATATTTCTTTAATGAGTTCACGTCTCATAAGCTCATGAATTTGGACACGTGCAAGATTGATTTGTGAGCCATTAACCACCTAGCTGATTTGTGAGCCATTAACCATCTAGCTGATTTGTGAGCCATTAACCACCTAGCTGATATGTGAGCCATTAGCCACCTAGCTGATATATGAGCCATTAGCCACCTAGCTGATATGTGAGCCATTAGCCACCTAGCTGATATGTGAGCCATTAGCCACCTAGCTGATATGTGAGCCATTAGCCACCTAGTTGATATGTGAGCCATTAGCCACCTAGCTGATATGTGAGCCATTAGCCACCTAGCTGATATGTGAGCCATTAACCACCTAGCTGATATGTGAGCCATTAGCCACCTAGCTGATATGTGAGCCATTAACTATCTGGCTATGGCCGTGCCTGCAACTACCAGTTGAACTAGTTTCCTTGTTTTATTCCAGGGCACTAGTCGTCCATCTCACTATCTCAAAGTATTGGGGCGACAAATTTAACCAGTTTACTTGTATTCTTCCAGGGCACTAGTCGTCCATCTCACTACCATGTATTATGGGATGACAACCGGTTTGACGCGGACGAGCTACAAATCCTTACCTATCAACTATGTCACACATATGTACGCTGTACTCGCTCTGTCTCCATTCCTGCACCCGCCTACTATGCACACCTGGTCGCATTCCGCGCACGCTACCACTTAGTTGAGAAAGAACATGACAGGTGAGTTTATGGGAGGTGTCTCATTTGCTGACTCGTTTTTTTTGTTGTTGTTTGTAGTTTTTAAATATGTGTGTGTAGTTGTTGAAATAGAGCTATTGCCAAGTATGCTTAGCATCGTCATTATTCTTGATGTTCCCTTTAGAACATGGGGCAGCAACAGATGCTCACTATCAATTTTTATTCAGAACCGTCTTCTTGTTTTGATGTTGGGAAACAAGTCACCAGATATGGACGGGATAACAACTGAAACAATTCAACCTAATGGGAATACTGGGGAATTATCTAGAGAGAATATCTATAACAGCATGATAAGAAAAAGAGTGTGCCAGAGGATTGACATTACACTACAATATTACCAGTCTGGAAGAATAATCAGTAAAAGAAACTAATACTGACAGGGATATCGCAGCTAAATGAAGAAAACCAAAAAGTGTAAGACCAATTGCTGGACCTCAGCTGAGCAAAGCTCAAGTTTGATTCTGTAAGGGAATGGAATATGCTGATGCCTTATTCATCTTAAAACAATTAAGCAAAAGAACAATAGAACATAATACGTATTTAAGCATAATATATAGATCAAGAGAAAGCTTTTGACTGAAGTGATAGAAATAAACTCTGGACAATATTAAAACATGGGCTTACAACCACTGACACAACACACTTGGCCTAAAACAAAAATGTCAACATGCTCCCCACAAGATGTGACACAAGTAGATAGAACAGTAAAGTAAAGCCAGTAACAACTTAAGCTCCCCACCACACAAGTAGATAGAACAGCAAAGTAAAGCCAGTAAAAACTTAAGCTCCCCACCACACAAGTAGATAGAACAGCAAAGTAAAGCCAGTAAAAACTTAAGCTCCCCACCACACAAGTAGATAGAACAGCCAAGTAAAGCCAGTAACAACTTAAGCTCCCCACCACACAAGTAGATAGAACAGCCAAGTAAAGCCAGTAACAACTTAAGCTCCCCACCACACAAGTAGATAGAACAGTAAAGTAAAGCCAGTAACAACTTAAGCTCCCCACCACACAAGTAGATAGAACAGCAAAGTAAAGCCAGTAACAACTTAAGCTCCCCACCACACAAGTAGAAAGAACAGTAAAGTAAAGCCAGTAACAACTTAAGCTCCCCACCACACAAGTAGATAGAACAGCCAAGTAAAGCCAGTAACAACTTAAGCTCCCCACCACACAAGTAGATAGAACAGTAAAGTAAAGCCAGTAACAACTTAAGCTCCCCACCACACAAGTAGATAGAACAGCCAAGTAAAGCCAGTAACAACTTAAGCTCCCCACCACACAAGTAGATAGAACAGCCAAGTAAAGCCAGTAACAACTTAAGCTCCCCACCACACAAGTAGATAGAACAGTAAAGTAAAGCCAGTAACAACTTAAGCTCCCCACCACACAAGTAGATAGAACAGTAAAGTAAAGCCAGTAACCACTTAAGCTCCCCACCACACAAGTAGATAGAACAGTAAAGTAAAGCCAGTAACAACTTAAGCTCCCCACCACACAAGTAGATAGAACAGCCAAGTAAAGCCAGTAACAACTTAAGCTCCCCACCACACAAGTAGATAGAACAGCCAAGTAAAGCCATTAATAACGTTTGCCACACCTTGTACAAGCTATGTTTTTACTTAACCATCAGTAGAAAAAAAAACTCGTCTTAATTGAGATTTTGAACACAAGCCCTAAGGTATAAAGAAGTTCCTGTATGGATACAAAGGAGCAAAGAGTAGGCCCACTTCAGCCTTCCAAGCTTCTTATTACAAGTTGACTAATGAGACTAGCAACCTCATCATATGAACACAAAAAACCACAGATGCAAGCACACCAATAAGGTACAGGATACCATAATAGCCTATGCTCCATAGGGAAGAAATTGAAAATGGATTATAATAGAATTTGAAAACATACCCATGAAGGGCTAGATTATAATTTGAGAAAACCTACGTGTGGTTTAAGATTGTAATAGAATATGAGAATACCCAATGTAGTTCCAGATTAGATTATAATACAAAAGAATACCCCATGTGGATCCAGATTAGAATAGAATAGAAGAGAATACCCCATGTGAATCCAGATTAGAATAGAATAGAAGAGAATACCCCATGTGAATCCAGATTAGAATAGAATAGAAGAGAATACCCCATGTGGATCCAGATTAGAATAGAAGAGAATACCCCATGTGGATCCAGATTAGAATAGAAGAGAATACCCCATGTGGATCCAGATTAGAATAGAAGAGAATACCCCATGTGGATCCAGATTAGAATAGAAGAGAATACCCCATGTGGATCCAGATTAGAATAGAAGAGAATACCCCATGTGGATCCAGATTAGAATAGAAGAGAATACCCCATGTGGATACCAAGGAGCAAAGAAAAGAGACACATGCAACTTTCTACGCTTGTCGTAAAATTGGACTAAAAAGGTTGATGCATGGGCTTTGCAACCTCATCGTGTGAAGTTGTTGTTCAAAGCTACTAGTGCTGAGTTGGTAGTCAGTTACAGTCTCTTCTTACATTTTGAAATGTACTTGAGAAGATGGGCCAGGTCCTCCTAACTGTAGTGTAATGTGAGGTTCCTCAGTAAGCTCACAACTATGGGATTGCAGTGTCAATCCCTACCTCATTGGTAGAACTGCTGTTAAACAGTCTGTTTCCAAGAGCATGAACAAAGACATGAAGTGGTGTTGTAATCCCATGTTTCACCTGAACCTGATTACTCTTCACGTGTGAAACAGATTTCTACAATAACCACCCACTTCAAGCTCACATAGAAAGTACTTTCACAAAAACCACCCACTTCAAGCTCACATAGAAAGTACTTTGTCACAAAAAACACCCACTTCAAGCTCACATAGAAAGTACTTTGTCACAAAAACCACCCACTTCAAGCTTATATAGAAAGTACTTTGTCACAAAAACCACCCACTTCAATCTTATATAGAAAGTACTTTGTCACAAAAAAATCACACATTTCAAGCTTATATAGAAAGTACTTTGTCACAAAAACCACCCTCTTCAAGCTCACATAGAAAGTACTTTGTCACAAAAACCACCCACTTCAAGCTCCCATAGAAAGTACTTTGTTACAAAAACCACCCACTTCAAGCTCACATAGAAAGTACTTTGTCACAAAAACCACCCACTTCAAGCTCACATAGAAAGTACTTTGTCACAAAAACCACCCACTTCAAGCTTATATAGAAAGTACTTTGTCACAAAAACCACCCACTTTAATCTTATATAGAAAGTACTTTGTCACAAAAAAATCACACATTTCAAGCATATATAGAAGGTACTTTGTCACAAAAACCACCCTCTTCAAGCTCACATAGAAAGTACTTTGTCACAAAAACCACCCACTTCAAGCTCCCATAGAAAGTACTTTGTCACAAAAACCACCCACTTCAAGCTCACATAGAAAGTACTTGGTCACAAAAACCACTCACTTCAAGCTCACAAAGAAAGTACTTTGTCACAAAAACCACCCACTTCAAGCTTATATAGAAAGTACTTTGTCACAAAAACACCCACTTCAAGCTTATATAGAAAGTACTTTGTCACAAAAACCCCCACTTCAAGCTTATATAGAAAGTACTTTGTCACAAAAACCCCCACTTCAAGCTTATATAGAAAGTACTTTGTCACAAAAACCCCCACTTCAAGCTTATATAGAAAGTACTTTGTCACAAAAAACCCCACTTCAAGCTTATATAGAAAGTACTTTGTCACAAAAACCCCCACTTCAAGCTTATATAGAACGTACTTTGTCACAAAAACCACCCACTTCAAGCTTATATAGAAAGTATTATATAGAAATAATTCTGCAAAGAGCCAACTGTAGTGGTAGCCCTATGCTTCGCAGAGTGCTAAATAAATACAAGAAAATATTGATACCGATGTTCTAATCCATGCTTGTTTCTCACTGTTAGTACCGATGTTCTAATCCATGCTTGTTTCTCACTGTTAGTACCGATGTTCTAATCCATGCTTGTTTCTCACTGTTTTTAGTTCGACTCGCAGGTACAAGGTTAATCTCCAAATTTTTTTCTTCAAGTGTATTCTGAATGAAAATCTGTGCTTAATAAAAACTGCTCTTGCAAACTTGTAATCAATTCATGAAGCATTCCAGCAGCGAAGTTGTCATTGTTGTTGGGGTATGCACAGCTGGCAGCACATTGACAGATGAGTAATTGACACTCGTTAGGTTGGGGTATGCACAGCTGGCAGCACATTGACAGATGAGTAATTGACACTCGTTAGGTTGGGGTATGCACAGCTGGCAGCACATTGACAGATGAGTAATTGACACTCGTTAGGTTGGGGTATGCACATTGTAAG
Source organism: Ariolimax columbianus (assembly GCA_036924085.1). Classification (NCBI taxonomy): domain Eukaryota; kingdom Metazoa; phylum Mollusca; class Gastropoda; order Stylommatophora; family Arionidae; genus Ariolimax; species Ariolimax columbianus. The sequence continues at coordinate 114,341,730 of JAVGWX010000005.1, forward strand.
CACATTGACAGATGAGTAATAGACACTCGTTAGGTTGGGGTAGGAATATTGACAGATGAGTAAATAACACTTGTTAGGTTGAGGGTATGCACATTGACAGACGAGTAATTGACACTCGTTAGGTTGGAACTGATCAAATCAGTTCATTGGAATAGAAAATGGGGTTGAGTTAGTCTCATAGCATGGATGCTGCCTTTTAGGGTGAATTCAGTTTGATGGGGGGATGTGATTAGATCCTCCCATTGCAGATACTTCTGTTGGGGATGAAGTGTTGTGGTTTCTTTATGTTAAGTAATATAGCAGATGCTGCTGTGATGTATTAGACTTCTTAACTCCTGTTAACTCAGCTGTAAATATGCATATGGCTTGCCATTATGGAAGGAAAGGCAGCAAGGAAGGGGACAGACAATAAATGATGAATGTGTTGAGAAATACTGATTATGACCAGCCCTATAGCATAGAGGATAAGGTGCTAAATATAATTCATTGTAAGTTACATCCTTCAGTCTTATTGTAAGTTACATCCTTCAGCCTCATTGTAAGTTACATCGTTCAGTCTTATTGTAAGTTACATCCTTCAGCCTCATTGTAAGTTACATCCTTCAGTCTCGTAAGTTACATCCTTCAGCCTCATTGTAAGTTACATCCTTCAGCCTCATTGTATGTTACATCCTTCAGCCTCATTGTAAGTTACATCCTTCAGTCTCATAAGTTACATCCTTCAGCCTCATTGTAAGTTACATCTTTCAGTCTCGTAAGTTACATCATTCAGTCTTATTGTAAGTTACATCATTCAGTCTTATTGTAAGTTACATCCTTCAGTCTTATTGTAAGTTACATCCTTCAGTCTTATTGTAAGTTACATCCTTCAGTCTCGTAAGTTACATCCTTCAGCCTCATTGTAAGTTACATCCTTCAGCCTCATTTTAAGTTACATCCTTCAGTCTCGTAAGTTACATCCTTCAGCCTCGTAAGTTACATCCCTCAGTCTCATTGTATGTTACATCCATCAGTCTTATTGTAAGTTACATCCTTCAGCCTCATTGTAAGTTACATCCTTCAGTCTCGTAAGTTACATCCTTCAGCCTCATTGTAAGTTACATCATTCAGTCTTATTGTATGTTACATTCTTCAGCCTCATTGTAAGTTACATCCTTCAGTTTTTATTGTATGTTACATCCTTCAGCCTCATTGTAAGTTACATCCTTCAGTCTCGTAAGTTACATCCTTAAGTTTCGTAAGTTACATCCTTCAGCCTCATTGTAAGTTACATCCTTCAGTCTCGTAAGTTACATCCTTCAGTTTCGTAAGTTACATCCTTCAGCCTCATTGTAAGTTACATCCTTCAGTCTTGTAAGTTCATCCTTCAGCCTCATTGTAAGTTATATCCTTCAGTCTTATTGTAAGTTACATCCTTCAGTCTTATTGTAAGTTATATCCTTCAGCCTCATTTTAAGTTACATCCTTCAGTCTTATTGTAAGTTACATCCTTCAGCCTCATTTTAAGTTACATCCTTCAGTCTTATTGTAAGTTACATCCTTCAGCCTCATTTTAAGTTACATCCGTAAGTCTCGTAAGTTACATCCTTCAGCCTCATTGTAAGTTACATCCTTCAGTCTTATTGTATGTTACATCCTTCAGCCTCATTGTAAGTTACATCCTTCAGTCTCATTGTATGTTACATCCTTCAGCCTCATTGTAAGTTACATCCTTCAGTCTCGTAAGTTACATCCTTCAGTCTCATTGTATGTTACATCCTTCAGTCTTATTGTATGTTACATCCTTCAGTCTCATTGTATGTTACATCCTTCAGCCTCATTGTATGTTACATCATTTTGCCTCATTGTATGTTACATCATTTAGCCTCATTGTATGTTACATCATTTAGCCTCATTGTATGTTACATCATTTAGCCTCATTGTATGTTACATCATTTAGCCTCATTGTATGTTACATCATTTTGCCTCATTGTATGTTACATCATTTAGCCTCATTGTATGTTACATCATTTAGCCTCATTGTATGTTACATCATTTAGCTTCATTGTATGTTACATCATTTAGCCTCATTGTATGTTACATCATTTAACCTCATTGTATGTTACATCATTTTGCCTCATTGTATGTTACATCATTTAGCCTCATTGTATGTTACATCATTTAGCCTCATTGTATGTTACATCATTTTGCCTCATTGTATGTTACATCATTTAGCCTCATTGTATGTTACATCATTTAGCCTCATTGTATGTTACATCATTTAGCCTCATTGTATGTTACATCATTTAGCCTCATTGTATGTTACATCATTTTGCCTCATTGTATGTTACATCATTTAGCCTCATTGTATGTTACATCATTTAGCCTCATTGTATGTTACATCATTTAGCCTCATTGTATGTTACATCATTTAGCCTCATTGTATGTTACATCATTTAGCCTCATTGTATGTTACATCATTTTGCCTCATTGTATGTTACATCATTTAGCCTCATTGTATATTACATCATTTAGCCTCATTGTATGTTACATCATTTTGCCTCATTGTATGTTACATCATTCAGCCTCATTGTTTGTTACATCATTTTGCCTCATTGTATGTTACATCATTTTGCCTCGTATGTTACATCATTCAGCCTCATTGTTTGTTACATCATTCAGCCTCATTGTATGTTACATCATTTAGCCTCATTGTATGTTACATCATTTTGCCTCATTGTATGTTACATCATTTTGCCTCATTGTATGTTACATCATTCAGCCTCATTTTTTGTTACATCATTCAGCCTCATTGTATGTTACATCATTTAGCCTCATTGTATGTTACATCATTTTGCCTCATTGTATGTTACATCATTTTGCCTCATTGTATGTTACATCATTTTGCCTCATTGTATGTTACATCATTTTGCCTCATTGTATGTTACATCATTTTGCCTCATTGTATGTTACATCATTTAGCCTCATTGTATGTTACATCATTTTGCCTCATTGTATGTTACATCATTTAGCCTCATTGTATGTTACATCATTTAGCCTCATTGTATGTTACATCATTTTGCCTCATTGTATGTTACATCATTTTGCCTCATTGTATGTTACATCATTTTGCCTCATTGTATGTTACATCATTTAGCCTCATTGTATGTTACATCGTTTTGCCTCATTGTATGTTACATCATTCAGCCTCATTGTTTGTTACATCATTCAGCCTCATTGTATGTTACATCATTCAGCCTCATTGTATGTTACATCATTTAGCCTCATTGTATGTTACATCATTTAGCCTCATTGTATGTTACATCATTCAGCCTCATTGTATGTTACATCATTCAGCCTCATTGTATGTTACATCATTCAGCCTCATTGTATGTTACATCATTTAGCCTCATTGTATGTTACATCATTTAGCCTCATTGTATGTTACATCATTTTGCCTCATTGTATGTTACATCATTTTGCCTCATTGTATGTTACATCATTTAGCCTCATTGTATGTTACATCGTTTTGCCTCATTGTATGTTACATCATTCAGCCTCATTGTTTGTTACATCATTCAGCCTCATTGTATGTTACATCATTCAGCCTCATTGTATGTTACATCATTTAGCCTCATTGTATGTTACATCATTTAGCCTCATTGTATGTTACATCATTCAGCCTCATTGTTTGTTACATCATTCAGCCTCATTGTATGTTACATCATTCAGCCTCATTGTATGTTACATCATTTAGCCTCATTGTATGTTACATCATTTAGCCTCATTGTATGTTACATCATTTTGCTTTCTGAGCTTTTCTGGTATGTTCCATTCATCCCATTTCTATTGTAAAAAGAGTTTTTTTCATCTTACATATTTTAAATCTTTCCTACATCAGTTTCGCTGCTGTAACCTTCGCATTACATCAATTTTGCTGCTGTAACTTTCACATTGTACCTGCCTTGTCTTCACAACTTCTTGAACTACCACACTTAATGCAATCTGGCACACACATACTCTGCATGAATCTAGAAGACCAACAATATAATGCTTGTTTGTATTGAGGCAGCACAATCTCTTTGTAAACCTCACAGACTCTTGAATGTCCTTGTGTACAACAATAAGTCATATAAGAATACTTAAACCTTGTGAGTGGACCACAGTCATGATAGATTTGTATTGTTGATGCCACTTTTCCAACTTTGTGCCACATTTAGTTGTTGGAGATGCTTCTGCCGCACAATAGATTTATATCGTAATGACTTGACTTAGTTGCGACTTTTCTACCATGGTATGAAATGGTTTTTTTATGATGATAAATAAATATATCACCATTTATTCTCATTTCTGGACTCCACCACAGAGTTTATAGGTCTGATAAATAATGGCTGTTAACTTGTTGGTTGTCACGTGTGGAGGCCAGAATTTGATTTGACCCCTAGTAGAAAAAAGCATAGACTACCAAAGTTTTGAACCCATCCCCTATTGACACCTAGCCCAGTATCATAACTGATTGACCATCTGCTCCTCTGCTTTCTTTCTTTCTTTCACTTTCTTGCCCCCAAGTGAAGCATAGGGCCACTACAACACATCCATTCTATTCTATTCTATTCTATTCTAATTTCCATTTTATTCTTCACTACAATTGGCCCCTTACATAAACTGGCAACAGAGCATTTTTGTTTGGTGCTGTTGGAAGGTTATAGTGGTCATATTCTTTTCAACCTGGGTACCGACAGGTCCCCACTGTAGATTAATGTGGTATTTTTGATTTTGTTTGCCTTGTTTCCTGAGGCGGAGGTGCGTTGTATTTAGTATTTTGTGCCTTACAACCCAGTACATACAACTTAGCATACATTTAAAAAAAAAATTTGCATCCCTTAGGGGCTCTTTCTTGCTGAATCTGAGCATGAACATGTATATATTGGGAGCCTCGTAACTAACCCCATAACTATGCAGCCACTGATGGGGTATTAAGCCCTTGAAATGTGCTGGCCAAAGAAGCTCTCACCAAAGTGCCTAAGCTCATCTGTTGAGAATCACTGGTTTAAGTTATCTGAGATGTCATGTATGCATGTCAAAGATTGTATTGAATATGCATGTAACACAAACAGATAGACCATAACTGATACACATATAGCTGATACGCAGACAGACAGACCATAGCTGATATACATATAGCTGATACACAGACAGACAGTCCATAGCTGATACGCAGACAGACAGACCATAGCTGATACACATATAGCTGATACACAGACAGACAGTCCATAGCTGATACACACAGTCCACAGCTGATCTCATCTCAAATGTATTACCTCATTTATGTTGTTGTTTAAGATGTTTTGGAAAGAAATGAAAACAGTTTATGAGCTTTCGCATGTGCAATGGAAAATATGTTTTTGTCTTGTATATGTGTTTAAGATTTGGGTTTCAGGGTTAGAATAGATTCAGGACCTGGGGTAACACTGGGGCATTTGCATACCATGTGTGTGAGGGTCTGACATTCAGGCAAGAAACAGTCACCATGACACTCGACCTGGACGGCATATGTAACTACATTCATTTTGATACCTTGGTGCGCTGTTTAAAGGAGTGTGGAGTCAATCCAGGGCTGGTGAATCAGATACCAGCTGCACTGATAGAGAGACCAGCTGCACTGATAGAGAGACCAGCTGCACTGATAGAGAGACCAGCTGCACTGATAGAGAGACCAGCTGCACTGATAGAGAGACCAGCTGCACTGATAGAGAGACCAGCTGCACTGATAGAGAGACCAGCTGCACTGATAGAGAGACCAGCTGCACTGATAGAGAGACCAGCTGCACTGATAGAGAGACCAGCTGCACTGATAGAGAGACCAGCTACACTGATAGAGAGACCAGCTGCACTGATAGAGAGACCAGCTGCACTGATAGAGAGACAAGTTGCACTATGCTTGGGATCTTTAACATCAAACCTGAGGTTTACTGCTTGCACGTATCTGAGACATCAAACCTGAGGTTTACTGCTTGCACGTATCTGAGACATAAAACCTGAGGTTTACTGCTTGCACGTATCTGAGACATCAAACCTGAGGTTTACTGCTTGCACGTATCTGAGACATAAAACCCGAAATTCACTGCTCGCACATATCTTTGACATCAAACCTGAGGTTTACTGCTTGCACGTATCTGAGACATAAAACCCGAAATTCACTGCTCACACATATCTTTGACATCAAACCCGAAATTCACTGCTCGCACATATCTTTGACATCAAACCCGAAATTCACTGCTCGCACATACCTTTGACATCAAACCTGAGGTTCACTGCTTGCACGTATCTGAGACATCAAACCCGAAATTCACTGCTCGCACATATCTTTGACATCAAACCCGAAATTCACTGCTCGCACATATCTTTGACATCGAACCCGAGGTTCACTGCTTGTACGTATCTTTGACATCAAACCCGAGGTTCATTGCTTGCGCGTATCTTTGACATCAAACCCAAGGTCCACTGCTTGCACGATGCTGTTCAACATCTACACAATAAAAGCAGCCAACATTCAAGCCACTGAGCCATGGCAAACAATAACATTTCGAGGAGAGCATGGAGGTAATCTCACAGTGATGTGGGGATTCTAGCTCAAATCATTCTTAACAAAGCCTGTGTAATCTGGTGCTTCTTGCACAGCTCTATAGTGAAGACTTGACCTCCTTGTCATTACCTCTAATGGATGTGTCATTGCCAGGTGTGACAGGTACCTCTGGAGTAATATTTGATCATAGCGTGTCATATAGGTCGACCAAAGCATACAAAGATGCAAACAAGGGCTGGGACAAGGCAATTGCAAAAGTGGGCCAGTGACAGCTTTAATCCCCTATCGTCAGTTAGTTCTGTCAGTTATTCATTATGGACTAAGCATCTTATCACAATCATGATCATATTTGTGAAAGGCTGGAACGCATCTACACTTAAAGAATGCTACTGACTCTGGAATGCACTAGCGATGCATCGATTATAAAGTTGATTAATACATCTGTGGCATCTAGATATGAATCGACCCAGACCAAAGCCCATATGCCAGCTACTACAAACAAGAGGCACCCACAGACATACAACGTTTCGCATGCATGTAGAAGTGTTGTTAGCGCCATATAACAATAGACCTTTATCTTGGTGGTACCAGTGATTCTCTGCAGGCACAGACATTGGTTGTAGCCTTCCAAATGCAGCACCTGCCTTGGTAATCCTATTGTGAGCCTCAGAGTCGATTTCCAAGGTAGGTCAAGCTATGAACTGCTTGTAGGTGTTGACCCTGCGCAGTGATGGTTGGTTCGTTGTAGGGCTTCCCAAGAGCTGGTACAAACATTACTTTCCTTTTCTTTGTGTTGCTGGTGAGACCAAAGTTAGTTCATGCAGCTGAAAGCTTATCCAAGGTGGTCCGCATGTCCTGTTCTGGGCATGCATTAATGGCCCAGTCATCAGCAATTAGCAGCTCTAAGATGGTTTCTTCTTTTCTCTTTTGTGAGGGACTTCAAGTTGAACTGCTGCCATCCCATCCTGTATCTGATTAGCACATCAGTGACACAGCCATGTGTAGCATGAGAAATAATGGCAGTCAATACCAAGCTCAAGAGGGTTGGGGCCAGCACACAGCCCTGACTGACTCCATTTGTGACTGGGAAGGCTGCAGACAGTTCATTACCATTCAGTACAAGCGGATAACCATGATGAATTTTTGTGTGCAGTCAAATTTTGTAATGATGTTCTAGAGTCTGTCCCTGTTGACAGTGTCAAAGACCTTGTTTAGGTCAACAACAGTTATGTACCAATCATGACACTGCTCATGGGAGTATCTTCTAGATTTGCCAAGCTGCAAATATCATGTCAACTGACCCATGACCAGCTCAGAAGCCACATAGACTCGAGTTGTTAAGCGGTTGAGCAAGACTGATCCAGAATTTGTCCAGTGATTAACAGGTGGGAAATTCTCGGTAGTACAATATTGATAATTACCTTCGCCCTTGTACATGTGGACAGCTGTGGCATTTTTCAGTACCCGATCAGGGATAGCATCTGGCCCAGGGGCTTTGCCACTGGACATTAGTCTGATGTCTCGACTCTCAACCTGATCTATACTGTCGTTGATAGCAAATGGAGGCATGCGTGTTATTGCTGGGTCACTGATGGGGAATGTGCAGTTCAGGTTAGCACTGAAGTGTTCTGCCTTGCGCTCCAGAATAAGGACTTTGTTGGTTACCAGTGCCGTGCCATCATCATTAGTGCCAAAGATTAATGCAGGCAGGGAATACAGAGCATGTCGCAAAAGGAAAGCAGAGGTTAACCAGCAGTTAAGTGTTAACACACAAGACAGGAATACCATCATAAATACAGATGGATCAATGCTATGAAGTGGGAAATCAGGTTGGGTCTTCTCTGTTAGAGTTAGAGGTCAGGTTATTGGAGCCAGGTTTACAGTACAACAACCTCAGTACAAGAATGGAGATGGTGGTAGTGACCTCAACCCTGAGATGCTATCTGATACCTCTTTAACAGGGGCAGTCATTGTGTCAGACTCCTAATCCTTACCTCAGAAGATACAGGACTGGCTAAAGAATGAGTGGATGGCAGCTGTAAAGCCCTCACACCTGCTGGGGCTGGTGTGGATCTACTGCCCTGGTCATGCTGGGATTCTTGACAACGAAAGAGCTGACATCTTGGCTACGCAAGCACCCATTATGAACATATTCGATATGGATAAGGGTGACATTTTGACATCTGCCAATCACAGCCTCTTGGATGGTGGCACTGCAATAGATGAATAAGCAAAACACAGACTGCAGAACTTGGATATCAATTGAGGGTCTAGCGGAGAAAGGGCACATGTGAGGATGAAGCAGGTGTACGATGAACTGATGAGCTGCAGAAACCATCAGTATCCACACCTTTCGCCATTTACTGAGAGAGAGACTGAGCGCCTTTCGGTATGTCCGAGGTGCAGTAGAATATTTTCAGGATTTGGGTAAGTATGGGTTTGAGGGGATTTGGGTTATCAGATTTAGAGTTCTCAGAATTTGAATAACTCTGGTTCTCAGAATTTGAGTAGGTTTATGCTTTCAGAATTTGGCAAGATAGGCATTAAACATTTGTGTGAATTTGGGTAATCAGAATTTGAGTAGAATTAATTTAAAAGAGTTTGGGTAGATTTGGGTTTATAATTTTGGGTAGATTTGGATTTTTATAAATTTTTGAAGAACTAGGTTCTCAGAATTTGAGTTTGGGTTTCAGAAATATGAGTATACTGTACCTGGTTTCTAGAATTTGAATTTAGGTTTTTGAAATTAAGTATACATGGTTTTTAGAATTTGAATTTAGGTTTCATAATTGAAATTTGGTTTTCAGAATTTGAGTTTGGGATTAAAAAGTAAATTTAAATTATAAAGCCAGAACAAGTTGAGTTGAAAAGAATGAAAGTTTAAATAAAGTTTATTTTGTTCAGCAAAAGGGCAGTAGATTGTATCTAGGAAGTGTCTCATCTGTTGTGGAAGGAAAGCTCAGTGATACTGAGACACTGCAGACTTAGACAAGATAGGTATCTATGAGATGTAGTCCTAGTGTCAACAGCAATAATGAATCTTTATTGTCTTTCTCCTTTTCTTAAAACATAATTGACAGCCCCATGCTTGGATCATGGTGGGTCCTTAACTTGGGAGAAAGAATATGAACCACTGTATCACCATTGGTGTTGGAAAAGTTGACTAACGAGGGTTGTTCATGGGGCTAGCAACCTCATGATGTGTAAAACATGTTGTCACTGAAACCATCACCACTGTAATTACACAGTAAGTGCTTTGTAGCAGAATCCTTGTTTAGGAGCAGTCTACGGTGGTGGCACTATGCTTCTTAAGGAATGAACTGCAGGAGAAGAAGAAGAGGAAGAAATAGATAATATAGGAGGCATGTGCATTATAAACAAAAAACAAGGATATTCTATACAAAATGGTTTGAAGACCTATACTCTGAAGGAAAAACGTACAGGTTAGCAGTAATTTGTATAAGTTGACATGGCTACACTTTTGTTGATGTCCATACCTCTCCCCTCCCCACTTGTTTGATGTGTGGTGTTGTGTGTACCCTGTTATTGTTGTTGGGTGGGGGGAGTTCGGCCCCGCCCCGCTTCTAATGACTCTCACATACCAGTGATGACCTATTTTCCAGTGGTGAGGGCAGCCGGCACTCCGACACCAGTGAAGACCGCAACCCACTCTACCTTGCCCGAGCTGTTACTGTGCACCCTGACACCTGCCGTGTGATGTACTTTGCATAGGGATGATGTGTTAAGGAGGTGAAGGACAGAACCTAAAGACAGACAGCTTGCAACCTGAGTTGTGCAGAGAAACAGACAAGCAAGCTGGGAAACAGAAAACAGTGAGGTTTGCAGGCAAACAGTTGGAAAACAGTGAGGTTTGCAGACAAACAGTCGGAAAACAGTGAGGTTCAGAAAGAAATAGTTAGAAAACAGAGCATCAGTCTGAAACAATAAGAAAACTGAGTGTCAAGCATGGACATGGTAAGTAAAGAGTTGGTCAAGTAAAGAAACAGCCAGAAAACAGTTGTTTAAGCAGAGAAACAGCGAGAAACAGTTCAACAGATGATACAGAAAACACATGACCTCATTTATATGTTAATTAGAAGTACTGCATTTGCTCGAATATTATGAGGCCTTGCATATAATCCAACTGAAGATTTGAAGATGTTCCACATGAACAATAAATAGTCTCAGATATTATGTAGCCCTAAACATTTGAAGATGTTCCACATGAACAATAAACTATCTGGAAAACAGACAAGCTTTCAGATAAAACCAGAACTTTGACAGCATAAAAGTAAGTTGGTACATGCCCCTAGTGATTATTTAGTGCATGATGGTAAGGGATAATAAAGGTTACACAAGAGTCTAGGACATTATATATAGTGGTTAAGCTGAAAGAAACTTTTTCAAACTAGAAATATCTTGAGCATCAATAACAGAGAATTCATAAAAGATATGCTACCTCAACAATCTAGCAGAAATTTATGGGGAAGAAGAGAAAGTGGCAAGTCTCTCCCGTTGTGCGACCCGCGAAACAGGAAATTATCTGCATGAGGTACTCAGGCTGGTTTGAGTTTGAGGCTCCTGTGTTAGAGACTCCATTGCACATCTCAGTTGTTTCTTTGGTGAGGTGGCTGGTTAGTTCCCTTCCTTGCTGTATGTTTTCTCTTCTTAGGCCCTTAACCGATGACTGATAAGCTGGCAAGTAACCATGTCACATGATTATGGCTTTCAGGGCAACAATAAACTTGCTCCATTTCGCCTGGTCTGAGACTATCATTTGTACTGTGCACCACCTCTGGTTCATCATGTATGGTTTGTTGCCAAGTTGTCTTAGTTTGGCTTCTCATTCACCTTCACTCTGGTGCATAGCATAATAGCTTTGCTGATGTTTCAGGGCATGTTCTTAGGACGGATTCAATTTCAGCGTAAACTATCAATCAGGTACCCATTTACTGGAAAGTTGACCTGAGCACACTACTACTGAGGATTGAACCCGGTCCCTATAAAAACATGGCACTACATCCGGGGAGTGTCTAAGTAGTTAGTGTGGCGGAAAACACGTTTCTCGCTGCAAAGACATCTGGTTTGATCCTGATTATAGGGGAGTGAAGACTAATCAGGGTCAGGACAAACATTTGTATCAAGACTACCACCTCACCTCCTCGTTCGTTCGTGCTCCTGAAAGCAGACTGTGTGTCACAGCGGTCTGGCTAACAGGGTGGGTATCGACACTGTAATCCCCAAAGTGGTAAGCTTACTGAAAAGCCTCACATTGCACTATAGACAGGAGTACCACGGCCCAACCTCTTAAGTATGCCATGGGATTTAAGAAGAGCCGCTGTTTGTCCATCACAGGTGATGAAGACTTTCTCTGTTCATCATGTGGAAAATGTTCTGTAAGTCCATCGGTTCAGTTTGTCCATCACAGGTGATGAAGACTTTCTCTGTTCATCATGTGGAAAATATTCGATCAGTCCATCGGTTCAGTTTGTCCATCACAGGTGATGAAGACTTTCTCTGTTCATCATGTGGAAAATGTTCGGTCAGTCCATCGGTTCAGTTTGTCCATCACAGGTGATGAAGACTTTCTCTGTTCATCCTGTGGAAAATGTTCGGTCAGTCCATCGGTTCAGTTTGTCCATCACAGGTGATGAAGACTTTCTCTGTTCATCCTGTGGAAAATGTTCGGTCAGTCCATCGGTTCAGTTTGTCCATCACAGGTGATGAAGACTTTCTCTGTTCATCATGTGGAATATGTTCGGTCAGTCCATCGGTTCAGTTTGTCCATCACAGGTGATGAAGACTTTCTCTGTTCATCATGAGGAATATGTTCAGTCAGTCCATCGGTTCAGTTTGTCCATCACAGGTGAGGAAGACTTTCTTTGTTCATCATGTGGAAAATGTTCGGTCAGTCCATTGGTTCAGTTTGTCCATCACAGGTGATGAAGACTTTCTCTGTTCATCCATGTGGAAAATGTTTGACTGTCAGTTGATGGGTTTGAAGGTGACTGAGGAGCTGATGCGATTCTGGAAACCTTGGGCAATGTTGGCAGGGAATGTTTGTCTGATGTGATGTGAAGGCTTTATTTCACAGACTTTTCTAGCTTGTCTCCATTGTTGAGTTGTCACTTTTATGGATGCCGCTTAGGATAATGCTGTCATAGAGCTGATGGATGTCTCTCGTGATGATGTCGTTGTTGAGCTGCCACTTTTATGGATGCCTCTCGTGATGATGTCGTTGTTGAGCTGCCACTTTTATGGATGCCTCTCATGATGATGTCGTTGTTGAGTTGCCACTTTTATGGATGACTCTTATGATGATGCTGTCAATGTTGAGCTGCCACCGGTATGGATGACTCGTGATGATGCTGTCATTGTTGAGCTGCAACTTTTATGGATGCCTCTCATGCTGCTGTCGTTGTTGAGCTGCCACTTTTATGGATGCCTCTCATGCTGTCATTGATGAGCTGCCACCTGTTTGGATGCCTCTCATGCTGTCGTTGATGAGCTGCCACCTGTATGGATGCCTCTCATGCTGCTGTCGTTGTTGAGCTGCCACCTGTATGGATGCCTCTCATGATGCTGCTGTACCTTCATGAAGAGATCTGCAATAAGCTGTTTCATCTTGCACTGCAATATCCCAAGTGCCACCGGACCCTGCTACCAAAGATACGTCGTCCAGAGTTAACTCAACTCAATAGGAGTAACTTTGAACAACTTCCCCATTATAGACACTCTCCAGCTGACAAGGAATACCAGGCTTAATATTAGACAAAAAAATAGAAATCAAAGAAGCAAACTGACAACCCCCGACCTCATTTAATGTCTGAAACATAGTACAATGAAGTCTCTAACACTTCATCCCTGACAGCACTGGCTGTTATGGTACTACCTTTTTACAGTATTCAGGATAATACGATTTATGCAAGTGAGAGAAGTAGGGAGATTCAGATTTGAAGTCTGTTTAAAATAAGTATTTAGAAAGTATGTCCAACTGATGGACCTGCATCAGAAGGACTGTCAGTGAGACAGGAGACCAATGGTGACTGAAACACACAAAAAGGTTACAATGCAGTTTGATATGAGAAACGGTAGGAAGGTCTGCTTCAATTGATTGTTATTCTTTGTTTATCTCTCTCGCTATCTTGAGTCTATAGCTATTCTCTATTGCAGATTTCTTTGTTTTTCTGGTTCCAAACTGCCATGCCTTTCCTATATCCTGGATTGTACTGCAAAAGGTGGGCCTGTACCCTCCTGGCTGTAGTATGATGCGAGACTTTTCAACAGACTCACCACAACGAGGATCAATGTGTCAATCCCCACTTTGTTAGCTAAGCTGCTGTAATATAACCTGTTTCCAGGTAGATGACATGGTTGTGGGATGGAGTCTTGGTCAATATGTTGCGCCTGACCCTGATACCAGTGACATTGCACGGTTTTGTTGTCGCTTAAGATACGTTTTTGAGCAGCTTGCAACATATAGGTGCCTTTTGGTCAAGCAGTACATCCACTTTCTGCAAGTTTTTGTTACTATCCCTAGTTTTTAACTCTCATCAGTCTACCTGCAAGGCAACAGGTGGTTCCAAGTCAGTTTTACTTCTCATAGAAGAATTACTATCTATGACTTATGGGCGTTAGCTGCCAAGAACAACCTTGATTTTGGGTGCCAGAGACTTGCACCTTGTCAATTCTCCGGTTAGTAGGAACAGTCCAATCTCGAGAAGGCCAGGCAATGAACTTTTGTTGTTAGAAGTTTTTATATTGGGCATGTCTTGGGAGTAGTTGTTAGAATTGAGAGCTCATCCTCAATTCTACCCCTGTGTATGACATCATTTATGACTGGTCTGATGTTTAAATAAGTAAAAGGTCTCTATCAAGACCTATTGTGCTATTTTATTTTGTCCAGCACTAGATGAAGACCTTTATTAGTTGAAATGTCCACCTGCAATTGCTATTGTTCTTATATCAATAATGTCAGAAATAATTTAGTCGGTTATCATGTGTCATGTCTCTTGGCTTTAGCGACCAATTCCTTCCACAACCATCTCCCTCCTTTGTGAACATTTCACTGCTTCAGATCTTTATTTTCTCATCCGATGTGTAATCTCATCCCACATCTTTCTTCACCATCTTTCTTGACCTACATCTTTCTTGATCTCTCTTGACCTTGACCTCTCTTGACCTTGACCTCTATCTCTCTTGTCCTCTATCTTTCCTGTTATCACATGATTTTCCAGATCCTCCTACCACAGTATGTGTCCAGAGAACCTTGTTTGCCTTTTTATCGTTTTAGTTAGCGGTAATCTTTTGGTATTCATCTCTTGTCATATATCTTAACTTAGGCTTCAACTATCTCGGAGATTATAGACAGGGAACGAGATGCTGGTCTGGAAAGATCTCGAACAGTATGGTCAGGGAACGAGATGTAGTCTGGAAAGACCTTGGACATTATGGTCAGGGAACGAGATGCTGGTCTGGAAAGACCTTGGACATTATGGTCAGGGAACGAGATGCTGGTCTGGAAAGATCTCAAACAGTATGGGCAGGGAATAAGATGTGAGTCTGGAAAGATCTCAAACAGTATGGGCAGGGAATAAGATGTGAGTCTGGAAAGATCTCAAACAGTATGGGCAGGGAATAAGATGCTAGTCTGGAAAGATCTAGGACATTATGGGCAGGAAATAAGATGCTAGTCTGGAAAGATCTCAAACAGTATGGGCAGGGAATAAGATGTTAGTCTGGAAAGATCTAGGACATTATGGGCAGGAAATAAGATGCTAGTCTGGAAAGATCTCAAACATTATGGGCAGGGAATAAGATGTTAGTCTGGAAAGATCTCAAACAGTATGGGCAGGGAATAAGATGCTAGTTTGGAAAGATCTCGGACAGTATGGGAAGCAATGAAGGCACAATCACCAGCAAACAGAATACATCTGCTCGTGTGTGATTTGACATTGGTTTTTGCTTGATGCCTCCCAAGGTTAAACAACTTCCCTTAATATGTATCTAATAAAGTTTGCAATGGAGACGCCCATTTATGAATCTCCACATTCTGGATAGAGATACTGATTTCACAAGAGTGTTGTCCTGACCTGGTCTTCTACCATAGGCTGTAGATGTCTTGTACCATGAGTCATATAGGTCTTTTGCCATCTGCTGTTGAGGTCTTTTATCATGGACTGGAAGTTTTCTACCGTGAGTCATATAGGTCTTTTATCATGGGCTGTAGATGTCTTCTACTGTGAGTCATATAGGTCTTTTGTCATGGGCTGTAGATGTCTTCTACTGTGAGTCATATAGGTCTTTTATCATGGGCTGTAGATGTCTTCTACTGTGAGTCATATAGGTCTTTTATCATGGGCTGTAGATGTCTTCTACTGAGTCATATAGGTCTTTTACCATCTGCTGTTGAGGCCTTCTATCATGGTCTTCTTGGTTTTATCCTGTGGCTTATAGTTTATACATGATGAGGTAGCTGGCTTTATTACCATGACAAGCTTGGCAGTTTACAGTGTTACTATTCTTTGCTCCTTTTTTGGGCTGAGGTAGCTCTGGCACACATTATTGTTGATGAATCTTAATCTGATTTTCCTGTGTTAAGGACAGAACTAGTAAGGATATCTAGCAAAACTATCAAGATGATAACAGATAGAGGGTTGGATTGTGTGTACCAGAACTAGAAAGGATATCTAGCAAAACTATCAAGATGATAACAGATAGAGGGTTGGATTGTGTGTACCAGAACTAGAAAGGATATCTAGCAAAACTATCAAGATGATAACAGATAGAGGGTTGGATTGTATGTACCAGGGAGCTGAATTGAGCCTATGCAAACAGCAAGGTCAGAATGGCAGTAGGAATTAGAGGCTCGAGTGACAACTGCATTTGAACCTATTTCTGATTTCAGTCAGCAGTAGACTTTTGTTTGCTTGCTTATATGCATTTCAAGAAACATGCCTGTTTGTATGTGTTAGTTATTTGTGTACATTTGAGTATACATGCTCCACTGGCTGTTTGTTAGTTGTATGGGTATACATGCTCTACTGGCTGTTTGTTAGTCATGGGTATACATGCTCCACTGGCTGTTTGTTAGTTGTATGAGTATACATGCTCCACTGGCTGTTTGTTAGTCATGGGTATACATGCTCCACTGGCTGTTTGTTAGTTGTATGGGTATACATGCTCCACTGGCTGTTTGTTAGTTGTATGGGTATACATGCTTCACTGGCTGTTTGTTAGTTGTATGGGTATACATGCTCCACTGGCTGTTTGTTAGTCATGAGTATACATGCTCCACTGGCTGTTTGTTAGTCATGGGTATACATGCTCCACTGGCTGTTTGTTAGTTGTATGGGTATACATGCTCCACTGGCTGTTTGTTAGTTGTATGGGTATACATGCTCCACTGGCTGTTTGTTAGTCATGGGTATACATGCTCCACTGGCTGTTTGTTAGTTGTATGGGTATACATGCTCCACTGGCTGTTTGTTAGTCATGGGTATACATGCTCCACTGGCTGTTTGTTAGTCATAGGTATACATGCTCCACTGGCTGTTTGTTAGTCATTTAGGTATACATGCTCCACTGGCTGTTAATTATTTAGGTATACATGCTCCATTAACCGTTTGTGTAATTGTTGATCAATTATGTGCAAGTATTCAGCCAATGAATTGTGTTTGGTTTAAGAAAGTGATAATTTAGTCGGTGAAAAGCCTGATACTTTGGCCTATGTACATAGAAGTGCGTGACAGTTTCTAGCTGTCGTGTCTGAAGATATCCGTCTGTGTGGAGAATATATTGAGAATGTTTCACTGTTGTGTGCCATGGGCAACACGTCCAATCGGATAGTCATCTTATGATTATGTTTGAAGAAAGCCATCATTTGTTTTGGCTTTGTTACCTTCATTCCTGTCTTACAAAGCATAGGACCACGTCTATAGATGACCTCTTCGTACAAGAAGCCTGTACAAGTACACTGTATTTTTTTGTAGTATGGATTCAGGTAGCAATTTGCATTGCATGATGAGGATAGTAGCCCAGTGCACAACTCTTTGTAGTTGTCTGTTACATTATGCATGTAGGTGCAGTGGGCTTAATCTTTGCTTTCGAGGGCCCAGGGGTCACAGACAAGCTAGTCATCATTTGATGGACCACCTGGTCCATAGATATAATCAATGTCCCACCCAACAATTGAAATATCTGGGAAGTATTTTTACTGACGGCTTGATAGAGAAATTGAAACAAGATGTTTGAAAGCCTCTGTAGTGACTTATCAACTGTCAGCACTGCTTAACACCCAACATCAGTTTGGCAACAAAGCAACAGTATATTTATGCCAACAATATGCTACCCAACTGATAAGCAGTATATTTATGCCAACAATATGCTACCAACGTTTATTAGAAACAGGAGAGAAAAATGATTTGTGAAATGAAATGTGTAAGAAAAGTCATTGGTGTCACCAGGAGAGATATACTTAGAAATGAAATGTGTAAGAAAAGTCATTGGTGTCACCAGGAGAGATATACTTAGAAATGAAATGTGTAAGAAAAGTCATTGGTGTCACCAGGAGAGATATACTTAGAAATGAAATGTGTAAGAAAAGTCATTGGTGTCACCAGGAGAGATATACTTAGAAATGAAATGTGTAAGAAAAGTCATTGGTGTCACCAGGAGAGATATACTTAGAAATGAAATGTGTAAGAAAAGTCATTGGTGTCACCAGGAGAGATATACTTAGAAATGAAATGTGTAAGAAAAGTCATTGGTGTCACCAGGAGAGATATACTTAGAAATGAAATGAGAAACATGGTGAGACTGCTAACATTTCAAACCATCAAATCTGATGGTTGAATCACCTCATGAGAATACAACCTGGTCAACTACCACTGCACTGTTACAACACAAGAACATCTGGCTACATGGCATGAGGAAGGTAGGTGACAGGATAAAGCCTACAATAACATGGGCTTCAGCACACTTGACCCAAGAAAAACTCCCCACGATGCTTAATGGCAGCAGTGGTAAGTTGAAGAAAGCCATCTTTGTTTCATGTCAAGTATAATTTGCTGATGGCGGTGTCTTTCGTGGCATTTTGGCTGGGATCAGAGAGCAGAAAACTGCACAGTTGTGTTGTGATTACAAGTCTTCATCTGCAAGCACTTGATCCTCATTGATCGTGCAATATAAAGCTGCTACCGATGCTTGTCTCCAATGAGTATTTTCATCTTCATCCTATTTATGATTCAGCAGGCCCAACACTGCAGCTGGGCCCCTAGCAGGAAATCTGCATGTGGCAAAGCATTTATGTGCTCTTGTTCTTTGACATGGTGAGGTTGTCTGCATCATGCACAATTGATGTTAGTAGCCTTTTATGACATGCTTGGTAGGGACCCACATGAGCAAATACCACAAATGGACTTGTGTACAATGTTTATATTTTGTAATCAGTTTATCTTTGAAGTGTGCGTGAAAGTTGGAAATGTTTGACATGCGTGAAAACTGCGGTTGAAGCCTTGGGCAGCATTTGACTAGTCACAACGATGGGAGAAATAGTCAATAAGCCCCTCTAGGGTAGAATACTCTCCAACTCATGACACTGCACATCCCACAGACCAAAAGCCTGCTGAGTGTGAAGTACCTGGGTTTGAAAGAAAGAAAGCTCTAGAAATAAGAGGCCAGATATGATACAGCAATAATAGAATGATCAGTTTGTTTCTGTGAAAGTAAGAAGAGGTAGAAGGATAGAAAGTTTGCAAGAAGAGGTAGAAGGATAGAAAGTTTGCAAGAAGAGGTAGAAGGATAGAAAGTTTGCAAGAAGAGGTAGAAAGATAGAAAGTTTGCAAGAAGAGGTAGAAGGATAGAAAGTTTGCAAGAAGAGGTAGAAGGATAGAAAGTTTGCAGGAAGAGGTAGAAGGATAGAAAGTTTGCAAGAAGAGGTAGAAGGATAGAAAGTTTGCAAGAAGAGGTAGAAGGATAGAAAGTTTGCAAGAAGAGGTAGAAGGATAGAAAGTTTGCAGGAAGAGGTAGAAGGATAGAAAGTTTGCAGGAAGAGGTAGAAGGATAGAAAGTTTGCAGGAAGAGGTAGAAGGATAGAAAGTTTGCAAGAAGAGGTAGAAGGATAGAAAGTTTGCAGGAAGAGGTAGAAGGATAGAAAGTTTGCAGGAAGAGGTAGAAGGATATAAAGTTTGCAGGAAGAGGTAGAAGGATAGAAAGTTTGCAGGAAGAGGTAGAAGGATAGAAAGTTTGCAGGAAGAGGTAGAAGGATAGAAAGTTTGCAAGAAGAGGTAGAAGGATAGAAAGTTTGCAGGAAGAGGTAGAAGGATAGAAAGTTTGCAAGAAGAGGTAGAAGGATAGAAAGTTTGCAGGAAGAGGTAGAAGGATAGAAAGTTTGCAGGAAGAGGTAGAAGGATAGAAAGTTTGCAGGAAGAGGTAGAAGGATAGAAAGTTTGCAGGAAGAGGTAGAAGGATAGAAAGTTTGCAAGAAGAGGTAGAAGGATAGAAAGTTTGCAAGAAGAGGTAGAAGGATAGAAAGTTTGCAGGAAGAGGTAGAAGGATAGAAAGTTTGCAAGCACAAGGCCTTGCAGACTTCTCCAAGAGTCGGTAGCCTGTTGTTTCAAAGACTTTGCTCTAGAAACACCCCAATATGTGTCATGGGAATTTCTTGGTCAAATCCATGCTCTTTTATTTATGTATCATACATGGTCTATATCATAAAAGATGTATAAGGAGTGTTGAGCATGGGCTGGCTACCTCCATCCTGTACAAAAAGTAAGCCACAATAAGAAGACCTCTACATCCCATGGAAGTGACTGAGGAGAGTTGTGCATGGGGTCAGCTACCAACATCCTGTACAAACTAAGACATAAGAAAAAAAAATCTCTACATCCCATGGTAGAAGTACTACACCCAATGGTAGAAGTACTACTACATCCAATGGTAGATGTACTACACCCAATGGTAGAAGTACTACATCCAATGGTAGAAGTACTACACCCAATTGTAGAAGTACTACATCCAATGGTAGAAGTACTACACCCTATGGTAGAAGTACTACACCCAATGGTAGAAGTACTACACCTAATGGTAGAAGTACTACACCCAATGGTAGAAGTACTACATCCAATGGTAGAAGTACTACAACCTATGGTAGAAGTACTACATCCAATGGTAGAAGTACTACACCCTATGGTAGAAGTACTACTACATCCAATGGTAGAAGTACTACACCCAATGGTAGAAGTACTACACCCAATGGTAGAAGTACTACTACACCCCATGGTAGAAGTACTACACCCTATGGTAGAAGTACTACTACATCCAATGGTAGAAGTACTACACCCTATGGTAGAAGTACTACTACATCCAATGGTAGAAGTACTACATCCAATGGTAGAAGTACTACATCCAATGGTAGAAGTACTACATCCAATGGTAGAAGTACTACACCCAATGGTAGAAGTACTACATCCAATGATAGAAGTACTACATCCAATGATAGAAGTACTACATCCAATGGTAGAAGTACTACACCCAATGGTAGAAGTACTACATCCAATGGTAGAAGTACTACACCCAATGGTAGAAGTACTACATCCAATGGTAGAAGTACTACACCCAATGGTAGAAGTACTACATCCAATGGTAGAAGTACTACATACTATGGTAGAAGTACTACACCCAATGGTAGAAGTACTACATCCAATGGTAGAAGTACTACATACTATGGTAGAAGTACTACACCCCATTGGTAGAAGTTGAGTGATGTTATTATACCAGAGATCTTGTATGATGAATATTTTGATGTGAATATATTTGTTATGATGGGAGTCTGTCATCCATGAATGTCATTCAATGATTCAAATGTTGTGTGTCATCCATGAATGCCATTCAATGATTCAAATGTTGTGTGTCATCCATGAATGCCATTCAATGATTCAAATGTTGTGTGTCATCCATGAATGCCATTCAATGATTCAAATGTTGTGTGTCATCCATGAATGCCATTCAATGATTCAAATGTTGTGTGTCATCCATGAATGCCATTCAATGATTCAAATGTTTTGTGTCATCCATGAATGTCATTCAATGATTCAAATGTTTTGTGTCATCCATGAATGTCATTCAATGATTCAAATGTTGTGCACGGTGCATTGTTTACACAAGGGGTCTTTAACTCGTACCATCCTGGAGAGAACAGCATCAAGGGCCACAGTGTGTTGCTACTACCATTGACATAAAGAAACCACATAGAAGAGATCAAAGTGTCATCTTTCAGTTCTGAACAGGACATACCAGAGTCATTAGCCACTTGAACCGCATCAATCCCCAGCACCTGCCCTTGTGCAGACATTGCTCTCATCCTGATGAAACAGTTGAAACACCCCATTGAGTGCAAGGCACTTGCAGGCATGAGGAAAAGATTCTTACAAGCACTACCGACAATTACCAACACACTGTACGGAGCAGTGAAACAGCTGAAGAAGACCTGTATCTATTTAAGAATGGCATTAGGCTGCCAAGAGCAGGCTTGCTCAGCAACTATGGGATAACACCACCATTGAGTGAGTGGCAAAGGGAACAGTGGTGCTGTCCACCTGTTCCTATTTTGGGCAATCTCTGTTAGCTCGGTCCATGTGTTTATTCATTTCTTTTGGCGAAAGTATGCTCATTTCAACTACAGATAGTCTATTTGGTTATATCAGTACACATTGGCCATTAAAACATCTCCGGACTCCATGGCTGAACTAAAAAGTTCTTCACCATAAAAGAGATGGCACTTGCTTTTCATGGCAAAGGTATGGGGTTCAATTCCCATGACCATCACATTGCAGTTGAGCCATCTGTAAATGGGTACCTGGCATTTGACAAGGGAAGTAAAAGACTGAAGAAAGGAACTGACCATCCAATCTCATACAACCTGTGACTTAAGTCTCCAAGACAGTAGAGTAACTATTATGGAACAAACCTGTACTCACTCACTTAGTGGAGCTAATCACTGAGACTTCAGCAGTGCTGGCCTCATTCCAATGTTATTTGGCCTCCCTGCTCATGACTTCCCTCGTGGATTTCAATCCAGCTCATGTCTAACTACATTATTAGGCTTCTATCTGATTGTGTGTCCTACCCAGGGAGGACTGGTTCAAATAGCCACATACTGGGAACGATGGTGCAAAACACAGTACAATGCACTCTGCCTTAAAAACCAGGCAAACAATAAATTAAAATATACCCCGGTATATAAATAAAATGATACATTGTAGAATTTCTGCAGCTCAGCTTTAGTTGTCCTCATGCAGGCAGCAAGATGTGGACCTTAAATGGCCCATGAGTTTGAGACCCCTGGTTTACATTGCCTGCTAATACTTCTTATGTCTGAGACATTGTGCATTTCACATTTTGAGGTGAAAATAGTTTTTTTTATCTTGTTAAGTGTATCCGACATTTTGAGGTGAAAATTGTGTGTTTTTTTAATGATGATAACTGCAAGTTCTTTGTATATTATAGATGGTTTTGCTTGTTTTATATTCCTGTTATTGCCTTGGTTTTGCTTGAATTTGGGACAAAGAAAACATGTAACTTCTTGTTTGTTTAGCTATGTTAACAAATTGCCACCTTAAGCGCGAAGCAAAAAATCCGTTTTGTTTGTTTTATTATGTCATTTTTCTGCATTGGTACATTTGCAATATTTTTTTAATAAAACAAATTTGTAAAAAGAAATAGCGATCAATTATTGAACAATTGTCAGATCAAAATCAATATCCTTAATTGGTGCCTCCATTAATGAAAGAGTGAAATCCGGCTTTGTTAAACATTTCATGTGAAACTTCTAGGCCTTGTATCTCCGTTTTCTCATGAAGAAATTACAAATGAACATTGTAATTTTATGTCATATTGCCAAACCTCTCTCGGGTTAGAAGGCAAATTTTCTACAGTTGAAGAACTTGAAATGATTGGTTCATGTAGGTCTCAGAGTTGAACTATGTTGACGGTACAAATGACTGATGGTTTCAATTGGTGGACAAACAGGTAGCTTCAGAGGGTTGCATGTAGGGCTTACAACTTAATCTTGTAAATCAAGAGCACAGAAAACTTAATCTTGTAAAACAAGAGCACAGAAAACTTAATCTTGTAAATCAAGAGCACAGAAATGATATGGCACAGACTTTCTGTGAGGAGCTGTCTACAGTTGTGGACTCATGATTCGCAAGGAACGAGACAGAAATTAAGAAACAAGAAGGTCCTTCAACTCATAGCATTGCAAACTTGACCTTGTCTATGGGCTATCAGGGCCTGAAAGTTTGGGTATGAGGAGTTGCTAGCTACATCATACATAAAAATCTATAACCCACAAGAAAGGACGTAAGTCTAGGTGGTGATCCCCTTAGTGGTGAGCTTGCTTTGAAGCCTTGCATTGCACTACAATAAGGAGGACATAGGACCACCTTATACAGTACATACTGGGAAGGAAGAACAGCCACTGCTAACTCACAGAAGAAATTCTTCAAGGGTGAAAACAACATACACCATAATCCAACTTAAAAACAACATACCAGTACACCAAAATCCAACTTGAAAACAACATACACCATAATCCAATTTGAAAACAATATAGCTGAACTTGAAAACAACACACAACAAAATCCAACTTGAAAACAACACACAACATAATCCAACTTGAAAACAACACACAACATAATCTAACTTGAAAACAACACACAACATAATCCAACTTGAAAACAACACACAACATAATCTAACTTGAAAACAACACACAACGTAATCTAACTTGAAAACAACACACAACATAATCTAACTTGAAAACAACACACAACATAATCTAACTTGAAGAGCCAGAAGCTACTTACCAAGAAAAACATTGTCATTTTCGTTGCTATTATTTAGATTTTGTGAAGCCATTGAATCCCCTGACGGGTTAACCAGAATATATCATTGAAACACCTGATAAGTTGTGTTAACCAGAATAGATTCTTGAATCACCTGACGAGTAATACCTGAGTTAACCAGACTAGATTCTTGAATCACCTGATGAGTTGTGTTAACCAGAATAGATTCTTGAATCACCTGACGAGTAATACCTGAGTTAACCAGAATATATTCTTGAATCACCTGACGAGTAATACCTGAGTTAACCAGAATAGGTTCTTGAATCACCTGATGAGTTGTGTTAACCAGAATAGATTCTTGAATCACCTGACGAGTAATACCTGAGTTAACCAGAATATATTCTTGAATCACCTGACGAGTAATACCTGAGTTAACCAGAATATGTTCTTGAATCACCTGATGAGTTGTGTTAACCAGAATAGATTCTTGAATCACCTGACGAGTAATACCTGAGTTAACCAGAATAGAGTCACTGTAACCTTCCAAGCAATGCCTAAAATGCAACAAATGAGTGTTATGCATGGGGTTAGTAACCTCAAGTAAGACCTTGTAACTGACTCTCAAATTGAGGTTTCTTGCCAGCTGTAGCAGTAGTCCTATGCTTCAGCGGAAGCTCATCAAACCATTTGGTACTGGTGTGTTTTTAGCTGAAACATGTTGGTACCTGAAGATGCAGAGGTCTACAGCAAATCCACCACCACCACCTAGAGAGTCACATTGTTATTTTTGTTGCTGAGTTGTCCGTCAAAGCACCTGATTCCGGTGTGTGTTTTCAGCTAAGATCCGGACATTGCAAATCCTTGACACAATAATGGCTTTGCTATGTATCAAAGATATTGCAAATGACTTACATAATGTTATTTATTTATTTCTTGTATTTTTTTCTTTCGTTCACTAGAAAGGATTTGTATATCTGTACGAATGAATATTTTGGAAGAAGAAAAGAAAACCAGAAAAGAAAATTGAGGATGTGTTTTTTCAATCGACTTTGTTGTTTTTTTTTGTTATCTCCTAAAACCATTTGTAGGGTCACTTATTTTTTATGTTATACAGAATTGGCATCATTACCATCTGGGCAGACCAACAGGCAGCTCAACATTTCATCACATGGCTACTGTTGGTTCCTGTAGGCACACACACTCGGTACTGACATGGCCCTCTCAAATCTACTTGTCATTTCACTGACCAAAGGGTTTATGTCCTAATGGTTCCTACAGGCTTGCTGGTTGTAAGGCTCCTGTTCTCTATGTTGATCCTCCCTACTTGACTAATGTTACGTACTTTCCGTGTCCAGCAACCTCACATAACTTTCACCTGAAAGCCAGCCACCGTTAGTGCTCTTAAAGTTGCCACCATCAGGTCCTCTACTGTACATGATTCCTAGACATCACTCACAAATAGAGGGAAAACCATCTGCAAGTTGCGCTTGACATATTGGAATGCACCATTGATGAACCGGATTTCATATGAAAGCTGGAGATGAATCCTGGATCTACAGTGAATGATCCCTCGGTCACCTCAATAGAAAATGCCAGTCTTTATGGCCAAAGAAGGATCGGTGAAAGTGAACAAATGTGGTGGTAGTGGTGTTACGGATCCAGCAGCTCTCGTCCTTTACCGTAATGCCATACAGTGTTCCAAGTATCTGGCCATGGAAGAAGAAGCATTTTTCTAAAAACATTGAGCACTCAAAGAAATGATGATCAACGGTTTCATATGGGTGTGTACACAGCTGGCACTCAGGAGTGTGTTGTTGTTGGATTCTGTTCAGGTGCTTAAGTGGGATGTGATGGGTTCTCAGTTGGAAAAGGTGCTATGATCTTTCCTTGTCAGTTGATTTATGCTGTCATTTGGATTGGAGCCTGCCATATGTCTGTAGACCTCCCTCCCCATGGCCCATCTGTTCAGCCAAATTTCTTTGTTTGCTGTTCTTATGAGCTGATTGTAAAGTTGTTGCTGGTGTTGTCTTGATCTCTTCTTTGCTAGTTTGTCTGCCTTGTCTTACCAGGTGTGTTTGAGTGTTCAGGGATCCAATCACAACTATTTTGGTGACATGGGAGGTGATAATGTAGTCAATGTCTTGAGATATTTGCATAGGGGTGGCTCTACAATGTCCAGCATATTTTAATTCTTGAAGGTAGGACGTCTAATCTGTATAAATAACGTTTGAGGGAAAGGCATAAAAGACTATCCTCAGATGGTACAAGGTAGCTTCAAGTGCTGTGATTTCAGCTTTATAGTTGGAGCAAACCTCCACTCGCATATCAGTTAATCACCCTCCATAGTGGAATAATAAGCTGCTCAAGCCTAGCCCACTAAGCAGGAAATCCTTCTCCTGGCGATATCCAGCTCACATCAAAGATGGTACCTGCACAAGGGCTTATGCCCCTGTAGAAGTACAGGTCAACTAAGACATAAGCCTCTCAAAGTATCATTGTCCAATTCCCATGATGTACTAGAAAGCCCCTTCAATAGCTGTAGATGTCTCATGGCTTTATTCTTCATGAAATAGCTATCAACTATTTCTGTGCCACAAACCCTGGCATGACCAGGACAGCAGATTCACACAAGCCCCTGGCCAAGACAGCAGATCCACACAGGCCCCTGGTTTGATGGCCATGACAGCAGATTCACACAAGCCCCTGGTTTGATGGCTTTGTCTGCTATTTCTGTGCTACAAGCCCCTGGTTTGATGGCTTTGTCTGCTATTTCTGTGCTACAAGCCCCTGGTTTGATGGCTTTGTCTGCTATTTCTGTGCTACAAGCCCCTGGTTTGATGGCTTTGTCTGCTATTTCTGTGCTACAAGCCCCTGGTTTGATGGCTCTGTCTGCTATCAACTTTCTGTGCCACAAACCCTGGCCAGGACAGCAGATCCACACAAGCCCCTGGTTTTATGGCTTTGTCTGCTATTTCTGTGCTACAAACCCAAGCAGATCCACCACCTGGTTTTATGGCTTTGTCTGCTATTTCTGTGCTACAAACCCAAGCAGATCCACCACCTGGTGTGATGGCTTTGTCTACTATTTCTGTGCTACAAGCCCCTGGTTTGATGGCTTTGTCTACTATTTCTGTGCTACAAGCCCCTGGTTTGATGGCTTTGTCTGCTATTTCTGTGCTACAAGCCCCTGGTTTGATGGCTCTGTCTGCTATCAACTTTCTGTGCCACAAACCCTGGCCAGGACAGCAGATCCACACAAACCCCTGGTTTTATGGCTTTGTCTGCTATTTCTGTGCTACAAACCCAAGCAGATCCACCACCTGGTTTTATGGCTTTGTCTGCTATTTCTGTGCTACAAACCCAAGCAGATCCACCACCTGGTGTGATGGCTTTGTCTACTATTTCTGTGCTACAAGCCCCTGGTTTGATGGCTTTGTCTACTATTTCTGTGCTACAAGCCCCTGGTTTGATGGCTTTGTCTGCTATTTCTGTGCTACAAACCCAAGCAGATCCACCACCTGGTGTGATGGCTTTGTCTACTATTTCTGTGCTACAATCCGCTGGTTTGATGGCTTTGTCTACTATTTCTGTGCTACAAGCCCCTGGTTTGATGGCTCTGTCTGCTATTTCTGTGCTACAAGCCCCTGGTTTGATGGCTTTGTCTGCTATTTCTGTGCTACAAGCCCCTGGTTTGATGGCTTTGTCTGCTATTTCTGTGCTACAAGCCCCTGGTTTGATGGC
Source organism: Ariolimax columbianus (assembly GCA_036924085.1). Taxonomy (NCBI): domain Eukaryota; kingdom Metazoa; phylum Mollusca; class Gastropoda; order Stylommatophora; family Arionidae; genus Ariolimax; species Ariolimax columbianus. The sequence goes on from JAVGWX010000005.1 coordinate 114,369,882, forward strand.
TTTGTCTGCTATTTCTGTGCTACAAGCCCCTGGTTTGATGGCTGTGTCTGCTATTTCTGTGCTACAAGCCCCTGGTTTGATGGCTCTGTCTGCTATCAACTTTCTGTGCCACAAACCCTGGCCAGGACAGCAGATCCACACAAGCCCCTGGTTTTATGGCTTTGTCTGCTATTTCTGTGCTACAAACCCAAGCAGATCCACCACCTGGTTTTATGGCTTTGTCTGCTATTTCTGTGCTACAAACCCAAGCAGATCCACCACCTGGTGTGATGGCTTTGTCTACTATTTCTGTGCTACAAGCCCCTGGTTTGATGGCTTTGTCTACTATTTCTGTGCTACAAGCCCCTGGTTTGATGGCTTTGTCTGCTATTTCTGTGCTACAAGCCCCTGGTTTGATGGCTCTGTCTGCTATCAACTTTCTGTGCCACAAACCCTGGCCAGGACAGCAGATCCACACAAGCCCCTGGTTTTATGGCTTTGTCTGCTATTTCTGTGCTACAAACCCAAGCAGATCCACCACCTGGTTTTATGGCTTTGTCTGCTATTTCTGTGCTACAAACCCAAGCAGATCCACCACCTGGTGTGATGGCTTTGTCTACTATTTCTGTGCTACAAGCCCCTGGTTTGATGGCTTTGTCTACTATTTCTGGGCTACAAGCCCCTGGTTTGATGGCTTTGTCTGCTATTTCTGTGCTACAAACCCAAGCAGATCCACCACCTGGTGTGATGGCTTTGTCTACTATTTCTGTGCTACAATCCGCTGGTTTGATGGCTTTGTCTACTATTTCTGTGCTACAAGCCCCTGGTTTGATGGCTCTGTCTGCTATTTCTGTGCTACAAGCCCCTGGTTTGATGGCTTTGTCTGCTATTTCTGTGCTACAAGCCCCTGGTTTGATGGCTCTGTCTGCTATCAACTTTCTGTGCTACAGATCCACACAGGCCCTTTGTTTTATGGCTCTGTCTCCTTTTTTTGTGCCACAAATCCCAGCATGACCAGAACAGTAGATCCACCACACATGTCCATCCCTACAGGTTTAAGGCCTCTGTTTATATATATATAATAACACAACAATATATCATATGATATCATATATATATATTATACATAACAATATTATCATCTTAGGCAGTCACAAAAACAAAAATAAACAGTGTCACACTAGCACAAGGTTATATGAACAAGCAATTCCAGAATGTCATTGTAAACTATCATTTCTATTTGTCTAAACCGCACTGGTTCTGTCCTGTATAAAACTACTATGGATTTAGTCTATATAAAACTGAACAAGTTCTGTGTACATATAAAACTGCCACAGATATTGTCTGTATAGAACTGTACTGCTGGCTTTGTTTGTATAAAACATCGCTTGTGTGAAGAAAAACCTGTTACTGTTGCAATTCAATCCATGTAACCATATGTTGTTTTTGTACCATTATAGAAACTGTCGTGATTCTGTCAATGTAAAATACTGGTTCTGTCCGCCCTGCAAGACAAAATATTTACACAAATTTACAGCAACAAATAACAAATGTGTAAATGGTCAACTTTGAAATATATGTACAAGGGTTGCTCAGAAAATAATACCCCACAATTTTTGTTCTGAAACTATTTATTCACGCACAGTATTACTGAATATTTCCTTTACACATGCTATTTTTTCCACATAATCATTGTTCACTTCTACAGCCCTATGCCAATACAAAACAAGGACATGCATGCCTTTGCTGTAGCAACTTGTTGTCTTTTCACATAGCTGTTCTTTGATGTCTGTGGCTGGTTGAAAGACTTCCAGGAACCGATCTTGCACATAACTTCTGAATATCTAAAATTGTAGAACATTCCCATCACACGTACATTTCTGGCTGAAAGTGTTTGGTCAAATTTTTTACTTGGGATGCAATGATTCCTCACAAATAATGGCATCAGCGTGCGACAGTATGTCGGCTAGTGGTTGTGGAAGGATGCCCCGACTGTGGCCAATCGTACAGCTCTGTTTCTCCACGTCCTGAAGCTTTAACTTTCTGAACCCAGCATACAACAGTACTCCTATCGGCTGCACAACTTTCATGCAAAGCACACTTTCTCTGCAACCAAGAATTTAATTACAGCTCGTTTGTTGCACAAGAACACCATTTTAACAGACTACTTCAGTTGGAAGACTGTACAATTGCGCACACATACGCAGGAAAGCAGCATCGAAACCTATAAATTTTCACATTGCTACTGTATCTTTATTCGAGGATGAAAACAAAATATGGACCATTGATTTTTGAGCAACCCTCGCACAACGAATGGTAGGGAGGAGAGTATGGCATTCAGTCAACATTTGGCAGTCTGAAACTTCTAAGTTGGTAAAATAAGAAGTTAAGATAATGGAAAGTTCTCAACAATTGCAGGTATTTACGGTTTTTTTTATATTGACATTTTAAAGTTGTGGCCTTCCAAGCGATGAAATATGAACTTCAAGAGGCGAGAATGTGACCTGGTATCTAGTCGTGGATATTGAATATAAGTCTGAACTAAACTTGACAGTGAAATGGACAAAAGTGAATGTAGTAATGCTATTAATATTACTAATCCTACTAACAGGATAACACAGCAATTTGAATACTAATGGTGAGACGTAAACCAAAACTCAGTTGTAAATTTTCCCCTCCGCTTTAATGATATTGAATGCATGTCCACATTGATGACATCTAATGCATCATACTAATATATATTTTTAATTACAAACTTTTTGGATGTCATAGCGCGTGGCTGAATGGCTTCCATGCCAGCCTACTAACAAGGAGGACAACAGATAATCTCATGTAAGGCATATGTTGTTTTTTCTGTCTAGGGTGAAATAAATAAACACAGCCAACACACGACGTGGTGACAGCAGTGGCCTGTAGTCCTCAGCCTAAAAAAAACATTCCACTACCCCAGCAGTCCTCAGCCTAAAAAATCCTTTCCACTACCACAACAGTTCTCAGCCTACAAACCCTTCCACTACCCCAGCAGTGACCTGCAGTCCTCAGCCTAAAAAATCCTTTCCACTACCACAACAGTTCTCAGCCTACAAACCCTTCCACTACCCCAGCAGTGACCTGTAGTCCTCAGCCTAAAAACTTTTCCACTATCCCAGCAATGAGAATCAAGGTGGAAATACCGCTAAATTAAATTAATTGTACTCACCACTTGTGTTCACAAATCCTATCGAAACCATTGCCATTTTCACTGTCAGCGCCTAAATCTGACTCGTAATCAATACATAGCCTGACCAAATAAGTCATTTCTCTTATCTTCAAATCTGAATTCCATTGCGTGAGAAAGCCTGAAGTTTAACATTTTACAGAAAATGTCAATGGATCTGCAATAACTCTTTATGAAATGAAAGCTGTGCAGGGAATTCTGCCATATTATACTTTTTGGCATTGCAAAAACCTGAATGTCATCACTATATGAAAGAGCGGAAACCACATGTGCTCGCCATTCATTTCAGTAAAAATGGACTGCAACTGATGTTTTGTGCGTCGTCGATTTAGATCAAACCTAAATCCCCGAATATGCAGGATCTATTATATACACAAATGAAACAATCAACACATTAATAGTAAATTCAGCATCCCAAGTTGTGCAAGAGTGATGTATAAATATCTGAAGTTATATACAAATAATACATTTAGCATTTTCAGCTCAACAAAAGCAATACATAAAATGCCTGCAGTTTATGCATAAGTAATAAATTCAGTATCCAAAGTTACACCAATTACATGTTTTTGCATTTTGAAGTTATATACAAATGATACTTTTAGCATACTTAGTTATTCATAAATGATAAATTAATCATTCTAAATTATGCATAAACAATGGATCCAGGGTCTGAAGCTATGCCCTGCATGATCATGTCAGCATTGTAAGATATGCACAAACTACTAAGTTATACTTGATAACTTTAGCACTGAAGTTCTATAGATCAGACCAGAGGTATTATAAACTCCAACTCATGGCATTACAGACCAGCCATACACTCCCACAAAAGCCTGCTGATTGTGGTGTAGCTAGCTGGGCTTAGGAAACAATAACACCCCCCCCCCCCCCCCCCCCCCCCAATACATGGTACAAGAATAGAAAAGTAAATTATTACTGGTTTTCCTGGAGGACTGACTGGCTCTACCATGGAGTGTAGAGTATTCTTTTGTTTTTTCTGGTGGCTTATAGTTCACACAGGGTGAGTTTGCCAGCCCCCATACACAACCCTCTTCTACCATAAGAGTGTAGAGTATTTTCTTTTTGCTATAGTACCCGATCATCGTGCGTAGAAGTAAAGCATTCACTTTTCATAGCAAAGGTTTGGGGTTAAACTTTCGCTACCAGCATGCTCCAGTAATCCCAGCTGTAAATGGAAATCTGGCTTACAGTTAAAAAAAATGAAAGGTGTTGAAGACAGGAGCTGTCCAGCCCATCTCATCAACAAGCTATGGTCTCATTCCCCACAACTGTGTCTACTATAACATTTTTTTTTTAAAGACTGTTTCTGGAGGTGAGGTATTTTTTTTGCTTAAATGTTTGCCTCACTAGTTTCTACTGGCGGAGGCACGCCATTTTCCACCCCAGACCGTAGTCAATTGGGCGATATCAGGACGCATAAACCAGTGTTTGGATGCATGTGTGCGTCTGTATGTACCTATGCTAGGTTTGTGCGCCCTCAGAAGCTAGCCCAACCAAAGTGCAATGGAAGGGCTTTACCACGAGGATGCGTGTGAAAGTTGTGCAAGGGTGTGACTGTAGGACAGAGTCAAATGAAACAGAGTGAGGTGAGAGAAGAGAGAGAAGAGTGGCCCCCAGGGTGAGCCACTCCAGGATGGAGGTGAGGTATTTTTTTTTGCTTAGATGTTTGCCTCACTAGTTTCTACTGGCGGAGGCGCGCCAGACTTTAGTCCATTGGGCGATATCAGGACGCATAAACCAGTGCTTGGATGCATGTGTGCGTCTGTATGTACCTATGCTAGGTTTGTGCGCCCTCAGAAGCTAGCCCAACCAAAGTGCAATGGAAGGGCTTTACCACGAGGGCGAGTGTGAAAGTTGTGCAAGGGTGTGACTGCAGGACAGAGTCAAATGAAACAGAGTGAGGTGAGAGAAGAGTGGCCCCCAGGGTGAGCCACTCCAGGATGGAGGTGAGGTATCTATCTAACCCATGCCTTTTCTACCATGGGGTATAGAGTATTCTTGTGGTTTACAGGGTGGGACTGTCGGCTAACTCTCCAAATTTGATTCTTACGACATGCCCGACAGACTACAACGTTGGTTTCCTTTGCACACCCCCCACCATTCGGGCCATGGTAACACACAGCAGCAAGATGAAGAAACTACACAAATTATTTTCAACTATTGATGCATATTATATATTCTGTTATCTCCCTTGTCCTGACCTTGATCTCGCCGACCCTGGTTCCACTGACTACCATCAAAGTTTTGTGGACCTCGAAGGTCCGCCATACGCATCTCCATAACTTTTGATGCGCTGTAAATGTTCATGAAACGTGAAGTGTCTACTTGGTTGTACGAGTTAACGACAGGTTCAGAGGTCAAGGAGATGCGAGGCCAGCCACCTGCTGTAGGCCAAGAATGGTGGAGGTTCTGGTCAGGCGTCCCAGGGGGTTTGTAGTGCATGGTCTGCTGGATGTCACCGGATGCACCACCATTATTGGTTCCGGATGAGCTGACCCCTGTTTGTGGACCAGGGGTGTGAAGCTGGCGATTCATGTTGGGCATATACTCTGGCCCACCACCTGAAGGGCTCATCCCAACTCCCTGCTGCTGAGGCTGCCACTGAAGTGGGGGGCCTCTTCCATCAGGGGTAGGTGTAGGGGTTGGTGTCTGGATAGGGCCTGGAGTAGATACGTCTTGCTTGATGGTGGACATGACCTTGTCTCCACCGTGACCTCCTATCTGCTGCTGCTGCTGTTGTTGATGCTGCCCCAACCCATGTGGACTTCTGACTTGCAATGGATGCCTGACCACCACGGACTCCACAAACTGGTGTGGGATATTCGCAATCGTCTTACCCCCATACACACTGCCTAGCATATCCTCATCTTTTTTCACCACTAATACTCCCCCATACCCTTCCCTATCCATATGCTCAGTCTTCATCTCCATGGCCAGTTGATTCACTAACTCCGCTTTCTTCTTGCCTCGAGTTACCCCTCCTCCTCTATTCTTACTTCCCCTTGGTCTGCCTCGGGTGGGCGTGGCCAAGATCGTCCCAGTCGGAACGGGTAAACCTAAACCATGGCTCGGGCCAGCTCCTTCGTGAGGAAGTGGAAATGCCATGTTTTTAATCCCTGCCATATCCATATTAGGAACCTTCATCCCCTCTGCTCCATCTTTGCTGTAGTCATATGGAAAGCGTAATCTCATAGGAGACGATCCCTTTCGCTTCTTGCTTCCCTCCTTTGGCTTGTGCGAATCTGGGGCTTTCCCTTCCTCGTCTGAAGTCAAGTAGTCCTCGGAGCTGAAACAATTTTCAAAAGGTGAAGTTTAACTGAGAGAATGCAGTAAAAATTTAAAGCAACAATAAAACTAAAGCAACAATAACTCTAAACAAACAAAACTAAACCAATGAAAAACAAGCAAAATTATAGTTTGTTCTTGAAATCTGCTTGGGAAATAGAGTATTCTTTTGTCTTTCTCGTGACTTGATTCCTACAGTTTGGGGTAACCAACCTATCTTCTATGGAGTATAGAGTATTCTTTTGTCTTTCTCGTGACTTGATTCCTACAGTTTGGGGTAACCAACCTATCTTCTATGGAGTATAGAGTATTCTTTTGTCTTTCTCGTGACTTGATTCCTACAGTTTGGGGTAACCAACCTATCTTCTATGGAGTATAGAGTATATTGGAGAAATGGAAAACCTACAAAAGCATGGAGGAATGCATATACAGTGCCAATATAGAAGAATAAACAACCTCTAGATGAGCCTAAAGGGAATAGTCCCATCTACCTAACATCGTGGCTGGGCAAATTAGTTGAGACACTTTTATTGCTTTATACCAGGAACAAGCAGGATTTTGAATCTGCAGTTGGCTGGCCCAAAGAATAAATGATGGCTTCCATAGCAACAAGCTTACAGATTGAGCCTGGGAGAGAAGATTTGCTGATGAAGATGATTAACATTGGAATTGATGATAAGCTCTACAACTTGATAAAGTACTTTCTAAATGAACAAAGGATATGATCTCTTCTAAAGAAGTTTTAGAAGAACTACCATTAGGCTCATTGATAAGTTGAACTCTTGTCTGACCACATCAAAACCGAAAAAGCTCTGTATGTTGATGACCTGTCAAACGTATGGAAGCATAACGAGACTACACAATTACTGCCAAACACGGAAGCTAAAAATCAAAGACAATGTATACCATCTTCACCAAGATCTACAAAGTTGCCAAACAAAATTTGAGATTAGAACACGATCTGATTAGAGAGGAGCATCCTACTTATTTTGGAGTCACGCTTGACTGACAACTCAGCCTCACAAAACACAAATATCTTGGAATCCCGCTTGACCGACAATCTCAGCCTCAAACATCCCACATACCTTGGAGTCACGCTTGACTGACAACTCAGCCTCAAACATCCCACGAATCTTGGAGCCACACTTGATCGACAACTCAGCCTCTAATCTTTACTGTGTAGAATAAAGCCATAAGACGTCTACAGCTATTGAATAGGATTCCTGGAACATCATGGAGATCAGACAAGGATACTTTGAGAGGCTTATATCTTGGTTATGTGCGCTCAACAATAAAATATAATAGTTCGACAATAATAACTTGTTCAAAATCGAACTTGGAATCTCTGGACAGGGTGCAGAAAAGTAGTCTACTCTTCATTAGTGCAGATAATGCAGTCAACACCAATAGCAGCTTGCAAAGACCACACAAATGTAGAACTCCTTGAGATGCGGAGGGATAAAGCTGTTATAGAAGCTTCTAAATTAAGCAGCAGGATCAAACGGGATCGTCTCAACAGGCACCTTGTGGACAATTGGCAAACAAAAACAAAAGCATACACCTCACCGTGTTAGTGATACCAAAAACAGATACCACCTCCCAGAAAGAAGACAAGAGTTACAGATAGTAGTAAAAGACATACCACCAAAAGCATTTCCTGAAGCACCAGATTATAGTGACAAAAATAATAGATGATAAACCAAAAGTTCCGATAGAATTGTGTGGGGAGGTGTGCTCCACTTATTAGGCTGAAATCACTGCACTGGAAGTCATCTTGCACCCTCTGAAGGCGGTTTTAGATGTCTTTCCCTCAAAGACTTGATGTTCACCCGTCAAGCTATAGAAGATGCTGGACATTGCAGACCTAATCCAAATAGCCCTAGGTGCCAACCACCTCCCATATTGTCAAAAAAGTTATTCAGTGACTCCAAACACTCAAACATACCTGTCAATGACAAGGCTGACAGACCAGCAAAGACGGGATCAAGACAACTATAGTGACACCTCTACAAACAGCTCATAAGGATACCAAACATGGAAACTTGATCAGCCATAAGAAACACAGGAAGGGAGGTCTGCTAACAGATGGCAAGCCCCAACCCAAATGACAGCATCAATCAACTCTCAAGGAGGGGTCAGAGTTCTATTTTCTGGCTAAGAACACAAGACATCCCACTTAACAAGCACCTCAACAGAATCCAATCACAACACACCCAAGAGTGCCAGCTGTGTACACGCCCATATGAAATAATTGATTATTATGTCTTTAAGTGCCAGGTGCTCAATGATGTTATGAAAGTGCTTCTTCCTCTGAGACCAGATAAATGGAAGACTTTGTTGTTACCCAACAACAACTAACAAACATTACATGGCATTGGGCCAAAGGGAGAGAAAGTACTGCTGGATCAGTAACAGAAGAAAATAGAAGAAATCGGTACTAACAATTAAAATTGAGTTACTCATGGACTTGTGAGCTTGCAATCAACTGGTGGTTGGTAAAAACACCTTTCCCCTAAGATCATACACAGAGCAACATGGGTGGGTACTGGTGATTGGTGGGTACTGGTGATTGTGGGTACTGGTGATTGTGTGTTTGGTGGGTACTGGTGATTGGGGGGTTCTGGTGATTGGTTGGTACTGGTGATTGGTGGCAACACTCTTCCATTAAGATCATACACAAAGCAACATTGGTGGGTACTGGTGATTGGTTGGTACTGGTGTTTGGTGGGTACTGGTGATTGGTGGCAACACCCTTCCACTAAGATCATACACAAAGCAACATGGGTGGCACCAGATTGAACATAAGACGATCAGATCATAATCACACCATGTCATAGTGTATTAAGAAGCAGACGTGTATTTAGATAACTATCTTATGATAGCCAAAATATAGATGAAACTTAAAAGGTATACAACAATATATAACCATGGATAAGTTTCAGGAACAAGGACAAACAAGACCAATTTAAAGTTACAATATCAAATAGGTATCATGTGTTACAGAAACTAGAAGAAAAAGAGGATATAGAAGAGCACTGGCAATAGATACAAAATATATGGAACAATAATTGTAAAGTTCCGAGGTACACCAAGACAAGGCATGGTTAACAGAAACTATGGCAAACATAAATGAAAGAAAAATGAAGAAAGTAGATTTGAACAGTAGCTAAACAAGAAATATTAGAGCCAAAGTTCAGAAAGTATACACTGAAGCCATCAAAGAAGAAAGAAGGAACATCGGAAGAGACGAGAGAAAATATATGGATGAGTTGAAAAGACAGACAATTATATGAAAGACCTGTACAACAACACACAGGAAAATATAGCAAGCCAATGGCTTTATTAAGATAGGGAAGGAAATTTGATTAGCAAAACAATTGAGCAGATGAAATAGGCAGCACATTTGATTTTATGTTTGAACAAAGTGTGAAATGGAACTCTCTTATAGTTGAATAAAGTGTGGAATGGAACTCTCTTATAGTTGAACAAAGTGTGGAATGGAACTCTCTTATAGTTGAATAAAGTGTGGAATGGAACTCTCTTATAGTTGAACAAAGTGTGGAATAGAATTCTCTTATAGTTGAACAAAGTGTGGAATGGAACTCTCTTATAGTTGAACAAAGTGTGGAATGAAACTCTCTTATAGTTAAAGTGTGGAATGGAACTCTCTTATAGTTGAATAAAGTGTGGAATGGAACTCTCTTATAGTTAAAGTGTGGAATGGAACTCTCTTATAGTTAAAATGTGGAATGGAACTCTCTTATAGTTGAATAAAGTGTGGAATGGAACTCTCTTATAGTTGAATAAAGTGTGGAATGGAACTCTCTTATAGTTAAAGTGTGGAATGGAACTCTCTTATAGTTAACCTTAGGCACGCTACATAGTTTTTGAAAAAAATTTGACCTAATTAATTTTCTTAATTAGTCGCTGTGGTAATCGTCTTTCAAAATTTGTAACTTTTATGTTTGTTTGTCAATAAATATGATTTTCTGGCGTGTAGATACACAATAGCATAACGAACATGTGGGTGTTATTGTTTTTGTTGTATGTTTGTTAGTTTTTGAGATTTAAAAAGATGAAGTTGAAAATTTATGAAAATCTCGGGAAAAATTTGGACTCGACCACTAGGCCTAGTCGCTTCGATAGAAAACCATGGAAACCACAACAACGTATCGATACTGTGTTTACACTATCGCCACAAATGTTAGTTTCAATTCAAACGTAGTTCTTTCATTTAAACAAACAAAATAAACAGATCTATGCGATAAAAATCTTTCTCAACAACCTACTTCCCCTTTCGCAAAAAGTCGGCTTGCTCCAAACGGCGTATACAAAATTAAAACTGTTCAAAAGCCATTTGTAATCGAACACACGATACTTTAACCGGCAAAATATCATGTATATATGGAGGACGTACTCAGCAGTAAAAAATGGCTGTCAGGAGTGACTCCGTTCAAAATAAAAAAAAATTTTTCCGCACACCGTTTTTGCAGGCCGAGCTGGTTAGAAGGGATCGGACAAGGGCGTGCTTAAGGTTAAAGTGTGGAATGGAACTCTCTTATAGTTAAAGTGTGGAATGGAACTCTCTTATAGTTAAAGTGTGGAATGGAACTCTCTTATAGTTAAAGTGTGGAATGGAACTCTCTTATAGTTAAAGTGTGGAATGGAACTCTCTTATAGTTGAACAAAGTGTGGAATAGAATTCTCTTATAGTTAAAGTGTGGAATGGAACTCTCTTATAGTTGAACAAAGTGTGGAATAGAATTCTCTTATAGTTAAAGTGTGGAATGGAACTCTCTTATAGTTGAACAAAGTGTGGAATAGAATTCTCTTATAGTTAAAGTGTGGAATGGAACTCTCTTATAGTTGAACAAAGTGTGGAATAGAATTCTCTTATAGTTAAAGTGTGGAATGGAACTCTCTTATAGTTGAACAAAGTGTGGAATGGAATTCTCTTATAGTTAAAGTGTGGAATGGAATTCTCTTATAGTTAAAGTGTGGAATGGAACTCTCTTATAGTTAAAGTGTGGAATGGAACTCTCTTATAGTTAAAGTGTGGAATGGAACTCTCTTATAGTTAAAGTGTGGAATGGAACTCTCTTATAGTTAAAGTGTGGAATGGAACTCTCTTATAGTTAAAGTGTGGAATGGAACTCTCTTATAGTTAAAGTGTGGAATGGAACTCTCTTATAGTTAAAGTGTGGAATGGAACTCTCTTATAGTTAAAGTGTGGAATGGAACTCTCTTATAGTTAAAGTGTGGAATGGAACTCTCTTATAGTTAAAGTGTGGAATGGAACTCTCTTATAGTTAAAGTGTGGAATGGAATTCTCTTATAGTTAAAGTGTGGAATGGAACTCTCTTATAGTTAAAGTGTGGAATGGAACTCTCTTATAGTTAAAGTGTGGAATGGAACTCTCTTATAGTTAAAGTGTGGAATGGAACTCTCTTATAGTTAAAGTGTGGAATGGAACTCTCTTATAGTTAAAGTGTGGAATGGAACTCTCTTATAGTTAAAGTGTGGAATGGAACTCTCTTATAGTTAAAGTGTGGAATGGAACTCTCTTATAGTTAAAGTGTGGAATGGAACTCTCTTATAGTTAAAGTGTGGAATGGAACTCTCTTATAGTTGACAAGTTTGCAGCGGCTTGCAATAGCTTTGATCTCACCATTTCTACTGTTAAGACAAGTGCCGCATCAAGCAGCCCCAAGGGATGAGCACAGTGAGGCATCTATCACTATCAATGGTCAGAAGTTGAAGTCGGTGGTTGCATACCTTGGCAGCACACTCTCCAGAGCAGTTCATATTGATGAAGTGAACACGAGAATTGCTAAAGCATGTGTAGCATTTGGAAAACTAAGATCCTCAGTTTGGGGCTGGAGAGGAATTAAGCTGATAACTAAATTGAAGGTTTATGTGGCAGTCATTCTACCAACTCCTTCTGTATGCCTGGGAAGCCAGGACTGTGTACAGTCAACATGCGAAGAAGCGTGACCCCTTCCATCTGGGCTGCTTAAGGAAACTGCTGAACATAAAATGGCATGATAGGATCACAGATGTAGAAGTTCTTTCACGAGCTGACATGACAAGCATCCACACAACTATGTGCAAACCGCAGCTTAGATGGACTGGCCATGACTTCCAAAGAAAATATTCTATGGCAAGCTTAAAGCCAGGCAAGCGAGCTCACGGTGACCAAATAAACTGTTACAGCGACACTAAGAGAACATTGCTGCTGATCGCTCTGCCTGGCGTTGTAAAATCTCTTCTGGCACAACACATTTCGAGGGACACAAAAGGCAAAGAGACGAGTTGCCCCAGTCTGATGGTCAGACAGTGTTTCTCTGCCCTCAGTGTGACAGACGCTTTCAGGCTCAGATTGGTTTGATCAGCCATCTACGAACCCACTCCAATATCGACAGATAACAAAGTGGTCCTCTTCAGAAATGATGGACAAAATGTATCCAAATAATCCCTTTTACATTTTTGTGTTTACACGACTTTGCAAATCACTTGGCTCTTCTGTCCCATAACCACAATCAAATCACTTGGCTCTTCTGTCCCATAACCACAACTAGATGACTTGGCTCTTCTGTACCATAACCACAACTAGATGACTTGGCTCTTCTGTCCCATAACCACAACTAGATGACTTGGATCTTGTCACATAATCACAATCAGATGACTTAGCTCTTCTGTCCCATAACCACAACCAGATGACTTGGCTCTTCTGTCCCATAACCACAAACAGATGACTTGGCTCTTCTGTAACATAACCACAACGAGATGACTTGGCTCTTCTGTCCCATAACCACAACTAGATGACTTGGATCTTGTCACATAATCACAATCAGATGACTTAGCTCTTCTGTAACATAACCACAACCAGATGACTTGGATCTTGTCACATAATCACAACCAGATGACATGACTCTTCTGTAACATAACCACAACTAGATGACTTGGATCTTGTCACATAATCACAATCAGATGACTTAGCTCTTCTGTAACATAACCACAACCAGATGACTTGGCTCTTCTGTAACATAACCACAACCATATGAAATGGCTCTTCTGTAACATAACCACAACCAGATGACTTGGATCTTGTCACATAATCACAATCAGATGACTTGGCTCTTCTGTAACATAACCACAACCATATGAAATGGCTATTCTGTAACATAACCACAACCAGATGACTTGGCTCTTCTGTAACATAACCACAACCATATGAAATGGCTCTTCTGTAACATAACCACAACCAGATGACTTGGATCTTGTCACATAATCACAATCAGATGACTTGGCTCTTCTGTAACATAACCACAACCATATGAAATGGCTATTCTGTAACATAACCACCAGATGACTTGGCTCTTCTGTAACATAACCACAACCAGATGACTTGGATCTTGTCACATAATCACAATCAGATGACTTGGCTCTTCTGTAACATAACTACAACCAGATGACTTTGATCTTGTCACATAATCACAATCAGATGACTTGGCTCTTCTGTAACATAACCACAACCATATCAAATGGCTCTTCTGTAACATAACCACAACCAGATGACTTGGATCTTGTCACATAATCACAATCAGATGACTTGGCTCTTCTGTAACATAACCACAACCATATGAAATGGCTCTTCTGTAACATAACCACAACCATATGAAATGGCTCTTCTGTAACATAACCACAACCAGATGACTTGGATCTTGTCACATAATCACAATCAGATGACTTGACTCTTCTGTAACATAACCACAACCAGATGACTTGGATCTTGTCACATAATCACAATCAGATGATTTGGCTCTTCTGTAACATAACCACATTCAAATGACGTGGATCTTGTCACATAATCAAAACCAGATGACTTGGCTCTTCTGTAACACAACCACAACCAGATGACTTGGATCTTGTCACATAATCACAACCAGATGACATGGCTCTTCTGTAACATAACCACAACCAGATGACTTGGCTCTTGTCACATAATCACAACCAGATGACTTGGCTCTTCTGTAACATAACCACAACCAGATGACTTGGATCTTGTCACATAATCACAATCAGATGACTTGGCTCTTCTGTAACATAACCACAACCAGATGACTTGGATCTTGTCACATAATCACAATCAGATGACTTGGATCTTCTGTAACATAATCACAACCAGATGACTTGGATCTTGTCACATAATCACAATCAGATGACTTGGATCTTCTGTAACATAACCACAACCAGATGACTTGAATCTTGTCACATAATCACAATCAGATGACTTGGCTCTTCTGTAACATAACCACAACCATATGACTTGGATCTTGTCACATAATCACAACCAGATGACATGGCTCTTCTGTAACATAACCACAACCAGATGACATGGCTCTTCTGTAACATAACCACAACTAGATGACTTGGATCTTGTCACATAATCACAACCAGATGACTTGGCTCTTCTGTAACATAACCACAACCAGATGACTTGGATCTTGTCACATAATCACAATCAGATGACTTAGCTCTTCTGTAACATAACCACAACCAGATGACTTGGATCTTGTCACATAATCACAATCAGATGACTTAGCTCTTCTGTAACATAACCACAACCAGATGACTTGGATCTTGTCACATAATCACAACCAGATGACTTGGCTCTTCTGTAACATAACTACAACCAGATGACTTGGATCTTGTCACATAATCACAACCAGATGACTTGGCTCTTCTGTAACATAACCACAACCAGATGACATGGCTCTTCTGTAACATAACCACAACCAGATGACTTGGATCTTGTCACATAATCACAATCAGATGACTTGGCTCTTCTGTAACATAACCACAACCAGATGACTTGGATCTTGTCACATAATCACAACCAGATGACTTGGCTCTTCTGTAACATAACCATAACCAGATGACTTGGATCTTGTCACATAATCACAACCAGATGACTTGGCTCTTCTGTAACATAACCACAACCAGATGACTTGGATCTTGTCACATAATCACAACCAGATGACTTGGCTCTTCTGTAACATAACCACAACCAGATGACTTGGATCTTGTCACATAATCACAATCAGATGACTTGGCTCTTCTGTAACATAACCACAACCAGATGACTTGGATCTTGTCACATAACCACAACCAGATGACTTGGCTCTTCTGTAACATAACCACAATCAGATGACTTGGCTCTTCTGTAACATAACCACAACCAGATGACTTGGATCTTGTCACATAATCACAATCAGATGACTTGGATCTTGTCACATAACCACAACCATATGACTTGGCTCTTGTCACATAATCACAACCAGATGACATGGCTCTTCTGTAACATAACCACAACCAGATGACTTGGCTCTTCTGTAACATAACCATAACCAGATGACATGGCTCTTCTGTAACATAACCACAACCAGATGACTTGGCTCTTCTGTAACATAATCACAATCAGATGACTTGACTCTTCTGTAGCATAACCACAACCATATGACTTGGATCTTGTCACATAATCACAATCAGATGACTTGGCTCTTCTGTAACATAACCACAACCAGATGACTTTGATCTTGTCACATAATCACAATCAGATGACTTGACTCTTCTGTAGCATAACCACAACCAGATGACTTGGATCTTGTCACATAATCACAATCAGATGACTTGGCTCTTCTGTAACATAACCACAACCAGATGACTTTGATCTTGTCACATAATCACAATCAGATGACTTGGCTCTCCTGTAACATAACCACAACCATATGAAATGGCTCTTCTGTAACATAACCACAACCAGATGACTTGGATCTTGTCACATAATCACAATCAGATGACTTGGCTCTTCTGTAACATAACCACAACCAGATGATTTGGATCTTGTCACATAATCACAATCAGATGACTTGGCTCTTCTGTAACATAACTACAACCATATGACTTGGATCTTGTCACATAATCACAACCAGATGACTTGGCTCTTCTGTAACATAACCACAACCAGATGACATGGCTCTTCTGTAACATAACCACAACCAGATGACTTGGATCTTGTCACATAATCACAACCAGATGACTTGGCTCTTCTGTAACATAACCACAACCAGATGACATGGCTCTTCTGTAACATAACCACAACCAGATGACTTGGATCTTGTCACATAATCACAACCAGATGACTTGGCACTTCTGTAACATAACCACAACCAAATGACTTGGATCTTGTCACATAATCACAACCAGATGACTTGGCTTTTTTGTAACATAACCACAACCATATGACTTGGATCTTGTCACATAATCACAACCAGATGACTTGGCTCTTCTGTAACATAATCACAACCAGATGACATGGCTCTTCTGTAACATAACCACAACCAGATGACTTGGATCTTGTCACATAATCACAACCAGATGACTTGGCTCTTCTGTAACATAACCACAACCAGATGACTTGGATCTTGTCACATAATCACAATCAGATGACTTGGCTCTTCTGTAACATAACCACAACCAGATGATTTGGATCTTGTCACATAATCACAATCAGATGACTTGGCTCTTCTGTAACATAACTAACACCCTATGACTTGGATCTTGTCACATAATCACAACCAGATGACTTGGCTCTTCTGTAACATAACCACAACCAGATGACATGGCTCTTCTGTAACATAACCACAACCAGATGACTTGGCTCTTCTGTAACATAACCACAACCAGATGACATGGCTCTTCTGTAACATAACCACAACCAGATGACTTGGATCTTGTCACATAATCACAACCAGATGACTTGGCACGTCTGTAACATAACCACAACCAAATGACTTGGATCTTGTCACATAATCACAACCAGATGACTTGGCTTTTTTGTAACATAACCACAACCATATGACTTGGATCTTGTCACATAATCACAACCAGGTGACTTGGCTCTTCTGTAACATAATCACAACCAGATGACATGGCTCTTCTGTAACATAACCACAACCAGATGACTTGGATCTTGTCACATAATCACAACCAGATGACTTGGCTCTTCTGTAACATAACCACAACCAGATGACTTGGATCTTGTAACATAATCACAACCAGATGACTTGGCTCTTCTGTAACATAACCACAACCATATGACTTGGATCTTGTCACATAATCACAACCAGATGACTTGGCTCTTCTGTAACATAACCACAACCAGATGACATGGCTCTTCTGTAACATAACCACAACCAGATGACTTGGATCTTGTCACATAATCACAATCAGATGACTTGGCTCTTCTGTAACATAACCACAACCAGATGACTTGGATCTTGTCACATAATCACAACCAGATGACTTGGCTCTTCTGTAACATAACCACAACCAGATGACTTGGATCTTGTCACATAATCACAATCAGATGACTTGGCTCTTCTGTAACATAACCACAACCAGATGACATGGCTCTTCTGTAACATAACCACAACCAGATGACTTGGATCTTGTCACATAATCACAATCAGATGATTTGGCTCTTCTGTAACATAACCACAACCAGATGACTTGGATCTTGTCACATAATCACAACCAGATGACATGGCTCTTCTGTAACATAACCACAACCAGATGACTTGGCTCTTGTCACATAATCACAACCAGATGACTTGGCTCTTCTGTAACATAACCACAACCAGATGACTTGGATCTTGTCACATAATCACAACCAGATGACTTGGCTCTTCTGTAACATAACCACAACCAGATGACTTGGATCTTGTCACATAATCACAATCAGATGACTTAGCTCTTCTGTAACATAACCACAACCAGATGACTTGGATCTTGTCACATAATCACAATCAGATGACATGGATCTTCTGTAACATAACCACAACCAGATGACTTGGATCTTGTCACATAATCACAATCAGATGACTTGGATCTTCTGTAACATAACCACAACCAGACGACTTTGATCTTGTCTCATAATCACAACCAGATGACTGGGCTCTTCTGTAACATAACCACAACCATATGACTTGGATCTTGTCACATAATCACAACCAGATGACATGGCTCTTCTGTAACATAACCACAACCAGATGACATGGCTCTTCTGTAACATAACCACTACCAGATGACTTGGATCTTGTCACATAATCACAACCAGATGACTTGGCTCTTCTGTAACATAACCACAACCAGATGACTTGGATCTTGTCACATAATCACAATCAGATGACTTAGCTCTTCTGTAACATAACCACAACCAGATGACTTGGATCTTGTCACATAATCACAATCAGATGACTTAGCTCTTCTGTAACATAACCACAACCAGATGACTTGGATCTTGTCACATAATCACAACCAGATGACTTGGCTCTTCTGTAACATAACTACAACCAGATGACTTGGATCTTGTCACATAATCACAACCAGATGACTTGGCTCTTCTGTAACATAACCACAACCAGATGACATGGCTCTTCTGTAACATAACCACAACCAGATGACTTGGATCTTGTCACATAATCACAATCAGATGACTTGGCTCTTCTGTAACATAACCACAACCAGATGACTTGGATCTTGTCACATAATCACAACCAGATGACTTGGCTCTTCTGTAACATAACCACAACCAGATGACTTGGATCTTGTCACATAATCACAACCAGATGACTTGGCTCTTCTGTAACATAACCACAACCAGATGACTTGGATCTTGTCACATAATCACAATCAGATGACTTGGCTCTTCTGTAACATAACCACAACCAGATGACTTGGATCTTGTCACATAACCACAACCAGATGACTTGGCTCTTCTGTAACATAACCACAATCAGATGACTTGGCTCTTCTGTAACATAACCACAACCAGATGACTTGGATCTTGTCACATAATCACAATCAGATGACTTGGATCTTGTCACATAACCACAACCAGATGACTTGACTCTTCTGTAACATAACCACAACCAGATGACTTGGATCTTGTCACATAACCACAACCAGATGACTTGGCTCTTGTCACATAATCACAACCAGATGACATGGCTCTTCTGTAACATAACCACAACCAGATGACTTGGCTCTTCTGTAACATAACCACAACCAGATGACATGGCTCTTCTGTAACATAACCACAACCAGATGACTTGGCTCTTCTGTAACATAATCACAATCAGATGACTTGACTCTTCTGTAGCATAACCACAACCATATGACTTGGATCTTGTCACATAATCACAATCAGATGACTTGGCTCTTCTGTAACATAACCACAACCAGATGACTTTGATCTTGTCACATAATCACAATCAGATGACTTGACTCTTCTGTAGCATAACCACAACCAGATGACTTGGATCTTGTCACATAATCACAATCAGATGACTTGGCTCTTCTGTAACATAACCACAACCAGATGACTTTGATCTTGTCACATAATCACAATCAGATGACTTGGCTCTCCTGTAACATAACCACAACCATATGAAATGGCTCTTCTGTAACATAACCACAACCAGATGACTTGGATCTTGTCACATAATCACAATCAGATGACTTGGCTCTTCTGTAACATAACCACAACCAGATGATTTGGATCTTGTCACATAATCACAATCAGATGACATGGCTCTTCTGTAACATAACCACAACCAGATGACTTGGCTCTTGTCACATAATCACAACCAGATGACTTGGCTCTTCTGTAACATAACCACAACCAGATGACTTGGATCTTGTCACATAATCACAACCAGATGACTTGGCTCTTCTGTAACATAACCACAACCAGATGACTTTTATCTTGTCACATAATCACAATCAGATGACTTAGCTCTTCTGTAACATAACCACAACCAGATGACTTGGATCTTGTCACATAATCACAATCAGATGACATGGATCTTCTGTAACATAACCACAACCAGATGACTTGGATCTTGTCACATAATCACAATCAGATGACTTGGATCTTCTGTAACATAACCACAACCAGATGACTTGGATCTTGTCACATAATCACAACCAGATGACTTGGCTCTTCTGTAACATAACCACAACCATATGACTTGGATCTTGTCACATAATCACAACCAGATGACATGGCTCTTCTGTAACATAACCACAACCAGATGACATGGCTCTTCTGTAACATAACCACAACCAGATGACTTGGATCTTGTCACATAATCACAACCAGATGACTTGGCTCTTCTGTAACATAACCACAACCAGATGACTTGGATCTTGTCACATAATCACAATCAGATGACTTAGCTCTTCTGTAACATAACCACAACCAGATGACTTGGATCTTGTCACATAATCACAATCAGATGACTTAGCTCTTCTGTAACATAACCACAACCAGATGACTTGGATCTTGTCACATAATCACAACCAGATGACTTGGCTCTTCTGTAACATAACTACAACCAGATGACTTGGATCTTGTCACATAATCACAACCAGATGACTTGGCTCTTCTGTAACATAACCACAACCAGATGACATGGCTCTTCTGTAACATAACCACAACCAGATGACTTGGATCTTGTCACATAATCACAATCAGATGACTTGGCTCTTCTGTAACATAACCACAACCAGATGACTTGGATCTTGTCACATAATCACAACCAGATGACTTGGCTCTTCTGTAACATAACCACAACCAGATGACTTGGATCTTGTCACATAATCACAATCAGATGACTTGGCTCTTCTGTAACATAACCACAACCAGATGACTTGGATCTTGTCACATAATCACAACCAGATGACTTGGCTCTTCTGTAACATAACCACAACCAGATGACTTGGATCTTGTCACATAATCACAACCAGATAACTTGGCTCTTCTGTAACATAACCACAACCAGATGACTTGGATCTTGTCACATAATCACAACCAGATGACTTGGCTCTTCTGTAACATAACCACAACCAGATGACTTGGATCTTGTCACATAATCACAACCAGATGACTTGGCTCTTCTGTAACATAACCACAACCAGATGACTTGGATCTTGTCACATAACCACAACCAGATGACTTGGCTCTTCTGTAACATAACCACAATCAGATGACTTGGCTCTTCTGTAACATAACCACAACCAGATGACTTGGATCTTGTCACATAATCACAATCAGATGACTTGGATCTTGTCACATAACCACAACCAGATGACTTGACTCTTCTGTAACATAACCACAACCAGATGACTTGGATCTTGTCACATAACCACAACCAGATGACTTGGCTCTTGTCACATAATCACAACCAGATGACATGGCTCTTCTGTAACATAACCACAACCAGATGACTTGGCTCTTCTGTAACATAACCACAACCAGATGACATGGCTCTTCTGTAACATAACCACAACCAGATGACTTGGCTCTTCTGTAACATAATCACAATCAGATGACTTGACTCTTCTGTAGCATAACCACAACCATATGACTTGGATCTTGTCACATAATCACAATCAGATGACTTGGCTCTTCTGTAACATAACCACAACCAGATGACTTTGATCTTGTCACATAATCACAATCAGATGACTTGACTCTTCTGTAGCATAACCACAACCAGATGACTTGGATCTTGTCACATAATCACAATCAGATGACTTGGCTCTTCTGTAACATAACCACAACCAGATGACTTTGATCTTGTCACATAATCACAATCAGATGACTTGGCTCTCCTGTAACATAACCACAACCATATGAAATGGCTCTTCTGTAACATAACCACAACCAGATGACTTGGATCTTGTCACATAATCACAATCAGATGACTTGGCTCTTCTGTAACATAACCACAACCAGATGATTTGGATCTTGTCACATAATCACAATCAGATGACTTGGCTCTTCTGTAACATAACCACAACCATATGACTTGGATCTTGTCACATAATCACAACCAGATGACTTGGCTCTTCTGTAACATAACCACAACCAGATGACATGGCTCTTCTGTAACATAACCACAACCAGATGACTTGGATCTTGTCACATAATCACAACCAGATGACTTGGCTCTTCTGTAACATAACCACAACCAGATGACATGGCTCTTCTGTAACATAACCACAACCAGATGACTTGGATCTTGTCACATAATCACAACCAGATGACTTGGCACTTCTGTAACATAACCACAACCAGATGACTTGGATCTTGTCACATAATCACAACCAGATGACTTGGCTCTTCTGTAACATAACCACAACCAGATGACATGGCTCTTCTGTAACATAACCACAACCAGATGACTTGGATCTTGTCACATAATCACAACCAGATGACTTGGCTCTTCTGTAACATAACCACAACCAGATGACTTGGATCTTGTAACATAATCACAATCAGATGACTTGGCTCATCTGTAACATAACCACATGACTTGGATCTTGTCACATAATCACAACCAGATGACTTGGCTCTTCTGTAACATAACCACAACCAGATGACTTGGATCTTGTCACATAACCACAACCAGATGACTTGGCTCTTCTGTAACATAACCACAATCAGATGACTTGGCTCTTCTGTAACATAACCACAACCAGATGACTTGGATCTTGTCACATAATCACAATCAGATGACTTGGATCTTGTCACATAACCACAACCAGATGACTTGACTCTTCTGTAACATAACCACAACCAGATGACTTGGATCTTGTCACATAACCACAACCAGATGACTTGGCTCTTGTCACATAATCACAACCAGATGACATGGCTCTTCTGTAACATAACCACAACCAGATGACTTGGCTCTTCTGTAACATAACCACAACCAGATGACATGGCTCTTCTGTAACATAACCACAACCAGATGACTTGGCTCTTCTGTAACATAATCACAATCAGATGACTTGACTCTTCTGTAGCATAACCACAACCAGATGACTTGGATCTTGTCACATAATCACAAACAGATGACTTGGCTCTTCTGTAACATAACCACAACCAGATGACTTTGATCTTGTCACATAATCACAATCAGATGACTTGACTCTTCTGTAGCATAACCACAACCAGATGACTTGGATCTTGTCACATAATCACAATCAGATGACTTGGCTCTTCTGTAACATAACCACAACCAGATGACTTTGATCTTGTCACATAATCACAATCAGATGACTTGGCTCTCCTGTAACATAACCACAACCATATGAAATGGCTCTTCTGTAACATAACCACAACCAGATGACTTGGATCTTGTCACATAATCACAATCAGATGACTTGGCTCTTCTGTAACATAACCACAACCATATGAAATGGCTATTCTGTAACATAACCACAACCAGATGACTTGGCTCTTCTGTAACATAACCACAACCATATGAAATGGCTCTTCTGTAACATAACCACAACCAGATGACTTGGATCTTGTCACATAATCACAATCAGATGACTTGGCTCTTCTGTAACATAACCACAACCATATGAAATGGCTATTCTGTAACATAACCACCAGATGACTTGGCTCTTCTGTAACATAACCACAACCAGATGACTTGGATCTTGTCACATAATCACAATCAGATGACTTGGCTCTTCTGTAACATAACTACAACCAGATGACTTTGATCTTGTCACATAATCACAATCAGATGACTTGGCTCTTCTGTAACATAACCACAACCATATCAAATGGCTCTTCTGTAACATAACCACAACCAGATGACTTGGATCTTGTCACATAATCACAATCAGATGACTTGGCTCTTCTGTAACATAACCACAACCATATGAAATGGCTCTTCTGTAACATAACCACAACCATATGAAATGGCTCTTCTGTAACATAACCACAACCAGATGACTTGGATCTTGTCACATAATCACAATCAGATGACTTGACTCTTCTGTAACATAACCACAACCAGATGACTTGGATCTTGTCACATAATCACAATCAGATGATTTGGCTCTTCTGTAACATAACCACATTCAAATGACGTGGATCTTGTCACATAATCAAAACCAGATGACTTGGCTCTTCTGTAACACAACCACAACCAGATGACTTGGATCTTGTCACATAATCACAACCAGATGACATGGCTCTTCTGTAACATAACCACAACCAGATGACTTGGCTCTTGTCACATAATCACAACCAGATGACTTGGCTCTTCTGTAACATAACCACAACCAGATGACTTGGATCTTGTCACATAATCACAATCAGATGACTTGGCTCTTCTGTAACATAACCACAACCAGATGACTTGGATCTTGTCACATAATCACAATCAGATGACTTGGATCTTCTGTAACATAATCACAACCAGATGACTTGGATCTTGTCACATAATCACAATCAGATGACTTGGATCTTCTGTAACATAACCACAACCAGATGACTTGAATCTTGTCACATAATCACAATCAGATGACTTGGCTCTTCTGTAACATAACCACAACCATATGACTTGGATCTTGTCACATAATCACAACCAGATGACATGGCTCTTCTGTAACATAACCACAACCAGATGACATGGCTCTTCTGTAACATAACCACAACTAGATGACTTGGATCTTGTCACATAATCACAACCAGATGACTTGGCTCTTCTGTAACATAACCACAACCAGATGACTTGGATCTTGTCACATAATCACAATCAGATGACTTAGCTCTTCTGTAACATAACCACAACCAGATGACTTGGATCTTGTCACATAATTAAATCAGATGACTTAGCTCTTCTGTAACATAACCACAACCAGATGACTTGGATCTTGTCACATAATCACAACCAGATGACTTGGCTCTTCTGTAACATAACTACAACCAGATGACTTGGATCTTGTCACATAATCACAACCAGATGACTTGGCTCTTCTGTAACATAACCACAACCAGATGACATGGCTCTTCTGTAACATAACCACAACCAGATGACTTGGATCTTGTCACATAATCACAACCAGATGACTTGGCTCTTCTGTAACATAACCACAACCAGATGACTTGGATCTTGTCACATAATCACAACCAGATGACTTGGCTCTTCTGTAACATAACCATAACCAGATGACTTGGATCTTGTCACATAATCACAACCAGATGACTTGGCTCTTCTGTAACATAACCACAACCAGATGACTTGGATCTTGTCACATAATCACAACCAGATGACTTGGCTCTTCTGTAACATAACCACAACCAGATGACTTGGATCTTGTCACATAATCGCAATCAGATGACTTGGCTCTTCTGTAACATAACCACAACCAGATGACTTGGATCTTGTCACATAACCACAACCAGATGACTTGGCTCTTCTGTAACATAACCACAATCAGATGACTTGGCTCTTCTGTAACATAACCACAACCAGATGACTTGGATCTTGTCACATAATCACAACCAGATGACTTGGCTCTTCTGTAACATAACCACAACCAGATGACTTGGATCTTGTCACATAATCACAACCAGATGACATGGCTCTTCTGTAACATAACCACAACCAGATGACTTGGCTCTTCTGTAACATAACCACAACCAGATGACATGGCTCTTCTGTAACATAACGACAACCAGATGACTTGGCTCTTCTGTAACATAATCACAATCAGATGACTTGACTCTTCTGTAGCATAACCACAACCATATGACTTGGATCTTGTCACATAATCACAATCAGATGACTTGGCTCTTCTGTAACATAACCACAACCAGATGACTTTGATCTTGTCACATAATCACAATCAGATGACTTGACTCTTCTGTAGCATAACCACAACCAGATGACTTGGATCTTGTCACATAATCACAATCAGATGACTTGGCTCTTCTGTAACATAACCACAACCAGATGACTTTGATCTTGTCACATAATCACAATCAGATGACTTGGCTCTCCTGTAACATAACCACAACCATATGAAATGGCTCTTCTGTAACATAACCACAACCAGATGACTTGAATCTTGTCACATAATCACAATCAGATGACTTGGCTCTTCTGTAACATAACCACAACCAGATGATTTGGATCTTGTCACATAATCACAATCAGATGACTTGGCTCTTCTGTAACATAACTACAACCACATGACTTGGATCTTGTCACATAATCACAACCAGATGACTTGGCTCTTCTGTAACATAACCACAACCAGATGACATGGCTCTTCTGTAACATAACCACAACCAGATGACTTGGATCTTGTCACATAATCACAACCAGATGACTTGGCTCTTCTGTAACATAACCACAACCAGATGACATGGCTCTTCTGTAACATAACCACAACCAGATGACTTGGATCTTGTCACATAATCACAACCAGATGACTTGGCACTTCTGTAACATAACCACAACCAAATGACTTGGATCTTGTCACATAATCACAACCAGATGACTTGGCTTTTTTGTAACATAACCACAACCATATGACTTGGATCTTGTAACATAATCACAACCAGATGACTTGGCTCTTCTGTAACATAATCACAACCAGATGACATGGCTCTTCTGTAACATAACCACAACCAGATGACTTGGATCTTGTCACATAATCACAACCAGATGACTTGGCTCTTCTGTAACATAACCACAACCAGATGACTTGGATCTTGTCACATAATCACAATCAGATGACTTGGCTCTTCTGTAACATAACCACAACCAGATGATTTGGATCTTGTCACATAATAACAATCAGATGACTTGGCTCTTCTGTAACATAACTAACACCCTATGACTTGGATCTTGTCACATAATCACAACCAGATGACTTGGCTCTTCTGTAACATAACCACAACCAGATGACATGGCTCTTCTGTAACATAACCACAACCAGATGACTTGGCTCTTCTGTAACATAACCACAACCAGATGACATGGCTCTTCTGTAACATAACCACAACCAGATGACTTGGATCTTGTCACATAATCACAACCAGATGACTTGGCACGTCTGTAACATAACCACAACCAAATGACTTGGATCTTGTCACATAATCACAACCAGATGACTTGGCTTTTTTGTAACATAACCACAACCATATGACTTGGATCTTGTCACATAATCACAACCAGATGACTTGGCTCTTCTGTAACATAATCACAACCAGATGACATGGCTCTTCTGTAACATAACCACAACCAGATGACTTGGATCTTGTCACATAATCACAACCAGATGACTTGGCTCTTCTGTAACATAACCACAACCAGATGACTTGGATCTTGTAACATAATCACAACCAGATGACTTGGCTCTTCTGTAACATAACCACAACCATATGACTTGGATCTTGTCACATAATCACAACCAGATGACTTGGCTCTTCTGTAACATAACCACAACCAGATGACATGGCTCTTCTGTAACATAACCACAACCAGATGACTTGGATCTTGTCACATAATCACAATCAGATGACTTGACTCTTCTGTAACATAACCACAACCAGATGACTTGGATCTTGTCACATAATCACAACCAGATGACTTGGCTCTTCTGTAACATAACCACAACCAGATGACTTGGATCTTGTCACATAATCACAATCAGATGACTTGGCTCTTCGGTAACATAACCACAACCAGATGACATGGCTCTTCTGTAACATAACCACAACCAGATGACTTGGATCTTGTCACATAATCACAATCAGATGATTTGGCTCTTCTGTAACATAATCACAACCAGATGACTTGGATCTTGTCACATAATCACAACCAGATGACATGGCTATTCTGTAACATAACCACAACCAGATGACTTGGCTCTTGTCACATAATCACAACCAGATGACTTGGCTCTTCTGTAACATAACCACAACCAGATGACTTGGATCTTGTCACATAATCACAACCAGATGACTTGGCTCTTCTGTAACATAACAACAACCAGATGACTTGGATCTTGTCACATAATCACAATCAGATGACTTAGCTCTTCTGTAACATAACCACAACCAGATGACTTGGATCTTGTCACATAATCACAATCAGATGACATGGATCTTCTGTAACATAACCACAACCAGATGACTTGGATCTTGTCACATAATCACAATCAGATGACTTGGATCTTCTGTAACATAACCACAACCAGATGACTTTGATCTTGTCACATAATCACAACCAGATGACTGGGCTCTTCTGTAACATAACCACAACCATATGACTTGGATCTTGTCACATAATCACAACCAGATGACATGGCTCTTCTGTAACATAACCACAACCAGATGACATGGCTCTTCTGTAACATAACCACTACCAGATGACTTGGATCTTGTCACATAATCACAACCAGATGACTTGGCTCTTCTGTAACATAACCACAACCAGATGACTTGGATCTTGTCACATAATCACAATCAGATGACTTAGCTCTTCTGTAACATAACCACAACCAGATGACTTGGATCTTGTCACATAATCACAATCAGATGACTTAGCTCTTCTGTAACATAACCACAACCAGATGACTTGGATCTTGTCACATAATCACAACCAGATGACTTGGCTCTTCTGTAACATAACTACAACCAGATGACTTGGATCTTGTCACATAATCACAACCAGATGACTTGGCTCTTCTGTAACATAACCACAACCAGATGACATGGCTCTTCTGTAACATAACCACAACCAGATGACTTGGATCTTGTCACATAATCACAATCAGATGACTTGGCTCTTTTGTAACATAACCACAACCAGATGACTTGGATCTTGTCACATAATCACAACCAGATGACTTGGCTCTTCTGTAACATAACCACAACCAGATGACTTGGATCTTGTCACATAATCACAACCAGATGACTTGGCTCTTCTGTAACATAACCACAACCAGATGACTTGGATCTTGTCACATAATCACAATCAGATGACTTGGCTCTCCTGTAACATAACCACAACCATATGAAATGGCTCTTCTGTAACATAACCACAACCAGATGACTTGGATCTTGTCACATAATCACAATCAGATGACTTGGCTCTTCTGTAACATAACCACAACCAGATGATTTGGATCTTGTCACATAATCACAATCAGATGACATGGCTCTTCTGTAACATAACCACAACCAGATGACTTGGCTCTTGTCACATAATCACAACCAGATGACTTGGCTCTTCTGTAACATAACCACAACCAGATGACTTGGATCTTGTCACATAATCACAACCAGATGACTTGGCTCTTCTGTAACATAACAACAACCAGATGACTTGGATCTTGTCACATAATCACAATCAGATGACTTAGCTCTTCTGTAACATAACCACAACCAGATGACTTGGATCTTGTCACATAATCACAATCAGATGACATGGATCTTCTGTAACATAACCACAACCAGATGACTTGGATCTTGTCACATAATCACAATCAGATGACTTGGATCTTCTGTAACATAACCACAACCAGATGACTTGGATCTTGTCACATAATCACAACCAGATGACTTGGCTCTTCTGTAACATAACCACAACCATATGACTTGGATCTTGTCACATAATCACAACCAGATGACATGGCTCTTCTGTAACATAACCACAACCAGATGACATGGCTCTTCTGTAACATAACCACAACCAGATGACTTGGATCTTGTCACATAATCACAACCAGATGACTTGGCTCTTCTGTAACATAACCACAACCAGATGACTTGGATCTTGTCACATAATCACAATCAGATGACTTAGCTCTTCTGTAACATAACCACAACCAGATGACTTGGATCTTGTCACATAATCACAATCAGATGACTTAGCTCTTCTGTAACATAACCACAACCAGATGACTTGGATCTTGTCACATAATCACAACCAGATGACTTGGCTCTTCTGTAACATAACTACAACCAGATGACTTGGATCTTGTCACATAATCACAACCAGATGACTTGGCTCTTCTGTAACATAACCACAACCAGATGACATGGCTCTTCTGTAACATAACCACAACCAGATGACTTGGATCTTGTCACATAATCACAATCAGATGACTTGGCTCTTCTGTAACATAACCACAACCAGATGACTTGGATCTTGTCACATAATCACAACCAGATGACTTGGCTCTTCTGTAACATAACCACAACCAGATGACTTGGATCTTGTCACATAATCACAACCAGATGACTTGGCTCTTCTGTAACATAACCACAACCAGATGACTTGGATCTTGTCACATAATCACAACCAGATGACTTGGCTCTTCTGTAACATAACCACAACCAGATGACTTGGATCTTGTCACATAATCACAACCAGATGACTTGGCTCTTCTGTAACATAACCACAACCAGATGACTTGGATCTTGTCACATAACCACAACCAGATGACTTGGCTCTTCTGTAACATAACCACAATCAGATGACTTGGCTCTTCTGTAACATAACCACAACCAGATGACTTGGATCTTGTCACATAATCACAATCAGATGACTTGGATCTTGTCACATAACCACAACCAGATGACTTGACTCTTCTGTAACATAACCACAACCAGATGACTTGGATCTTGTCACATAACCACAACCAGATGACTTGGCTCTTGTCACATAATCACAACCAGATGACATGGCTCTTCTGTAACATAACCACAACCAGATGACTTGGCTCTTCTGTAACATAACCACAACCAGATGACATGGCTCTTCTGTAACATAACCACAACCAGATGACTTGGCTCTTCTGTAACATAATCACAATCAGATGACTTGACTCTTCTGTAGCATAACCACAACCATATGACTTGGATCTTGTCACATAATCACAATCAGATGACTTGGCTCTTCTGTAACATAACCACAACCAGATGACTTTGATCTTGTCACATAATCACAATCAGATGACTTGGCTCTCCTGTAACATAACCACAACCATATGAAATGGCTCTTCTGTAACATAACCACAACCAGATGACTTGGATCTTGTCACATAATCACAATCAGATGACTTGGCTCTTCTGTAACATAACCACAACCAGATGATTTGGATCTTGTCACATAATCACAATCAGATGACTTGGCTCTTCTGTAACATAACCACAACCATATGACTTGGATCTTGTCACATAATCATAACCAGATGACTTGGCTCTTCTGTAACATAACCACAACCAGATGACATGGCTCTTCTGTAACATAACCACAACCAGATGACTTGGATCTTGTCACATAATCACAACCAGATGACTTGGCTCTTCTGTAACATAACCACAACCAGATGACATGGCTCTTCTGTAACATAACCACAACCAGATGACTTGGATCTTGTCACATAATCACAACCAGATGACTTGGCACTTCTGTAACATAACCACAACCAGATGACTTGGATCTTGTCACATAATCACAACCAGATGACTTGGCTCTTCTGTAACATAACCACAACCAGATGACATGGCTCTTCTGTAACATAACCACAACCAGATGACTTGGATCTTGTCACATAATCACAACCAGATGACTTGGCTCTTCTGTAACATAACCACAACCAGATGACTTGGATCTTGTAACATAATCACAATCAGATGACTTGGCTCATCTGTAACATAACCACATGACTTGGATCTTGTCACATAATCACAACCAGATGACTTGGCTCTTCTGTAACATAACCACAACCAGATGACTTGGATCTTGTCACATAACCACAACCAGATGACTTGGCTCTTCTGTAACATAACCACAATCAGATGACTTGGCTCTTCTGTAACATAACCACAACCAGATGACTTGGATCTTGTCACATAATCACAATCAGATGACTTGGATCTTGTCACATAACCACAACCAGATGACTTGACTCTTCTGTAACATAACCACAACCAGATGACTTGGATCTTGTCACATAACCACAACCAGATGACTTGGCTCTTGTCACATAATCACAACCAGATGACATGGCTCTTCTGTAACATAACCACAACCAGATGACTTGGCTCTTCTGTAACATAACCACAACCAGATGACATGGCTCTTCTGTAACATAACCACAACCAGATGACTTGGCTCTTCTGTAACATAATCACAATCAGATGACTTGACTCTTCTGTAGCATAACCACAACCATATGACTTGGATCTTGTCACATAATCACAAACAGATGACTTGGCTCTTCTGTAACATAACCACAACCAGATGACTTTGATCTTGTCACATAATCACAATCAGATGACTTGACTCTTCTGTAGCATAACCACAACCAGATGACTTGGATCTTGTCACATAATCACAACCAGATGACTTGGCTCTTCTGTAACATAACCACAACCAGATGACTTTGATCTTGTCACATAATCACAATCAGATGACTTGGCTCTCCTGTAACATAACCACAACCATATGAAATGGCTCTTCTGTAACATAACCACAACCAGATGACTTGGATCTTGTCACATAATCACAATCAGATGACTTGGCTCTTCTGTAACATAACCACAACCAGATGATTTGGATCTTGTCACATAATCACAATCAGATGACATGGCTCTTCTGTAACATAACCACAACCAGATGACTGGGCTCTTGTCACATAATCACAACCAGATGACTTGGCTCTTCTGTAACATAACCACAACCAGATGACTTGGATCTTGTCACATAATCACAACCAGATGACTTGGCTCTTCTGTAACATAACCACAACCAGATGACTTGGATCTTGTCACATAATCACAATCAGATGACTTAGCTCTTCTGTAACATAACCACAACCAGATGACTTGGATCTTGTCACATAATCACAATCAGATGACATGGATCTTCTGTAACATAACCACAACCAGATGACTTGGATC
This sequence comes from Ariolimax columbianus, assembly GCA_036924085.1. Taxonomy (NCBI): domain Eukaryota; kingdom Metazoa; phylum Mollusca; class Gastropoda; order Stylommatophora; family Arionidae; genus Ariolimax; species Ariolimax columbianus. The sequence goes on from JAVGWX010000005.1 coordinate 114,403,238, forward strand.
TTGTCACATAATCACAATCAGATGACTTGGATCTTCTGTAACATAACCACAACCAGATGACTTGGATCTTGTCACATAATCACAATCAGATGACTTGGATCTTGTCACATAACCACAACCAAAAGACTTGACTCTTCTGTAACATAACCACAACCATATGACTTGGATCTTGTCACATAATCACAACCAGATGACTTGGCTCTTCTGTAACATAACCACAACCAGATGACATGGCTCTTCTGTAACATAACCACAACCAGATGACTTGGATCTTGTCACATAATCACAATCAGATGACTTGGCTCTTCTGTAACATAACCACAACCAGATGACTTGGATCTTGTCACATAATCACAACCAGATGACTTGGCTCTTCTGTAACATAACCACAACCAGATGACTTGGATCTTGTCACATAATCACAATCAGATGACTTGGCTCTTCTGTAACATAACCACAACCAGATGACATGGCTCTTCTGTAACATAACCACAACCAGATGACTTGGATCTTGTCACATAATCACAATCAGAAGATTTGGCTCTTCTGTAACATAACCACAACCAGATGACTTGGATCTTGTCACATAATCACAACCAGATGACATGGCTCTTCTGTAACATAACCACAACCAGATGACTTGGCTCTTGTCACATAATCACAACCAGATGACTTGGCTCTTCTGTAACATAACCACAACCAGATGACTTGGATCTTGTCACATAATCACAACCAGATGACTTGGCTCTTCTGTAACATAACCACAACCAGATGACTTGGATCTTGTCACATAATCACAATCAGATGACTTAGCTCTTCTGTAACATAACCACAACCAGATGACTTGGATCTTGTCACATAATCACAATCAGATGACATGGATCTTCTGTAACATAACCACAACCAGATGACTTGGATCTTGTCACATAATCACAATCAGATGACTTGGATCTTCTGTAACATAACCACAACCAGATGACTTTGATCTTGTCACATAATCACAACCAGATGACTGGGCTCTTCTGTAACATAACCACAACCATATGACTTGGATCTTGTCACATAATCACAACCAGATGACATGGCTCTTCTGTAACATAACCACAACCAGATGACATGGCTCTTCTGTAACATAACCACAACCAGATGACTTGGATCTTGTCACATAATCACAACCAGATGACTTGGCTCTTCTGTAACATAACCACAACCAGATGACTTGGATCTTGTCACATAATCACAATCAGATGACTTAGCTCTTCTGTAACATAACCACAACCAGATGACTTGGATCTTGTCACATAATCACAATCAGATGACTTAGCTCTTCTGTAACATAACCACAACCAGATGACTTGGATCTTGTCACATAATCACAACCAGATGACTTGGCTCTTCTGTAACATAACTACAACCAGATGACTTGGATCTTGTCACATAATCACAACCAGATGACTTGGCTCTTCTGTAACATAACCACAACCAGATGACATGGCTCTTCTGTAACATAACCACAACCAGATGACTTGGATCTTGTCACATAATCACAATCAGATGACTTGGCTCTTCTGTAACATAACCACAACCAGATGACTTGGATCTTGTCACATAATCACAACCAGATGACTTGGCTCTTCTGTAACATAACCACAACCAGATGACTTGGATCTTGTCACATAATCACAACCAGATGACTTGGCTCTTCTGTAACATAACCACAACCAGATGACTTGGATCTTGTCACATAATCACAATCAGATGACTTGGCTCTTCTGTAACATAACCACAACCAGATGACTTGGATCTTGTCACATAACCACAACCAGATGACTTGGCTCTTCTGTAACATAACCACAATCAGATGACTTGGCTCTTCTGTAACATAACCACAACCAGATGACTTGGATCTTGTCACATAATCACAATCAGATGACTTGGATCTTGTCACATAACCACAACCAGATGACTTGACTCTTCTGTAACATAACCACAACCAGATGACTTGGATCTTGTCACATAACCACAACCAGATGACTTGGCTCTTGTCACATAATCACAACCAGATGACATGGCTCTTCTGTAACATAACCACAACCAGATGACTTGGCTCTTCTGTAACATAACCACAACCAGATGACATGGCTCTTCTGTAACATAACCACAACCAGATGACTTGGCTCTTCTGTAACATAATCACAATCAGATGACTTGACTCTTCTGTAGCATAACCACAACCATATGACTTGGATCTTGTCACATAATCACAATCAGATGACTTGGCTCTTCTGTAACATAACCACAACCAGATGACTTTGATCTTGTCACATAATCACAATCAGATGACTTGACTCTTCTGTAGCATAACCACAACCAGATGACTTGGATCTTGTCACATAATCACAATCAGATGACTTGGCTCTTCTGTAACATAACCACAACCAGATGACTTTGATCTTGTCACATAATCACAATCAGATGACTTGGCTCTCCTGTAACATAACCACAACCATATGAAATGGCTCTTCTGTAACATAACCACAACCAGATGACTTGGATCTTGTCACATAATCACAATCAGATGACTTGGCTCTTCTGTAACATAACCACAACCAGATGATTTGGATCTTGTCACATAATCACAATCAGATGACATGGCTCTTCTGTAACATAACCACAACCAGATGACTTGGCTCTTGTCACATAATCACAACCAGATGACTTGGCTCTTCTGTAACATAACCACAACCAGATGACTTGGATCTTGTCACATAATCACAACCAGATGACTTGGCTCTTCTGTAACATAACCACAACCAGATGACTTGGATCTTGTCACATAATCACAATCAGATGACTTAGCTCTTCTGTAACATAACCACAACCAGATGACTTGGATCTTGTCACATAATCACAATCAGATGACATGGATCTTCTGTAACATAACCACAACCAGATGACTTGGATCTTGTCACATAATCACAATCAGATGACTTGGATCTTCTGTAACATAACCACAACCAGATGACTTGGATCTTGTCACATAATCACAACCAGATGACTTGGCTCTTCTGTAACATAACCACAACCATATGACTTGGATCTTGTCACATAATCACAACCAGATGACATGGCTCTTCTGTAACATAACCACAACCAGATGACATGGCTCTTCTGTAACATAACCACAACCAGATGACTTGGATCTTGTCACATAATCACAACCAGATGACTTGGCTCTTCTGTAACATAACCACAACCAGATGACTTGGATCTTGTCACATAATCACAATCAGATGACTTAGCTCTTCTGTAACATAACCACAACCAGATGACTTGGATCTTGTCACATAATCACAATCAGATGACTTAGCTCTTCTGTAACATAACCACAACCAGATGACTTGGATCTTGTCACATAATCACAACCAGATGACTTGGCTCTTCTGTAACATAACTACAACCAGATGACTTGGATCTTGTCACATAATCACAACCAGATGACTTGGCTCTTCTGTAACATAACCACAACCAGATGACATGGCTCTTCTGTAACATAACCACAACCAGATGACTTGGATCTTGTCACATAATCACAATCAGATGACTTGGCTCTTCTGTAACATAACCACAACCAGATGACTTGGATCTTGTCACATAATCACAACCAGATGACTTGGCTCTTCTGTAACATAACCACAACCAGATGACTTGGATCTTGTCACATAATCACAACCAGATGACTTGGCTCTTCTGTAACATAACCACAACCAGATGACTTGGATCTTGTCACATAATCACAACCAGATGACTTGGCTCTTCTGTAACATAACCACAACCAGATGACTTGGATCTTGTCACATAATCACAACCAGATGACTTGGCTCTTCTGTAACATAACCACAACCAGATGACTTGGATCTTGTCACATAACCACAACCAGATGACTTGGCTCTTCTGTAACATAACCACAATCAGATGAATTGGCTCTTCTGTAACATAACCACAACCAGATGACTTGGATCTTGTCACATAATCACAATCAGATGACTTGGATCTTGTCACATAACCACAACCAGATGACTTGACTCTTCTGTAACATAACCACAACCAGATGACTTGGATCTTGTCACATAACCACAACCAGATGACTTGGCTCTTGTCACATAATCACAACCAGATGACATGGCTCTTCTGTAACATAACCACAACCAGATGACTTGGCTCTTCTGTAACATAACCACAACCAGATGACATGGCTCTTCTGTAACATAACCACAACCAGATGACTTGGCTCTTCTGTAACATAATCACAATCAGATGACTTGACTCTTCTGTAGCATAACCACAACCATATGACTTGGATCTTGTCACATAATCACAATCAGATGACTTGGCTCTTCTGTAACATAACCACAACCAGATGACTTTGATCTTGTCACATAATCACAATCAGATGACTTGACTCTTCTGTAGCATAACCACAACCAGATGACTTGGATCTTGTCACATAATCACAATCAGATGACTTGGCTCTTCTGTAACATAACCACAACCAGATGACTTTGATCTTGTCACATAATCACAATCAGATGACTTGGCTCTCCTGTAACATAACCACAACCATATGAAATGGCTCTTCTGTAACATAACCACAACCAGATGACTTGGATCTTGTCACATAATCACAATCAGATGACTTGGCTCTTCTGTAACATAACCACAACCAGATGATTTGGATCTTGTCACATAATCACAATCAGATGACTTGGCTCTTCTGTAACATAACCACAACCATATGACTTGGATCTTGTCACATAATCACAACCAGATGACTTGGCTCTTCTGTAACATAACCACAACCAGATGACATGGCTCTTCTGTAACATAACCACAACCAGATGACTTGGATCTTGTCACATAATCACAACCAGATGACTTGGCTCTTCTGTAACATAACCACAACCAGATGACATGGCTCTTCTGTAACATAACCACAACCAGATGACTTGGATCTTGTCACATAATCACAACCAGATGACTTGGCACTTCTGTAACATAACCACAACCAGATGACTTGGATCTTGTCACATAATCACAACCAGATGACTTGGCTCTTCTGTAACATAACCACAACCAGATGACATGGCTCTTCTGTAACATAACCACAACCAGATGACTTGTATCTTGTCACATAATCACAACCAGATGACTTGGCTCTTCTGTAACATAACCACAACCAGATGACTTGGATCTTGTAACATAATCACAATCAGATGACTTGGCTCATCTGTAACATAACCACATGACTTGGATCTTGTCACATAATCACAACCAGATGACTTGGCTCTTCTGTAACATAACCACAACCAGATGACTTGGATCTTGTCACATAACCACAACCAGATGACTTGGCTCTTCTGTAACATAACCACAATCAGATGACTTGGCTCTTCTGTAACATAACCACAACCAGATGACTTGGATCTTGTCACATAATCACAATCAGATGACTTGGATCTTGTCACATAACAAAAACCAGATGACTTGACTCTTCTGTAACATAACCACAACCAGATGACTTGGATCTTGTCACATAACCACAACCAGATGACTTGGCTCTTGTCACATAATCACAACCAGATGACATGGCTCTTCTGTAACATAACCACAACCAGATGACTTGGCTCTTCTGTAACATAACCACAACCAGATGACATGGCTCTTCTGTAACATAACCACAACCAGATGACTTGGCTCTTCTGTAACATAATCACAATCAGATGACTTGACTCTTCTGTAGCATAACCACAACCATATGACTTGGATCTTGTCACATAATCACAATCAGATGACTTGGCTCTTCTGTAACATAACCACAACCAGATGACTTTGATCTTGTCACATAATCACAATCAGATGACTTGACTCTTCTGTAGCATAACCACAACCAGATGACTTGGATCTTGTCACATAATCACAATCAGATGACTTGGCTCTTCTGTAACATAACCACAACCAGATGACTTTGATCTTGTCACATAATCACAATCAGATGACTTGGCTCTCCTGTAACATAACCACAACCATATGAAATGGCTCTTCTGTAACATAACCACAACCAGATGACTTGGATCTTGTCACATAATCACAATCAGATGACTTGGCTCTTCTGTAACATAACCACAACCAGATGATTTGGATCTTGTCACATAATCACAATCAGATGACATGGCTCTTCTGTAACATAACCACAACCAGATGACTTGGCTCTTGTCACATAATCACAACCAGATGACTTGGCTCTTCTGTAACATAACCACAACCAGATGACTTGGATCTTGTCACATAATCACAACCAGATGACTTGGCTCTTCTGTAACATAACCACAACCAGATGACTTGGATCTTGTCACATAATCACAATCAGATGACTTAGCTCTTCTGTAACATAACCACAACCAGATGACTTGGATCTTGTCACATAATCACAATCAGATGACATGGATCTTCTGTAACATAACCACAACCAGATGACTTGGATCTTGTCACATAATCACAATCAGATGACTTGGATCTTCTGTAACATAACCACAACCAGATGACTTGGATCTTGTCACATAATCACAACCAGATGACTTGGCTCTTCTGTAACATAACCACAACCATATGACTTGGATCTTGTCACATAATCACAACCAGATGACATGGCTCTTCTGTAACATAACCACAACCAGATGACATGGCTCTTCTGTAACATAACCACAACCAGATGACTTGGATCTTGTCACATAATCACAACCAGATGACTTGGCTCTTCTGTAACATAACCACAACCAGATGACTTGGATCTTGTCACATAATCACAATCAGATGACTTAGCTCTTCTGTAACATAACCACAACCAGATGACTTGGATCTTGTCACATAATCACAATCAGATGACTTAGCTCTTCTGTAACATAACCACAACCAGATGACTTGGATCTTGTCACATAATCACAACCAGATGACTTGGCTCTTCTGTAACATAACTACAACCAGATCACTTGGATCTTGTCACATAATCACAACCAGATGACTTGGCTCTTCTGTAACCTAACCACAACCAGATGACATGGCTCTTCTGTAACATAACCACAACCAGATGACTTGGATCTTGTCACATAATCACAATCAGATGACTTGGCTCTTCTGTAACATAACCACAACCAGATGACTTGGATCTTGTCACATAATCACAACCAGATGACTTGGATCTTCTGTAACATAACCACAACCAGATGACTTGGATCTTGTCACATAATCACAACCAGATGACTTGGCTCTTCTGTAACATAACCACAACCAGATGACTTGGATCTTGTCACATAATCACAACCAGATGACTTGGCTCTTCTGTAACATAACCACAACCAGATGACTTGGATCTTGTCACATAATCACAATCAGATGACTTGGCTCTTCTGTAACATAACCACAACCAGATGACTTGGATCTTGTCACATAACCACAACCAGATGACTTGGCTCTTCTGTAACATAACCACAATCAGATGACTTGGCTCTTCTGTAACATAACCACAACCAGATGACTTGGATCTTGTCACATAATCACAATCAGATGACTTGGATCTTGTCACATAACCACAACCAGATGACTTGACTCTTCTGTAACATAACCACAACCAGATGACTTGGATCTTGTCACATAACCACAACCAGATGACTTGGCTCTTGTCACATAATCACAACCAGATGACATGGCTCTTCTGTAACATAACCACAACCAGATGACTTGGCTCTTCTGTAACATAACCACAACCAGATGACATGGCTCTTCTGTAACATAACCACAACCAGATGACTTGGCTCTTCTGTAACATAATCACAATCAGATGACTTGACTCTTCTGTAGCATAACCACAACCATATGACTTGGATCTTGTCACATAATCACAATCAGATGACTTGGCTCTTCTGTAACATAACCACAACCAGATGACTTTGATCTTGTCACATAATCACAATCAGATGACTTGACTCTTCTGTAGCATAACCACAACCAGATGACTTGGATCTTGTCACATAATCACAATCAGATGACTTGGCTCTTCTGTAACATAACCACAACCAGATGACTTTGATCTTGTCACATAATCACAATCAGATGACTTGGCTCTCCTGTAACATAACCACAACCATATGAAATGGCTCTTCTGTAACATAACCACAACCAGATGACTTGGATCTTGTCACATAATCACAATCAGATGACTTGGCTCTTCTGTAACATAACCACAACCAGATGATTTGGATCTTGTCACATAATCACAATCAGATGACTTGGCTCTTCTGTAACATAACCACAACCATATGACTTGGATCTTGTCACATAATCACAACCAGATGACTTGGCTCTTCTGTAACA